>CM060709.1:270433912-271633912 GCA_030686995.1 Artemisia argyi | reverse complement strand
ATTACAAGTGGTAATCTAGAATTCACTTAGCATGCTACTAGTTTATTTCGAACCTCATATGTAACTAAGGGTAAATCATGGTTAAGTAATTGTATCTAGGGCTTAAGGAATTGTACTTAAGGTTTAATTGGTATAGATAACTTAGGTTAAGTTTTGTTCAATGAGAAATGTAGCTTAAGATTTGTTGGTTATATTCTAGTTCGACTAGGTTTAAAAGAATGAAAAGGGAATTCAAGTGATGCTTAAGGAGTAGTACTATAAGCTTACTAAAGTCTTACCATGGTTTTATGAATATAGGATTTGTATTTGTAAGTGTTTAGTTAAGTTTAGGTTAATTTTTAAATAAATTTAGATTAGTAAAAATATAATTTTTAGGTTTTGTATATTAGGTACTTGTACATTAAATTTAGAGACTTGTACTTTTATATATTCTGAAAACTCATGTATGAAAAACTTGTACAAGGTGCTTCGTAAATGAGTACACGGAGGTTTATAATTAGTTTATATATATATATATATATATATATATATATATATATATATATATATATATATATATATATATATATATATATATATATTATGTGTTCATGCATTATTAACTTGTACCTGAGCTTGATTAACTTGTACTCTTGTATTTCTTTAAAAATATCATTAATTTGAGTATTATTATAATTTTAATAATTTAGGGTTTTCATGAACACTTTAATAAATAGAAAATGTTAAATTTAGACGTTGAATGATGTAAAGTGGTAAATAAGAGTTGAAAACTTTGGTACTTGAAATCTAAAAATATTTATTTAAAACAAAACCAAGTGACCCCATTTATTTAGAATATGAGTTACATCATATTAATTAATTGTTATGATTAGTTAAACTAATAATGTTAAAAAAAATTAGACGGGGAAAAATGGATAAGTATTAGTTTAATTTAAGTAAAAATTTACCGGTGGTTACACCTAAGTTACCTTATCGGCATAAAGTCCCTTAATCATGAGTCATTAATCACTGTTATGTGAGCGCGAATATAGTGAACAGCTTCGAAACCTGTTAAAGATTGACCTCCTGTCCCACTAATACTTGACGGAATGCTATATGCATATGGTTAGTCGTATTAGTCGTGATACACTATATTCGTAGACAAATAGGAATTGGCAAATCAACAATTATAAGAGGGCAAAATTTATCATTGACTTGATAAATCACCTCTTCTGTTAAGCTTGTGTGTCATGAGGCTTGGTGCAATAATCTATAAGGAAATGTATGTTTTCAACATATATTTAGATACAGCTGTATAGGAATTTGACCATACTTGAATTGTATATCTGATTAAATTAGTATCATGAGTTTCCAGCTCATGTTAGGATTATTGATTCCTTACTTGATTTTGATTGAATACTTATATGATTTATTTGTGATTATAGTCAACATTACTCAATACTTGTTTCATTACTGTTTGTATTTATCATTACCAAATATTCCTGAAATCTATCAAAATAAATGGTTTTCCATAAAACTCTATGAACTCACCAACTTTTGTGTTGACACTTTTAGCATGTGTTTATCTCAGGTCCATAATGAGCAAGGATGGTACGGAGGAGCACGAATTCTTACAAAGGCTATAAATTTTACTATCATTCGAAAACTTATTTAACAAACTTTGAAACCACTGGGACCTCATTTTGTAAACTCTGATATTCGAATGATAAATGTTTTAAAATTACTAAATTGATAATCATTTTCTACTGAAAAACTATGAGCTATGAAGTAACACCCAATCTTTATTCCGCTGCAAAATATTTTAAAAATTAGGGGTGTTACAGATTGGCATCAGAGCCTTGGTTATAGCGAAACAGATCTAATTTAGATCTGAACTATAACCGTTTTTACAAACAAAACATTTTATAGCCTTACGCTCTCCATGCCTTCCATCTGCCAGACAATTATGGAACTTCCAGATAATTTATGCTACAACAACACTCTATTATATTGATATATATTCCTTATCTATTTCAAGTATTATACAAATCCTTCCTAATTGTCTTACTCCCATCTTTATAGATGCGTACGACATACTCTTTCCGTATCCTCAAAAATCCGCGCATGAATTACCCTGTCGATTAGTATGGATGTTAAGTCAGAATCTTAATATGATTTACAATGTCTTAATTTGAATGGATTGGGACGCCCTTTTATTCAAATCAAGAAATTATACATCATTGAACCATAAGTCTATATTTCCTTAGTTACATAGTTTGGGACGCTTCTCTATGTAAATAACGAAATATAGATAAATAGGTTTAATTATATCTGAAATAACAGGCATATGAAACCAAGAACCACTAAATTTCATTAGAAACCCCGTATATCGAAACACCACGATACAATTAGCATTGGTAATGCTATTGTTACAAATATCACTAGGTAAGGCATAGAAAAACCAATTGGTTGACTTGCCAAGCCGATGAAAAATATCACTATCTCTTACCCCATATTTCATCCACACTAATAACCAAAATCACAATTAGCACAAGAAGTACTATAATCAAATCCAAAAACTCCAAATCTTCCTTTGGGATGTGAGCCAAGAAAATGTCTTCAACAACATACAAAATTATGGGAACTGTATGGGTGTATGACATTTTAAAATTTTTGGATGAAAGAAATATGAGTGGTGAAGAGGAAAAGGTGGGATATGTAAGGCGGTAGCCGTAGACTACTATCCTACCCACAGACGTTCCCTATTCACTACACAAAGACAAAATAACTTTCATCATTCCCAAAGGCTGATAATCTGACAATTTTACTCTACGTCCTTATCCAAAATTTTCTTTGTAAAAATCTGTATCAACAAAGCTCTTTGTTTAACTGGTAGGTTACCTGCACAGATTTTTATAATTCATGATAAATATCTAAACGTGACATCTAATGAGTTTTCTTCCAAATTGTGTTCACAACGTAAACATTCAAACATCATATTATTAAAAACATACTTAACCTTACAAACGATACTGAATTAAAAACACCTAGCAAACATAAACGTAGACTTCAAAAATAGGCCGGGTAATCTCAAATCTGAGAGTTGTTGGAGTCACAACCATCATCTTAAGGATCAAAATTCGCCAACCTCTCTTCCTCTATCTGAGCCTCCCACCTGCTCAGCTCCCGCTCCATGTCAGAAGTCCAATCACCATCACCAACACCCACATTTTCCTCAAAGCTTAGCTGGAAGTGATCCAGATGAGGCAATTATTGTTGGTGCTCAACAACTCTTGGTGCGGATGAACTTGATGCACCATCTTGAGGTTGTTGTGGTGGTGTTGGATTTTGTTGTTGTTGTTGTTGTTGTTGTTGTTCAACCCTAACAACACCAAAATTTTCTTCAAGACTCCAACGAATTTTATTGGAGATCCGGGCCTGAGTCTGACCGACACAAGCCCGCAATGATTCAATAACAGCGGCATTCGTGCGGCACTCATCCTCCAAGAACTTATCAATCACCTGTTTCCTATCCGCCGATATGTCTATACATCTCACGTAGCATTCTCTAAGTTCTTGATTTAATTGTTTTGCCATCTCAAACTGGTTAATGGCCTCCACAATAGCATTTTGGTGATCCACATCGCTATTCTCAGTTTCTGCCTTGATAAACAATCGAAATTGTTCAGGGGTATGTGGAAGTCTGCAAGTTATTGAGTGTTTTGTGTGTGTGTGTGTGAAAAACCCAAGTATGCCAGTAGTATTTATAAGGGTTTAGAAATATTTTTCCTTTATCTTATTTTGGTAGACATGACCGTTAGTATTTACTGTTCACTAGCCGTTATTCTACTATTCATGACCACTATTCTCAATATTCACATCTCTTAAATACATCAGTTATTTTGTCTTGTTTGGTACAAGTAAATCTAACTGAACCACGTTTCCTTAATTTTAGGAATAAAAATCTCTCAACAACCTCTGTTCAAAAATTCTTTACTCAAGTAATCACATTAAATTTGAATTTCGGGATGAAATTCAGAATGACATGTGGGTACTGTAAAACCACGCAAAAATCTTTATAATTAATAACGATTAATTATATATAAATCTCTGTCATTATTTTAATCACCATTTTTACGAGGAAATTTAAATTTTTTCCTTATTATATAAAATGGTCACGATTACGATATTGCAAAATTCACCAAACGACAAAACAAGTTCTCGACACAATTAACAAAATATTAACAATTCGCTAATCCTAATTAACAAATTAATTACAAAACCAAACGGGCCCTTGATCTTTCCTAAGCCCAACCGGCCCAAAAACTAAACCCATTTTCATTTCAAATTTTAATTATATATCGACCCAACTAGCTCCAAAATGCCTCGCGTATTCCAAATTTTTACACACGACACATATCTATTTTTACACCATCTCGTTTACCACCTAGCCAACTATTAGTGTGTCAAATCCCAAGTTCATTGGACGACGTTTGATACGTTTTTAAGTGGCAAAGTGTTTGACGAATATTCATGTCAATCGATTCATAATTTACTCAAAACTTAACCGTTTTGATTCCTGTTTGTTCCTACGTGTTCCTAATAATATTTCTAACATGTTTTCATGTTTAAATATCATCTATGATCAGCTATAATCAAGTAGTACAAGATTATGCAAATCGTGTATGTAAATTTATATATGTCGACATCTTTATAAATCACCAAACCAAATTCCTTATTTCATGTACTCACAACTAAATATAATATGATAAAAATTCGATCAAGAAGTCTATGGTACTGACAATGCATAGTCCTTATTGTTTCCTTGATTATTTCACACCATACGAATTATCAAATAGATACATATATACGTTACATGCATGCATCCGTTCCTCACAATTCTCATACATCTCCAAATATTTCTTTCTTCCTAAAAACTACTTCTAAGAGCCATAAGTCGATTTCCATATCGTTTGGACGCAAGAAAAGGGTTATCGGGTTTGATTTTATACGTATAGTGTTTGGGTTATGCGTTGAACGTGATATTCCTTGTGTTCCATCCATCCTCTCTCGACTCTCTACCACCTAAAGGGTGTTGTAAGTTGTTTTCTACTCGTTTCCATCAAGTTCACACGTTAAACATGTCTCATGCATCATATTTATGTTTTATAAATTGTATATAAGCTTTAGGTATATATTTACGTACGTATATATTTGTAGCAACACAAACGTGGCTAGCCTCTATCTTGGAAGGCCTAGGAGTCACGTAGCACACATATTTCACGTTGGTTTCACTCGACATGCATCAAACAAACTCATTTTTGAACCATGTTCCATCGTATGAAATTTCATTAAAACACTTAGAATATATACTAAGTTTTTCAAATATATAAACGATTTAAACAAGCTACAAAACGCTTGTATATCTTTAAATCTCACGTAACAAGAGTACCATATTATTACTCGACCTAATAGACCACCTAGAAAACTATCAATTTCATTTTGATAACATGTAAAAATACTCACATCTCGAAACTAAAATTTAGCCAAATTGATCGGCAGTTACAAGGATTTCAATGGTCCATTTCTAATTTTAAAAACTAAATATGTCGATTGGGCTTATTTATGGCCCAACAAGAAATAACAAACCATAAGCCCACTGGGCCCATATGAAACATTTTTAGAATCATAAAAATAGCCCAAGTCCAAGCCCAAAACAAATTCCATGCCCTCGCCTCTAAATTTCTAAATAGGCTTTTGGTTTGGCTCGTTAAGGCCCATAAGCTGGAAATAAGCTCTTTTATCAAATAAGCAGTTGAAATAAGCTTTAATAAACTTAAATAAGCTACGAAAATTTTTCTATAATTTTTCCCACTTTTTATTACACGTTTGGACTAAAAATGTAACGCGACGACACTTAGGAGGACTAAAACTATCAAGGGCTGAAAAGTAGGGACTGAAACTGTAAAAAACAGAATCTATAGGATAAAACTTGATATTATTTAATATTCCAAGCTTAGAATGTTATTTTGGACAAGTAGTGGACTATAATTGTAAATTAGATACGAAAAGGACTAACGGTGTAATGTTAACGCCGTTAGTATAAAAAGTGAAAAATGGGAAAAGGACAAGGACTAAACATAATACATTTGACATTCTTATTTAGTTTCTATTTTCGTAAATTTATTCCGTATTGCATTTAAACTTTTGTTTATATATATATATATATATATATATATATATATATATATATATATATATATATATATATATATATATATAATAGTTAACATAACATTAATAATATATATAATGATATTTCAAAAGTTAATATTATTACTTACGATTAAAAAGGTAAAACTTCGATGGATAATTTAAATAAAGTATTTTATCATATCATGCATGGCATAATAATTACACTGCACATCATCTATTCGTCATAACGAATAAATATTATTCGTTATTCGTTCGTATTTACCAAATAGTATTTGGTCAAATTCTCAGATAAATTTATTTATCAGGTTCCGTATCAAAGACGTTTCCATAATCATTCTCATAAATCTCATCCTACTTTACTTTTCATCATTCCCGTATCAATTAAGGTGAGTCATAACCCCATTTCCAATATTTGTTTTTAACTCATTGGGGGAGATACATGCTTACATATACTTTGATAACTTTATAAGTATATGAATAAAATACATGATTCAAAACAATTTCCTAATTGATATTTATTTAATATGGTTTGTAATTTAAAATGTAATATATACAATACTTGACGAATTACTTAACTGAAATATTGATACTCATATGATAATGTTTCCAATTTGATTATTGTGGTATGTGATATATATATTTTACTGATGAATTACTTAACTGAAATACTGATACTCATATGATAATGTTTCCAATTCGATTATTGTGGTATGTGATATACACATGTTACTGGCGAAATACTTAACTGAATTACTGATACTCAGACGATACTGTTTCCAAATTGATTACTGTGATCAAAGAGAGGAGGAGGAAATAACATAATGTTTTTGTACCAAGAGGGTTAGTTTTTCTGAGAAAACTATTTAGTATTTATAGCCACCAGGAGGAGCGGGGGATGATCCCTTAAATCTGGACAGTCTCGTATATGTAAGGGACCATCGCCATATTTACGGGATCGTCTCGACATATGCTCCTATTTTTATCCTGATGTGGTGAAAGTTTATCTGGTGAAAAACTGATTTGAGGGGGAAAACTAGTTGTTAGGAGATTTGAAATTCAAATTTATTTTCTTTCATAAAACATTTCTTTTTAAGTACAAAAATACTTTTGTAAAAATGCTTTGTCACATAAAAATGTGAAGTTTTGAGAAAATAAATTCATTGATCACTTTACTAAAGTCGGTATTGTGTTTGTTCATACCTGAAGTGATGATGTAGTAGGTACGTTGTTGAAACTATTTTCCTTGATTAAAAATTTATCAAATGTAATTTTACGTATCGTGTTTTAATATTTTGCGATTATTAAAATATATAGAGAGCGAATAGTGCAAATGACATTTTTGACATTATTTGTATTAACAATCTCCCCTTTTTGATGATTACAAAATATAAACTCATTTTGGGTACAATTATATGTTAATAAGTTTTTAATGAGTTTTCGTTTACTTCTCCCCCTTTTTGTAGAATCAAAAGGCTTCGTCGATGTATAGAGAGGAAATAAATTGACGGTACTAACGCTCCCCATATCTTAATGTTCCCCTAGATGAGGGCACCGGGGAATCGAGCTATGGTGTTGTGCTACAAAAACAAGTTAGGATACAATGCACATTAAAATATTTATATGCAAATTAGAGGGGTTGAGAAGAGAATTAAGATAGATAGAAGGAGATAGTAGAAGAAGAGATGATGAGAGAAAGGTGAAATCTGATAGATTAAACATGAAACAGATAATGCAGAGAAGAGAAATCAGAATTTTAATGCTGACCGGGGACAGTCCTGTATATACACCGACGGTCCCTTAAATATGGAGGACCGTCCCTGTATAAGGGACCGCCACCAGTGGGCACGTTTTAGGCAAAATGTTGTGATTTCAGTATTTTCTCATTTTAAGGTTGGTTAATATTACACATTTTAAAGATGACCATCACAAATATCACAACATAATAGCATGAATTTAATTAAACATAATGCATTCTGTTAATACAAATAATGTCAAAAACATCATTTGCATTATTCGGTCTCTACTAGTTTTGATAATTACAAAATATAAATACACGTTACGTAAAACTATGACAAATAAGTTTTTGATCGAGAAAACTCGTTTTCGACTTCAACATCACTTAAGGTATGTATAAATGTCACAACTCGTAATTTCAAGTCCTTGTTCAGATATCGAAATTTCATTTTTCATCTCGGGAAATTACTATTCACAAGTTACTATTCATCATTTACTATTCACCGATCACTATTCATCATTTTTTGTGTCAGTTTGAGATTTCAAGAAGCGTTTAAAATTTTCACTATTCACATGACACTATTCATTTTCGGAGAGAAAACACTATTCATGTGCATCACTCATTTCATCGTAAATTTAGTTTACGGATATTTACATTCGCGTAACCAGTCAGGTTAAGCTGCGAATTCATGCATCATCAGTAGGGACACTTCATATGGACTAGAAATGGCTTACATATCATTACAATAGCATTTGCATACTATTCCACTCGTAAGATATTCAAATTAATACTTTTGATATATTTGACTTTTTACGTATGTTTATTTTTAAATAAACGTTAACACGCGACCAATAATGTGACTAACACGTCCGACGCTCCCGAATATGATCTTTATATATTTTTATATTTATTTTAATAATATATAAATTATATTATTAATTTACCCGGTATTTTGGAAAATGATTTATTTCGTATCGTAAGTTTAATATAATTACGACGGTTTTTGTAGAAACTAAACAATAATCACCCAAACACTCAATACTTGTACCCAACATATTTTCACAATTTTTATGACTTTATTATGTCCCGGTTAACTTCGTTAAAATTTATTTTTAGCAAACTCGGTACCCGGTATCCTCTAAAACAAATAATATCTACATAATACACCAAAGTCTTACCAAAAATCTTACACAAATCCATCCACCTCTTTGACTTGCCGCCCCCCCCCCCCCCCCCCCAATTCCAATCACTTACAACATTGAAAATTTATACTTACACCCATTAATACTTGTACTAGTTGTCTTAGAAATAATATAAAACTATACAAGATATTTTCTTACTTCCTATATACATGTATTTCACATAACAACTAGCAAAAGTTTTCTCCTCTTTTTCTCTCCTTCCTTTGGATCGGCCAAGAACAAACAACAAGAAAGGAACCAAGATTTTTCAAGCTCAAGTAATTTTACAAGTCCTATTAGTATCCTAGTTAAGGTTTTGAAATAAAAACCTCAAGGATAATTAAGTATTTTTCATCAAAAACTCTCTAATCTTGCAAGTAAGTATGTCAAACTCATTTTCATAATTTTACCAAGTTCTAATTATATTCATATAATTTTTATACAAGATCTACATGCATATGTTAGTTTATACCACTCTATTTAAACTTTTATAGCTTTTAAGCCTTAGAAATGGATAATAGGTAGATCCTTGTTAGATCCACTTGGTTTATGATGTTTAGGAACCCATGACACCCTAAGAAGGTGTATGGAAAGATTAGACTAGATTTGTGGTGATTCAAAGTATTTTGATTGGATTTGAAACTAGTTTGAAACTCTAGAAATGATTTTTGAAACTATATATATACCTACTGTCCTCATTTTAAAAACGTGGGAAAATCAGTGGATGGTGGGTAATTTTTGACCAAAGATTTAGAAAATAATTTCAAAAACGAAACTTTTGGCGAAAGAACGGACTAAAACGAGTTTATAACGAAGGAGATATGATTTTTGCAAGTTTAATGACGAAAACTATTTTCTAAAAATTTAACGTGCTGTTGGACGATTTTCGACGGACAAATAGAGGTGTTAGACGTAACCTAGAGGAGCCGAGCTATCAAAAGTATATTAATACATGTTAAGACGAATCCGTGGATATAAAGAACGAGGAAAATGAACTTAAAACGACAAAGATATACACGTTTCAAAATCAACGAAACTATATTATTTTGGCAGCTACAATTGGAAATAATAAACTACGTACTAAATACTATATTTTCTAGAAATATTGTTAAAGAGCTATTTTCTTAACCAATAAAGTACGTATGACCCAAGGCTTATTTATACGACTAATTGACGTTATTTTTAGGTTTTCAAAACGAGGAATATAACACTAACATTTTATATACGATATATTACGACAAGTTTTTATGAGTCTAGTTGGACTTATTTTTCCTAAGTATGGAAAATACCTTACTTTGACAATAACAAGTATTTTCAAGTTACGAGTGGTATAGGTATCATGTGCATGAATATTCATTACATCATTTCATGATCTAAAGTAGATCATATTCATTCATTTAGGTTGCGGCTAGTGTTCGCGCCTTGTTGTCCCGATCATTTCATCACATTGTACTATTACTTCAGGTGAGTTTTCATAGCCCCGTTTTTAATTCAATATTTGATTTCAAATCCCACGGGGGGAGAATTCATTGCATCACTTATTTTTTTGTACATGCCAAAGTATTAAATTCCTTACATTGCTTAAGTTGCCTTATTACCACGTCATGACAAGTCCCCTTTATTATCATGGACCGTTAATTAATCTACAAGCGAGAGTGAGTGAATAGATCTATTGAGGGTGACTCCTCCATCTGTGTTTGGGTTGCTCCAAGGGGTAAACGGATGCATTTCATGTCTAATATATTTAGAGTGTCTGGTAAACACTCATTTGGGGCCAAGTAACGTCTAGCTTCGGGGTCATGAGCATAAGAGCCAATGTAGCATTTTTGGCATTTTGTCGGTTTACTTTATACTTGTGGCTAATGTAAATACGATTTAACTTACAAACTTATGATTATTCACCAACATTATTGTTGACCGTTTTCGCAATGTATTTTCAGGTAATTAAGACATATTCTTCATGGCATGCATGGAGTCATATCATTGAGTAACAAGGATGACGCGTCTCATTTTGGATTTTCATGCACTTATGAATTATCGTTTGATTGTACTAAACTTATTTCCTTAAACTTTTCCAGACTTTTGGGACCTATGTTTTACAACTCTGAATATTTTAAATGAATCAAACGATGTATTTTCAAAACGACACTTTAGGTCGTTCAATATAACTGTAACCGTGGTGCTATGACAGTCACCCCCCAGGTATTCCATTCCGCCGCCATTCAGGTATTTTGGGGGGTGTGACATATTGGCATCAGAGCTAAGGTTATAGCGAATTAGGATGTATCTTGGACCCTAGACTATAACCACATCATCATAGCATCTCATCATTTCGTCATAGGTGCATATTCGTTACACATGTTGTTTCATGCGCACACTGTGCGAGTTATTTATACCCACATTCGTATATATAATTGTATTGACCTGGTTCACAAGTGACATGTCTTCAGATACACACCCTGTCATCCTTTCATCGGATTCCAACATTGAAGATGCCTTGTCATCTTCCACTACCATTGTACCACCAGTTGCACTAACACCACCATTAGCACCATTGATTTGTTATAGGAACAAGGTTTTTCCTATTATTCAGCCCATACATAGAATGCCGTTTGGTAGAGTATTTAGACTTAATCTTAATGGACCTATTAGGATGATTATTGCAAGGAAGATAATATGTTTTCTTTCCTTCACTAGTAAGGCACCCCAGGTACTACCACCACCATCAACTACTTATTACACTATTGGTCGTCCCATAGTGTGTACTTCAGTTTTACCTCTTAGATGTTGCGGGATAGCGCGAAAGAGGGTAGTATTCTATTCACTATTATCACCATCGTCTCCTAACTCATCACTAGGATCTCATCGTCATCAATATTATTCTCATCCTTTAGAATACCACCATTGTCATTTCCCTTTTACATTTCCACTTGCTATGAATTAGATAACACCTTGTGGATAATACCAAGACCACGGACTCAACAGGAACATCCGCATATTCCTCAGGAATGGCTTAGAATCTACACTAACTAGGACTTGATCGATGCACAACTCCAGACCCCACTTCAGGACTATCTCGACCTTATAATGCCACAAACCTGGTTTCACTCAGAGGGACACCAGGAAGTCTCGAGACTAGACTTATATCTTTATTAGCTTTTACTATTATCCCAGCCACGGGAGGTGTGGCATAGTTCAAAGAAACTTGTAGTATTTTGATTGTTGTACAAACGGAATCACCAAGTATTGACACTACTATATGGAATGGTTGTGCTATCTATGATATCGGTCCATGTTGACTAAAAATTTCATGTGTTATATTCATGAGTTATGAATATATTGGTTTTATTACTTATAGATTCTCATGGTCTCTTATAATTTGATGAAAATAGATTTAAGCAAACCACTTCAAGCATGACGCAAGTCGCTGTTGGACAATTCACTGCCAGGAACATAGCCACCGCCCTCAACAAGGAGCTTACTCACGTGGAATTTATGGGTTGCAATCCCCCCTCCTTTAGTGGAACTATAGACACAAAGGAATTTCTCAAATGGTTTGAAGAAATAGAAACAATATTTCAATGTGGCGACTGTCGCAAGGAAGACAAGGTTAAGTTTGCCACTTGCACTTTTCAGGATCATGCCCAGAAATGGTGGACTAAGTATGTTCAGGTAGTAGGAGTGGATGCTACTTACTCACACTCTTGGGA
The DNA here is from genome assembly GCA_030686995.1 of Artemisia argyi. Lineage (NCBI taxonomy): Eukaryota > Viridiplantae > Streptophyta > Magnoliopsida > Asterales > Asteraceae > Artemisia > Artemisia argyi. The sequence continues at coordinate 271,621,091 of CM060709.1, read as the reverse complement.
GAAACTAAAAAGGATGATGAGTTTAAAATTTTGTGTGAAAAGCGAATTACAAGCAGTTGAACATGAAACACTAAACCTTACCATGGTAGGAGATGATGTTGTCAAGTATACTGCTTATTTTTATGATTTAGCTCGACTAGGCTCTGCAATGGATGAACCGGAAAGCAAGAAACTTGAAAGGTACATCGAGGGACTTTCCCCTGAAATTCGTATGTTGGTCACCTCATTGGAACCCGATACCATGCCTAAAGCTATCAGAATGGCGATCGAAGCAAATGAACGCGTAGCTCACACCAAGATCTTAGGAGGTAGTGGTAGCAACAAGAGAAAGTGGGTCGGTAATTTGGATGCTAATGCTACTCAACAACCAATTAAGATACAACGAGTGGTGGAGACCTTTGCTGCTGGGTCAAGCCAAAAGAAAAGGTATGTAGGTAAATTACTCGAGTGCAACAAGTGTCAGTTTCATCACAAAGGATCTTGCCCCTCTCAATGTAAGAACTGCCAAAAGGTCGGACATGAAGCCAAGGATTGCAAGGCTCCCACCCTCGCAAAGCATCAGAAACTCACGGTAATCTTCCGTGAGTGTGGAGTAGTGGGACACTTCAGGAGTGAATGCCCGGAGTTGGGAAACCAGCATTAGAAGAAGAAGTTTATGTTTTAATTATATAAACCGTAGTTTGAGCCCTCTAGGGTTGTACTTTTCTTTTGGTACTTTCCATAAGTACGTTGGTGTAACCTAGTTAGATTAAGCACTTTCCTATCTAATGTAATGACTATCTTTTGTTATCTCTGTGATAATCGTGACCTTAGTTTATTCCATTTTCTATTGCAATTGTGCAATTTTCAATCGTTTCGCAACCTTATGTCACTGTCTTATTAGAGATTAGGCCGATTTCGTTTTTGACGGATTAATAGACCATTACCATTCCAAAGATTTACCCATGTATCCAATAAACCATTCAACGAAATTTATTTCAAGCTATTCTATTTCCATATGGGGAAATTGTTTTACAGAAATTTTTAAAAAATAAGTTATTTTATTGCCACCCTATAAATTGATTTTTCCGTTATTGCACCAAGTATTTACTATTATTACGCGAAAGAATTTTCATGTTACTTGAAAGGAAATGACTAGAATACCATTTTTTTCAAAACAAAACGTTGAACACCATCTAAAACTTTTGAGAAAAGTAATGCTATTTTGACTAAATCAAGCATAGCATCATTAGTCCTCAATTAAACATAGCCTGATCACCTATGTATAATTTAGGAAGGATTATGCCATGAAGAAAATAATTAGCTTTTCTAAGGATTATTAATAACAATCTTCATCCAAAAGCATTTTAAACAAATAAACTCTTTCATAAACATCTCTTTTTGACAAACCCTCCCTGGATACTTACTCCACCTGTCACTCACACAGCCATTAAGTCGGATTTTTTCCATTGACTTCTCTAGGAGAGACTTTCCAAATCAATAACAAGGAGGATTCCTCGATACAAGTAAAGCAATAAAAGGATTACGGAACTACTAACCTAGACTAGAATTATACAGTAAGACAATTTATAACGCAACAACAATTCTAAGATACCACGAGACAATCCGAACCACCATCTACGACCTAGTTTTCCAGATCTATCATTCAAAAGTACTAGCTAGATTGAGTTGCAGGATCGAACACACTGTGAAGGTACGCTAAGCAACACTATAGAAATAAACCAAGCCTCTTAACCGATACTGTAAAGCATTCCAATTAAAAATGGCCTCATCCATACGCAAACTTCCCTGCAGTGAGTTTTCGCAAAGAATAATTGATTCGAATTATGGATATCGATATAGATTCCCCTAAAGCATTGTGTCCTTAAGAAATTCTAGATAACCTCACCTATACATCAAGAGAGGCGTCAGGCCCAAGCATGTCTCCCCAGCTTCATGTGGAAATAAAATAGACATTCATCGACATAGTATCAATGGACACCCTCATTTTGCCAACATGATGACAATTTCAACGATAAACCATTTCAGGACTTAAGTTGGTTGAATACCTAGGCTTGTAGTTTTGCCAGATAATCGCCAATAGGCATCTTCCAATATCAGGAACCGAACGTTAGACATCTATGCATTTAAGCGAACATTTCCTAACCTACTATTTTATCCTTGTTAGTATTTTTACTTTTAAATAAATTTGATTTCAAAATTTTGTTTATATAAATCACATATCTCGTAGAAAATAATTTTGAATTGCCTATTTTGAACAAATACGATCCTTTTTAGTCAATATTTAGCAGAACCATTGTATAATGGGAAATATTTAAACATCAAACTTTGGTAAACAGTCCTACTCACAACATGTTTACAAACCGCGTCACATTTCGTAACTATTGAATTTTGAATCATCAAGAAAGATATTATTTAGTAAACCATTTGTTCCATTTCCTAAATTCTTTTATTCAGAAAAAGATTTCGACCAAAAACTCAAAATCGCGAGATAAATTTTGAAAACAAATCACCATACTACATAGCTTATGCATTTAGGGCTTTGTGATTTGACAATAAAGAATATCAGAATATGTGATGAAGAAAATTAGGAGGGACACCATAGATCGATTACAAACGTCAGCAATGGAGACCAAGCACAATAGGCAAAGAAAGACACACGTCTTAGCACCCATTAGACCAAAACGTAAGGAATCAAAATTGTTACCCATATTCTATCTTCTTCGTATAACACCTTTTTTCGAAAGGCATAACGTTGTAGAATTAGTCACCAGGTTCATTGTAACCGTTTCAATTATTCCTAATAAAGGTGATCGAATCACCCCAGACTTCTAGCAATCATTTTAAGATTTCCTTCGGAACCCCATTTAGATGTAAACACCGCCTATCATCCTCAGACCAATGGTCAAAGCGAGGGGACAATTCAAACATAGGAAAGATATGCTCAGAGAGTGAGCGATTGACTCTAGAAATGGTTGGACTAACCATTTATCATAAATCAGATTCGTTTGAAACGATGGTTATCGCACGAGCGTAGAGACTACACTATTTGAGGCACTCTATGGTCGAAGTACCAATTACCCATTTACAGACCGAAATCAGAAAGTTAAATTCACTGGTCTAGAACTAAACTATGGAACAACAAAGGAGATTTCACAAGTCAAGAACCAGTTACAAGCAACGAGAAACTGGTAGAAGTTAAGTTGGTGCATGACGCACATCATGCGGATTGGGTATCCCCGAACAGCAAACCATCTAGATTCAAGTGGGAGAACGAACTAAGTTGAAAGCTTTGCCTTAGAGAGGCATGATACAATTTTGGCAACACGAGAGATTGAACCTCTAGTATATTGGACCATTTAAGATTCATTTTAGAATCGACCAGCTGACATACAAATTTGAGTTCTGGCAGAGTTCAGCAACATATATTACCCATATCACATTGTAAACCTCAAGAAGCGATGATCATCTATTGATGGACCGAACTCGGAAAAAAAAAACCAAACTCACTATTCCTGTAAGCACTCATGAAATAACCAGGAATCTCCTGCAAATCAAGAATCAGTTACAAGTCGATAAGTTGTAAACTTTTAGAATTTCATGTTGGTGACAGGATCGTGTTAAAAGTTCTGCCTAGGAAAGGCATGATACCATTCAGAAAAATCCAGGAAGTTAAACTCGATGTGCACTGGACCATTTAATTTTTCAGACAGAGTAGGCCAGTAACCCTCGAACTTGAGCCTTGTTGGAAAGTAGCAGGATTACACAAACAGGTTTCACAATTTCAAATCCCGAGAAATGACTTTCAGATTAGTGACTCATGATTCCATTGAAAGGAATCCAACCCAATGACAAACCTAAACATGGTAGGAGAACCAGTAAAAATCATGGACCGTGAGGTCGAACGATTGAAGCAAAGTCGAATTCCTATCGTGAAAGTTAGCTGGAATTCCTGAAGAGGACCCGAATTTACTTGGGAACGAGAAGACCAAATGCAACTCAAGTATCCACGTCTTTTTACCGAATATACTTCCGAGACCAACCAAAACTGAACTTCGGGACGAAGTTCCTTTTAGAGGGGAAGACTGTCACAACTCGTAATTTCAAGTCCTTGTTCAGATATCGAAATTTCATTTTTCATCTTGAAAAATTACTATTCACAAGTTACTATTCATCATTTACTATTCATCGGTCACTATTCATCATTTTACTATTCATCATTTTTTGTGTCAGTTTGAGATTTCGAGAAGCGTTTAAAAATTTCACTATTCACATGACACTATTCATTTTCGGAGAGAAAATACTATTCATGTGCATCACTCATTTCATCGTAAATTTAGTTTACGGATATTTACATTCGCGTAACCAGTCAGGTTAAGCTGCGAATTCATGCATCATCAGTAGGGACACTTCATATGGACTAGAAATGGCTTACATGTCATTACAATAGCATTTGCATACTATTCCACTCGTAGGATATTCAAATTAATACTTTTGATATATTTGACTTTTTACGTATGCTTATTTTTAAATAAACGTTAACACGCGACCAATAATGTGACTAACACGTCCGACGCTCCCGACTATGATCTTTATATATTTTTATATTCATTTTAATAATATATAAATTATATTATTAATTTACCCAGTATTTTGGAAAATTATTTATTTTGTATCGTAAGTTTAATATAATTACGACGGTTTTCGTAGAAACTAAACAATAATCACCCAAACACTCAATACTTGTACCCAACATATTTTCATAATTTTTGTGACTTTATTATGTCCCGGTTAACTTCGTTAAAATTTATTTCTAGCAAACTCGGTAACCGGTATCCTCTAAAACAAATAATATCTACATAATACACCAAAGTCTTACCAAAAATCTTACACAAATCCATCCACCTCTTTGACTTCCCGCCCCCCCCCCCCCCAATTCCAATGACTTACAACATTGAAAGTTTATAGTTACACCTATTAATACTTGTACTGGTTGTCTTAGAAATAATATAAAACTATACAAGATATTTTCTTACTTCCTATATACATGTATTTCACATAACAACTAGCAAAAGTTTTCTCCTCTTTTTCTCTCCTTCCTTTGGATCGGCCAAGAACAAACAACAAGCAAGGAACCAAGATTTTTCAAGATCAAGTAATTTTACAAGTCCTATTAGTATCCTAGTTAAGGTTTTGAAATAAAAACCTCAAGGATAATTAAGTATTTTTCATCAAAAACTCTCTAATCTTGCAAGTAAGTATGTCAAACTCATTTTCATAATTTTATCAAGTTCTAATTATGTTCATATGATTTTTATACAAGATCTACATGCAAATGTTTGTTTATACCACTCTATTTAAACTTTTATAGCTTTTAAGCCTTAGAAATGGATAATAGGTAGATCCTTATTAGATCCACTTGGTTTATGATGTTTAGGAACCCATGACACCCTAAGAAGGTGTATGGTTAGATTAGACTAGATTTGTGGTGATTGAAAGTGTTTTGATTGGATTTGAAACTAGTTTGAAACTCTAGAAATGATTTTTGAAACTATATATATACCTACTGTCCTCATTTTAAAAACGTGGGAAAATCAGTGGATAGTGGGTAATTTTTAACCAAAGATTTAGAAAATACTTTGAAAAACGAAACTTTTGGCGAAAGAACGGATTAAAACGAGTTTCTAACGAAGGAAATATGATTTTTGCAAGTTTAACGACGAAAACCATTTTCTGAAAATTTAACGTGCTATTGGACAATTTTCGACGGACAAATAGAGGCGTTAGACGTAACCTAGAGGAGCCGAACTATCAAAAATATATTAATACATGTTAAGACGAATCCGTGGATATAAAGAACGAGGAAAATGAACTTAAAACGACAAAGATATACACGTTTCAAAATCGACGAAACTATATTATTTTGGCAGCTACAATTGGAAATAATAAACTACGTACTAAATACTATATTTTCTAGAAATATTGTTAAAGAGCTATTTTCTTAACAAATGAAGTACGTATGACCCAAGGCTTATTTATACGACTAATTGACATTATTTTAAGGTTTTCAAAACGAGGAATATAACACTAACATTTTATATACGATATATTACGACAAGTTTTTATAAGTCTAGTTGGACTTATTTTTCCTAAGTATGGAAAATACCTTACTTTGACAATGACAAGTATTTTCAAGTTACGAGTGGTATAGGTATCATGTGCATGAATATTCATTACATCATTTCATGATCTAAAGTAGATCATATTCATTCATTTAGGTTGCGGCTAGTGTTCGCGCCTTGTTGTCCCGATCATTTCATCACATTGTACTATCACTTCAGGTGAGTTTTCATAGCCCCGTTTTAATTCAATATTTGATTTCAAATCCCACGGGGGAGAATACATTGCATCACTTATTTTTTTTTGTACATGCCAAAGTATTAAATTCCTTACATTGCTTAAGTTGCCATATTACCACGTCATGACAAGTCCTCTTTATTATCATGGACCGTTAATTAATCTACAAGCGAGAGTGAATGAATAGATCTATTGAGGGAGACTCCTCCATCCGTGTTTGGGATGCTCCAAGGGGTAAACGGATGCATTTCACGTCTAATATATTTAGAGTGTCTGGTAAACACTCATTTGGGGCCAAGTAACGTCTAGCTTTGGGGTCATGAGCTTAAGAGCCAATGTAGCATTTTTTACATTTTGTCGGTTTACTTTATACTTGTGGCTAATGTACATACGATTTAACTTACAAACCTAAGATTATTCACCAACATTATTGTTGACCATTTTCGCAATGTATTTTCAGGTAATTAAGACATATTCTTCATGGCATGCATGGAATCATATCATTGAGTAACAAGGATGACGCGTCTCATTTTGGATTTTCATGCACTTATGAATTATCGTTTGATTGTACTAAACTTATTTCCTTAAACTTTTCCAGACTTTTGGGACGTATGTTTTATAACTCTGAATATTTTAAATGAATCAAACGATGTATTTTCAAAACGACACTTTAGGTCGTTCAATATAACTGTAACTGTGGTGCTATGACAGTCAACCCCAGGTATTCCATTCCTCTGCCATTCAGGTATTTTGGGGGTGTGACAATAAACACCTACAAACTTGTGTATGTGATCAAAGGATTTATTTTCCATCAAAACATTACATTTTCATGTCACAAAACATTTTTACGAAAGTATTTTTGTATAATTTAAAGAAATGTTTTATTAAGAAAATGTTTTCAAATTTCAAATGCATAACAGCCATTTTTCCCACTCAAAACCGACAAGAATTTTTCACCAGATAAGCTTTCACCACGTCATGACAAAAAGAGGAGTGTCTGTCGGGACGTTCCTTTAAAGTGGTCGGCGGTCCCATACCGATAAAGGACCATCGCATATTTAAGGGACCGTCCATCTCTTTCCTGGCGCCTATAAATATAGAACCGTTCTCTTTCAGAAATCTTACCTCTTATGCACTAAAACTTTCTATATTCCCAAATTCTTTTCAAATCATCTTCTTTGATCACATTATCGGGTTCTAAGTTGTTTCCAAGTTATCATACTCATCATTACTCTAAAGTGCAAGAGAAGAACACTCATTGTAGTCAAGAAACGAAGTGTTAAAGAAAAGTCTTCCTTATCTCATACATTGTTGCGGATCTCTTTTAAATCACCATCCTTATTCATTGATTCTTGTATGTAATTGGACTTGAGTGCAAGTCTTGTATTGTGTGTTGTATTGTATCGTGCCATCGTGTTGGTACGAGGTGTGAAGCCACGTGGGCTTTGATAGATTGGTTCTAGCTAGGATTAGGACTCGACATTCCGCTTAGTGTCATTAAACTTGGTGTAAGCTTGTGTAATGTTTGTTCCGCCATAAGGGAGCGTGTTGATATAGTGCTTGTGAAACTCTCGAGTGTGAGACTCGAGGAGTGGAGTAGGGGCGAAGAGAGAGCTTCGTGGCCGAACCACTATAAATCTCTATGTCCCGGTTTGATCATTTCTTTCCTTATCTTTACTTACTTACTTATTATTGCTTCTATTTATTGTTGAGTTGATTTCACATAAAGATCGAATCGAATCATTTTCATAAACATAACTTGTAAAAGTAAATTTTCTAAAACATAAATAAAAACGGTGAAACTATTCAAACCCCCCCCCCCCCCCTTCTAGTTTCTACAATTGGTATCAGAGCTTCGTTTCTCAAGACTTTTAAAGTATATTGTATTTTAAAACTTGAAACGATCTACGGAATTTGAAAAATATCAAAAAGGGCAATCTATGCAAAGACCACCACTCTTTGAGACTGATAGTTTTATTCACTAGAAAACTCAATTCGAAACGTATGTGAAATCAAAAGATCTTAATATTTGGCATCTTATTACCATAGGTGACTTTAAACCTATTGATATAACCCGGAAACTAAACAAGTTGAAATTGTTTCTTATGATAAATAATGTGAAAGCCTTAAAAAGAAATTAGCTAAAAATGATGAAGAAAAAATGGTCATTTACAACACTTTACCCTAAAAGGAATTTCAGAGAATCTTCATTTGTAATACGGCTAAAGATATTTGGAAAACCTTGTTAGTCACTCATCAAGGTAATAATCAAGTCAAGGATAACAAGATCGATCTTTTGGTTCAACAATATGAACAATTCGTCATTCCTAAAGATGAATCTATATATAGTGCATTTGCTAGACTTAACACTATTATCACGAGTTTATAAGCACTCGATGAAGGTCTTTTTGTTAAAAGTTGTGTTAGGAAATTTCTCAGGGCTTTACACCCAAAATGAAGAGCAAAGGTCACGGCGATTGAAGAATCCAAAGATTAGGCATTTTTATCATTAGATGAGCTCATTGGTAACTTAAAGGTCCATGAGTTAATCATCAAAAATGATTCCGAGATTGTCAAAAGCAAGGTGAAAAGAAGATCACTTGCTTTGAAAGCTAAAAAGGAGCTAAGTGAGGATGAGGATTCAAGTTCGGAAAGTGAAGAGGAAGAGTATGCTATGGCGGTTAGAGATTTCAAGAAATTCTTTAAGCGAAGAGGAAGATTCATGAGACAACCACAAGATGAAAAGAAAGCACCTTAGAAAGTTCATGAAGATAGATATAGTAAGGTTGACAGAAGATGTTTTGAATGTTGTGATACAAGACACTTAGTTGGAGATTGTCCACACCAAGCAAAAGACAAAAACCAAATGGCATATTTAAGCGGTGCTTGGAGTGATAGCGATGAAGATGGCAAGAATGAAACTTGTCTCATGGCCGGATCTTCAAAAGAGATATGCTTTGGGATTGACTTGGAGCCCGACGAATGGGTTAAAGATAGTGGATACATCAACCACACGATCGGTAATCGCAAGCTATTCTCATCTTATCATGCATGTAGTAGACGTAATGTTATGTTTGGTGGTAAACTCAAGGGTAATGTCATTGACAAAGGTACAATCACTCATAACTCTCTTACTATAACTAATGTGGAACATGTAGACAACCTAGGTTTTAATCTACTTAGTATTAGTCAAATATGTGATAAGGAGTGCAAGGTAATCTTTTCCAAAGACGGGTGTGAGATCATAAAGGACGGAAAAGTAATTGCCAAAGGAATTAGAAAAGGTGACTTATACATCATGAAAATAAGTTACAAACCTAGTGACAATGTATGCTTAGCTACGATGAATGATAATTCTACACTATGGCATAGAAGACTAGGACACGCCAATATGCGTTTATTACAATCATTAGCTTCTAAGGATTTAGTTAGAAATCTTCCTAAACTTAGGTTCAACCAACATTTTTGTGATGTTTACAAGGTTGGAAAACAAGCTCATTCTAGTCATAAGCCTAAGAATATTATCTCAACGTCTAGATGTCTAGAGCTTCCTCACATGGATCTCTTCGGTCCTTCTGCCATACGGAGTTATGGAGGAAATCTCTGCACCCTAGTGATCGTAGACGATTACTCTAGGTACACTTGGATTAGGTTTCTTAAAAACAAGACTGAAACTTTCAAACAATTCATAAACTTTAGCAAGAAAATTCAAAATCAACTAGGATGCAACATAGTTTACATTAGGACTGACCATGGTAGAGAATTTGATAACGAAGTTCAATTCGGAGTTTATTGTGATGCTAATGGTATTACTCACAATTTCTCGGCTCCACGAACTCCACAATCAAATGGGGTAGTTGAAAGGAAAAATAGAACCCTACAAGAAATGAGTAGAACAATGCTTAACGAGCAATCTATTCCAAAGAAGTTTTGGTGTAACACCGTAGATACATCCATGTATATCCTTAATAGAATTCTCATTAGACCTATCTTAGGAAAACCCCATATGAAATCTTGAGAGGTAGGAAACCTACTCTAGATTACTTTAGAGTATTTGGTAGTAAATGCTATAATTTTAAACACCAAATATTATCTCACCAAGTTCGACCCAAAGTCCTACGAAGGTGTATTTCTAGGATATTCTCAAACTAGTAAAGCCTACATTGTTCTTAACAAGGAAACAATGGTCATCGAAGAATCACTCAATGTGACTTTCGATGAGAGTCCCCCTCCACCTAAAACATCACCTTTGGTAGATGATGATTTAGATGAAGAAAACGCCATAGTTGAAAATATGAAAAACCTAGACATATCTCAAGAAAAAGAAACCATCAAAATAGATCAAACCGCCAACATTAAGGAATCTACCAACTATCCCTTAGAGAACGTCATAGGAAGCCTAAACCAAAGAACCCTTATATCACAATCTCAAGACAAAAGCAATCTCTTTTGTTTTGTCTCAATCATAGAACCTAAAAACGTTAATGAAGCATTGAAGGTTGAAAGTTGGATCATCGCAATGCAAGAAGAATTAAACCAATTTAAGTCTAATGATGTTTGAGCGTTAGTACCAAGACTTAAGAATGTCACTATAATAGGAACCAAGTGGGTGTTTAGAAGCAAACTTGATGAACATGGTATTTTAACTAGGAACAAAGCTAGGTTAGTTGCAAAAGGCTATAATCAACAAGAGGATATTGATTATGATGAAACCTATGCACCCGTAGCCAGACTAAAGTCCATTAGGATATTACTTGCCTACGCTTGTGCATCAGATTTTAAGTTGTGACAAATGGATGTGAAAAGTGCATTCCTAAACGGTCTCATCAATGAGGAGGTATATGTAGCACAACCTCCAGGATTCATTGACTTTGAGTACCCCGAGCATGTTTATAAACTTAAGAAACTTTTATATGGTCTCAAACAAGCCCCTAAGGCTTGGTATGATAGGTTAAAATCTTTTCTTCTTAAGCATGAATACTCAATGGGAATGGTAGATAACACTCTTTTCACTAAGAAGAAAGGCTCAAACATCATAATCGTCCAAATATATGTCGATGACATTATATCCAGTTCAACTTGCTAAGACATGTGTGATGGATTTTCAAAAATTATGCATGACGAGTTTGAAATGAGCATGATGGGCAAGCTTAACTTCTTCCTTGGACTCCAAATAAAACAATTAGACGATGTAATATTCTTTAATCAATCTAAGTATATTAAGAAAATGCTTAAGAAATTTGGATTAGAAGATGCTAAGCCTGTGAAAACCCCAATGGCTACGGACAAAAAGCTCACCAAGGATGAAGAGGGTGAATCCGTAGATAGTACTAAGTATAGAGGTATGATAGAAAGTTTATTGTACCTAATGGCAAGTATGCCCGATATCATGTTTAGTGTCTGCCTTTGTGCTCGTTTCCAAGAAGATCCCAAAACTTCTCATTTAGAAGCAGTTAAGTGTATCTTCCGATACATTAAAGGCACTATGCACTTAGGATTATGGTATCCTAAGGGGATCGGCATAGAAACTATAGTTTATGTTGACTCTGATCATGCAGGAGATTATGTGGATCGAAAAAGTATTAGTGGCATTTGTACCTTCATGGGTTGTTGCTTAACTTCTTGGTTCTCCAAGAAACAAACGGCACTAGCTATCTCCACAACCGAAGCCGAATATGTAAGCACCGGAAAGGCATGTCAACAAGTACTATTGATGAAACAATCTCTCGTAGACTATGGCATTTCACTTGATGATATTCCAATTATGTGTGATAATAAAGGAGCAATTGATTTAAGTAAAAACCCTGTGCAACACTCTCTTACCAAACACATAGAAATTCGTCACCATTTTCTTAGGGATAACGTACAACAGGGTAACATATCAATTGAGAAGGTTCCAACAGAGGAAAACATAGCTGACATTCTAACTAAACCCCTTAAGCGTGAACCATTCTTTTATCTTCGCTTAGGATTAGGAATGATGGAACACATATCTTCTTAGATTTTATAATAAGTTCATTTCTTCTAATCTGAGTCTAGGATTCTTTTGCGCACAAATAATTAAAATTGGGGAAACAACTCTTTCTTTTTCTAACAACCATTATTACATGATAATAATCAAACTTAATTTTGTGCACGAAAACCCCAATTCATATGTTTAAAATCTTCTCACGAATAGGAAAATCGCATTTTTTTTGCATTTCTAATACAATTCAAAAACGTTTTTTTCCATGCATGCACGATGTGCTCAAATCCTTTATCGGATCATGTAACTAATATGTTATCTGACATGGAAAGATGAGCAAGATTGAACTTAGGAGACATTTGATTATCTCTTAGGTTTTTCTTTCTTTAGAGTCGAGATAATCGCATCTCCACATATGTTTCATGGAGGCACACACTAGGAACATTTTCTGAAAACTGGCATACATACTGGTGGCGGTCCTTTATTGACCGACAGTCCCCCAAACAATGAAGGACCGTCCCTTTATTATTGTATCATGACTTCTTTTCTTACTTTCATGTTCCTGCATGCTTAACCAGCCTATCTCTAGGTCTTATACACCTTCTTTATTTGCTTAAACATTATTTGAATTAGTAAAGCTAAGCATGCATGCTTCACTATTCTTGCTCTCTTCCTCATCTACTTAAACCTTCACCTCCTCCATCCATTGTCATGGCATAACCTTCATTCTTCTCCATGTCATCCAACAAAATGTCATCTCCTAGAAAACCTAGAATGCCGGTCAAACCCATATGGTGGAAGAAACAAAGCCTTGGCAATTTCATGAACAATTCAAACAACTCAAGCAATCACCATGCTAACTTCAATCCCACATCACATCATGAGGCATCATCCTCATCTTTCTCCTTCTTTACCTCTCAACCACAAAATGAGCCTCCATCCACTCGCATAGAGTACCCAAACCTGAGTCCTCAATGTCATTCGTTACCAACTTCATGTCCACCTCAAATGCCAGATGTCAACTCCCTACACTCCATCAAGGCTCAAGAATTCTTTAATCTTGTTGACTTGAGTCTCCTCAACATCATCCTATCCCAAAAACTTTACCTTCCAACAATGTCTCATCCCATTCTTGCCTAAGTGGATGCCCATGGGGGTTATTGTGCTTGTTTCATTTACAATCACAAAAACTTTCAAAAGATGAAGAATGATCTTGACTGCATCATTTCCATTCTCTTGTCACCCAGGTTTCTACCATCTTTGCCGAAAAATTCATCTCCACCATATTCTCGCAAGTCTTAGAGAAGCATGCATGCTCACAAATAAAACTGGACTTAACATGGGATATCCTAGAAGATTAGACTAGGATTATGAATGTAAACTCATGTTGTAATAGTCATATGAATGACATTATTATTTCTTAATGAATGATCTAGTTTATGCATGAATTATTATACTTTGTTCCAGGATTCTTTCTGTCGGCTGTCCCCTATCAAAGTGGCGGTCTCGAATGATTAAAGGACAGTCCACCTATTTAAGGGACCGTCCCCAGTACATGCATTCATGTATCTTTTTCTCTTATATGTAGGATTTCTATATTTGCTTGCACGTTTCTTCTAACTTATTGCAGCAAAATTTCATCGATCGATTCCTGGGTGTCCTCATCTAGGGGGAGCACTAAGCAAGGGGGAGTTATCATAATGCAGTCAACTTCTTTCTCTTCTACTATCGACGAAGCCTTTTTGATTCTACAAAAAGGGGGAGAAGAAAACGAAACTCGTTTAAAAACTAATTAATGCCTAGTTTTATCTAAAATGAGTTTACATTTTGTAATCATCAAAAAGGGGGAGATTGTTAATACAAACAATGTCAAAAACTTCATTTGCATTATTCGGTCTTTACTAGTTTTGATAATTACAAAATATAAATACACGTTACGTAAAACTATGACTAATAAGTTTTTGATCGAGAAAACTCATTTTCGACTTCAACATCACTTAAGGTATGTATAAACACCTTCCAACTTGTGCATGTGATCAAAAAGATTTATTTTTCATCAAAACATTACATTTTCATGTCATAAAACATTTTTACAAAAGTATTTTTGTATAATTTAAAGAAATATTTTATTAAGAAAATGTTTTCAAATTTCAAATGCATAACAGCCATTTTTCCCACTCAAAACCAACAAGAATTTTTCACCAGATAAATTTTCACCACGTCAGGACAAAAAGAGAAGCGTCTATCAGGAAGGTCCTTTAAAGTGGTCGGCGGTCCCTTACCGATAAAGGACCGTTACATATTTCATGGACCGTCCGTCTCTTTCCTGGCGTCTGTTAATACAAAATTGTTCTCTTTCAGAAACCTTACCGCTTATGTACTAAAACTTTCTGTATTCCCAAATTCATTCCAAATCATCTTCTTTGATCACATTATCAGGTTTTAAGTTGTTTACAAGTGATCACACTCATCATTCCTCTAAAGTGCAAGAGAAGAACACTCGTTGTAGTCAAGAAACAAAGTGTTGAAGAAAAGTCTTCCTCATCTCATACCGTTGTTGCGGATCTCTTCTAAATCACCATCCTTATTCATTGATTCTTGTATGTAATTGGACTTGAGTGCAAGTCTTGTATTGTGTGTTGTATTGTATCATGCCATCGTGTTGGTACGAGGTGTGAAGCCACGTGGGCTTTGATAGATTGGTTCTAGCTAGGATTAGGACTCGAAATTCCGCTTAGTGTCTTTAAACTTGGTGTAAGCTTGTGTAAGGTTTGTTTCGCCATAATGGAGCGTGTTGATATAGTGTTTGTTAAACTCTCAAGTGTGAGACTCAAGGAGTGGAGTAGGGGCGAAGAGAGAGCTTCGTGGCCGAACCACTATAAATCTTTGTGTCCCGGTTTGATCGTTTCTTTCCTTATCTTTACTTACTTATTATTGCTTCTATTTATTGTTGAGTTGATTTCACATAAAGATCGAATCGAATCATTTTCATAAACATAACTTGTAAAAGTAAATTTTCTAAATCGTAAATAAAAATGGTGAAAATATTCAACCCCCCCCCCTTCTAGTTTCTACACATTCATAAAAGCATAGATAATAAACATCACACAAAGATTCATACATCACATAATCAACCTACAAGCTATTACTAGAATAACCTAACTTCCTAAAATATGTTTGGCCCAAAAGATACTCATTTGATTATTTTTAACTAAACATGTAGAGATGTCTAGTTTGAAGGTGGAGAATAAGATGGTGGAGAAGATGGTGGAGTAGAAGGTGGCATGATTGCAAGAGGAGTTGGTTGCACATTGGGTTGAGAAAGAAGGTACTAAATGTGGCCAAACATGTAGTGGAGTTCATCTCTTAGGGAATAAATGTGGTTGAAGTTTTGAAAACAACATGCACATCTATAACACCCCTATTTTCATAGATCGCAGCGGATTTAGTGTTTGGGGTATTACATCATGGAAACAAAGACAAGATAATAGAAAACGACTCGAAAAGAGACATTTTTGAAAAAAGGTGTTATCATTCATTTATTCATCAGAGTTTTTACAGTAAAATATATACTTTTACCAAAAGAGAGGTCCCCTAAGATACGTTTTAAGGCAAAAACAAATGAATGATAACTATTCTGGACGTCCTCATGTCCAGTACTTCTCCGTGCCAGGGTTCCTAAAGAGCTCAATTACCTAGGATAACATACTTAAAGAGTCAACACAAATGTTGAGTGAGAGTCATAGGTTTAAGTAGATAGGGTGTGTGAATACAAGTTCCACAGGGTTCAGCTTAAACCCTATGTGTGGAAAAGTTTAGAGATAGTGGGTATATAATACTTATTGGTACCGTCCAGAGAGAGGTAGTACCAACGGGAGTTGTCAAACTCCAATAGATCTATCAATTATATTCGCATTCACTTGTGTAAAATATCACATGCGATTAGATTCATAAATTTTGTTATGTCGGGGTCGTAGATAGTTTACTCGTGCAACAACACAAGAAAAAGACTTGTATTCGATTTAATGCATGTATCCCCCTCACAGGGTTGTAAAGCATTTAAAAGTGAGGCTATGAAAACTCACTTGGGTCTAAGGTAAGTAGGGTAGGGTTTAGACAGCTCACTCACGTATCCTGGGGTAGTGTAGGTATGTGTGTGTATATGTCAAGTCTTAGTCTAGGTTTTTAAGTAATCACCTTGCGGCTTGTAAGCGTTAACGGATTTGAACTATTTTCTCATTAGTCTCATGGATTATCTCTGGTCCCGTAAGTTGAAATTCTTCAACATCAGCCCAGCAGACAAGGGATCTGCACTTACATCCATAAAGTGCTTCATACGGTGCTTCCATAATGCTAGCATGATAACTATTATTATACGAGAATTTGATCAACGGTAAGTGTTTCTCCCATCCTTTTCCAAAATCTATCACACATGCTCGAAGCATATCCTTGAGTGTTTGGATAGTTCTTTCACTTTGACCGTCTGTCTGAGGATGATATGCCATACTCATGTCTATCTGAGTACCTAGGGCCTTTTGCATAGATTGCCAAAATCTTGATGTGAAATGAGAATCATGATCCGATATGATAGATATTAGCACTCCATGTCAGGAAACTATTTCCTTGAGGTACAACCTAGCAAGGGTTTCCATATCATCCGTTTCTCGCATAGGAATGAAGTGAGCTCATTTCGTAAGGCAATCAACTATTACCCAAATAGTATCATGCCCGTTGGATGTTCTAGGAAGTTTCGTGATAAAATCCATCGTAATCCTTTCCCACTTCTAAATGGGAATTTCAGGCTGTACCAATAAGCCGGATGGCTTTTAACATTCAGCCTTCACTCTAGAACACGTTAAACACTTGCCTACATATCTAGCAATGGATGCCTTCATGTCGGGCCACCAATAGTGTTTCTTCAGATCCTGATACATCTTATCAGAACCCGGATGGATGGAGTACTTAGATTTGTGGGACTCATGCATTATTAAGTTCCTTAAGTTACCATAATACGATAACCATCTCTGATTCTTAATACAACGAGTTCCGTCTGAACGCACCTCAAAAGCCTTATTCATCCCTCCTAGGTTTTCCATTTTAAGATTTTCCTCTTTGAGGGATTCATCTTGGGCTTTGAGTATTCGAGAGGGTAAATCCAAATGGAGAGTCATTACTAATGACCTAACTCTAAGTGGTTTGATTCGTTCCTTTCGGCTCAAAGCATCTAAAACTACGTTAGCTAATCGTAATCAGCGAGCAGTTATATCCAACGACGTTGTCTCATGTTCAACTCTTTTTGGTTAAGAATATGCTGTAGGCTTTTATGATCGGTGAAAACCGTACATTTTGTGCCGTACAGATAATGTCTCCATATTCTCAGAGCGAACACTACTGCTCCTAATTCTAGATCGTGTGTAGTGTAGTTCTCCTCATGTGGTTTGAGTTGTCGTGATGCATAAGCGATAACCTTATTTCTTTGCATCAATACAGCTCCAAGACCTCGACGTAAAGCATCACAGTAAACAATGAAATCGCCATTTCCCTCTGGTATGCTGAGATCGGAGCTTCACACAACTTTATCTTCAAAGTTGGAAAGCTTTCTCTTGGTATTTTTCCCAAACAAACTTCCTATTTTTCTGGGTTAACTCTATCAAAGGTTTTGCTATCTTTGAAAATCCTTCAATAAACCTTTGATAATAACCCGCGAGTCCTAAGAATTGTCATATTTCGGTAGGATTCATAGGATACAACCAATTCTTAATGGCTTCGATATTAGCAGGATCGACACGAAGTCCTTATTTATCTATCAAGTGTCCGAGAAATTGCACAACACTAATCCAGAATTCGCACTTAGAGAACTTTGCATAAAGTTTCTCCGTCTTAAGTAGTTCTAGGATTATTCTCAAGTGTTTAGCGTGCTCTTCCTCGTTACAAGAATAGATTAGGATATCATCTATGAACACTATAACAAATTTATCCAAGTATGGTTTACACACCCGGTTCATGAGATCCATGAAAACTGCTGGTGCGTTTGTCAAACCAAATGGCATAACTTGAAATTCATAGTGCCCATATCTTGTTCTGAAAGCGGTCTTAGGGATATCCTCTTCCCTTACTCTCAGTTGATGATAACCTGATCGTAAGTCGATCTTCAAATATACACTCGAACCTTGAAGTTGATCAAATAAGTCATCAATCTTGGGTAATGGGTATCAATTCTTGATAGTAAGTTTGTTCAATCCACGATAATCGATACACATCCTCATAGATCCGTCTTTCATCTTTACGAATAAGATAGGAGCTCCCTAGGGTGATGTACTTGGGTGTATGAAACCTCGATCGGTTAATTCCTGGAGTTGTTCAGAGAGTTCCTTCATCTCTAAAGGGGCTAACCTATAGGGTGCTTGGGCTATAGGTGCCGCTCCGGGAATCAAATAGATTTGAAATTCTATCTGACGAACGAGAGGCAAGCCAGGTAAATCCTTTGGAAAAACCTTTGGGTATTCCCTGACTGCAGGGATCTCATCCAGTTGTTTTTCATCTAGCTTAGTCTTTGTTACTTGGATAACGAAGACTTGACAACCTCGTGATATGTATCGTTCCATTTTGATACATGAGATGAGGTTAAGTCGGGTTTTACTTCGATCTCCTCGGATAGTTAAAGTCTCACCATTGATAGGTACATGGATGATTTTTTCATCACAAAGAATCTTAGCTTGATTCTTGGACAACCAATCCATTCCCACAACAACCTCAAAACTACCAAGTCTAATGGGTATGAGATCGATTTCGAAAGGGTGGTTAAGTAAAGTTAGGGTACAACCCTTGATGATAGTGTTAGTACTAACTAAGTTTCCGTCGGCCATTTTGATAAGGCAAAAAGTGTACCGCTTTTAAAGGGTCATTTAAGCCCGAATTTGAATTTATTTGATCAAATATTACCCTAAATCATTCCTTTTGTCATTTTAGGTACTTTTGAGGAAGAATCTGGAAAAGGAAGCATTTTGGACATTTTTTGAGCATAAAGGTGAAGAAAACGGCAAATTCTCAAATTTCCTTGCTGGAACAGTACCTGACGGCGTCAAGGATCTATACATGACGGCGTCAAGAGTTACAAAAGAGGTGGATGTGGACTTATAACATAATGGCCCAGAGAGTTTTCAAGCTTATGGCCTGACGGCGTCACCAAGGCCGTCAGGGTCCAAATACTAGCGACGTCCCAGAGTATTTCTACATATGACGGCGTCACAAATGGATCTAGGCAATACGATTTTATCATGGTGGTGAATATGACATCACGAGCTAATACATGACGCCGTCAAAGTGTAAAGTCTATATATAGTTTTCCAAATTTCATTCATTAGTGTGCAACTTTGAGGGAATAAACCCTAGTCCGAATTTTATCAGCTTTTCAAGGGTTTCAACCCCTTGATTCTTCCATGTTCAATTGAAGATAAGTATTCATTCAAATCATTCAATATGTCTATGTATTGTGTGATTATATCTTACGCTTGTCTTCTCTTTAACATGCTAGGCTAGATCTAATTTGTGTTTTCTTAGATGTAGTGAAACCTAGATGTTGATTATGGGTTGATTGTTTGTTTATAATTGTTACGGACGATTGTATTCGATGTTAGGCTTAAGAAAACTGGCAGACTTCCATTGGTAACTTGCTTGAACGTCTTAAGAAACATGATCGGAGTTGTACTACGATTTTTTGGTTGTATTTAATGCGTAAGAGAATTCTAATGAACCCATGTTAGGAGCTTCTAACGGCTCGACATAGGAGTGAAGTAGGATCTTATAGAGTTAGGGAATATTGTACACGGCCCTACGACTAGTATTAAGGAATATTGTTGGGATCAAAGTTTTTGATCCTAACACGTAAATGGAACGACATTTACGGGATTACATTTACTATCTTGTTAAGCCAAAACACATGGACTAGTTATGTATTATTGCCATAGTATAGCATGTGTTAGGCTTTATATACCCCTCCATACTTCCATGGAGGGGTGAGACTTGTGTGTTATTTTCTCATTTTCCTTTCATTCAATAAAACACATATTTTTCCCTTCTCTCTCTACTCTCTCTCTCTAACAATGGGTTTCATCTTCTTCCACCAAACCCGACCTCCCGAATCACAATATCAACATAAAACTATGATCCTACAAGTGGCATCAGAGCGGGGTTATTTGTTTTGGTTGATTTTGTGGTATTATCTTGTCAAAAGTTGTATTCTTTTGTGGTTCGAATCTGTTTGCAAGCTGTTATACCACTACTTTCAACTGGTCTATAAATTTATTCATCATCTGTATGTGGTTCAGTTTAATACAGATTGTTGTATCCAATAAAGTGGTCAAAAGTTTCGTAATTTTTCTTTCACAGCCAATATAAAACTGATTTTATGTGGTATTTTGTCCCCGTACATCAGTTCTATTTCTTCTTTCTATATCTTTTGTACCATCCCGTGAAGAAAGAGCTCAAAAAGTGGTCAAAAACGTGGTAGACAAGCTGGTCCGAAAAAGAAACTGGTCAATTTGGTCGGAATTCATGGTCCGAAAAGTCACCGGAAAATGGTCGGAATTTCTTGTATAAGAAATTTTCGAGATGTACTTGTTATCGAGAAAAATACTTGTTTTCGAGAACATTATACCCTAAACTGTCGAAATCTTTTCTCGATAACTAAAGTTCTCGATAACCCTAAACTGTCGAAATCTTTTAAACTGTTGAACCATGTTCTCGTTATAATTTTTCTCGATCATTTGCAAATTATCGAAATGTTGTTTTCGAAAAGTGGCCAAAATGAGTAAGATGAAGCAGAAATTTGACCACGACACGTTGACCAAACCAATATACCAAACTTGTTTGACCTCAGACCTACTAGTCTTCATTGGTCCATAACTGTTAAATGAAAAAGAAGTAAAAAAAGCAGTCGAAAAGCAGAAAGCAGCAAAGTAAAATTACAATAACCATATCAAACCAACAACAAATCCAATCTAATCCTAGACCCCTTCACCTTCACAGTTCACGTCACTATCCTACTCCATCTCCAACTCATCACCGTCTCATACTAAAAGGAAAAACAATAATTGATCTCAGTTTCATTTTCTTCGTGTAAAGTTAATCAAGACCAAAGGCCACACGAAAGAATGAACTCATCATCGATCAATTTTTGAAGATAAACTTCTTTCAATATTCGAATCTTTAAAGGATCAAACGAAAACCATACGTTTTCATCTGTCCCCTCGTTCGGTAAAACAAAACACAACAAACTAAAACAAACCTACCTTACATCTTTGAAAGATCTTGAAGTCGTGGAAATTATTTACAAATGGTTTTCCTATTTGAAGCTTGTTCGTGTGGTCTTTGCCGTGAGTTTAAAACAAGAAAAGATGTGATCTTTTGTTGTGTTGAAGATGAATGAGATGATTTCGTTTATCGTTTGTTGTTTAGATGGTGATGAAGATGAGATCGACTGAAGATGATTGAGATGGGGGGCGGACAGTATAATATGATGTATGTGTTATTAGGGTTGAGGTATGAGTATAATTAGGGTAACATTGGAATATAATATCTGATTTGTGATGGATCGGTTTTACATTTCTTTGGTGGCCTGGGTTATATTTCTAATCAAGTTGTTGGGCTGCGATGGACTAGATCTGTGTATTGCTATGCATTTTGAGCTGAAATGTTATTACAAATGTTGAGTGGGCTCAACCAATAGTATTACTAATGCTTGCAAATAATTTTGGTATTGGGCTACCAATGGACTGTTAATGATTGTTGAGTCATATACGAATTGTTGCTACAAATTTGTATTACTCAACCAAAATTTGGTAATATTTAATTAATGGTTATTTTGGGGTTCGCAATGACAAAGTAATTAATTCTTCACGGTGATACAATTTTGACAAGATCGGGAAACCATTATCAAGTTCACTTAAACCGTCAAAAGGCTAGATATGGGCGTTTAACCGTAAGATGTGACTACGGCGATAATTCTTTATTATTTATTTGAGATTGAAGTGGGATTTCACGGGCGTGTGTACTTAGTATCTGAAGATATCGGGGTTGGTTGGATGAAGATTCTTCGAGATCCTTGTTCGAGCTTTTAACCTTTAAAATGACGAAGACTTGGATATCTAGTTATTTTTGTGATTCTCTCTTTCTATTACCACAAAATAACTATCACTTTAAGGAGTTACGTTGTAGTGCTCAGTGTCACACGAAGTTGTGGATAGTCAAGAGGTGATGTACGACTTATACTTGATGGTTGGTTGGTTGATGAGTATAGAGTACTTAGGGATTCGATGGGGTGCGAACTCTCTACACCGCTCTTTGTCATACATTAGTTCAAGTTTAAGTCACAAGTTCGGGTTATTTTACTTCGCTCTCAAGTTCATAATATTGAATTTTCTCCATCAGTAGTCACTACAAAGAGCCGATAGAATGATAATGGGGTCGGTAAAGAGTTAGATGAGAAGAGTATCAAAGAGTAGAGTTGCTTATCAGCAGTTGATTCTCACTGGCTATTTTTTAATTCTTCACACATAATCGGTTAGTTAGACGTATGGGGTTACGCTGCCTCCGTTTTCCATCGTAAACATAGTGTGTATGCTTCCGATTCCGCGAAGACATCGTGGGGGAAGATAGAGTGGGTGTTCTTTGCTTTCTTACCCTTTTCTTGCCTTCTTTGCGAAAACACTCATTTTCCACGAGGTTCTGCAATTAGGGGGAAGAAATGTGCACATCAGGGATGCATAATAGACTCACGTGATCGAGCTTACAATTTTATTACTACCGGAGAGACGTCCGCAGAGATGATCAGTGGTTAAATTTTGTGACTTTGGTGTAATCGTTTCAATTCTTGCGGGTTGTGAAGTGTGAAGTAGCCTGCATATGTGAGAAGATCTTGCTGATTTCTTGCATGTTACCCCCGAACGGAGCTTCCGCATTGAGCATCACCGTGATTAAGTAACTAGTCAGATTTGCTTGGTGTGGTTTACTGTGTCATCTACAAATTCCGCTGCGTACTCAAAACTTCAAAAGTTAGAAGACTTGTTTACTACATCAAAGTTTCGAATCTGCTGAAGACGGTTGTCAGTTTAGGGGGAAGCTGATTCAGAAACTTCGCCAAAAAGAAGTGTACGAAGAAGCCGCTAAAGACATGCAGCATGAATTGGGGGGAAGTTAATCCATTTCATGCATATTACATCATTTGCCTACAAGTAAAGATAAAGTTTTTCAAGCCGGGGTACAAGATAAGGACAAAGAGCGTTAACTGTCGTCATCCTCTATGAAGACCTTTCTTTATTTGTATTTGTACTTGTAGGAAATGTTGTAAGTAATCCCTTATGTCACCCCATTGGGGGAAGATTGTTGGGATCAAAGTTTTTGATCCTAACACGTAAATGGAACGACATTTACGGGATTACATTTACTATCTTGTTAAGCCAAAACACATGGACTAGTTATGTATTATTGCCATAGTATAGCATGTGTTAGGCTTTATATACCCCTCCATACTTCCATGGAGGGGTGAGACTTGTGTGTTATTTTCTCATTTTCCTTTCATTCAATAAAACACATATTTTTCCCTTCTCTCTCTACTCTCTCTCTCTAACAATGGGTTTCATCTTCTTCCACCAAACCCGACCTCCCGAATCACAATATCAACATAAAACTATGATCCTACAAATATGACCCGTCATCCATGCAATTGTAACAAGCTAATCAACCTGTAAAAGATATCTAGGAAGTAATGAAATCTAAGTAAACACAACTTTTCTCATTATTGTTTCCACCACATTAGTATAATAGTTTAATTAAGGACTCCTCATCATCCAAACACGTCCACTTTGTCAACGTTGTCACCATTAAGCCGATAGATAAGAATATTGAAGAAAGTGACAAGGATGAAGTTGGAATAGAAACCGGGGCTAAGGATGAGGTTAAGGAAATTGAGGATATTGAGAAAGAAAAGTTAGAGGAAGTAGAAAATGTACAAGAATACTTTGATAAGTTACCTACCAAGGAAGAACGGGAATATCACAAGGATCAATTTGATGACCCCGAGACACCTTACGTCCTTGGTTCACCCCTTATTAAAGTAGTTGATCCCTCTAACATCAACATACCATGCAACATTGGGCATATGCATGTGTGGAAAGCTTACATCGATCTTAGGTCTCCTATAAACATGATGACTAGGACCTATTATAATTGGGTAATAAAGAAGCAACTTGAGTATAGGATGATGCCCAACACGAATTGGATGAGCAACTTTGTAGGAAGAGTGAAAGGATTACATGTCTTTGTAGGAAACTTCACTTATGTTACCGACTTTGTGATTGTAGAGGATATTCGTCCAGTAATAGATGGTTGCCTAAGTCAAGTAGTGTTCGGAAAACCGTTTGTTGAGGCCTCTAAGATGAGTTATGACCCGTCCCTAGGGATAGTTAGATTCAAGGATGAGAACGATGAGATTACCTACCAAATGCCCTGTAAGATTGAACAATATCGTCTTCTATCAACCTTGAAAAGGAACACAAGCAAGCAGTTCACTATAGGAATGATGAAGATAGACCTAGAGAATGAGACCAATGATGAGGTCACGTGATTTCCCATGACCTTGAGTCTAGCTACAAGACTCGTAAATAAAGAAAATCACTTCTTGGGAGGCAACCCATGTTTTGTGTGTTTTTATTTGTTTCATTTTTAATTGTTTGATTGTTATTTGTTTCCGTATGCATGCTTTATTTTTATTGTTGGTAGATCATGTTTCAAACTAAATTGTGAAAATGCTTTATTTTGTTATTTAACTTCGTCTTAACTTCATATAAAGGTATTTTGCAAAAGCTAAGTGTAAGGGGAAACCCCAAATTTGTTTCTAAGAACGAAAATGATCTTGATTCGCCACAATATTAAATAAACATGTGTATTAGTATTTGTTACAGTAAAATGCTTGTATCGAGTCATAATGATGTTTTGCAGGATTTTCCAGGAAGTAGGACATAAGTTTTTCCAGAAATTTTCCGGAAACTTAATGATTGACGCTAAACCACCAACTTATATTGACCAAGGAATGGTCAACAAAGTCAAATAGCCTAGATCAATGCTTCGGGTAATATAAGGTATCACCAGGTCGTTAAGTCCCATTGAAGTGTGAATTGTAACTTTAGCGTATTCGTGATCGGGTGATTATTCACAGAAAAGGGTTATGATCAGAATTATTTGGAAATTATTAACAAATATAGCTTAGGAAAGCTACGTGATTGATTACGGGAATTTGGATTACAAGTATTTGAGCTAAAACCTAAAAACGTACGTTTTAATTAAAAACGTACACAGACGAACGAAACGAAAAGTACAACTGATGGACGGAAAGGGTTACAAGTGTAAAATTAATATTTTTACAATTCTAATAATTAAAGAAAATTTTAAGGAAAAAATAAAAAATAAAAACTATTTTTACACTATTTAATTATTAATTATTAATTAATTACTAATTATCTATTTATTACTAATTAAACTAATTAGAATTATTAAAAATACTAAAAAGACTTAGAAAATTAAGAAAAATTTTACAAATCTAATTAACCATTACAGGAATCCTAAAAAATTAAAAAAAGTTTATTTTATGTATTTTTAAACTAATTTACTAATTATTAATCTAATTACTTATTAACTTCTAATTAAACTAATTATATTATAAAAAATAGAAAATGAGTAATATAAATTCTGGAAAAATTTGTAAAAATTTTTTAACTTAAATAAAAGCTAGAAAAATTATAAAAACTAGGTTATACTTTGTAAAATCTAATTATACTATTTAATTACTTAATATTAATTAAAACTTAATTAAACTAAAATTAATTATAAAAAACACTAAAAGACAAAATAAAATTCTGGAAAAATTTACAAAATTACTTTAACCTAAAAGAGAATTTCTAAAAATATCAAAATGATATATTGCTTAGAAATAAGCTAAAAAGAAAAAAATAAAATGATAAATCCTATTAAATAGAAGCTATCACTATAATTAAAGTTGATTTTTTTGTTTTTTTTCTTTTTCCAAACTGATTATAAACTAAAAACAAAGTATTTTAATAAAAACACTTTTAATATAACCCAAGAAATAAGCACTTAGAGTGCTTATTGATCCCACAGTTGACTTTTGTTGACTGTGAAAGGTTTTTAGCTCAAATGAAGGAAGGTGGGGTCCACAATGATGAAAATTGGTTCCTCTGAGTTAAATGAACAAAGTTAAGCAATAATCAACCAAATAAGTGGCTTGAATAAGCCAATAATCACAAATAAGCTGTTGGCTTATGGATTTCTAAGATAGGTTTGGGGACAATCTTTGGGGGCCAATTCAGGTGGGGCCCAGTGGTCTAAGGGTCAAACAAAAGGTCAACTAGTCAACCCTGGTAGGAGGGGGGTTGAGGGAACCTAACTATGGGGTGTGGGGCCCATTGAGTCAACCACAAAACACCACCAAAGGTGGGTGAGTGGGAAGGGTCTGCTAAGACAGAGCAGGTCTTTGCCCTGCAGCCCACTTCAAGGGGTATTTTAGTCCAAAGAATAAAATCACAAAAATATAGAAACTATGAAATTCTCAAGTTCAGGCGGTAGGGTTTACTCACAACAAGTTTCAGGTTCTAATTCACAACACACAATTCATGAAAAATCATGTCATTTTGGCAAAAATCTGATTTTTACACCTTTTGACTTTTTAGTAAAACCTACTCAGCTGACTTTTTTGAACTTTGGTTGGATCTAGGCTACTGAATACATGTTTATAAGTAAAAGTGAGACTAAAACAAGTTAAAACAACGACTTATATGATGAGGCTATGGTTTTTGGAGATCAAATACCACCACAGTTAACTGTGGTGGTGGAATTTTTGTTGATTTGACTTTTGGTTGTTTGAGGGCTGATTTTTATTGTTTACACAACTCAGTTGTGACCTAAGAAACCTTTGTGTGCAAAGAAATAAATGAAACAACCACAAACACTCAGCAAAGGTACTGATCCAAACAACCCTTTAACTGATTTGATTTTGAGTTTTTAGATCAAGACATTGATTCAAACCATGTTTCACACACATACTGATTTACTATGATCAAATGGACCTATTTAAGCTCAAATATTCAGATTCTAACACCACTTACTCATAAATCATCAACATGCTAATTGAATCAGTGAACTTTGAAATTTAAGAAACCATGAAGCCTATTGAACAATTATGTGAAATTAAGCATTAACTTAACTAACTTAAACCAAATGAGCATAAAAATACAAGTAACAGCAGGGTATGATTACTAATTCAATAAAAAGGTAATATGAAGAAAATTCCTTACAAAAGCTTCCAAGCTACAAGCATGAACTAATGACCCAGAACACAATCCTAAGTGGTCTCCACAGACCTCTATTACCCAATTCACATCCAAGCTTAGCTCCAAACCATCTCTGCTTTCTTTTCTTCTATCTTTTTCTTTTTTTTCTGATTTATTTTTATTTTTACTAATTTTTCTTGGTTACTTGAAAATGGATCTTGGAACAGGTTTGGTACCCAAAATAACTTACAAAAACTTAAATGAGACTAAATGTGAGCTTATGGAACAATAGGGACAAGTGTTAACACTACTTCATACAAACATAAGATTTTCAATGAAGTATGAAAAAGTTGAATTTAATAGAAAACTTGGATT
Source organism: Artemisia argyi (assembly GCA_030686995.1). Lineage (NCBI taxonomy): Eukaryota > Viridiplantae > Streptophyta > Magnoliopsida > Asterales > Asteraceae > Artemisia > Artemisia argyi. Next base: position 271,593,053 of record CM060709.1, on the reverse strand, counting down.
TCATTCACTAAAAAGTTGATGATTACACTGATAAAACTTAAGATACAACTGAAAAGCTAAAATGCTACTTGGAAATTAAATTTTACAATAAGTAGAAAATTACAAATAAGCTTAAAAACTACACACCGCCTTCTGCTCCATCTTTTTCTTTTTTATACCATCCAATTAGGGTTTGTTGAAGCTTATTAACAGTTCCCACCATGTATTTTAGTCGTTGGATTGGTCTCAAGCAATCCCCACCATTTAAATGGATTTGGCGCCCTTTTTCTTCTCTTGTCAGTTTGGAGTTACTTGGAAGACCTTGGGAACAATTAATGCGTTTTGTAGCATTAAGGAGTTGGGGGAAACATGGAGTGGGGCTGCTGATGTGGAGGAGGGGGGGGGGGGGTTGTGTGTTTGGTTGAGTTTGCAGACAAGTTGGGGGAGAAAGAGGGGTCAACGTGTGTTGACCGTTTTAAATAATAAAACGGACGGGGTAAATATTGGTGGTGGGCTTTTGTAGGGAGTGGGCTGGGGATTTATGTTGGCTGGGCTTGGGATTGGGCTAGGGGTTGTTTGGTTTTGGGTTTAGAAAACATTAAGGGTCCGGTTTGTTTGTAGAAATAAACACAAGGACCATTTTTGAATTTTGACAAAACCAAAGGGCTGAAATTGTCACTCCCCTAAAGTGCTATCAAGGACCATTGTTGCCAAGTTTAGTATTTCACAAACCAATTTTGCAAATTTTTTTTATTTTCAAAATTCCCAGGGACTGAATTTGCAAATTCCCAAACTCCAGGGACCAAAATGTAACTTTTCCAAATTTATCACCCAAAGTTCATTTTTGATAGATTTTGATTTTTCAAGGACTTGGGTTGACTTTTATTTCAAAATAAATGCATAGGGACTATTTCTGACAAATTTTGAAACTTGGGGGACTGAAACTGCCAATATTGCAAACTTTGATCGTTTTTCGCTTGTTTTTGCTCGTTTTGCATTTAAAACACAATCGCTGGGATAATTTAAGTATTTTGATTACTTTTCGATTTTTTTTGTATGTTTTGGCACTTTATATACGATAAAAATGATGAGTGTTTGCGCACTCATCAATCCCCCACACTAAACTATTGCTAGTCCCTAGCAATATTTTTGGAAAACTCGATGGATTTTAAACTCTTTACCAAAAGCCATCACTTCTGGAGTAGCCAGGTGTAAGAACTGTGGCACACCTGATAACCGTGTGATTTTGAGCAAACCACCAGCTGTCAACAGATTTGATTTGTCTTTACCAGGAGCCGTTTGCTCCTGGACTAGCCAGCTCTTGATGGAATAGTCAACATCTTGGTGAGCTGATTACCAATTATGGATTTTCCACGGCCTTTACCACAAGCCATAATCTTGCGGGCTAGCCAACTCATTTGTTTTTGGGGAGTTGAGGAACCATACAATTTTGGACAAATTGCAAGCCATAAACGGATTTGAGATGTCTTTACCAAGAGCCGTTTGCTCCTGGACTAGCCAATCCCTTTTGTCGCTTAGACAAGGTGGACTGATTACCACAAAAATTTTGAAATAAAGTGAAAAAATTTTTGAAAATTTTGGCCAAAAATGGGGGTATTTGAAAGTATTTTGCGACAAAATTCGCTAGAATTTCCCCCCACACTTAGAAATGAATATTGTCCTCAATATTCGAAGTCCCGGCTATTATGCCGAAGCTATGAACGTAAAAAGCCAAGATTCGAATCTAACTGTTTTTTTTTTTGCTTATATACATATATACATTTTTCAAATAGCGGGGGGTTGGCCATTCCCCCACACTGGGTGGTAGAAAGTAGAAGGAAATCAGAGATACGGGTGAAAACCCGTATTGTGCTATTGTTTTTGTTCATCGAGTCGTTAGCTTGACTCGATCCCCGAATTTAATTGTCCTTGGGGAAAGTTTGGAGATCCGGGACAACCATGGATGGTATGTCCTCTCCAAAGTAATGTTTTAAACGATGTCCATTCACTTTGAAATTAGGACCGTCATTTTGAGATAATTCGACGGTGCCATAAGGATAAACTTTTGCGATAGTGAATGGACCAGTCCATAGGGTTTTGAGCTTTCCCGAGAAGATCTTGAGTCTAGAGTTGAAAAGAAGGACTCGATCACCAACGTTGAAAACGCGGTTTTTGATTTTTGAGTCATGAATCTTCTTTGTCTTTTCCTTGTAGATCAAAGAGTTCTCGTAAGCTTGATCACGAAGTTCGTTTAATTCATTTAGTTGAACTTTTCAATGATCACCCGCCATTTTGAGGTCGAAATTGGCATGCTTGAGAGCCCAATAGGCTTTATGCTCAAGCTCGATCGGAAGATGGCACGCTTTCCCGTACACAAGTTTATAAGGCGTACACCCAATGGGTGTTTTGTAAGCCGTACGGAAAGCCCAGAGTGCATCATCTAATTTATCCGACCACGATGCACGATTTTCACCTACAGTTCTTTCTAAAATTCTTTTGATGCCCCGATTGGAAACTTCGACTTGTCCACTCGTTTGAGGGTGGTACGCAGTAGAAAGACGGTGAGTTACACCGTACTTTTGCATGACTTTGTCAAATTTGTCATTACAGAAGTGCGTACCACGATCACTAATAATAGCACGTGGAGTTCCGAATCGGGCAAAAAGAGCTTTTAGGAATTTCACAACTACTCGGGCATCATTTGTGGGTAAAGCTTTCGCTTCAACCCATTTTGACAAGTAGTCAACTGCCACGAGTATGTATTTGTTGCCGTGAGAGGATGGAAATGGCCCCATAAAGTCGACGCCCTAGATATCAAAAATTTCACAAACTTGAATTGCATTCTGAGGCATTTCATTCTTTTGTGAAATATTCCCGTGACGCTGACAAGCATCACAGGACTTGACCAATTCTTGGGCATCCTTGTAAATCGAGGGCCAATAAAAGCCGGAATCAAACACCTTTTTGGCGGTGTAGTTGGGATTGTGGTGGCCCCCCGTGGGACCAGCATGGCAAGCCTTTAAAGTTTCCGAGGCTTCCTGACCATACACACACAGCCGGATGACTTGATCCGCTCATATTTTGAACAGGTAGGGGTCGTCCCAAAAGTAATGTTTGACATCTTTGAAAATTTTATTTTTTTGTTGGGACGACATCCCTTTCACAATGAAGTTACCCGCAAGATAGTTTGCAAAGTCGGCAAACCATGGGGTAATTGAGTCTCCACGAAATGAAACCGCATTAAGGGTTTCGAGAGGAAATGTTTCATTTATTTCCTTTTTCTCGAAAGCATCTTGGTGGGGGTTTTCAAGACGGGAGAGATGATTAGCAGCTAGGTTCTCAGCTCCTTTTTTATCACGAATAATGATATCAAATTCCTGAAGGAGGAGAACCCAATGAAGAAGTCTCGGCTTTGCATCTTGTTTTGAAAAAAGGTACATCAAAGCCGAGTGATCCGTATACACTATGCTTTTGGTAAGAATCAAGTATGGCCGGAATTTTTCAAAAGCATACACCACGGCTAATAAATCTTTTTCAGTGGTGGTGTAATGGCTTTGAGCCTCGGTCATAGTTTTGCTGGCGTAGTGTATAGGCTGAAAATGTTTTGTTTTTCGTTGCCCCAAGACTGCCCCTATAGCATAATCACTAGCATCACACATGAGCTCGAAGGGCAAGTCCCAATCGGGGGCAACAAGAATCGGTGCCTCGGTAAGCCTTTTCTTTAATGTTTCAAAGGCTTCGATGCACTCAGGGGAGAAGATAAAAGGAGCATCCTTCTCGAGGAGATGGGTCATAGGCCGGGCGATTTTAGAAAAATCTTGAATAAACCTACGATAGAAACCGGCATGACCCAAAAAGCTCCTAACACCTTTCACAGTCGTGGGATGAGGCAATTTTGCAATGACGTCCACTTTGGCACGGTCAACCTCAATCCCGTTTTTTGAAATTTTATGGCCGAGGACAATGCCCTCTTTGACCATAAAGTGACTCTTCTCCCAATTTAGACATAACTTTGTGTCTTCACAACGTTTTAGCATGCTGTCTAAATGGGAGAGACATGTTTTAAACGAATCCCCAATGACCGAAAAATCGTCCATAAAGACCTCCATAGTTTTTCCGATCATGTCGGAAAAAATGGCCATCATACATCTTTGAAACGTGCCCGGAGCATTACATAAGCCAAATGGCATACGTTTATATGCGAAAGTTCCATAGGGGCACGTAAAAGTGGTCTTTTCTTGGTCTTGCGGGTCAATGGGAATCTGAAAGTAACCCGAGAAACCATCGAGGAAGCAATAGTACTCATTCCCCGCTAATCTCTCGAGCATCTGATCCATAAAGGGCAGAGGAAAATGATCCTTACGGGTGGCATCATTTAACTTACGATAATCAATACAGACGCGCCAACCCATAACCAAACGAGTTGGAATCAACTCATTCTCCTCATTTGTGACAACAGTAATGCCACCCTTTTTTGGAACACAATGGATTGGGCTGACCCAAGGACTGTCCGAGATAGGGTAAATTAATCCGGCATCAAGAAGTTTTAAAACCTCTTGTTTGATAACCTCGTGAATTTTTGGATTCACCCTTCTTTGATGTTGGACTGCAGGTTTGAAGTCGTCCTCCATTAAAATCTTGTGTGTACAAAATTCAGGGTTAATGCCCTTGATGTCGGAGAGTCGCCAAGCAATTGCTTGTTTATGAGACTTCAAAACCTTTATAAGAGCAGCCTTTTCCTCATCACTTAAGTCTTTAGCAATTATGACGGGTAATTTATCGTCACCCTCCAGAAATGCATATTCAAGATGAGGCGGCAAGTCCTTAAGTTCAACCTCAGGGAAGTCATCAGTTTTCTCAACATTTTTTACCTCCTCTTTATGAAGTTGTTGTGGTAGAACCGGAAGATGAGAGGGATCTTCGTTTAACAAATTTTCAAGCAGGAGAATATCCCTCTCGAGGTCGATCTCTCGGTTATCGACTCCATCGGGAATCGAGTCACTTTTGAGAAATGCCTCCATTTCTTCTAAGATGAAGTCACTTCCCTCAAACGGAGTGAGGGAAGGAGAAGAATTGGCAATGATGGGGTGAGAAGACTGAGTGAGGTTTTCACTCGAAAAATCATCAATGAAACCTAAAATCTCTTGAGCATACTCCTCAGCAGCAACATCGATGACATCAATTTGATTCACCGACTCACAGTCATAATTGGAGGAGTATCTCGAAGTTTGATTTAGCTTGAAGGTTATGGCTTCCGTTCCAACATGTAATGTGATCTCATGCTCAAATACATCGATAAGAGCTCGCCCAGTTCTAAGGAATCCCCGCCCAAGAATGAGAGGGACCCTTGAATCGGCATCAAAGTCAACAATCACAAAATCTGCCGGAAAATGGAACTTCCCCACTTTAACGAATACGTCCTCGGCAATGCCAATGGGACGAGAAATCGAACGATCGTCAAGCTCTAAAGTCATGCACGTGGGGGTAAGTTCGGGAAGAGAGAGTTTCTTCCACACAGAATATGGCATTAGGTTAATGCTAGCACCTAGATCGGCCAAGGCGAAGCAATCAACCATACCCGGGGAAGTACAAGGAATAAGAAATTTCCCGGGATCTCCAAGCTTTTCAGGAAGATTTTTCAAAAGAACTGCAGAGCAGTTCTCATTCAGAGGAGTTTTTGCCATCTCAAAGAGTTTCTCTTTATTACTCAACAGATTTTTGATTGTTGATGCAAACTTGGGCATCAAGAGAATAGCATCCGCGAAGCTGATATCAAAATGCAAATCTTGGAAGATTTGGAAAAATTTATCCATTTGGTGATTAGCTTTTTCGCGGAGCTTTTGTTCACTGAGACGTGATGGATAAGGAATAGAAGTTTTGGATTTAGGGTTGTCCACTGGAGTTTCTGGTGGTTCAAAGACAACTCCAGGCTTACATCTGGTTTCAGGAATAACCTGAGGTTGGACGTGTGCTGTACTTCGTGGGCTAGGAATTTGCACCTTGTCCTTTGTCACCTCAGGCTCACGATTCACTACCTTTGGAGGAGAGGAAGAAGAGGTAGTAGGAATCGCGGGTTCATCATATGAAGCACCACTTCGTGTTGTGATCGCCTTAGCATCGCCCCTCGGGTTAGCGATCGTGTTGCTTGGTAAAGTAGTACCTGAGCCCGAGGGTCGATCATTTAAAGACTTCTTGATGTCAGAAATCTAGCTGACCAGCAACTTGTTCAACTCTTCTTGGGACTTCATGAATTGTTTCAACAACTCGTCAGATGAAGGCCCGGTTGGAACAATGGCTTGATTCGGATGAGGAATATTTGGAGCTCGATTGTTCGGATTGGGACCTTGATTTTGAAAATTACCCTGATTAGGGTTGTTGTTCCCATGAAAATATCCCGGATTGAAATTACCCTGACCTTGGTTCCTATTAAAGTTTCCTTGATTTTGATGTTGGAAACCCTGATTTTGGAACCCTTGGTTTTGATTGTGAAAACCGTGACCCTGATTGAAGTTACCTTGGTTTTGATAACCTTGGTTCGCTCTATTTTGATTTTGGCCACGGTTTTGGACATTTTGGTTTTGATTAAAACCAGGAGGTCCAGGATAATGATGAGGAGGACGATAGCTAGGGTCCATAGGAGGGCGATATTGATTGCCTCCTTGATTTTGGGACCCAGCTACAGCATGAGCTTCATATGGAGTACCATCAGTAGCTGTGCAATTGCAGTAGCCATGCTGCCCACCACAAGTTACACAGACTTCCACTTTTTTAACCTCAGCAGGGGGAGGATTTTGTGGAAATGAAACTTTCTTTGTTTGGGCGAGAACCAAAGCTTGGATCGCTTAAGTGAGCTTGTCAATCTTAGCATCCGTGCTAGATTGACCCACAGAAGATGAAGTAGAAGGTCCCGCATTGATTTGAGAAACAATCGGTTTGCTTCGTGTAGAGCGGACCTTGGACTTATTTTCTATGATTTGCAAAGCTTCTTTTATGGTTCTACTCAAGAAATTACCTCCTGCGGAGGCATTGAGAGAATCCTGATCAGCTTGGCTCATGCCATTGTAAAAAGTATTGAGTTGCATCAACTCAGAGAAACCATGATGTGGACACTTGCGAAGTAATTCTTTGAAACGATCCCACGCTTCACCAAAAGATTCATCATATTTTTGAGTGAACTTGGTGATTTCGTTCTTAAGACTCGTGGTCTTGGAAGGTGGGAAGAATTCATTCACAAACTTTTTGACAAGATCTTCCCAAGTATCAATAGATCGTGGAGGTTGTTTTTCAAGCCAAATCCGGGCTTGTCCCTCCAAGGAGAATGGGAAGAGAAGAAGTTTTATTGCTTCACACGGGACATTTTTGTACTTGATGGTCGATGTGATTTTATTGAACCATCGAATATGAGCATGAGGATCGTCCCTCTCAAAACCGTAAAATTGACTTGAGGTTACAAGATTGAGTAACCCGGTTTTGAGCTCAAAATTATCAGCCACGATGGCTGGAACAACAATGGCATCTCCGTAACCCTCGATGGGTGCTTGGAGAAGCTCACACATGGGGCGGTCTTCCGCCATGGTGATAGTGGGTGTGGCAACAGTACGGATCTCGGATCCGACTGTTGGTGCTGAACGACGACGAGGTCTTCTAGGTTTCCGAACAAGCTCACGTAATGGGCTCGTGGACCTTGAAGAACGAGTGCGCATGCACTAGAGATAAAAACCAATCAAAACAAAAATCGAGGCAAATCAACAGAGAACTTAAACCAATAATCACAAGTAAGTGGCTTCTTTAAGAAAGGTACACCACCTACAGGGATACAAAGGCAAGTTTTTATCTTTCGTTTGGGAACTTATTATGTTCACACCCCAAGTTGGTAGGTGTTCTGTCTTGGTTTGCGACGGTTGGTTTTTATGTAATTATTATTATTCACAAGAAAAGACGGACGTTTTTGTGTTTTGTGTATGGGTTTAAAAACTTTTGGAAAATACTTTTGGTATCGTTTCGTTTACCAAAATCGTTTCTCTTTAAGAATCACCTTAAAAGATAACCAATTCAGAAAACGTTACGATCTATTTGTTGTTTTTAATTTTTTTTGGTGTTTTAACACTTTAGGAAAAGTGTTAATGACTTTTTTGTATTTTGATTTAAAATTTACAAAAGTGGTGGTATTTGTACAATGAATGAGGTGAGATAACACTAATCTCAAATAACGCTAAAGAAACGCGCACACTTCCCCGGCAGCGGCGCCAAAAATTGATTGACGCTAAACCACCAACTTATATTGACCAAGGAATGGTCAACAAAGTCAAATAGCCTAGATCAATGCTTCGGGTAATATAAGGTATCACCAGGTCGTTAAGTCCCGTTGAAGTGTGAATTGTAAATTTAGCGTATTCGTGATCGGGTGATTATTCACAGAAAAGGGTTATGATCAGAATTATTTAGAAATTATTAACAAATATAGCTTAGGAAAGCTACGTGATTGATTACGGGAATTTGGATTACAAGTATTTGAGCTAAAACCTAAAAACGTACGTTTTAATTAAAAACGTACACAGACGAACGAAACGAAAAGTACAACTGATGGACGGAAAGGGTTACAAGTGTAAAATTAATATTTTTACAATTCTAATAATTAAAGAAAATTTTAAGAAAAAAAAATAAAATAAAAACTATTTTTACACTATCTAATTATTAATTATTAATTAATTACTAATTATCTATTTATTACTAATTAAACTAATTAGAATTATTAAAAATACTAAAAAGACTTAGAAAATTAAGAAAAATTTTACAAATCTAATTAACCATTACAGGAATCCTAAAAAATTATAAAAAGTTTATTTTATGTATTTTTAAACTAATTTACTAATTATTAATCTAATTACTTATTAACTTCTAATTAAACTAATTATATTATAAAAAATAGAAAATGAGTAATATAAATTCTGGAAAAATTTGTAAAAATGTTTTAACTTAAATAAAAGCTAGAAAAATTATAAAAACTAGGTTATACTTTGTAAAATCTAATTATACTATTTAATTACTTAATATTAATTAAAACTTAATTAAACTAAAATTAATTATAAAAAACACTAAAAGACAAAATAAAATTCTGGAAAAATTTACAAAATTACTTTAACCTAAAAGAGAATTTCTAAAAATATCAAAATGATATATTGCTTATAAATAAGCTAAAAAGAAAAAAATAAAATGATAAATCCTATTAAATAGAAACTATCACTATAATTAAAGTTGATTTTTTTGTTTTTTTCTTTTTCCAAACTGATTATAAACTAAAAACAAAGACTTTTAATAAAAACACTTTTAATATAACCCAAGAAATAAGCACTTAGAGTACTTATTGATCCCACAGTTGACTTTTGTTGACTGTGAAAGGTTTTTAGCTCAAATGAAGGAAGGTGGGGTCCACAATGATGAAAATTGGTTCCTCTGAGTTAAATGAACAAAGTTAAGCAAGAATCAACCAAATAAGTGGCTTGAATAAGCAAATAATCACAAATAAGCTGTTGGCTTATGGATTTCTGAGATAGGTTTGGGGACAATCTTTGGGGGACAATTCAGGTGGGGCCCAGTGGTCTAAGGGTCAAACAAAAGGTCAACTAGTCAACCCTGGTAGGAGGGGGTTGAGGGAACCTAACTATGGGGTGTGGGGCCCATTGAGTCAACCACAAAACACCACCAAAGGTGGGTGAGTGGGAAGGGTCTACTGAGACAGAGCAGGTCTTTGCCCTGCAGCCCACTTCAAGGGGTATTTTAGTCCAAAGAAAAAAGTCACAAAAATATAGAAACTATGAAATTCTTAAGTTCAGGTGGTAGGGTTTACTCACAACAAGTTTCAGGTTCTAATTCACAACACATAATTCATGAAAAATCATGTCATTTTGGAAAAAAACTGATTTTTACACCTTTTGACTTTTTAGTAAAACCTACTCAGCTGACTTTTTTGAACTTTGGTTGGATCTAGGCTACTGAATACATGTTTATAAGTAAAAGTGAGACTAAAACAAGTTAAAACAACAACTTATATGATGAGGCTATGGTTTTTGGAGATCAAATACCACCACAGTTAACTGTGGTGGTGGAATTTTTGTTGATTTGACTTTTGGTTGTTTGAGGGCTGATTTTTATTGTTTACACAACTCAGTTGTGACCTAAGAAACCTTTGTGTGCAAAGAAATAAATGAAACAACCACAAACACTCAGCAAAGGTACTGATCCAAACAACCCTTTAACTGATTTGATTTTGAGTTTTTAGATCAAGACATTGATTCAAACCATGTTTCACACACAAACTGATTTACTATGATCAAATGGACCTATTTAAGCTCAAATATTCGGATTCTAACACCACTTACTCACAAATCATCAACATGCTAATTGAATCAGTGAACTTTGAAATTTAAGAAACCATGAAGCCTATTGAACAATTATGTGAAATTAAGCATTAACTTAACTAACTTAAACCAAAAGAGCATAAAAATACAAGTAACAGCAGGGTATGATTACTAATTCAATAAAAAGGTATTATGAAGAAAATTCCTTACAAAAGCTTCCAAGCTACAAGCATGAACTAATGACCAAGAACACAATCCTAAGTGGTCTCCACAGACCTCTATTACCCAATTCACATCCAAGCTTAGCTCCAAACCATCTCTGCTTTCTTTTCTTCTCTCTTTTTCTTTTTTTTCTGATTTATTTTTATTTTTACTAATTTTTCTTGGTTACTTAAAAATGGATCTTGGAACAGGTTTGGTACCCAAAATAACTTACAAAAACTTAAATGAGACTAAATGTGAGCTTATGGAACAATAGGGACAAGTGTTAACACTACTTCATACAAACATAAGATTTTCAATGAAGTATGAAAAAGTTGAATTTAATAGAAAACTTGGATTTCATTCACTAAAAAGTTGATGATTACACTGATAAAACTTAAGATACAACTGAAAAGCTAAAATGCTACTTGGAAATTAAATTTTACAATAAGTAGAAAATTACAAATAAGCTTAAAAACTACACACCGCCTTCTGCTCCATCTTTTTCTTTTTTATACCATCCAATTAGGGTTTGTTGAAGCTTATTAACAGTTCCCACCATGTATTTTAGCCGTTGGATTGGTCTCAAGCAATCCCCACCATTTAAATGGATTTGGCGCCCTTTTTCTTCTCTTGTCAGTTTGGAGTTACTTGGAAGACCTTGGGAACAATTAATGCGTTTTGTAGCATTAAGGAGTTGGGGGAAACATGGAGTGGGGCTGCTGATGTGGAGGAGGGGGGGGGGGGGTTGTGTGTTTGGTTGAGTTTGCAGACAAGTTGGGGGAGAAAGAGGGGTCAACGTGTGTTGACCGTTTTAAATAATAAAATGGACGGGGTAAATATTGGTGGTGGGCTTTTGTAGGGAGTGGGCTGGGGATTTATGTTGGCTGGGCTTGGGATTGGGCTAGGGGTTGTTTGGTTTTGGGTTTAGAAAACATTAAGGGTCCGGTTTGTTTGTAGAAATAAACACAAGGACCATTTTTGAATTTTGACAAAACCAAAGGGCTGAAATTGTCACTCCCCTAAAGTGCTGTCAAGGACCATTGTTGCCAAGTTTAGTATTTCACAAACCAATTTTGCAAATTTTTTTATTTTCAAAATTCCCAGGGACTGAATTTGCAAATTCCCAAACTCCAGGGACCAAAATGTAACTTTTTCAAATTTATCACCCAAAGTCCGTTTTTGATAGATTTTGATTTTTCAAGGACTTGGGTTGACTTTTATTTCAAAATAAATGCATAGGGACTATTTCTGACAAATTTTGAAACTTGGGGGACTGAAACTGCCAATATTGCAAACTTTGATCGTTTTTCGCTTGTTTTTGCTCGTTTTGCATTTAAAACACATAAAACACAATCCCTGGGATAATTTAAGTATTTTGATTACTTTTCGATTGTTTTTGTATGTTTTGGCAGTTTATATACGATAAAAATGATGAGTGTTTGCGCACTCATCACTTAACATAAAGATTTCTGCAGGTCACTTCTGAAGGCGTCAGGATTTAACTCCTCACGGCGTCACGTGTAAAATTCTGGAAATTTTGCGAGTTTTGTTTTTCTAACGGAGTCTTAAAGTTTTTGTTGATTCTTTAGTTTTATAAACTCTAGGAAATCTGCAAACATTCATTCCACAAGCATTATATCTTAAATTGCTTTCTAGGATTTGTTAGTATTTATAGATTACCGCCGATTTTACGCGAGGTTGTCTTGTTTGTTTTCTCAGGTTTAACAGGTTATATATGACAAGAAGATGATTTATATTTCTGGAAGGGAAGCTTTGAACGTTCATTTCTTGGAGGAAGATCTAACCTTGTTGACACACTATCCACACCGAACGAATCAGGGGAGTATTTGTTTCCATTTTTTTACCTATTTTACTTTTACATTCTTTAATTGAACATTGGGGACAATGTTCATCCTAAGTGTAAGGGGAGGTAAATGATGATACCTTATAGGATACTATTGCACTTGAGTTTCTTTGTTTGATGGTAGATGTGTAATAAAACTAAGAGAAATACTTGTTAGTGTAATTTTAGCGCCAAATTTAAATTTTTTTACAACATTTAGGAGTGAAACTTTAGCCTTAACAAGCGTCTCATGGATAGGAGTTGTATGACTAGCATAATACCGTACCATTCAGAAAAATTTTCCACCCAAATACGTGAGGTTCGCCTTTAGATTTGATAGGGAAAGCATTCATTATTAGTGCTTATGAGTATACCGGTAGCATTTAGATTCTAGAACTTGCGTTAGTGATGCATCCCGAGACCGCTAGTGAGACTACATTCATGTAGTAGGATTTACTACATGATAAGAGGCATTAGGATCACCCGTGTGTTAAACCCGTATAATAATTACTTGACCATTTAAGTCATATTACTTGACTAGTAAAGTCAATTAATTTTCCCCACACCTTAGCGTTGTACTCATTTTTAGTACACGAAACCCTGAGTACACCCCTCCGAGCCTATCTTTCTGTTTCTAACTTTAAGCATTTTACTTAAAGGAAAAATTTGTTACAACCCACCCAAATGTACAACCAAATCGCCCTAGCCTTCCGTGTATGAACTCATCTTTAGTGCAGTATTGTTATTTGTTTAAACCTTTAGTTAATTATCTAATTGATTAAATGGTTGCTAAGTCGAGTCATATCTTGTACATATTGTTTTGGGACGATTGGGACTCATGGGTAAAGTACTTGTGTTATGGAGTAATGGGGAAGAACATCATATATTAGCCCCATATGTGCATTAATCTTAAAAAGTACTCCAAGTGTTTTGATTATCTTCATTCGAGTCATTAGATTAGTTCATTGTAAAGTATGTAAAAAGTCAAGTGTAAGGGGAATGTACATTCCCTATTACATATTATTTTGGATGGTAGGGCAAGAGTGTATGCAAAAAAAAAAAAAAAAAAAAAAAAAAAAAAAATCGAAAAATTAAGAAAAAGAAACAAAATATAAATAAGAAAAGAGAAAAAACATACGGACTACCATCTCGTTTCATTCTATGTTTATTTTATGTTTTTTATTTATTAGCTTAAGTCGAGTCGAGTCTTGGCTTAGCAACACCATATTGTACGTGTAATTAACCAAGATGATTAACTCGCCACCAGTAAATATTGCCTTTATCCAACAAAACCGTGTTTTCCATATCCCTACACCTAACGTTATAACCCTTTAAAAGACCCCTTTGATAGTTTATCCTAGGTGCTTACGCCAAGTGGTGGAGGTTTGATCCTTTCCCAAGCCTATGGTAATCTATTTTGCTATGACAGGTAGTGAGAGATGTTTTCCATTTCCTTATTCTGATATATACTTTATTACACCCGAGAGATGTGAGTATCTAAACACTATTTGTGAGGTGCTAGTGTATGACCTCCGTGCTTGCTTTTAGTTTTTAGTGGAATGATTATTTGTTGTAATTACTTTTATATTAGTGTTAAATGACCCCTAACTTATATTTTGATTTGAATAAAAGCGCATTTGCTTGAGGACAAGCAAGTCTCAAGTGTAAGGGTATTTGATGAGGCAAAAAGTGTACCGCTTTTAAGGGGTCATTTAAGCCCGAATTCGAATTTATTTGATCAAATATTTCCCTAAATCGTTCCTTTTGTCATTTTAGGTACTTTTGAGGAAGAATCTGGAAAAGGAAGCATTTTGGACGTTCTTGGAGCATAAAAGTGAAGAAAACGGCAAAGTCTCAAATTTCCTTGCTGGAACAGTACCTGACGGCGTCAAAGATATACACGTGACGGCGTCAAGAGTTACAAAAGAGGTGGACTTATAACGTGACGGCCAAGAGAGTTTTCAAGCTTATGGCCTGACGGCGTCACCAAGGCCGTCAGGGTCCAAATACTAGTGACGGCCCACCCAGAGTATTTCTACACATGACGGCGTCACAAATGGATCTAGGCAATACGATTTTATCATGGCGATGAGTTGACAGTGTCACAAGCTAATACATGACGCCGTCAAAGTGTAAAGTCTATATATAGTTTTCAAAATTTCATTCATTAGTGTGCAACTTTGAGGGAATAAAACCTAGTCCGAATTTTATCAGCTTTTCAAGGGTTTCAACCCTTGATTCTTCCATGTTCAATTGAAGATAAGTATTCATTCAAATCATTCAATATGTCTATGTGTTGTGTGATTATATCTTACGCTTGTCTTCTCTTTAACATGCTAGGCTAGATCTTATTTGTGTTTGCTTAGATGTAGTGAAACCTAGATGTTGATTATGGGTTGATTGTTTGTTTATAATTGTTACGGATGATTGTATTCGATGTTAGGCTTAAGAAACCTGGCAGACTTCCATTGGTAACTTGCTTGAACGTCTTAAGAAACATGATCGGAGGTGTACTACGATTTTTTGGTTGTATTTAATGCGTAAGAGAATTCTAATGATCCCATGTTAGGAGTTTCTAACGGCTCGACATCGGAGCGAAGTAGGATCTTTTAGAGTTAGGGAATATTGTACACGGCCCTACGACTAGTATTAAGGAATATGACCCATCATCCATGCAATTGTAACAAGTTAATCAACCTGTAAAAGATATCTAGGGAGTAATGAAATCTAAGTAAACACAATTATTGTTTCCACCACATTAGTATTATAGTTTAATTTTCATTTCTTGCATTTTATTTTGATTGCATTTTTAGATTAATTGGGTTAGTTTGCTAGTAACTAATTCCGCCCACTCCTTCAAAACCCGAGATTTTAGTTGCTTTTTATAAAATATAAAAATACAAAAAGAATCATCTCTCACCTCTAGACCTAGTTTAGTAGGCTTCTTAATCTTAACGACACTATTCCTGAGTTGAACGATCAATCCCCCGGTACTTGTCCCTATACTATACTACAACGATCAGGTACACTGCCTGGTGGGGGTTGTAAGCTTCTCGAGATCCCTTGAGAGCTAAAACCTGTTGCGAGGGCGCAATTCCCACGTATCACATTTCTATGTCATAGTAGGTATCTAAGGCTATAGGTTTGATCCTAAGTCCAGATGCAAAAGGTATAGATACGAAACTCCTATCGGCTCCTAAATCAAATAGTACTCTAACTAAGTGATGGTTTAAGAGAAACTTACACGTGACTATGCTCGGATCTTGTTGGTCATTCCTATCCCTCAACATATAAGCTCTTCCCTGGGCACCATCAGTATTTTTCTTTGGACATCTACTTGCATAGTGTCCTTTTTCTCCGCAAACATGACAAATGACCGTTGTTAGTGGCGGATTACCCCCAGTGGCTGGTCCTTTGTGCCCGCAATCCTTTGTCTGATGGCCCACCTTGTTACATATGCTACATTTAATGGAATAAGTCCTTACGTGATGCCAATTGCATTTCTTACACAGAGGGGCCTTTCCAGCATAACCACTTCCCTCATTTGGAGTGGCTGCATATGCTCTGGCAGTCTCTTGCCTTGGTTGAGGATAGGGGTTAGTACGATTATTACCATTAGTGTTACGGGTGTTACCAAAAGCTCTCCCACCGTGGAACTTTCATTTATTATCGTTGGGCGCTGGCACAGAGTTGTGCTTTGTTACTTGATCCATTAACCTCAAAGTAATGTTAATGGCTTCCTCTAGAGTTTGAGGTCTAGAGGTAGTAAGATTCCCTTCGATACTTCGGGGTAAACATCCGATGAAAATTTCTATTGTCTTTTCAACAGTCGGCACCATTGTAGGACACAAAGTTTCCAACTCTTGAAATCTCCTAATATAAGTTTAACATCATTCCCCTTCACAGTCAAGTTATAGAACTCATCTTCCATTTTCTTGACTTCCGTTCGAGGGCAGTATTTCTTAATCATAAGATTCTTAAATTCAGTCCAGGATAACTTGTATGCCTCTTCTGTTCCTATGGGTTGGGCATACGAGTTCTGATACGTGGGAATCGCACCAGGCTTTACCCCTCAAGAGATCTCGAGAAGTTTACAACCCCCACCAGGCAGTGTACCTAATCGTTGTAGTATAGTATAGTGACAAGTACCGGGGGATTGATCGTTCAACTCAGGAATAGTGTCGCTAGGATTAGAAAGCCTAAAAACTAGGTCTAGAGGTGAGGGATGATTCTTTTTGTATTTTTTTTATATTTTATAAAAGCAAGTAAAATCTCGGGTTTTGGAAGAGTGGGCGGAATTAGTTGCTAGCCAACTAACTCAATTAACTAAAGATGCAATCAAAATAAAATAACAAAAATGAAATGAAACTAATTATACTATTGTGGTGTAAACAATGATAGGGAAAGTTGTGTTTACTTAGCTTTCATTACTCCCTAGATATCTTTTACAGGTAGATAGCTTGTTACAATTGCATGAATGACGGGTCGTATTCCTTAATACTAGTCGTAGGGCCGTGTACAATATTCCCTAACTTTATAGGATCCTACTTCACTCCTATGTCGAGCCGTTAGAAGCTCCGAACATAGAATCATTAGAATTCTCCTACGCATTAAATACAACCAAAAATCATAGTACACATCTGATCATGTTTCTTAAGACGTTCAAGCATGTTACCAATGGAAGTCTGCTAGTTTTCTTAAGCCTAACATCGAATACAATCATCCGTAACAATTATAAACAAACAATCAACCCATAATTAACATCTAGGTTTCACTACATCTAAGCAAACACAAAAGAAATATAGCCTAGCATGTTAAATTGAAGACAAGCGTAAGATATATTCAAGCAACACATAGACATATTGATTGAATTGAAAGAGTACTTATCTCAAATTGAACATGAAAGTTTCAAAGAGTTGAAACCCTTGAAAAAGCTGTAAAAATCGGCCTAGGGTTTTTCCCTCAAAGTTGTACACTAATGAATAAAATCTGGAAAACTATATATAGATTTTACAGGGTGACGGCGTCAATAAGGAATTTCTGACACCGTCAACTCACTGCCTATAATGAAATCGGATTGCCTAGATCCACTTTTGACACCGTCATGTGTAAATTTGTTCTGGGCAGTCGCTAATACATGGACCATGACGGCCTTGGGTGACGCCATCATCTCCAATGCACAAAACACTCTGGACCGTCACATGTATTGTCCACATCCACCTATTGTATTACTCTTGACGCCGTCATTAAGGAATATATGATGCCGTCAGGTACTGTTCCCAGCAAGGAAAATTAAGACTTTGCCGTTTTCTTCACTTTTATGCTCCAAAAACGTCCAAAAAGCTTCCTTTTCCAGATTTCACTCCAAAAGTACCTAAAATGACAAAAGGAACGATTTAGGGCAATATTTGATCAAATAAATTCGAATTCGGGCTTAAATGACCCCTTAAAAACGGTTCATTTTTCGCCTCATCAAATACCCTTACACTTGAGATTTGCTTGTCCTCAAGTAAATGCGCTTTTATTCTAATCAAAATACAAGTTAGGGGTCATTTAACACTAATATAAAAGTAATTACAACAAATAATCATTCCACTAAAGACCAAAGACAAGCACGGAGGTCATACACTAGCACCTCACAAATAGTGTTTAGATACTCACATCTCTCGGGTGTAATAAAGTATATATCACAATATGGAAATGGAATGTAGCCTCTCGTAATTTTCCCAACGGTTAGTAAACACTTGCACTATTTAAATTTCCCATTATTACGTGTGACCAAATTTTTTTTTATATGACTTATTATCTGAATCACTAACGGAATATTGTGATATATTATTTGCCTAGAGACATCGCTTACACACAAACCTAGATAGTCTAAATTATCGCGATTACATTTTAACGTTTGTAATGATAATTATTAAACGTATATATTAATAATTATATATTATACGACACCTTTTACGTACAATATTTATATATTCCGGAACCTACGAAAATTCTCGAGATCATTCACTATCGTTACTTGAACTTATCCCGACTCCCTAAAATTTCTATGTGGACCCCACATCTTAAATGGGCCCCACTTTCTAGCATAAATACCAAACGGACTAATACTATCTTTTTCTTTCTTTTCTATTTTTGGGCCGAAGCAACCCAAAACCCACAAGCCCATTTCCCGGCCTGTTTTCTTTTCTTTTTCTTTTGTTTCCAGCCACGATCGAGCCAAGGAACACCCCTATTATCCTATAAATTCGACACATAACACACACATATTTTTACATAACTTAAATTACGAGCTAACAAGGAATTAAGAATGACCAAGTTTACAATTTGAGTCGCTCGTTTACTACCTAAATTTTGCCCAAAGTAAAACTCGAAAGCCATGTTACAAGATAACTCAAAACGTGTCAATAAATCCCTTAACACCACCCCTTGCTCTCCAATCCCATCTAAATGAACAATGTGAATGTAAGAATGCGTCAGGAGTGAGCAGGAACAATCACACGAGATCTTGGCTATGTAAATACTCGATTGGTTTAGATTTGTGGCGTCACTATTCACCTAACGTGCCACCTCCATCCTTGTGAACTTATCTTGTCCATACACATTCAAAATGCAGCCTATATAAGCTTTACATGCAAACCACATCACTTCATACACTCATACAT
Organism: Artemisia argyi; assembly: GCA_030686995.1. NCBI lineage: Eukaryota > Viridiplantae > Streptophyta > Magnoliopsida > Asterales > Asteraceae > Artemisia > Artemisia argyi. Next base: position 271,573,998 of record CM060709.1, on the reverse strand, counting down.
ACCATACCACTAAAATAAATAACGAAAAGGAGCTATGGAGGGACGAAGGGATTGCTAGGAGAGCCACACTTAGAAGAGAACCTAGGAAGCAAGCTTGGAGTCTACTTGAACCTTGGTGTGCCGTGAACCACGCTACAATCCTCCTTGAACCAAACTCGATCCATACGTACAATTTTACCCCACCCTTTTGAGGTGAGGTGAGAACTCACGAACTCCTTTCTATTTTTATATCGTTACTATTAAATTGTGCACGTTTACTTTACTAAATTAATTCGTTATATTAAAACGTAACATGTATATGTTTTCCTTTCTTTTCATTTTTGACCATGCTAGCAATCACGTATAATAAAGATTCGAAGCTAATAATATCGTTTACATATTTATTTAGACACGTTTAGAAGGTCACTTGACCCTTTGATTCACAAACCCAACACTTAGAATATTTCTAAGTATAGAAACCATTTTTAATATAAATTTCGGTCATAAGCTTTGGACTAGTCATTTCTAAATTCGACCCACGACCTACATGTTTTATTGCTCGACCCCATTGTCACCTTGGTAAACAATTAGAGAACGCTTTTCATTTGACCTAACTAGCTCGTATATCTACTTCACTCGACCCCTTTTGTCTCGACAAAAACCGGATTTTACAAAACTTATATAAGCTACGTGGGCTTATGTTAAGCCCACTAAGCTTATGTGCTACACTGGGCCTGGGAGCCCAACACCAGTGTTTTTAGTGTTCTAAAATGAGTCCAAAGTCAGGCCCAAACCTTTCGTAAGCCCATTGGATCACAAAACGTTAACGGACCCTTAATTTGGCTCGTTAAGGCCCATTTTGTATAAAAATTGGTTTTTAAGCTAATAAGCTAATCAAATAAGCTATTTGAAATATTCTGAGCTTATTCAATAAATAAAAATGTTAAACTTTTCATTTGGTGAAATTTGGACTAAGTTTGCAAATTTTTCAAATCGAGGGACTAAAAGTGTCAAAATGGTAAACTATGGGTAGAAACTGTCAAAACGTAAAACTTTGAGTTCTTAGCCCCATTTTTATAATTATTTATAAATATTTTGGGGGAGATACATGCTCAACTACTGCTTTTACTTTCACAAGTATTTTAAACTTTCACATATTACTGTGAGTCATAGCCCCTACTCTTACTTGTTTTACAATGATTTATAAACATTTTTGGGGGAGATACATGCTTAATTACTGTTTTATACTTTTATAAGTACTCGTTAACTATATACATGTTACTGTGATTTCATAGCCCACTCTTTAACTATTTTCCCGTGGGGAGATACATGCTTAAAACTCGATCACAAGTCTTTTATACCGGGTATTGAAATACCGTCAGGCCAATGTTATTTGCTTAAGTTACTATTGTCAGAAGTCCCTCTATCATGAACCTTAATCACCTGAAGGGTGAACGTAAATAATTGTGGATAGTACTATTAGTGATTAACAATCCTCGTTTGGTTGTTGGAGAAAACACCAGGCGCACTTTATTGTTCTTATAAATAGGTTATTGACAAATACCTATCTTTGGGGGCCTATTACTTACCATCATAATTCATATTTATGATTGGCTGTTAATCGTTGAGTATCATGAGCTTAAGGCAATAACAGGAACATTAAATTTTCTTAACATATTGATTGTATGTGATTACAATACATTCGTAACTTGTGATTAAACTCTTAAACTTAAACCTATGAATATCACTCAACTTTATGTTGACTTTAGCATGTTTATCTCAGGTAACTAAACAAGATGGATCTGGATGGCACGGAGTGGGCAAAAGCATGACAAGAACTATAATAAACTACTTATTTTCCTTCAGAATAAAACACGTTCTTGACTTAATAATGTTTTGTATTCCTGATATTTGGTATTTTGAAATAAAATAAATCTTTAATACTTCACTTTGTGATATCTACTATGATTGTGACAAAGATCCTCGAAGTAATACCCCGAAAGTCTTCCGCTGACATGTTAAGTCTTCCGCTGTTATTAAACGGCTTTTGGGGGTGTTACAGATTGGTATTCAGAGCCACGGTTATAGAGAACCAGATGTTTTTAAACATTGGACTATAACTACACTTTAACTGGACCATTTTTACAAAATACCACTTCATGCCCTCCGTGCCTACAATCCAACATCTGGTAGAAAAATTACTTCTCATTATTTCTTACTTATATAACTTGATATATGCTTACATGCTATGATTTTGCTAATAATTATGTTTACTAATTGGGATTATTACAGTACCATGTCTTCCAAACCCAACTTCATTGTGTTGTTATCGGATTCGGAAACTGAGAGCTCTACACCTATTGAACCAACTCTTGCTCCAATGACTGTGTCACCTACAACAGACAAGAATAAGGAAAGTCAGCAATCCTTTACTTCACCTCAAGCATCAACTGGTCCAATCAGACGCAGTAAGCAAACTTCTCCATTCCAGCCTTATGAACCAACCACAGCTGGAAAAGCTCTTTCATATGCTGAAGAAAAAGACATCTGGGATGATACTAAATGGAAAAAGGAAGTTGCTCCGACTGCAGAACCAGTGATACTACCTAGTATATTTTATCAGCAGACTACTACTGTACCAGTGACAATCAACAGTCCACCACCTGTGAAAACTTCCAGTGCTCCTCTACCTTATCAACCAAGGAATTACCAGATTCGTCCTACCTCCTCAGATCCTTACTACTATGCAAGAACCAACCATAAGGCTCGTAAGCGGGTCAATGCTCGCAAATGGTCATTTCTACTACCAATCCTTAAGTATTGGAGATCTCAAGAAGGTACCCCCACCAACAGAGAACTTGGTGAAAGATCATCATTTGCTGCATCTAAGATCCTTCCAGTCACTGGAGAACCCATTCACCATACCATACCACTCTTGGCAGCTAGGTTAGTAAGACATGAAGACAGGTTAGACGCCATAGCCACCTTGGTGAACAACATCCCTAATGAACTAATAGAAGTCATGTCAGCTGAGATCGAACAACTTGTGATGGGACACTTAGAGATGGGAACCATGATTGAACAATTAAGTACCCAGTTCGGTGAAGCTATGGAATTCATCGGATTACTTTGCTCTGCTAACACCGTAAACAAAGACATCATGTGTGACATCGATCAAGCCCTCGACACCACAAGAGCCCAAGTCATGTCTCTGCGACGTGCACAACAAGAAACACAAGCTAGGGAGAGAGACCGAGACCAAATCATAGAAACCATGGCCGCCAAAATTCAGGAACTAGAACGTCGTCTTGATGATAACCAAGGAAAACCCTAGAATGCCATAGATTGTCGATGTAGCCTCACCCACATCACAGTAATAACTTGTATTTGAATGTCCTAGAAGATATGTCAACAAGAATAAATAAGTGATGTAAAACGACAATCAAATCAATGATGTTATGTTTGCTTTATTTTCATAAGTGTTATGATATCGTATATTGCATCGTGATATATGTGACACTATTATAACTTTGAACCTATTGATGTTACTAAATAGTCTAACACAAGATGGTTATTATGAAAATTCTGAAAATATATTCTCATTTTTAGGAATATGGCACCTAAGAGAACCGTGACTACTACCTCAGCAGCAACCATGACCCCGGAGGAGATCCAACAAGCAATCACCAATGGAATCAATGCAGCCTTAGCCGAACAAGCAAATGCTAATGCACAACCGGCAAGAGATGTTGCTCCCGCACCTCGCCAATGTACCTATAAAGACTTTATGGCTTGTCAGCCAACTTACTTCATGGGTACTGAAGGGATAACTAAACTTGCCCATTGGTTCGAGAGATGCGAAACGGTATTCCAAAGGAGTTGATGCTCAGAAAACAACAGGGTCACATTTGCCACCGGAACCTTAATGGATGACGCTTTGTCATGGTGGACCGCTACAACTCAAACTTTAGGTACCGAAGCAGCGTACCGACTCTCCTGGACGGAATTCAAAGCTAAGATCCTAAAGAAGTACTGTCCTCGATCCGAAATAAGAAAACTGGAAGACGAATTCCATATCCTTGCAGTCAAAGGAATCGATCTTAGGGCTTACAACAGGAGATTCCACGAGCTGATGACATTATGTCCTTCTATCGTACCAGATTTAGAGAAAACTCTGGAGAAGTATATTGAAGGTCTTCCCCGGAATATTGAAGGAAACGTCACAGCATCCAACCCACCATCACTAGAAGTCGCAATGGAGTTAGCACAAAAACTCCTAGACCGCGAAATCAAGTGCAACGAACTCAAAAGAAAGCTCGATGACAGGAGAACCACCCACCACCAAAACCACAATCACTACCACAACGGTCATCGCAACAACAACCATCACCACAACAACAACTATAACAGGATCAACCAACAACAACACCAGAACAAGAACCCACATCGTCAACAACAGAACCAACGACAAGAACCTCCTAAGATATTTACGGCAACCAATGGCAATGGATATCAAGGTAATAAGCCACAGTGCAACCGATGCAAGCTTCATCACAATGGTGCTTGTACAGTAAAATGCCATAAATGCCAAAGGATAGGTCATGCCACAAAAGATTGTAGGACCCCTGCTACCGGCAGCAACCTACAACCAATAGCACCAACATGTTACTCATGCGGAGAAACCGGACACTTCAAGAACCGCTGTCCAAAAGGAAATGGTCAGAACACTGCACGAGCAAGAGCATACGTGATGGGAAATGAAAATGAACCACAAAACCCCGACGTTGTCACGGGTACGTTCTTATTAAATCATCATAATGCTAGAATATTATTTGATTCTGGAGCAGATAAGAGCTTCGTGTCAGATACGTTTGCCCCTTTCATTAACTCTAACCCTTCTAAGTTAAACACCACCTACGAGATAGAAATGGCCAATGGGAACTTAATTAGCACCAACTCCGTTTTAAAAGATTGTACTTTAACCCTCGTAGGAGAATCCTTTCCTATTGACCTGATGCCTGTCCAACTCGGTAGTTTTGATGCTATCATCGGAATGGATTGGTTATCCAAACATCATGCTAAGATTCATTGTGACGAGAAAGCCATACACATTCCTTTTAAGAATGAAACCCTCGTTATCCATGGCGACAAGAATAAAAACCGATACGGAATCATCTCATGCCTCAGAATGGTAAAATACATGAACGAAGGATGTCGTGTATTCATAGCTCAGGTGACGGAAAATAAGTTAACCAAGAAACAACTTAAAGATGTACCTATCGTTAAGGAATTCCCCGAAGTATTTCCTGAAGATCTACCCGGTCTTCCACCGACTCGCCAAGTAGAGTTCCAAATTGAACTAGTGCCTGGAGCGGCACCAGTAGCAAAAGCACCTTACAGGTTGGCACCTTCCGAAATGGAGGAACTATCGGAACAACTAAAGGAATTATCCGATAGAGGTTTCATTAGACCAAGTTCATCACCTTGGGGAGCCCCAGTTCTATTTGTTAAAAAGAAAGACGGATCATTCCGAATGTGCATAGATTACCGAGAATTAAACAAACTCACTATAAAGAACCGATATCCTTTACCTAGAATAGATGATTTGTTTGATCAATTACAAGGATCGAGTGTATACTCGAAGATTGATCTAAGGTCGGGATACCATCAATTGAGAGTTCGGGAAGAAGATATTCCCAAGACAGCCTTCAGAACCCGTTATGGACACTATGAATTTCAGGTAATGCCATTTGGTCTAACGAACGCACCCGCTGTGTTTATGGACCTAATGAACCGAGTATGCAAGCCATATTTAGACAAATTCGTGATAGTATTCATTGACGACATTCTGATCTACTCTCGTAACAAAGAGGAACATGCCAATCATTTGAGAACAATCCTAGAGTTACTTAAAAAGGAAAAGTTGTACGCAAAATTTTCAAAATGCGACTTTTGGATTCCCACGGTGCAATTTTTGGGGCACATAATCAGTAGTCAAGGTATCCACGTAGATCCAGCAAAGATAGAGGCAGTTAAAGAATGGTCATCACCTACAACTCCCACAGAAGTACGTCAATTTTTAGGTCTTGCAGGTTACTACCGGAGATTTATTGAAGGTTTCTCTAAAATCTCAAAACCATTGACCAAGTTGACCCAAAAGAACGAAAAGTACGTTTGGGGACAAGAAGCAGAATCAGCCTTCCAACTGTTAAAACAAAAGCTCTGTGAAGCTCCAATACTAGCATTGCCAGAAGGAAGCAAAGATTTCGTGCTATATTGTGACGCTTCGTACCATGGTTTAGGTGCAGTTTTGATACAACGAGATAAGGTAATAGCTTATGCCTCACGTCAACTGAAGAAACATGAGGAAAATTACACAACCCATGATCTAGAACTAGGAGCAATAGTATTCGCTCTTAAATTGTGGAGACACTACCTATACGGCACTAAGTGTATCGTGTTTACAGATCACAAAAGTCTTCAACACATCCTAGATCAAAAGGATTTAAACATGAGACAACGCCGTTGGTTAGAATTGCTTAGTGATTATGATTGTGAAATCCGTTATCACCCAGGAAAGGCTAATGTAGTAGCAGATGCACTAAGCCGAAAGGAAAGACTAAAACCTCTCAGGGTTAGATCGTTAGGCATGACTATTTGTTCACCCCTTCCAACACAAATCATTATCGCCCAGAACGAAGCTCTCAAGAAAGAAAATCGACCAATTGAAAAGATTTTTGGTATGCCGGAAAACGAAAATGGATTTGTGAAAAGATCAAATGGAATGCTTTGTTTCAAGGAAAGAAGCTGGATTCCTCTCTTCGGAGGTATTCGTGACCTTATCATGCATGAATCTCACAAGTCAAAATACTCCATTCACCCAGGTTCCGACAAAATGTACCAAGATCTTAAGAAACTATATTGGTGGCCGAACATGAAAGCCGACATCGCTGAGTATGTCAGTAAATGTCTAACATGTTCAAGAGTAAAAGCAGAATACCAGAAACCCTCCGGATTACTCACCCAACCCGAACTCCCCATGTGGAAATGGGAACGTATTACAATGGACTTCATCACCAAACTTCCCAAAACCCCTACCGGCTACGATACGATATGGGTTATCGTTGATCGTCTCACCAAGTCAGCTCATTTCCTACCAATCAAAGAAACTGATGAAATGAACACGCTTGCTCAGGTATATCTGAAGGAAATTGTATCACGACATGGAGTGCCGATTTCCATTATATCAGATCGTGACAGTCGTTTCACGTCTCATTTTTGGAAATCATTACAAAAAGCTTTAGGAACAAAGCTGGATATGAGCACAGCCTATCACCCACAAACCGATGGTCAAAGTGAGAGAACAATACAAACCTTAGAAGATATGCTACGCGCTTGTGTTATAGACTTCGGAAAAGGTTGGGACAAACACTTACCATTAGCAGAATTCTCATACAACAACAGTTATCATACCAGTATCAAGGCAGCACCATTCGAAGCACTTTACGGTAGAAAGTGTAGATCGCCCGTTTGCTGGGCAGAAGTCGGAGAAGTACAACTCACAGGACCGGATCTAGTTCATGAGACAACCGAGAAAATCATCAAAATCAAACAACGTTTACAAACCGCTAGAGACCGACAGAAAAGTTACGCCGACCTAAAAAGAAAACCCATGGAATTTCAGATTGGAGATAAAGTTATGTTAAAAGTATCACCATGGAGAGGAATGATACGATTCGGAAAGAGGGGAAAATTAAACCCAAGATACATCGGTCCATTCAAAATCCTAGAAAGAATTGGACCCATGGCATACAAACTCGAACTACCCGAGGAACTTAGCCGAATTCACAACACTTTTCATGTGTCAAATCTCAAGAAGTGTTTATCCGATGAATCTTTGGTCATTCCATTGAAAGAATTACAACTTGATGACAAACTCGTTTTTACCGAGGAACCAGTAGAAATCATGGATAGAGAAGTCAAACAACTAAAACAAAACCGTATCCCTATCATAAAAGTTCGATGGGACTCTAAACGAGGACCAGAGTATACTTGGGAACGCGAGGACCAGTTTCGCACCAAGTACCCACACCTCTTCTCTTAGACACCCTTGGCAACCCTCCTAAACTCGAATTCCGGGACGGAATTCACTGTAAGATGTATGTACTGTAGCCTCTCGTAATTTTCCCAACGGTTAGTAAACACTTGCACTATTTAAATTTCCCATTATTACGTGTGACCAAATTTTTTTTTTATATGACTTATTATCTGAATCACTAACGGAATATTGTGATATATTATTTGCCTAGAGACATCGCTTACACACAAACCTAGATAGTCTAAATTATCGCGATTACATTTTAACGTTTGTAATGATAATTATTAAACATATATATTAATAATTATATATTATACGACACCTTTTACGTACAATATTTATATATTCCGGAACCTACGAAAATTCTCGAGATCATTCACTATCGTTACTTGAACTTATCCCGACTCCCTAAAATTTCTATGTGGACCCCACATCTTAAATGGGCCCCACTTTCTAGCATAAATACCAAACGGACTAATACTATCTTTTTCTTTCTTTTCTATTTTTGGGCCGAAGCAACCCAAAACCCAGAAGCCCATTTCCCGGCCTGTTTTCTTTTCTTTTTCTTTTGTTTCCAGCCACGATCGAGCCAAGGAACACCCCTATTATCCTATAAATTCGACACATAACACACACATATTTTTACATAACTTAAATTACGAGCTAACAAGGAATTAAGAATGACCAAGTTTACAATTTGAGTCGCTCGTTTACTACCTAAATTTTGCCCAAAGTAAAACTCGAAAGCCATGTTACAAGATAACTCAAAACGTGTCAATAAATCCCTTAACACCACCCCTTGCTCTCCAATCCCATCTAAATGAACAATGTGAATGTAAGAATGCGTCAGGAGTGAGCAGGAACAATCACACGAGATCTTGGCTATGTAAATACTCGATTGGTTTAGATTTGTGGCGTCACTATTCACCTAACGTGCCACCTCCATCCTTGTGAACTTATCTTGTCCATACACATTCAAAATGCAGCCTATATAAGCTTTACATGCAAACCACATCACTTCATACACTCATACATACCATACCACTAAAATAAATAACGAAAAGGAGCTATGGAGGGACGAAGGGATTGCTAGGAGAGCCACACTTAGAAGAGAACCTAGGAAGCAAGCTTGGAGTCTACTTGAACCTTGGTGTGCCGTGAACCACGCTACAATCCTCCTTGAACCAAACTCGATCCATACGTACAATTTTACCCCACCCTTTTGAGGTGAGGTGAGAACTCACGAACTCCTTTCTATTTTTATATCGTTACTATTAAATTGTGCACGTTTACTTTACTAAATTAATTCGTTATATTAAAACGTAACATGTATATGTTTTCCTTTCTTTTCATTTTTGACCATGCTAGCAATCACGTATAATAAAGATTCGAAGCTAATAATATCGTTTACATATTTATTTAGACACGTTTAGAAGGTCACTTGACCCTTTGATTCACAAACCCAACACTTAGAATATTTCTAAGTATAGAAACCATTTTTAATATAAATTTCGGTCATAAGCTTTGGACTAGTCATTTCTAAATTCGACCCACGACCTACATGTTTTATTGCTCGACCCCATTGTCACCTTGGTAAACAATTAGAGAACGCTTTTCATTTGACCTAACTAGCTCGTATATCTACTTCACTCGACCCCTTTTGTCTCGACAAAAACCGGATTTTACAAAACTTATATAAGCTACGTGGGCTTATGTTAAGCCCACTAAGCTTATGTGCTACACTGGGCCTGGGAGCCCAACACCAGTGTTTTTAGTGTTCTAAAATGAGTCCAAAGTCAGGCCCAAACCTTTCGTAAGCCCATTGGATCACAAAACGTTAACGGACCCTTAATTTGGCTCGTTAAGGCCCATTTTGTATAAAAATTGGTTTTTAAGCTAATAAGCTAATCAAATAAGCTATTTGAAATATTCTGAGCTTATTCAATAAATAAAAATGTTAAACTTTTCATTTGGTGAAATTTGGACTAAGTTTGCAAATTTTTCAAATCGAGGGACTAAAAGTGTCAAAATGGTAAACTATGGGTAGAAACTGTCAAAACGTAAAACTTTGAGTTCTTAGCCCCATTTTTATAATTATTTATAAATATTTTGGGGGAGATACATGCTCAACTACTGCTTTTACTTTCACAAGTATTTTAAACTTTCACATATTACTGTGAGTCATAGCCCCTACTCTTACTTGTTTTACAATGATTTATAAACATTTTTGGGGGAGATACATGCTTAATTACTGTTTTATACTTTTATAAGTACTCGTTAACTATATACATGTTACTGTGATTTCATAGCCCACTCTTTAACTATTTTCCCGTGGGGAGATACATGCTTAAAACTCGATCACAAGTCTTTTATACCGGGTATTGAAATACCGTCAGGCCAATGTTATTTGCTTAAGTTACTATTGTCAGAAGTCCCTCTATCATGAACCTTAATCACCTGAAGGGTGAACGTAAATAATTGTGGATAGTACTATTAGTGATTAACAATCCTCGTTTGGTTGTTGGAGAAAACACCAGGCGCACTTTATTGTTCTTATAAATAGGTTATTGACAAATACCTATCTTTGGGGGCCTATTACTTACCATCATAATTCATATTTATGATTGGCTGTTAATCGTTGAGTATCATGAGCTTAAGGCAATAACAGGAACATTAAATTTTCTTAACATATTGATTGTATGTGATTACAATACATTCGTAACTTGTGATTAAACTCTTAAACTTAAACCTATGAATATCACTCAACTTTATGTTGACTTTAGCATGTTTATCTCAGGTAACTAAACAAGATGGATCTGGATGGCACGGAGTGGGCAAAAGCATGACAAGAACTATAATAAACTACTTATTTTCCTTCAGAATAAAACACGTTCTTGACTTAATAATGTTTTGTATTCCTGATATTTGGTATTTTGAAATAAAATAAATCTTTAATACTTCACTTTGTGATATCTACTATGATTGTGACAAAGATCCTCGAAGTAATACCCCGAAAGTCTTCCGCTGACATGTTAAGTCTTCCGCTGTTATTAAACGGCTTTTGGGGGTGTTACATGGAAAACATCTCTCACTACCTGTCATAGCAAATAGATTACCATAGGCTTGGGAAAGGATCAAACCTCCACCACTTGGCGTAAGCACCTAGGATAAACTATCAAAGAGGTTTTTCAAAGGGTTATAACGTTAGGCGTAGGGATATGGAATACACGGTTTTGTTGGATAAAGGCAATATTTACTGGTGGCGAGTTAATCATCTTGGTTAATTACATGTACAATATGGCGTTGCTAAGCCAAGACTAGACTCGACTTAAGCTAATAAATCAAAAATAACAAAAACATAAAACAAACATAGAATGAAACGGGATGGTAGTCCGTATGTTTTTTCTCTTTTCTTTTTCTATTTTTTTTTTAATTTTTTCGATTTTTTTAATTTTATTTTTTTATTTTTTTGTTGCATACACTCTTACCCTACCATCCAAAATAATACATCATAGGGAATGTACATTCCCCTTACACTTGAATTTTTACATACTTTACAATGAACTAATCTAATGACTCGAATTAAGATAATCAAAACACTTGGAGTACTTTTAAGATTAACGCACATATGGGGGTAATATATGATGTTCTTCCCCATTACTCCATAACACAAGTACTTTACCCATGAGTCCCAATTGTCCCAAAACAATGTGTACAAGATATGACTCGACATAGCAACCACGTAATCAATTAGATAATTAACTAAGGGTTTAAACATATAACAATAATGTACTAAAGATGAGTGCATACACGGAAGGCTAAGGCGATTTGGTTGTACATTTAAGTGGGTTGTAACAAATTCTTCCTTTAGGTAAGATGCTTAAAGGTAGAAACGAAAAGATAAGCTCGGAGGGTGTACTAGGGGTTTCGTGTACTAAAAATGAGTACAACGCTAAGGTGTGCGAAAAATTAATTGACTTTACTAGCCAAGTAATATGACTTAAATGGTCAAGTAATTATGATACGGGTTTAACACAAGGGTGATCCTAATGCCTCTTATCGTGAAGTAAATCATACCACATGAATGTAGTCTGATGAGGCGAAAAATGAACCGTTTTTAGGGGGTCATTTTAGCCCGGATTCGAATTTATTTGATCAAATATTGCCCTAAATCGTTCCTTTTGTCATTTTAGGTACTTTCAAACTGAATTCTGGAAAAGGAAACATTTTGGACGTTTTTGGAGCATAAAAGTGAAGAAAATGGCAAAGTCTTAATTTTCCTTGCTGAGAACAGTACCTGACGGCGTCAAGAGTCTTCAAGTGACGGCGTCAAGAGTAATACAAGAGGTGGAAGTGGATAAAGTCCGTGAAGATCCAGAAGAGTTTTACACTATGGACATGACGGCGTCACCATAGGCCGTCATGGTCCAAATGTTAGTGACGGCCCAGAGTAGAATTGCACATGACGGCATCAAAACTGGATCTAGGCAATTCGATTTCATTATGGGCGGTGAGTTGACGGCGTCAGAATTTCCTTCTTGACGCTGTCACCCTGTAAAATCTATATATAGTTTTGCAATTTTCATTCATTAGAGAGGAACAAGAAGGGTATAACTTTGGAGAGAAACCCTAGTACGAATATTACAGCTTTTTCAAGAGTTTTTACCCTTTGAAACCTTTCATATTCAATTGAGATAAGTACTCTTTCAACTCATTCAATATGTCTATGTGTTGTTTGAATATATCTTACACTTGTCTTGAATTTAACATGCTTGGCTAGATCTCTTGTGTGTTTGCTTAGATGTAGTGAAACCTAGATGTTAATTATGGGTTGATTGTTTGTTTATAGTTGTTACGGATGATTGTATTCGAAGTTAGGCTTAAGAAAACTGGCAGACTTCTATTGGTGACATGCTTGAACGTCTTAAGAAACATGATCAGAGGTGTACTATGATTTTCGGTTGTATTTAATGCGTAGGAGAATTCTAATGATCCCATGTTAGGAGCTTCTAACGGCTCGACATAGGAGTGAAGTAGGATCCTATAGAGTTAGGGAATATTGTACATGGCCCTACGACTAGTATTAAGGAATACGACCCGTCATCCATGCAATTGTAACAAACTATCAACCTGTAAAAGATATCTAGGGAGTAATGAAACCTAAGTAAACACAACTCTCCCTATTATTGTTCACACCACTAGTTTAATTAGATTTATTTTCATTTTTGTTATTTTATTTTGATTGCATCTTAGTTGTTGGGTTAGTTGATTAGCAACTAATTCCGCCCACTCTTCCAAAAACCGAGATTTTTAATTGCTTTTATAAAAACCTAAAAAAAACAAAAAGAATCATCCCTCGCCTCTAGACCTGGTTTTTAAGCTTTCTAATCCTAGCGACACTATTCTTGAGTTGAACGATCAATCCCCCGGTACTTGTCACTATACTATACTACAACGATCATGTACACTGCCTGGTGGGGGTTGTAAGCTTCTCGAGATCCCTCGAGAGGTAAAGCCTGGTGCGATTCCTACGTATCAAGTTTTTGGCGCCGCAGCCCGGGGAATAGTTATTGTCTAGTTTAGGATTTCTTTTTATTAGGTCTACTTGCTAGATTCCTGATGTGTGCTTTTTCACACATCCTTTTTAGGCTTAAATCAAACCAAATACTAACCAAATATGGCAAGAGAATGTATGTTTTTGTATTTGTGTATGTGCATGTACGGATGTGTAAAAAATGGACAAAAACAAAGCCAAAACCGACAAAAACGAGCACGAGATTGGAAAAAGGTCAAAAGCCGGAGCCGGGGAAGCAAAATAATAAAAGAAAGCTCATATTATCATTAGAAGTCCTCAGAGATTTAGAATGTTGCATAATTAGTCCCTAGACAAAGTTTTGAAGAATTGTTAACTTCAGTCCCTGTAGTTTCAGAAATGACAAAAGTGGTCCTTTAAAGAATTTTTAGAAGAAATGTCAACAGTGGTCCTCCATAATCAAAGAATGAAAAAATAGGCCCTTGGAAAATAACTTTGAAAAATATCAGAATTGGTCCCTGGAATTTTAGTTTTACACATTTAGTCCCTAGTAATAATACTACTCCTAATAAACCAACTGGATCCAATATAAACCGAAAGTTATACCCCAAGCCCAAAGCAACTCAAAAGCCCAATACCCTCCCAAATACTAAACCCGACCTACAACCTTTACCACGGTCAAACCATAAACCATACCAGGTCAACAACCCTTTTATAATAAAAATACCCAAACCCCCCCCCCCTCCCCAATTCAATATAACCCGCCACCTAAATTTAACCCCTTTCCCAGATTTTACTATTCACGAAGAACCCTAAATTATCCCATCCGCGATTAACCAAAAATGACAGCAATTAAGGGCAAATTAGGCATTCACTAGAGCTTCTAGAAGAGAACCTGACATGCCAGACCTGTCATGTCAGCCATCCACGTGAAAATAAGTGCCTCATGATTGGGAGATTTAATCGTAAGGCTGAGATTGAAAGGACTGGGCATCAAGGTGATCGAATGGCTATCAAGGGCATCAAAGAAACACAATTCCACACGGATTGATGACATGGGACTGCTAGAAGGATCCAAGGACTCACCCCTCAAGTGTATAAATACCCCCCCCCCCTCCATCACAGTTAGATGGTGTAGGTTTTTAGTCTTGTTTTAGTATTTCTGTTTTTAAGTTTATTGTAATTTTCATTTTCAACAAGTATTGTACTAAAATTTCTGCTTATTAATATAAATTTAAATTTTCAGCTTATTATCTTAATTCCATTTCTGCTTATTCTTCTCATTTACTTATTTGTAGTTTTAATCAGTAGTAGTAATTTTTATTTATTTAAATATGTTTTAAGCTTCTGTTTTATATATATATATATATATATATATATATATATATATATATATATATATATATATATATATATATATATATATATATATATATAATTAAAAAAAATATATTTCAATTTAGTTTTTACATATCTGAATTAAGTTTCTAAAATTTGTTATCAGCTTCTAATAGCTAGTTAACTTACTGTTTCATCAAAAACTTTCAAAAATACATTGGTCAAATTCAGTAAATTATTGAGAGCTTATTATAATAAGCTGTGCCTATTGGTGGAATTAAGGTAGCCAAGAGGAGCCTTGGCCTGTCAAAAGACAGGCTAGCATAGTGAAACCCCCTCTGTTTGGCTGAGGGGGTATTGAGTTTGTAAGTTCCATTTTAATTACTGTTACATCAATTGCTTATTAGTAGTTTTAAGTTCTGTTTGTTGCTTATTTACTTTTCCTGCATCATTAGTAGTATTACTTAGATTTAATTGAGTTTTATTGCTTCTGTTTTATTCTCTTTCAATTTTATTAGATCTGAGTTATTTTTGGTTTCTAAGTAAAGTAGTGCATTTGAGATCTGCGATTTGCTTGGTATTAAGTTGAGATTGGTTATTTGGTTCACATTAAACACTTAGATTGATTATTGGATCTAATTGGTAACTGAGAGTGTGTTTTGATCTGATTTGGTGAGATCTGTGGTGGATTTTTGCTAAGACAGGCTATAAGAGGGTGTTTGGATTATAGTAACTTGCTGGTTTCAAGGGTATTTCTGAGGTTGTAGTTAGTTTTAATTGGTTACTTAGGCTGCATTTAGGTTTAGTATAGCATAAGTTAGTTGTTCATCTAACAAAAAGTCAATTTGGTCTTTCATTTGCACATCAGTTAGCATATTAGGTAGATAATCACTTAAGTAGTGGCTTAATACAGTAATTTAGCTTAAGTTAGCTTAAAATTAGATTAGCATAACATAATTTAGCAGTTAGAGTAGGGTAAAATTCATTTAAGTCAAAGTAAGTTGCAAATCAATTAGTCAAACTAGTTGAATAATCAGAATTTGGCCAGAATTCTGTGAGCTCTTGTAGGATTTAATAGTTGTCGGAATTGAAATTTGATTGTTGCTTTGTGTTTTGTGAAATCTTGTTCATCATAATCAATAAGAAAATCAGGTTGTGGAACTTATTTGAGTACTCTTATATAAGCTAAAAGTCAGCAGTTAACTTCATTGAAACCCCTGCACCATTAGGTTGTACCAGATTCCTAGGCTACTTTTAGGATAGTAAGTAAGCTTCTGAGTGTGATCTTTTGGTTTTTATGAGTTCTCAGCTGGTCATAAGTTAATTTGCCCCCAAAAGCTTCTATTTCTTAGCTGCTTTGATCAAGCTTTTTAGCTTATTTAGTTGATAGGTTGAGACTAGTAATCTGTCATTCTAACTAGGGCTGCTTTTACTTGTTTTTTTATCACACTCTGAGTTTTATTGGTTCAATTAAGTTCAATACACTTCTTGTTACTGTTTCAGTTGTTAATTGGCTTATTGCTTATCTGCTTGTGCTTATTGCTCATTGACTTAATTGCTTATTGGTACCTGTTTGGATTATTGCCTTTGTTTCTGAGTTCATTTGATCTCAGAACTGTTCTTATAAGTTTTTCTAAGTCAAAAAGTCAATTGGTCAAAAATTTGGTCAACCTTGGTCAACTGTGCTTATAAATAAGCACTTTATTCTCAACTGATTTCAAAGCAAACAGTAGCTACATTGCTCATTTTCCTCAAGTTTAGAATATTAAATTAGAATTTCCTTGAATTTTTCATATTTTTCCAAGTTGATTTGCTATTTTTTTTATTTAATTTTCATTTTTATTCAATTTTTAATACTTTTTAATTACTAAAAAATCCAAAAAAATCAGAAAAAGCCAAGAAAAATCCAAAAATATTTTAGAAATTTATTTTCATTTATTTTAGAATTTTAGAAATTTATTTTGCATTTTTCCCATTTAATTTGAATTCTTAATTATATTTAATAATTTTTAATTCCAAAAAAATTACACAAAAAGCCAAAAAAATTAGTTTTTAGTTTTAAAATTAGTTTTTAGTTATTTTATAATTTTCAAAATTTATTTTTCATTTTTCTCACCTTATTTGCATTTTCTTTTAATTTTTAATTAGTTAATTAGTTTTTAATTCATAAAAAATAAATAAAAAGTCAAAAAAAAAATATTTTTCTTTTTCTTAAAATTTTCTTTTATCATCTTTAACTTTTCAAAATTATTTTCAAGTCCATAGGAGTAGTGTAGCTTAAAATTCACGTTTTATTTCGTACGTTAACGTTTAATTTACATTTTCGATTTCACGTAATGTTTTTAGTTTAATTTCTTGAAATACGTGCTTAAGTGATTATTTGTGTTTCATTTGTTATTTCATTAGTATTATCTCATCTATATCACTTTTTACCACTTTCGCGACACGTTTCACAAACCGGGAATTGAGAATTCCATTCACCCTTCACACGGACTACGACCTCGGGTTATCCGTATTTCTTTGCGGATTTCTTGAGTAATACTATACTATATATAGCTTGATTTTCAAATGAATCAATTCCTTTCTAGTAAGATTTTATTTTTATTTCTAGGTTTTCTTTAGTCTATCTCATTTCTTCGTGTCTTTGTTCGTAACTTTTACCACCCGCCATCATGGCAAATGAAGATTTCTCTAACCTTAGAGTCACTAGGAGTCGTAGTTCCGCTAGAGACCTAGTTGTGCCCTATGCAGCACCTGAAAGGGAAATGCGTAGGCTAAGAAAATCTCTCTCAACACCCGAACCATCCAGCATAGCTATCAACTTTGATGAAGCCCTTTCTGAAGAAGATTCAAACAATCACCTCACACCCTCTAGCCCCCAATCCAACAACAATATGAGTACCCCTGAAACTCCCATTCCTAAGCGCCTTAAGGACTACTCCTCTCCGAATCCTCGTGGCTTCTCAAATGCCATTGTCTTCCCAAACGAACACACCGATGAGGTCTTGCGTGCAAGCGATGTTTGGCTTGTCCAAAGTGTGTGCAAGTTTTGCGGATTACATGATGATTACCCGATTCAACACATCAAGGACTTCTTGAAAATAGTGGACACCCTCCATATGGATGGGGCCACTAGAAACACGTCCCGATTACGATTCTTCCCTTTCACTCTTTATGAAAAAGCCAAAGAATGGTATGATAGACTTCCCTCCGAGTCTAATTTCACATGGGAGCAACTTATATCCAAGTTTTATGAGAAGTTCTTCCCAGCAGGGAAAACCTCAGTATTTAGGGATAGGATCCTCCGCTTCCGAAAGGGAAAGGACGAACCCATCCATAAATCGTAGATTAGATTTAAGGATTTAATAAGACAAGTTCCCCATCATTGCATCGAACTCTGGCTTCTGGTCCAAATCTTCTACGACAATGTCTCCTCAAATGACCAGAAAGGAATCAACAATTCTAGAAAAGGGAAATTAGCCAATCTTAGCGCCGAGGAAGGGTGGAATAGGATTGAGGAATATGCTCAAGACCAGGATGACACTTGGGATGAACCTGAGTCGACTGCGAGCATGTCTGAAATCATACAAACACCCTCAGATCGGCTAAGAAAAATTCACAATAGGATGGAATATCTTGCGGGATCGCAAACAATTAAACAACTTTCAAATCCTTACCTGATATGTGATTACTGTGGGGGCCCGCACGAGGTAGAGGAATGCGGAAGAGAAACCACGACCGAACATGCGTGTTTGTCAGGACATGACATCTACGATGACCCCTCCCTTTTGCCTTTTTACCAAAATGATGATTATACCCTTTGGGGAAATCTGGTGAAAAGAAAAGAAGGGGAGGAAGGCCCTGAATACAAAATCAGGAGCACTTTTGAAGATGACCTCGGTCACTTCACTCAAGAAAAAGGCCTACAATTGAAAGGTCTTGATGAGCTCATCGCTGAGCAACAGAATGACATGGAAGAATGGTTCAACAAGCTTAATTCCACCCTTGATGACCAAGACAGGCCATCAGTAAGCCAAAAAGACCCCCTGCTCGCGGTGACTACTCGAGCTGGAACAACAACCAAGGACCCTCCTTATCCGAGCTCACACCCTGTCACCATTAATCCAAATGAGCCCCACGAGGAGGAAGGTAATGTAAGCAACGAGGCTCCCGAACAACCTTCCTTGGTGACCTCATCCCCATCAACTCCATCTAACCAACCTGTGAGAATCCCATTCCCATCCCGCCTAAAGAACCAGAAAATTGTGAACGATAATAAAAGATTCTTGTCATATCTAAAAGATTCAATGGTCACCATACCTCTCCTTGATGCCTACTATCACATGCCAAAGTATAGCTCATACTTTAAAAAATTACTCGCCAACCGAAAGAAACTCGAGGGTCTTGTGAGTTTGGGGGAAGAATGTTCGGTGGTGACCCATCGAGGGCTACCAAAAAAGGTAGACGATCCAGGCAGCTTCACCTTGCCCTGTTCCATAGGATCTCTATCAATAAAGAATGCTCTTTCCGATTTAGGGGCGAGCATCAACCTCATGCCTCACTCCATGTTCCTTAAACTAGGATACTCCGGACGAAAGCCTACCCGTATGAACATCCAACTAGCTGGTAGATCGGTTAAATAACCCGTTGGGATATGCGAGAATGTGCTAGTCAAAGTTGGAAAGTTCAAATTTCCGGTTGACTTCGTGATCTTGGAGATGGAGGAGGATGACTTGCTGCCCATCATCTTAGGGAGACCATTTCTTGCTACCACTCGTGCAGTCATTGATGTTCATGACGACAAGTTAACCTTACGAGTAGGAACCGATAGCTTAACCTTCGACATTAAAGAAACTATGAATCTCTCTCTCGAAGTAGCTAACCGGCTCTATTTCATCGGAGAGATCGATGAAATCACGGATGTCATTGACAACTGTGTTGATGAACAGATCGAAGAAGGTTGGTTACGGGATGAGAGTTTCCTCCCCATATTGGAGGAGGAAAAGATGGAGGGTGTTAGAGCATTCTCCTTCTACCCCATACAAGAGACCAATGAACAGATCGAACTCCAAAAACCCGAAAACAAGCTTAAGCCCTCTATTATCGAACCACCTAAGCTAGAGCTTAAAGAACTCCCTAACCACCTAGAGTATGCCTTCCTTTAGGGAGAGGATCAACTGCCAGTAATCATAAACTCCTCCCTCGAACATGAACAAAAAGATAAGCTCTTAGAAGTCCTAAAGAAATATAAGGGAGTCCTTGCATGGAGTGTAGCCGACATTAAGGGGATTGACTCAACTTTTTGCACGCATAAGATTCTTATAGAAGAAAACTATAAACCAGTCGTGCAACCCCAGAGGTAGGTGAATCCCAACATTAAGGAGGTAGTGAAGAAAGAAGTCGTCAAACTTTTGGATGCAGGATTGATTTACCTAATCTCGGATAGCCCATGGGTTAGTCCTGTACAGGTTGTACCAAAAAAGGGAGGAATGACTGTGGTGAAAAATGACAAAGGTGAGATGGTACCCCAGAGAACAGTTACTGGCTGGCGGGTATGCATCGATTATAGAAAGCTCAATGATGCCACCAGGAAGGATCACTTTCCCCTACCATTTATTGACCAAATGTTGGAAAGATTATCCGGGCACGAGTACTACTGTTTCTTGGATAGGTTCTCAGGATATTTCCAAATCGCCATAAAACCTGAGGACCAAAAGAAAACCACATTTACCTGCCCCTATGGAATATTCGCCTATAAAAGGATGCCTTTTGCGCTGTGTAACGCTCCCGCCACTTTTCAGCGATGCATGACCGCAATCTTTCACGAATTAATGGAAGACAGCATGGAAGTTTTCATGGATGAATTTTCGGTCTTCAGGAACTCTTTCAACCGCTGTCTTGCTAAGCTAGAAAAAATGCTCAAACGGTGTGAGGAAACCAACTTGGTCTTAAATTGGGAAAAATGCCATTTTATGGTAAAAGAAGGGATTGTGTTAGGGCATAAGGTCTCAGGGAATGGGATTAAGGTGGACCAAGCAAAAGTGGAAGCTATATCTAAATTACCTTATCCCACGACTGTTAAGGCAATACGCAGCTTCTTGGGCCACGCCAGGTTCTACCGGAGATTCATCAAAGATTTCTCTAAAATAGCTCGGCCAATGACTCAATTGCTGGTGAAAGATGCCCCTTTCAATTTCTCTCAAGAATGCAAGGATGCATTCATTCTCCTGAAGAAGGAGCTCACGCAAGCCCCAATCATGGTTACACCCAACTGGGAGTTACCTTTCGAGATCATGTGCGATGCTAGCGACTATGCTGTCGGGGCAGTATTAGGCCAAAGGCATGACAAACTATTCTAACCTATTTACTACGCTAGCAAAACTATGAATCCCGCGCAAGAGTATTACTCTTCCACCAAAAAAGAATTATTAGCCGTAGTGTTCGCCTTCGAAAAATTCCGTCAATATCTTGTCCTTTCAAAGACAGTTGTTTTCACTGATCATTCGGCTCTCCGATATCATTTTGCTAAGCAAGACGCTAAACCATGACTAATTCGACGGATCTTGTTGTTACAAGAGTTTGATGTTGAAATTCGTGATAAAAGGGGAGTGGAGAATTTGGCTGCTGATCACCTCTCTCGTCTTGGTACGCTGATTATGCTAACTATCTTGTGAGCAGGCTCATTCCGGAACATATGACTAGATACGAAAAGAAAAGGTTCTTTGCCCAACTAAAATACTACTTCTGGGACGAACCATTCTTATTCCGAAGATGTCATGATCAAATAATCAGGCGTTATGTTTCGGGAAATAAGGCAATAAAGATTATGAAATAGTGTCATTCGGGCCCCTCTGGGGGCCATCATGGGATAAACACCACCGCACGAAAGATTTTCGATGCGGGATTCTATTGGCTCGTGATATTTCATGATGTTAAAGAGATGATACAAGCATGCGATGCATGTCAACGGGCAGGGAATATATCGAACAGAGATGAAGCGCCTCAGAATTTTATACAAGTTTGTGAGGTTTTCGATGTCTGGGGAATCGATTTCATAGGACCCTTTCCATCTTCAGGGGGAATGAATACATTTTAGTTGCCATCTATTATGTTTCAAAATGAGTAGAGGCACAAGCCCTTAGGACCAACGATGCTAGGGTAGTTATTCATTTCCCGAAAAAGCTGTTCGCTAGGTTCGGCATTCCTAAATCTCTCATTAGTGATAGGGGGACCCACTTTTACAATGCGCAAATGGAAAAGGTCATGAAGAGATATGGAGTGTCCCATCGATTTTGCACCTCCTATCACCCACAAACCAATGGCCAGGTCGAAAATACCAACAGGGCAATTAAAAGAATATTAGAAAAAACGGTTAATCAAAATACAAAAGACTGGTCATTTAAACTCGATGAGGCCTTATGGGCATTCCGAACTGCCTACAAGACACCTATTGGAAAGACCCCGTTCCGCATGGTTTATGGTAAGGCATGTCACCTTCCGGTCGAACTCGAACATAAGGCTTATTGGGCGCTTAAGACATGTAATTTGGACTATACAATCGCTGGAACAAATAGGTTCTTGCAACTCCATGAGCTCGATGAGCTAAGGTTAGAAGAATATGAATCTTCCATTACATATAAGGAGAGGTCGAAAAGATGGCATGACCAGCGAATTAAGAAACCTAAGGAATTTTCAGAAGGCGACAAAGTCCTATTGTATAATTCTCGGTTAAGGTTATTTCCCGGGAAACTCAAGTCTAGATGGTATGGGCCCTTTACGGTGAAAAGTTCCTCTAAAACTGGGGCTGTTGTGTTAATAGACGATGAAAATAGAGAGTTCACTGTCAACATACAACGTGTAAAACATTATCAAGAAAGTAGTAATGAGATGATTAGTGAGGAGGATGTAACATTTGAAGATGAGGTCACGTAATCACCCATGACCTTGAGTCTAGCTACAAGACTCGTAAATAAAGAAAAGCGCTTCTTGGGGAGACAACCCATGTTTTGTGTGATTTTTATTTTGTTTGATTGTTATTTGCTTCCGTATGCATGTTTTAATTTTATTGTTGGTAGATCATGTTTCAAACTAAAATTGTTAAAATACTTTATTTTGTCGTTTGACTTCATCTTAACTTCATACAAAAGTATTTCGCAAAAGATAAGTGTAAGGGGAAACCCCATATATGTTTTTAAGAAACGAAATTGATCATGATTCTCCACAATATTAAATGGACATGTGTATTAGTATTTGTTAGAGTCAAATGCTTGTATCGAGTCATAATGATGTTTTGCAGGATTTTCCAGGAAGTAGGACATAAGTTTTTCCAGAAATTTTCCGGAAACTTAACGTAAAGATTTCTGCATGTCACTTCTGACGACGCCAGGAATTAATTCCTGACGGTGTCATGTGTAAAATTCTGAAATTTTGCTTGTTTTGTTTTTCTAACAGAGTCTTGAAGTTTTTTTTAATTCTTTAGTTTTATAAACTCCAGGAAATCCGCAAACATTCATTCCACAAGCATTATATCTTACATTGTTTTCTAGGACTTGTTAGTATATATAGATTGCCGCCAATTTTACGCGAGGTTGCCTTGTTTGTTTTCTCAGGTTTAACAGGTTATGTATGACAAGAAGATGATTTATTTTTCTGGAAGGGAAGCTTTGATTGTTCATTTTCTTAGAGGAAGATCTAACCTTGTTACCACACTATCCACACCGAACGAATCAGGGGAGTATTTGATTTTATTCTTTTACCTGTTTCACTTTTACATTCTTTAATTGAACATTGGGGACAATGTTCATCCTAAGTGTAAGGGGAGGGTAAATGATGATACCTTATAGGATACTTTTGCATTTGAGTTTGTTTGTTTGATGGTAGGCGTGTAATAAAACTAAGAGAAATACTTGTTAGTGTAATTTTAGCGCCAAATTTAAAATTCTTTAAAACACTTAGGAGTGAAACTTTAGCCTTAGCAAGCGTCTCATGGATAGGAGTTGTATGACTAGCGCAAAACCGTACTATTCAGAAAAATTTTCCACCCAAATATGTGAGGTTCGCCTTTAGATTTGATAGGAAAAGCATTCATTATTAGTGCTTATGAGTGTACCGGTAGCGTTTAGATTCTAGAACTTGCGTTAGTGATGCATCCCGAGACCGCTGGTGAGACTACATTCGTGTAGTAGGATTTACTACATGATAAGAGGTATTAGGATTACCCCTGTGTTAAACTCGTATCATGATCACTTGACCATTTAAGTCATATTACTTGGCTATTAAAGTTAATTAATTTTTCCCACACCTTAGCGTTGTACTCATTTTTAGTACACGAAACCCCTAGTACACCCCTCTGAGCCTATCTTTTCGTTTCAAACTTTAAGTATCTTACTTGAAGGAAGAATTTGTTACAACCCACTTAAATGTACACCCAAATCGCCTTAGCCTTCCGTGTATGCACTCATCTTTAGTGCATTATTGTTATTTGTTTAAACCCTTAGTTAATTATCTAATTGATTACATGGTTGCTAAGTCAAGTCATATCTTTGTACATATTGTTTTGCGACGATTGGGACGATTGGGACTCATGGGTAAAGTACTTATATTATGGGGTAACGGGGAAGAACATCATATATTACCCCCATATGTGCATTAATCTTAAAAGTACTCCAAGTGTTTTGATTATCTTAATTAGAGTCATTAGATTAGTTTATTGTAAAGTATCTAAAAATTCAAGTGTAAGGGGAATGTTCATTCCCTATGAAGTATTATTTTGGATGGTAGGGTAAGAGTGTATGCAAAAAAAATAAAATAAAATAAAATCGGAAAAAAATTAAGAAAAAGAAAAAAAAGAGAAAAAAAAAAAAAAAGAGAAAAACATACGGACTACCATCCCGTTTCATTCTATGTTTATTTTATGTTTTTGTTATTTTTCATTTATTAGCTTAAATCGAGTCTAGTCTTGGCTTAGCAACGCCATATTGTACATGTAATTAACTAAGATGATTAACTCGCCACCAGTAAAGATTGCCTTTACCAACAAAACTGTGTATTTCATATCCCTACACCTAACGTTATAACCCTTTGAAAGACCTCTTTGATTGTTTATCCTAGGTGCTTACGTCATGTGGTGGAGGTTTGATCCTTTCCTAAGCCTATGGTTATCTATTTTGCTATGACATGTAGTGAGAGATGTTTTCCATTTCCATACTGTGATATATACTTTATTACACCCGAGAGATGTGAGTATCTAAACACTATTTGTGAGGTACTAGTGTATGACCTCCGTGCTTGTCTTTGGTCTTTAGTGGAATGATTATTTGTTGTAATTACTATTATATTAGTGTTAAATGACCCCTAACTTGTATTTTGATTAGAATAAAAGCGCATTTGCTTGAGGACAAGCAAATCTCAAGTGTAAGGGTATTTGATGAGGCGAAAAATGAACCATTTTTAAGGTGTCATTTTAGCCCGGATTCGAATTTATTTGATCAAATATTGCCCTAAATCGTTCCTTTTGTCATTTTAGATACTTTTGGAGTGAATTCTGGAAAAGGAAGCATTTTGGACGTTTTTGAAGCATAAAAGTGAAGAAAACGGCAAAGTCTTAATTTTCCTTGCTGAGAATAGTACCTGACAGCGTCAAGAGTCTTCAAGTGACGGCGTCAAGTGTAATACAAGAGGTGGAAGTGGATAAAGTCCAAGACGATCCAGAAGTGTTTTACACTACGGACATGACGGCGTCACCATAGGTCGTCATGGTCCAAATGTTAGTGACGGCCTAGAGTAGAATTGCACATGACGGTGTCAAAACTGGATCTAGGCAATCCGATTTCATTATGGGCAGTGAGTTGACGGCGTCAGAATTTCCTTCTTGACGCCGTCACCCTGAAAAATCTATATATAGGTTTGCAATTTTCATTCATTAGAGAAGAACAAGTAGCGTATAACTTTTGAGAGAAACCCTAGTACGAATATTACAGCTTTTTCAAGGGTTTTTACCCTTTGAAACCTTTCATGTTCAACTGAGATAAGTACTCTTACAATTCATTCAATATTTTTATGTGTTGTTTGAATATATCTTACACTTGTCTTGAATTTAACATGCTTGGCTAGATCTCTTGTGTGTTTGCTTAGATGTAGTGAAACCTAGATGTTAATTATGGGTTGATTGTTTGTTTATAGTTGTTACGGATGATTGTATTCGATGTTAAGCTTAAGAAAACTGGCAGACTTCCATTGGTGACATGCTTGAACGTCTTAAGAAACATGATCAGAGGTGTACTATGATTTTTGGTTGTATTTAATGCGTAGGAGAATTCTAATGATCCCATGTTAGGAGCTTCTAACGGCTCGACATAGGAGTGAAGTAGGATCCTATAGAGTTAGGGAATATTGTACATGGCCCTACGACTAGTATTAAGGAATACGACCCGTCATCCATGCAATTGTAACAAACTATCAACCTGTAAAAGATATCTAGGGAGTAATGAAACCTAAGTAAACACAACTCTCCCTATTATTGTTCACACCACTAGTTTAATTAGATTTATTTTCATTTTTGTTATTTTATTTTGATTGCATCTTAGTTACTGGGTTAGTTGATTAGCAACTAATTCCGCCCACTCTTCCAAAAACTGAAATTTTTAATTGCTTTTATAAAAACCTAAAAAAACAAAAAAGACTCATCCCTCACCTCCGTACCGCCATGCTTGCTAATTTCCTGAGATAAACATGCTTAAAAGTCAACACAAAGGTTGAGTGAATCCATAGTAGTTTAAATAATAATAGTGTGAACACAAGTCAAGCATTTGAAATAAACAAGCCAAGATAGACAGGTCTTGACTAAAATCGGGTGTAATATTGCTCCTAAGCCTCACGAAACGCAAGCCTTAACATTGATTTGACATATCATAAAGATAATAACAATCACCTACACCACAATGGATGTAAATGACAAGGGGCCCTCGGTGACAGGAAATGTGCCAAATTTCCATAATACCTCGAATATAGCACACCTCCTGCCAAGTGATCACCTTGACAGAGGCGGGCTGCCATTCCAATAGATCTATCAACTATATTCGCGCTCACTCGCAAGTGATTAAGGTTCGTGATATGAGGGACTTGTAGCACGGGTGTCAACTTAGGCAATATAAGGTGATAACAGCATACAGAAAAATACTTGTGTTCGATTTATAGCATGTATCTCCCCACGGGGTTTAAAAACAATTAAAAATGTGGGACCATGAACTCACTTGAAAGGTGCGTAATCACAAGGTACTCAAAAGTGATGGTGTATTACTACGACTAGCAATGAAATTCTTCCGACTTGCGACCAAAATAATACATTGTAATCGGTGTTTTAGATTCGTGTTGTAAATGACATGTGATATGTCACGTGTACGGTGATATCCGTTTCGGGTGTCTTATAATATTCCAAAATAACTTTACGTAGTTATTTGTATCGTTGTTACGAACCGGTGTTTGATAAATAGTAATTCGTTGTGGAAATAATATCGTTTAAAAATATTTATGATTAAATATTTTTAATAAAGTTATATATATATATATATATATATATATATATATATATTAAAGTTCAAGAAAATATATATATATATATGTTTTTTTTTATAAAAATTGTATAATTAATTATAAAAATATACCTTGTCATAATTTAACCCTTAACTTTTATAAAATTACACTTTGTACCCTTGGTTAAAAAGTAATTACAATTTTAGTCCCTTTTGTACTTTTTCCACTTTAATCCTTGATCTTTTGAAATTTTCAGTTTCTACCCTCGAGTTTTATTTAAAAATTGACTGCGTTATGTTTAGCCCAAAATTTTGGTGGATTTGATGGTTTTAGTCCTTTAACGAAAGGTTTTGCAAAAATGGTCCTTGATTTAGTTTTCGAAACCCAAACTTTTGTTACAACAAAAGTAGCATTTAAATCTTGTAAAAATACTTAAATTCGGTTTTATGTTTCTCGTTATCTTCCAAGTTTTGAAGCCGAAATTCTTATTTGAAAATGGACTGGGCTCGTTAGCCCAAACTAGGCCCAAGTGGGTTGTTTTAGTTGTTAAAGAGTGTGTTCGACTAGGATTAGATTAGGCTTCGTTTTCATAGTATAAAATCTAGAATATCTTGCATGTGTCGTTAGTTTGGTTACCCTTGAGTCGTAAAATTAGTATGTCAAAAAATATATATATGTTGTACGTATAAAAATGAAATGAAAAGTCCATTTCTAAGGGTGTCGAGTATGTTGGTATACATAGTTACAAATGTTTTAAGTTGTTTTATTTTCTATAGATTTGCAATGTGGTGTGAAATGCACGACATAAATAGAGTAGGAAACGAGATAGAATGGAAAACTTACGACACCAATTGGTGGGAAGTTCACGTAGTATGAGACAACTAGAAACACAATCGTTATGCCCTCTTAGTAGTTACCCGTTCCAATGTTAGTTACCCAAACCGTCTTTCAAATTCCTCCTTGCTCCCTTCGTTATCTCCAAGTCGTTTTAGTGAATGAGAGTTTTGGTGAGTTGAGTAAATGTGAGCAAAAGTGCAATAAATGACGTATTTATATATAGGAGTCGTTTGGTGGTAAGGTATACGCATGTTTCTTCTAGGTGAGACATTTGTGTCTCGTCTGATATGGAGGTGTCAAGTCATGTCTCCTTTGACTTGTGGCTTGGATCGACTAGGAAGTTAGGATGGTTAGGCTTAGCTTGGTACACTTGGTGATTAGTTTATTAAGTTTGTAAGTGGTTTTAGAGGCATAATATCCAAGGGTTACAAGGATTAGTAAGTTGTGGGGTTGTTTACTCGTGTAATGACATAACCCATGGGATCGAATGTTTAAAGTTTAGAGGCTAGGCCGGCTTATAGCTTCCCTTTGAATGATTCCCATGTTAGAACAAAGTCAACTTATCAAGAAGGTTTTGTGTGTCGAGTGTGAGGGAACAAAAGAAAAACGTGCATGTATACTCGTTTGTGAATTTGATGGTTGCAGAAATAAACCAAGGATCAAATTTAGTCGCTTGGGCTTGAGGGGAACATGTAAATATATAAACGTGAGCATATGATAGCAAGGAACAACCATGGTTCTCGTTTGTATTTCATGCGTAGCAGCAAAAAGAAAGAACAAAAGAATAGCCAGTGGGCTCTTGCAAAAATCTGGTCCAATTACAAAAGTATGGTGTGGTGGGCTTGTGTTAACCTTCGGCCCAAAGTGAATAAAACATAAGCCGTGTGGGCTTGGTGATGGTGATCCAGCCCAAGTGAAAAGAATTAGAGTGGGCTAGTGAGGTGATTCGGCCCAAAAATATCGGGGTGTCGGTGTTCCGTACAATTTGTGAAATTAATTTCGGTGTCGGTGTCGGTTCGTCAAAACCAAAAATATATAAACGGTGTCGTCTTACATATATATATATATATATATATATATATATATATATATATATATATATATATATATATATATATATATATATATATATATATATATATATATATATATATATATATATATATAGTAAATTGTACTAATTAATATATATACGTGTCATTATATATATTAATAATATTTCGGTGTCCAAACTAGAGTGTCAGGTCACAAGTGGGAGTTACCGGTGTTTAACCTCGTTGGGTGATATCCAAGAGTGACAATCGGGTGATACCGGGTGACAAAACATAATCGGGCGTTAAACCAACGGTGTTCAAAACAATCGGGTGTTCAAACAAACAGTGTCATATAAAAATTTTAAATTAGCCCGCAAAAATGGCTTAGTTAAGAAAAATGTCGATAATTAGCATTAATAAATGACCTGAGATTTAACGGTGTATTACAGTACCCACCCGTTAGATTGTATTCGTCCCGGAATCCAAAGTTGAATCGGTGCTCGGGGTTGTCTCATCAAATAGTTGTGGGTATTTGGCACGCATTTGATCCTCGCGCTCCCATGTGTACTCGGGTCCTCTCTTAGAGTTCCATCTGACCTTAACAATGGGAATGCGACTATGCTTAAGTCGTTTAACCTCCCTATCCATTATCTCAACGGGTTCCTCAATAAAGTGCAACTTATCATCGATTCTGATCTCTTTCAACGGAATCACAAGTGTTTCATCCGATAAACACTTTTTCAAATTTGACACGTGGAAGGTGTTGTGTACTCTACTGAGTTCCTCAGGTAGTTCCAATTTGTATGCCATGGGACCGATCCTTTCAATGATCTCGAAGGGTCCAACGTATCTTGGGTTTAGCTTTCCACGTTTTCCAAACCTAATCATCCCTTTCCAAGGTGATACCTTAAGCATGACCTTGTCTCCAACTAACTCTATTTGTTTCCTTCGCACATCGGCATAACTCTTTTGCCGATCCCTAGCGGCTTGTAAACGTTGCTTAATCTTTACTATTTTCTCAGTGGTTTCAAGAATCAACTCGGGACCTGAGAGTTGTACATCTCCAATCTCAGCCCAACAAACTGGTGATCTACACTTTCTTCCATAAAGTGCTTCAAACGGTGCAGCCTTAATGCTAGTGTGATAACTGTTGTTATATGAAAACTCTGCTAACGGTAGGTGTTTATCCCAGCCTTTTCTAAAATCAATCACACATGCCCTAAGCATGTCTTCCAGGGTTTGTATAGTCCTTTCACTTTGACCATCAGTCTGTGGATGGTAAGCTGTACTCATATCTAACTTAGTTCCCAAGGCTTTCTGTAAAGATCGCCAAAAGTTAGACGTGAAACGGCTGTCTCGGTCGGAGATAATAGAAATCGGCACTCCAAGCCGGGAAACTATCTCCTTAAGGTACAAACGTGCAAGAACATCCAGATCATTAGTCTCTTTGATTGGCAAGAAGTGCGCTGACTTCGTGAGACGATCGACAATAACCCAAATAGTGTCCAACCCACTCGATGTCTTGGGTAATTTCGTAATGAAATCCATTGTAATCCTTTCCCATTTCCACATTGGTAGCTCGGGTTGAATCAAAAGACCGGATGGTTTTTGATGTTCAGCCTTTACTCTTGAGCAGGTCAAACACTTACCGACATACTCTGCAATGTCAGCTTTCATGTTTGGCCACCAATACAACTTCTTTAAATCTTGATACATCTTGTCTGAACCAGGATGAATGGAATATTTAGACTTATGAGACTCGTGCATGATGAGATATCGTATTCCTCCATACAATGGAATCCAACTTCTGTCCTTGAAACACAGCCTTCCATCTGGTTTCTTGACAAATCCATTCATGCTTTCTGGCATGCCGTAAATATTCTCGTGCGGTCTATTCTCTTCTTTAAGGGCCTCAGCTTGAACTTCAAGAATTTGAGACGGAAGTGGTGATCTAATTGTCATACCCAATGACCTAACTCTGAGGGGTCTAAGTCGTTCCTTTCGACTCAAGGCATCTGCTACAACATTTGCCTTCCCTGGGTGATAACGTATTTCACAATCATAGTCACTTAGCAACTCTAGCCATCGACGTTGCCTCATGTTCAACTCCTTTTGATCTAAAATGTGCTGAAGACTCTTGTGATCGATGAAAACCGTACACTTGGTTCCATATAGGTAGTGTCTCCAGATCTTCAGAGCGAATACCACCACTCCTAATTCTAGATCTTGATTAGTGTAGTTCTCCTTGTGAGGTTTAAGTTGTCTAGAAGCGTAAGCGATTATTTTAAGTCTTTGCATCAATACGGCACCCAAACCTTGGATTGATGCGTCACAATATACCACGAAGTCCTCACTTCCTTCGGGTAGTGCTAATATCGGTGCTTCACAAAGCTTCTGCTTCAAGAACTGAAATGCTGATTCTTGCTCCTCTCCCCATTCAAACTTCTTCTTCTTCTGTGTTAACTCAGTCAAAGGTTTAGCAATCCTTGAGAAACCTTCAATAAATCTCCGATAGTATCTGGCAAGACCTAAAAATTGGCGTATCTCGGTAGGACTTGTTGGTGACGCCTAATTTTTAACAGCTTCGATCTTGACGGGATCAAAATGAATACCCTTACTGTCAATAACATGCCCAAGAAATTGTACCTTCTCAATCCAAAAATCACACTTGGAAAATTTGGCGTATAATTTCTCTTCTCTGAGCAGTGTTAGTATAGCCTTCAAGTGTTCTGCGTGCTCTTCCTTACTACGTGAATAAATAAGGATATCATCGATGAATACAATCACAAACTTATCCAAATAGGGTTTGCACACTCGGTTCATTAAGTCCATAAATACAGCGGGTGCATTTGTTAGACCGAATGGCATTACTTGGAATTCGTAGTGACCGTATCTTGTCCTGAAAGCCGTCTTAGGGATGTCTTCTTCCCTAACTCTCAGTTGGTGATTACCCGATCTCAAATCAATCTTCGAGTAGACACTCGATCCTTGCAGTTGATCAAACAAATCATCAATCCTTGGCAATGGATATCGATTCTTAACCGTCAGTTTGTTCAACTCACGATAATCGATACACATCCTGAAGGTTCCATCCTTCTTCTTTACAAACAACACCGGGGCTCCCCACGGTGATGAACTAGGGCGAATAAATCCTTTATCCGACAATTCCTCCAATTGTCCAGATAACTCCTTCATTTCTGACAGTGCAAGCCTAAAGGGTGCTTGTGCTACGGGTGCTGCTCCTGGCATCAAGTCAATTTGAAATTCCACTTGACGAGTCAGTGGAAGGCCAGGCAAGTCCTCAGGGAAAACTTCTGGAAAGTTTCTGACTACCGGCACGTCCTCGAGTCGCTTCTCTTCCGACTTCTTCTTGGTGACTTGAGCCAAAAAGACTTGACATCCTCGATCGATGTATTTCACAACTTTGACGCAAGAAATGACGCTCAAACGTGTCTTACTTCGCTCTCCGCGAACAACCAGGGTTTTGTTATTCAGTGGGATGTGAACGACCTTTTCGTCACAAATGATCTTAGTGCGGTTCTCGGATAACCAATCCATTCCTACAACGACGTCGAAACTACCGAGTCTAATAGGCATAAGGTCGATAACAAATGGGGTGTTTAATAGTCGTAGGGTGCAACCTCGGAGTATAGTGTTAGTGCTTACTAGCTTTCCATCGGCTAGTTCAATCTCATATGTTATGTCTAGTTGGGTGGGTGTAATATTAAGTAGGGGTGCAAGTGAAATAGATACAAAACTTTGATCGGATCCGGAATCAAATAAAACTTTAATGAGGCGGTTGTTTAGAAAGAATGTACCCATGACTACGTTCGGATCTTGTTGGACATTTCCATCTCCCAGCACGTATGCTCTCCCACGTGCATTGTTATCCTTGTTAGGGCACTAACGCCTGTAGTGTCCTTTCTCTCCACAAGCATGGCATACTACAGCCACGGGTTGCAAGTTGGCTCCTGCAGCCTTGCAATCTTATGTCTTATGTCCAACCCTTGAACACTTCCCGCACTTAGCATAGCAGGGTCCATTGTGATGCATCTTACACTTGTCACAGAATGGAAGAGGTCCAGCATACCTAGCATCCTTAACTGGTGCAGTGACATAAGCTCTGACAGCTTCCTGTCGTCGGTTCTGTTGGTTGTGGTGGGTGTTTCTGTCTTGGTGGTAGTTACGGTTGGGGTTTCGGTTGTTGTTGTTGCTGCTGTTGTTGTGGTTGTTTCGATTGTTGTTGTTGTTGTTTGTTCTTCGATCATCAAACTTCCTTTTGTGATCGTTGTTCCCTTGAGCAGAGTTACGCTTAATCTCCCGGTCTAGCAGTCTTTGGGCAATGGACATTGCTTCATCCAAAGATTGAGGCTTAGACGAGGTGACGTTTCCCTCAATGCTCCTGGGTAATCCCTCAATGTACCTTTCCAACAAATTTTCCAAATCGGGAACCTTTGAAGGGCAAAGTGTGGCAAGCTCCTGAAATCTCCTATCATAAGCCCTGAGATCATTTCCTTTCACAACCAACATGTGAAACTCATCTTCTAACTTCTTGATCTCGCCTCTAGGGCAGAACTTCTTCAACATCTTCTCCTTAAAGTCAGCCCATGTAATCTGATAGGCCTCCTCCACACCTATCTTCTGAGCAGTTGCATTCCACCAAGACAACGCGTCTTCCAACAATGTTCCAGTAGCAAACGAGACTCAGCTTTCAGCGGCACAACCGCTCCTTACAAACACAGTCTCAGTTCACTCAAACCATCGAGCAAGCTCTGTTACTCCTTCAGTCCCTTTGAAGTGAGATGGTTTACAAGCTATGAAGTCCTTATAGGTACACTTCCGAGTCGCAGCAGACTCGCTCTCAGCAGTGGCTCGGTTATTGCTGCTAGTTCGTGCCATTGCAGCAGCCTGCTCTTCTAAAGCTGCAGCAACACTGTCGGCAACCAACTTTCTGATAGCAGTCTGGGTCATAGCGGGTGACGAGGTAGCAGTAGCGGTTTTCCTTGGGGCCATAATTCTATAAAATCGTAAGTGCATAAGTACGAATCCCAAACATCAATAACAAGAGAAATAGTGTAACCAACTCATAATAGTCGAGATCATCACAAAGTACATATCACAACCACACCATAAATACATACATCAATATAAACCATATCATTCATCAATAAACATCACGACATGTAACAACACTCATGGAAATTATAATGAATCTCAATATGGGAGCATAATCAAAGAAAGATCAGACAACTAGAACATCATAAATCAATATCAATACGTTACAATCGTAACCAACATAAAGTTTAATAATTTTTGAATTCATTGTTACAAAACAATAAGATATAATAATTATTAATGCCACAGGCGGCAAGTTAAGATGTCTCTGTAAGTAATGACATGTCATAGATCTATGAAGGTCCAGGTGCGCCTCCTGATCTCCTCTCCAGCTCTCTGATGATCCGGATCATCCCCAACATCTCCATATCTCTGGATCTCTCATGGGCCTGAATCTCCTCAATAGTAGCTGAAAGTGTGTGGATGGTAGAACTAGATGCAGCTAACTCCTGTGCCTGATGCTCCATCATCTCCTGTGTAATGGCTACAATCGCTCTCAAATCATCTATCTCATGCCTCTGAACATCCAGTCGATGACCAAACTCAGTGATGGTAGCCTGTGCCTCCTCGATCTCTGTCCCCATCATCTCAAATACCATCTCTAAGGCTGTCCTATGTACCACGAGGTTCGTGACCTCCTCCTGCATACACTCTATCCTCTCCAAGGATATATCCTCAATAACACTCAACAGCTCATCAAGACGACCCTCATGTCTAACTAATCTAGCAGCCAAAAGAGGGATAGTATGGTGTATCGGCTCCCCAGTGACCGGTAACACCGCTGAAGAGCCATCTCCAAGCTCAGCAGCCCTAGGCGATCCCTCAGCCAATCTCCATCTACGTATGTAGTCTAACAAAAATGACCATCGACAAGCATCAACCAATCTATGAATGCCAGGTGAGGTGGGGGTCTCGGTGGGAGCAGGTGATGGTACAGGTGATGTAGTAGGTGATGGTATCGGTACAGTAGTAGTCTGAGAGTAGAAAACTGTAGGTGGTGGCATGGGTGGCAAAACCTCAGAGGCAGGGGGTGCGGTGTAAGTAGGCAACATGTAAGGATGTGGCTCAGGTAGGGGTGATACAGGTGATGGTGGGGGTGCTGGTGATGCCACAGGTGTCAAATCTGGCATAGAAACAGGTGGTAATACAGATATGGGTGATGATACAGGTGTAGGTACAGGTGTAGGTACAGGTGGTGTAACAGTAGAAGCAGGCAAAAAGCAGACTCGTTTCCGAGCCGTGCATTTGCAGGTATAGTCTCCCTCATGGTATCGAAACAACTCTCCGAAAGGCTCAGGCTCATAGGGCTCAAGAATCCTCACTCGCTTGCGCCGACGAATCGGTGCAGGCGGGGATGATGGTGGAACAGAAGCAGCAGTATCAGAAGTATCGGAGTCAGAAGACTCGTCATCAGCATCTGAACCGGAGTGGTGGCTAGCAAGTGGTGTAGGACGATCATCAGCCGCAAGAAACTGCTGAGATGTCAGGTACTGGTCATAAAGGTACTGCCCCTGTGTCATGGGTCCACAAACAGGACGAAAGAGAGGCAGAATAGCAAAGGAATCAATGGGTGTAGAAGCAACCTCACCCTCCTCAAAGGGCTCAGTATCAGCAGAGGGGTCTCCAGATGGAACAGGAGATGGTATAGCAGGTGATACAGGTTGGGTGTCATTGTCAGAATCATGGGTGTCTCTGGTATCATGGGTGTCATAGTCAGATAAGTCAATAGTAGGGTGAGTGGATGATGCTGGTATGACGTCGTCACTGTCGGACAAAATAATAATCGGGGGCGACATGGTACTGTAATATCCCAAAAATAGTAGTAATATAATTCATTTAGTCTACATAATGCTACATGCACAGTGATCATAGTGTCATAGTGAGCTAAATGCAATGGGTGCTAAAAATCAAACCATAAAACATAGCGTTGGCAAGCGCTGGCACGGAGGGCACTTCGGTGATAAATAGTTTGTTTAAAAATCCGGTGAGGTTATAGTCCAATGTTTTGAAAAATCATTTGGTTCTATATAACCATGGCTCTGATGCCAATCTGTAACACCCCGAAATTTGATTTAGCAGCGGAAGTCTAATCGGGGTCATTACAGTTTAGTACACAGTCATACTCATAGAAAGCATTTCAAAAGATTGCCAATATCATTCCATGAAAACTCAAATATTCAGAGTTACAAACATTTTCCAAAAATGTTAATTGTTTCACAAAAGAGGTGATGAGTTTGTAAAGAATGATATAATTATTTAATTCAAAAGGGAGGTCCTGTGCCTTTTGCCAGCTCCGTACCGCCATGCTTGCTAATTTCCTGAGATAAACATGCTTAAAAGTCAACACAAAGGTTGAGTGAATCCATAGTAGTTTAAATAATAATAGTGTGAACACAAGTCAAGCATTTGAAATAAACAAGCCAAGATAGACAGGTCTTGACTAAAATCGGGTGTAATATTGCTCCTAAGCCTCACGAAACGCAAGCCTTAACATTGATTTGACATATCATAAAGATAATAACAATCACCTATACCACAGTGGATGTAAATGACAAGGGGCCCTCGGTGACAGGAAATGTGCCAAATTTCCAAAATACCTCGAATATAGCACACCTCCTGCCAAGTGATCACCTTGACAGAGGCGGGCTGCCATTCCAATAGATCTATCAACTATATTCGCGCTCACTCGCAAGTGATTAAGGTTCGTGATATGAGGGACTTGTAGCACGGGTGTCAACTTAGGCAATATCAGGTGATAACAGCATACAGAAAAATACTTGTGTTCGATTTATAGCATGTATCTCCCCACGGGGTTTAAAAACAATTAAAAATGTGGGACCATGAACTCACCTGAAAGGTGCGTAATCACAAGGTGCTCAAAAGTGATGGTGTATTGCTACGACTAGCAATGAAATTCCTCCGACTTGCGACCTAAATAATACATTGTAATCGGTGTTTTAGATTCGTGTTGTAAATGACATGTGATATGTCACGTGTACGGTGATATCCGTTTCGGGTGTCTTATAATATTCCAAAATAACTTTACGTAGTTATTTGTATCGTTGTTACGAACCGGTGTTTGATAAATAGTAATTCGTTGTGGAAATAATATCGTTTAAAAATATTTATGATTAAATATTTTTAATAAAGTTATATATATATATATATATATATATATATATATATTAAAGTTCAAGAAAATATATATATATATATATATATGTTTTTTTTTATAAAAATTATATAATTAATTATAAAAATATACCTTGTCACAATTTAACCCTTAACTTTTACAAAATTACACTTTGTACCCTTGGTTAAAAAATAATTACAATTTTAGTCCCTTTTGTACTTTTTCCACTTTAATCCTTGATCTTTTGAAAATTTCAGTTTCTACCCTCGAGTTTTATTTAAAAATTGACTACTTATGTTTAGCCCAAAAGTTTGGTGGATTTGACGGTTTTAGTCCTTTAACGAAAGGTTTTGCAAAAATGGTCCTTGATTTAGTTTTCGAAACCCAAACTTTTGTTACAACAATAGTAGCATTTAAATCTTGTAAACATACTTAAATTCGGTTTTATGTTTCTCGTTATCTTCCAAGTTTTGAAACCGAAATTCTTATTTGAAAATGGACTGGGCTCGTTAGCCCAAACTAGGCCCAAGTGGGTTGTTTTAGTTGTTAAAGAGTGTGTTCGACTAGGATTAGATTAGGCTTCGTTTTCATAGTATAAAATCGAGAATATCTTGCATGTGTCGTTAGTTTGGTTACCCTTGAGTCGTAAAATTAGTATGTCGAAAAATATATATATGTTGTACGTATAAAAATGAAATGAAAAGTCCATTTCTAAGGGTGTCGAGTATGTTGGTATACATAGTTACAAATGTTTTAAGTTGTTTTATTTTCTATAGATTTGCAATGTGGTGTGAAATGCACGACATAAATAGAGTAGGAAACGAGATAGAATGGAAAACTTACGACACCAATTGGTGGGAAGTACACGTAGTATGAGATAACTAGAAACACAATCGTTATGCCCTCTTAGTAGTTACCCGTTCCAATGTTAGTTACCCAAACCGTCTTTCAAATTCCTCCTTGCTCCCTTCGTTATCTCCAAGTCGTTTTAGTGAATGAGAGTTTTGGTGAGTTGAGTAAATGTGAGCAAAAGTGCAATAAATGACGTATTTATATATAGGAGTCGTTTGGTGGTAAGGTATACGCATGTTTCTTCTAGGTGAGACATTTGTGTCTCGTGTGATATGGAGGTGTCAAGTCATGTCTCCTTTGACTTGTGGCTTGGATCGACTAGGAAGTTAGGATGGTTAGGCTTAGCTTGGTATACTTGGTGATTAGTTTATTAAGTTTGTAAGTGGTTTTAGAGGCATAATATCCAAGGGTTACAAGGATTAGTAAGTTGTGGGGTTGTTTACTCGTGTAATGACATAACCCATGGGATCGTATGTTTAAAGTTTAGAGGCTAGGCCGGCTTATAGCTTCCCTTTGAATGATTACCATGTTAGAACAAAGTCAACTTATCAAGAAGGTTTTGTGTGTCGAGTGTGAGGGAACAAAAGAAAAACGTGCATGTATACTCGTTTGTGAATTTGATGGTTGCAGAAATAAACCAAGGATCCAATTTAGTCGCTTGGGCTTGAGGGGAACATGTAAATATATAAACGTGAGCATATGATAGCAAGGAACATCCATGGTTCTCCTTTGTATTTCATGCGTAGCAGCAAAAAGAAAGAACAAAAGAATAGCCAGTGGGCTCGTGCAAAAATCCGGTCCAATTACAAAAGTATGGTGTGGTGGGCTTGTGTTAACCTTCGGCCCAAAGTGAATAAAACATAAGTCGTGTGGGCTTGGTGATGGTGATCTGGCCCAAGTGAAAAGAATTAGAGTGGGCTAGTGAGGTGATTCGGCCCAAAAATATCGGGGTGTCGGCGTTCCGTACAATTTGTGAAATTAATTTCGGTGTCGGTGTCGGTTCGTGAAAACCAAAAATATATAAACGGTGTCGTCTTACATATATATATACTCATATATGTATATAGTAATAGTAAATTGTACTAATTAATATATATACTTGTCATTATATATATTAATAATATTTCAATGTCCAAACTAGAGTGTCAGGTCGCAAGTGGGAGTTACCGGTGTTTAACCTCGTTGGGTGATATCCAAGAGTGACAATCGGGTGATACCGGGTGACAAAACATAATCGGGTGTTAAACCAACGGTGTTCAAAACAACCGGGTGTTCAAACAAACAATGTCTCATATAAAAATTTTAAATTAGCCCACAAAAATGGCTTAGTTAAGAAAAATATCGATAATTAGCATTAATAAATGACCTGGGATTTTACGGTGTATTACATATGACGGCGTCAAAACTGGATCTAGGCAATCCGATTTCATTATGGGCGACGAGTTGACGGCTTCAGAAATTCCTTCTTGATGCCGTCACCCTGTAAAAACTATTTATAGTTTTGCAATTTTCATTCATTAGAAAAGGACAAGTAGGGTGTAACTTTGGAGAGAAACCCTAGTACGAATATTACAGCTTTTTCAAGGGTTTTTACCCTTTGAAACCTTTCATGTTCAATTGAGATAAGTACTCTTTCAATTCATTCAATATGTCTATGTGTTGTTTGAATATATCTTACACTTGTCTTGAATTTAACATGCAAGGCTAGATCTCTTGTGTGTTTGCTTAGATGTAGTGAAATCTAGATGTTAATTATGGGTTGATTGTTTGTTTATAGTTGTTACGGATGATTGTATTCGATGTTAGGCTTAAGAAAACTGGCAGACTTCCATTGGTGACATGCTTGAACGTCTTAAGAAACACGATCAGAGGTTTACTATGATTTTTGGTTGTACTTAATGCGTAGGAGAATTCTAATGATCCCATGTTAGGAGCTTCTAACGGCTCGTCATAGGAGTGCAGTAGGATCCTATAGAGTTAGGGAATATTGTACACGGCCCTACGACTGGTATTAAGGAATATAACCCGTCATCCATGCAATTGTAACAAACTATCATTGTTCACACCACTAGTTTAATTAGATTTATTTTCATTTTTGTTATTTTCTTTTGAATGCATCTTAGTTATTGGGTTAGTTGACTAGCAACTAATTCCGCCCACTCTTCCAAAAACCCGAGATTTTAATTGCTTTCTGATGCGTGGGAATTGCACCAGGCTTTACCTCTCAAGGGATCTCGAGAAGCTTACAACCCCCACCAGACAATGTACCTGATCGTTGTAGTATAGTATAGTGACAAGTACCGGGGGATTGATCGTTCAACTCAGGAATAGTCTCGCTAGGATCAGAAAGCCTAAAAACTAGGTCTAGAGGTGAGGGATGATTCTTTTTGTACTTTTATATTTTTATAAAAGCAAGTAAAAATCTCGGGTTTTTG
Source organism: Artemisia argyi (assembly GCA_030686995.1). Taxonomy (NCBI): domain Eukaryota; kingdom Viridiplantae; phylum Streptophyta; class Magnoliopsida; order Asterales; family Asteraceae; genus Artemisia; species Artemisia argyi. Next base: position 271,533,113 of record CM060709.1, on the reverse strand, counting down.
GAAGAGTGGGTGGAATTAGTTGCTAGTCAACTAACCCAATAACTAAAGATGCAATCAAAATAAAATAACAAAAATTAAAATAAAGCTAATTTAACTAGTGGTGTGAACAATAAGTGGGAGAATTATGTTTACTTGGATTTCACTACTCCCTAGATATCTTTTACAGGTTAATTGTTTGTTACAGTTGTGTGGATGACGGGTTATATTCCTTAATACCAGTCGTGGGGTGGCGTACGTACTTCCCCAACTCTATAAGCTCCTACTTCACTCCTATGTCAAGCCTGCAAGAAGCTCCTAACATGGGATCACTAGAATTCGCTCATGCAGTAAATACAACCGTAAAAACCTTAGTACGCATTTGTTCATGTTTCTTAAGACATTCAAGCAAGTTACACAATGGAAGTCTGCCAGTTTTCTTAAGCCTAACATCGAAATCATTCATCCATTACAACTATAAACAAGCAATCAACCTATAATCAACATCTAGGTTTCATTACATCTAAGTAAACACACAAGAGGTCTAGCCTAGCATGTTAAAATCAAGACAAGCGTAAGATATATTCAAACAACACATAGACATATTGAATGAATTGATAGGATACTTATCTTAATTGAACATGAAGGGTTTCAAGGGGTTAAAACCCTTGAAAATACTGTTAAAAACGAGCTAGGGTTTATTCAATTCGACCCTAAAATTCTCCTCCCTTTAGAATGAAAATTACAAAGACTATATATAGATTTCCTAAGGTGATGGCGTCAAGAAGAAACTTCTGACGCCGTCAACCCGTCGCCCATGATATTCTCGGAATGCCTAGATCCAGATCTGATGCCGTCATGTGGAATGTTGTTCTGGGCCGTCACCACTTTTACTCTTGACGGCCTTGATTTGATGCCGTCAAATTTCTACTGGGCTGTCACCACTTTTGCTCTTGACGCCGTCATAAAATTGCTCTTGACGCCGTCAGGTACTGTTCCCAGCAAGGAAAATTAAGACTTTGTCATTTTCTTCACTTTTATGCTCCAAAAACGTCCAAAATGCTTTCTTTTCCAGAATTCACTCCCAGAGTACCTAAAATCACAAAAGGAACGATTTAGGGCATTATTTGATCAAATAAATTCAAATTTCGGCTTAAATGACCCCCTAAACAGACCATTTTTCGCCTCATCATATACCCTTACACTTGAGATTTGCTTGTCCTCAAGCAAATGCGCTTTTATTCTAATCAAAATACAAGTTAGGGGTCATTTAACACTAATATAAAAGTAATTACAACAAATAATTGTTCCACTAAAGACCAAAGACAAGCACAGAGGTCATACACTAGCACCTCACAAATAGTGTTTAGATACTCACATCTCTCGGGTGTAATAAAGTATATATCACAATATGGAAATGGAAAACATCTCTCACTACCTGTCATAGCAAAATAGATTACCATAGGCTTGGGAAAGGATCAAACCTCCACCACATGGCGTAAGCACCTAGGATAAACTATCAAAGAGGTCTTTTAAAGGGTAATAATGTTAGGTGTAGGGATATGGAATACACGGTTTTGTTGGATATAGGCAATCTTTACTGGTGGCGAGTTAATCATCTTGGTTCATTACATGTATAATGTGGCGTTGCTAAGCCAAGACTAGACTCGACTTAAGCTAATAAATGAAAAATAACAAAAACATAAAACAAACATAGAATGAAACAGGATGGTAGTCCGTATGTTTTTTTCTCTTTTCTTTTTTTTTTTATTTTTTTTTCTTTTTCTTAATTTTTCGATTTTTTTTTCTTTTGCATACACTCTTACCCTACCATCTAAAATAATACATCATAGGGAATGAACATTCCCCTTGCACTTGAATTTTTACATACTTTACAATAAACTAATCTAATGACTCGAATTAAGATAATCAAAACACTTGGAGTACTTTTAAGATTAACGCACATATGGGGGTAATATAATATGATGTTCTTCCCCATTACTCCATAACATAAGTACTTTACCCATGAGTCTCAATCGTCCCAAAACAATATGTACAAGGATATGACTCGACTTAGCAACCATGTAATCAATTAGACAATTAACTAAGGGTTTAAACAAATAACAATAATGCACTAAAGATGAGTGCATACACGGAAGGCTAAGGCGATTTGGGTGTACGTTTAAGTGGGGTGTAACAAATTCTTCCTTTAAGTAAGATGCTTAAAGTTAGCAATGAAAAGATAGGCTCGGAGGGGTGTACTAGGGGTTTCGTGTACTAAAAATGAGTACAACGCTAAGGGTGTGGGGAAAATTAGTTGACTTTACTAGCCAAGTAATATGACTTAAATGGTCAAGTAATGATGATACGGGTTTAACACAAGGGTGATCCTAATGCCTCTTATCATGTAGTAAATCCTACTACACGAATGTAGTCTCACTAGCGGTCTCGGGATGCATCACTAATGCAAGTTCTAGAATCTAAATTCTACCGGTACACTCATAAGCACTAATAGTAAATGCTTTTCCTATCAAATCTAAAGGCAAACCTCACATATTTGGGTGGAAAATTTTTCTGAATGATACGGTTTTGTGCTAGTCATACGATCTCCTATCCATGAGATGCTTGCTAAGGCTAAAGTTTCACTCCTAAATGTTGTAAAAAATTTTAAATTTGGCGCTAAAATTACACTAACAAGTATTTCTCATAGTTTTATTACACACCTACCATCAAACAAACAAACTCAAGTGAAAGTGTATACTATAAGGTATCATCATTTTACCCTCCCCTTACACTTAGGATGAACATTGTCTCCAATGTTCAATTAAATATTGTAAAAGTAAAACAGGTAAAAGACTGAAATCAAATACTCCCTTGATTCGCTCGGTATGGATAGTGTGGGAACAAGGTTAGATCTTCCTCCAAGAAAATGAACAATCAAAGCTTCCCTTCTAGAAATATAAATCATCTTCTTGTCATACATAACCTGTTAAACTTGAGAAAACAAACAAGGCAACCTCGCGTAAAATTGGCAGCAATCTATATATGATAACAAATCCTAGAAAACAAAGTAAGATATAATGCTTGTGGAATGAATCTTTGCAGATTTCCTGGAGTTTATAAAACTAAAGATTCAACAAAAACTTTAAGACTCCGTTAGAAAAACAAAACTAGCAAAATTTCCAGATTTTTACACATGACGCCGTCAGGAATTTCTTCCTGACGCCGTCAGAAGTGATCTGCAGAAATTCTTACGTTAAGTTTCCGGAAAATTTCTGGAAAACTTACGTCCTACTTCCTGGAAAATCCTGCAAAACATCATTATGACTCGATACAAGCATTTGACTCTAACAAATACGAATATACATGTCCATTTAATATTTTGGAGAATCATGATCGATTTTGTTTCTTAAAAACATATTTGGGGTTTCCCCTTACACTTATCTTTTGCGAAATACCTTTAGATGAAGTTAAGACTAAGCCAAACGAAAAAATAAAGTATTTTCACCATTTTAGTTTGAAACATGATCTACCAACAATAAAAATAAAGCATGCATGCGGAAACAAATAACAATCAAGAAAATAAAAATCACACAAAGCATGGGCTGCCTCCCAAGAAGCGCTTGTTTTTGTTCGAGTCACGAGCTTGACTCTACCCTTATTTAACGGAAATAGGGAGGTTTTCCCTACACTTTGAATTAAGTGCGGGTGGAAGTAGCGATACACACCCTTAGGGTGGAAATATGCCACGTGAGGTGAAGGGGGTGAGTGAATGGCTTCCTTCATCCTAAAACTACCCTGATAATATTGGTTGATAGGTGGGTCGGTTCCTCTTTTGTCTCCAAGATGTATATCTAAGGATGAAAAGTTATGTAAAGGTTGAGGTTTCGGTTCATCAACACTAGGAAATTCCCTAGAGCTAGGAGTAAGGTTATCACTACAAGTATTCAAACCTATATCCTCTAGCGGTGCTTGGTCCAAGGGTTCTACCTCAATTGGGGTTCCTATAGTCTCTTCTACTTCTTTCGGGGTAAGTCACGGGCGGTGTGTATGCCTCAAATGATGGCGGGACTTGTGGGGTACTTAGTGGGCTTGGGTTTTCTACTATCTCTTCCATAACATCAATATCACCTATGTGTTCATCTTGTATTATGGTAGTGCCTAACCATGACATGCAACTAGGTGGCTCAACTCTAACCTCATGTGTGTCGTATGTTTTGGTGAAATCTATCCCGCTCATGCAACTAGGTAGTTCAACACTAACCATTTCACAATCTTTGTTTGATTCTAAGTTCATGTTCTTAGAAACTAGGTCATCTTGCTCATACGAATCCACCAATTCGTTGAACTTATGGGTCATGGTTAGGAAGCATTTCTCAAAATTCATCCAACGGGTTTCACTAAAAGGAATTGATCCTGAAAATGATCGTCTAATAGAAATCACACATGCATATAATTCATCAAACCCATCTAACTTTACCCCAACTCCTCTTGGATGTCATAAAGATCACACAAAAAATCATTGGAATTATAGGAAGCAAATCTATTAGTGAAATATAGTTGTTCCTCTATTGTCAGTGATCTAAATGGAATTTCATCTGCCATAGTGACAAGTGAAAATGGTTTTACAAACAAATGGCACAAAGAAAAAGATAGACTACAAGAAAGCTAATAAAAAGAAAATAAAAATCTCACTAAAAAGGAATCTAATGAGTAGACCTAATCAAAATAAATTCCAACCTAAACAATAACTATTTCCCCGGCAACGACGCCAAAAACTTGATGCGTGGGAATTGCACCAGGCTTTACCTCTCGAGGGATCTCGAGAAGCTTACAACCCCCACCAGGCAGTGTACCTAATCGTTGTAGTATAGTATTGATGCGTGGGAATCGCACCTTGCTTTACCTCTCGAGGGATCTCGAGAAGCTTACAACCCCCACCAGGCAGTGTTCCTGATCGTTGTAGTATAGTATAGTGACAAGTACCGGGGGATTGATCGTTCAGCTTAGGAATAGTGTCGCTAGGATTAGAAAACCTAATTAATAGTTCTAGAGGTGAAAGATGATTATTTTTGTATTTTTATATTTTATAAAAGCAATTAAAATCTCGGGTTTTGAAGGAGTGGGCGGAATTAGTTGCTATTCAACTAACCCAAAGCTAAGATGCAATCAAAATAAAATAATAAAAATGAAATTAAACTAATTAAACTAAGGTTGTGAGTAGTAATTGGAGAAATTGTGTTTACTTAGACTTCACTACTCCCTAGATATCTTTTACATGTTAATTACTTGTTACACTTGTATGAATGATGGATTGTATTCCTTAATACCATTCGTAGGGTGGCATACATAACTCCCCAACTCTATGAGCTCTTATCTCCTCCTACACCATGACCCAGCACAACTATAGGGATTGTAAACAGTGGCTCATGCATTAAATACAACCAATAAAGACCTAGTACGCCTCGGTTCATGTTTCTTAAGACGTTCAGGCATGTTACCATTTGGAGATCTGCCAGTTTTCTTAAGCCTAACATATAAATCATTCATTCAAAACAAGAATAGACAAGTAATCAACACATAATCAACATCTAGGTTTCATTAGATCTAAGCAAACACAAGAGAGATCTAGCCTAGCATAGTAGAATTGAGACAAGAACAAGAGATAAACAACCAACACATAGACATATTGATTGAATTGAAAGTACACTTATCTTAATTACAATGCAAGGTCTCAAGGGTTTGGAACCCTTGAAAAACCTGTAAAAGAGGCACCAAAATCGTCTTTAGGGTTTCACCAAAACTTCTCTCTTTTTAATGAAAAAACTAGAAAACTATATATAGGAAAAACAGTCTGACGGCGTCAAGAGTAACTTCTGACGTCGTCACCTCGCCGCCATATACTTCCTCGGACGGCCTTGATCCATTTATGACGGCCTATGTGACGCCGTCACCACCCACGGTATATTAATTTAGCCACTTTGACGCCGTCACAAGTCCGTCTGACGCCGTCACCACCTTCGATATTTAATTCTTCATGTCTGACGCCGTCAAGCTGATGGTCTTGACGCCGTCACCTTGTATTTTCAGCATGCAAATTAGGTACTTAGCCGTTTTCTTCACTTTTATGCTCCAAAAACGTCCAAAATAGCTTCTTTTCCAGAATTCACTCTCCAAACACCTAAAATCACAAAAGGAACGATTTAGGGCAATATTTGATCAAATAAAGTCGGATTCGGGCTTAAATGACCCCCTAAAAACGGATCATTTTTCGCCTCATCAAGTATAGTGACAAGTACCAGGGGATTGATCGTTCAACTCAGGAATTGTGTCGCTAGGATTAGAAAGCCTAAAAACTAGGTCTAGAGGTGAGGGATGATTCTTTTTGTATTTTTATATTTTTATAAAAGCAAGTAAAAATCTTGGGTTTTTGGAAGAGTGGGCGGAATTAGTTGCTAGTCAACTAACCCAATAACTAAAGATGCAATCAAAATAAAATAACAAAAATTAAAATAAAGCTAATTTAACTAGTGGTGTGAACAATAAATGGGAGAATTATGTTTACTTGGATTTCACTACTCCCTAGATATCTTTTACAGGTTAATTGTTTGTTACAGTTGTGTAGATGACGGGTTATATTCCTTAATACCAGTCGTGGGGTGGCGTACGTACTTCCCCAACTCTATAAGCTCCTACTTTACTCCTATGTCGAGCCTGCAAGAAGCTCCTAACATGTGATCACTAGAATTCGCTCATGCATTAAATACAACCATAAAAACCTTAGTACGCATTGGTTCATGTTTCTTAAGACGTTCAAGCAAGTTACATTATGAAAGTCTACCAGTTTTCTTAAGCCTAACATCGAAATCATTCATCCATTACAACTATAAACAAGCAATCAACCTATAATCAACATCTAGGTTTCATTACATCTAAACAAACACACAAGAGATCTAGCCTAGCATGTTAAAATCAAGACAAGCGTAAGATATATTCAAACAACATATAGACATATTGAATGAATTGAAAGGATACTTATCTTAATTGAACATGAAGGGTTTCAAGGGGTGAAAACCCTTGAAAATACTGCTAAAAACGAGCGAGGGTTTATTCAATTCGACCCAAAAATTCTCCTCCCTATAGAATGAAAATTACAAAGACTATATATAGATTTCCTAAGGTGACGGCGTCAAGAAGAAACTTCTGACGACATCAACCCGCCGCCCATGATATTCTCGGACTGCCTAGATCCAGATCTGACGCCGTCATGTGGAATGTTGTTCTGGGCCGTCACCACTTTTACTCTTGACGGCCTTGATTTGACGCCGTCACATTTCTACTGGGCTGTCACCACTTTTGCTCTTGACGCCGTCATAAAATTGCTCTTGACGCCGTCAGGTACTGTTCCTAGCAAGGAAAATTAAGACTTTGTCGTTTTCATCACTTTTATGCTCCAAAAACATCCAAAATGCTTCCTTTTCCAGAATTCACTCCCAAAGTACCTAAAATCACAAAAGGAACTATTTAGGGCATTATTTGATCAAATAAATTTAAATTCCGGCTTAAATGACTCCCTAAAAACGGACCATTTTTCGCCTCATCACTTTTATAAAATATAAAAATAGAAAAAGAATCATCCCTCATCTCTAGACCTAGTTTTTAGGCTTTCTAATCCTAGCGACACTACTCTTGAGTTAAACGATCAATCCCCCAGTACTTGTCACTATACTATACTACAACGATCAGGTACACTGCCTGGTGGGGGTTGTAAGCTTCTCGAGATCCTCCAGAGGTAAAGCCTGGTGCGATTCCCACGTATCAAGTTTTTGGCGCCGCTGCCAGGGATTGTCTATCTTTACATTTATTCCTTAACTTTCATAAAAGAGTGCGGCGCTATCAAGTTTTTGGCGCCGCAGCCCGGGGAATAGTTATTGTCTAGGTTAGGATTTCTTTTTATTAGGTCTACTTGCTAGATTCCTTTCCAGTAAGATTTTTTTTTTTTAGGTTCTCTTTAGTCTATCTTATTTCTTAGTGTCTTTATTCGTAATCTTTACCATCTGACATCATGGAAGGTGGTAACATCTTTGAACCCATCAACCCACCACAACAAAACCACCCAAAAAACCCACCACTAGCAAACCAACATCTTAGGCCCCGAACCCTAGGAAAGTATTCCTATCCTAGCCACCAAGGCTATCAAAACACTATTGAGCTCACCCAAGGAGCCAATGTGTCCTCCTTGCGATCCGACACCATCCGGTTAGTGCAAAGCGGATGTCCATTCCATGGACTTCGTTCCGAAGATCCTAACCAACATCTCAAGGATTTCCTTAAAATCGTAGATTCTATAGACCTTGATGTTACAACTAGAGAGTCGACCCGATTATGCCTATTCCAATTCTCTCTACGTGATCAAGCTAGTCAATGGCTTGAATGTTTACCCGCGGGATCCATCACCTCATGGGATGATCTCACCACTCGTTTCCTTGCTCAATTTTTCCCACCGGGGAGAACTACCAAGCTTAGAAATGATATCTTGATGTTCCAACAACGTCAAGGTGAAACTCTATATGAAGCATGGACTCGTTTCAAGGACTTACTCCAAAAAGTCCCTCATCATAGCATAGATCTTTGGCTCCAAGTCCAAATCTTCTATGACCATATCGATCTCTCCACAAGGCGAACCATTGACCAATCGGCCGGTGGTAAGCTACGTGATCTAAGTGCGGAAGAATCATGGGAACTCATAGAAGATCTTGCTCTCTATGACAACGAAAGTTGGAATGATCCCTGTTATTTGAACAAAACGGTCAAGGCAATATCTTTGCCTTCGAACAATTCTAGCACTCCCGACCGTAGGATCATGGAACTTGAGGACCAAGTCAAGTTTCTCGTGAAATCTTACGAAGCTACTAAGCCTTCAAGCCAAGTGAACAAAATCACTTCTTCATGCGAATTATGTAGTGGTCCCCATGACACTCGTGATTGCGTGGAACTCCCCGGAACAGCTTTTGCGGACTACGCATCCTCGCATACCGACGAAGCGGGAGACAAGTGGTACACTTTCAAACCCGAGCCAAACCCTTACGGTGATTCCTACAACCCTTCTTGGAAAAATCACCCGAAGCTTAGGTGGAAACAAAACCAAAACAATTCTTCCAATCCGCTTAATCGTTACTAACCAAACGGTCCACCCTGCAACCGTACTTTCAACAACAATCCTTCTAATAACTAAGGTAGTACCAATAATCTTGAAGGGTTGATGTCCAAGTTTATGGCATCTCAAGAAGCTCGCATATCTAAGTTTGAAGCCGATTTCAAACAAAAGCAAAGCGAGATGACCACCAAAATTGACACATTATTAAAAGTTCTCAATGACCGAGAAATGGGAGCACTCCCAAGCGACACGGTCAAGAACCCGAAACTAAACATTAATTCCATATCAACGGTTTCGTCACCCACTTCTTGTCCGCAATACTACTCGGTTAAATCAATGAGCACGTGTTTCAAGCAAAACCAAATTCTTCAAAAGGGCCAATCGAATGAAATACCCAATATCAAACCGGTCAATAATAAAGTTGAAACACTTCCTATACAAGACCTTGACGATAAATTCAAGGAGATCCACCTTGAACGCCCCGTCATTGATGTCTGAGCCCGTGCTCCCTACTATAGTGCCCTCCTAGAAAAATATGAGAAGTTTAAATTGGGTAAAAATGGGACCGCCTTCGTTCAAAACAAGTTGCCTAAGAAGCTTGATGATCCGGGTATATTTGTTTTGCCTTGTAGGATAGGAAAATCCGAAGCTTTCGATACACTAGCCGATTTAGGATCAAGCCTCAACTTGATTCCCTTATCCCTTTTCACCACTCTTAAGCTAGGAAAGTTAGAGGAGACGAAGGTACTAATTGGTCTAGCAGATGGGAGTATTGCCCACCCGGTTGGGATGATCAAGGATGTAGTCCTTACATCCTAGATATGGTTAGTGATACTACATGCCCATTGTTAGTAGGAAGAGGATTTTTAGCAACCGCTAGCGCCATGATAGATTGTAAGGAGTCTAAGATAGCGGTAGGTGATGGCGATACTTGGTCGGTATATGATGTTAAGAAGCATAGCTACGATTGTGAGGACTAACCGACACCACATTGGGTAGAGATGAATAGGAGACCATCTAGATATGGACCTTGGATAGAAAGAAACTTTATAGGACCTCAACGCCCATTCTATCTAGAAAAATTTCGTCAATAAAACACATTCGGCGGAACAACTCATAGCTAAAGATGAGGAGCTAGACCCTTTTGAGGACCCCCTAGTCTTTAGGAAAATGATTAAGTTCTTAGGCATAATGCCAATTAACATAGAGATGAACAAGTGGAAAAGAGAGGGGATAAGTGTAAATGGAGGTGGGACAAGCCACCTAAGAAAGGTGACGGATCATGGCATATGAAGAAGATTTTATATGATCCGGATGGAGAAAAGTTTGAAAGGTCATACCGTACCAAGAAAACCGATAGGAAGTTGAAACCCAAGTTTGATCCCAAAGATGTCCTCAATGAGGAACTCACCCATATAACGTAATTTCCCATGACCTTGAGTCTAGCTACAAGACTCGTAAATAAAGAAAAGCGCTTCTTGGGAGGCAACCCATGTTTTATGTGATTTTTATTTGTTTGATTGTTATTTGCTTCCGTATGCATGCTTTATTTTATTGTTGGTAGATCATATTTCAAAATAAAATTGTGAAAATGCTTTATTTTGTCATTTGACTTCATCTTAACTTCATACAAAGGTATTTCACAAAAGATAAGTGTAAGGAGAAACCCCAAATTTGTTTTTAAGAAACGAAATTGATCATGATTCTCCACAATATTAAATGGACATGTGTATTAGTATTTGTTAGAGTCAAATGCTTGTATCGAGTCATAATGATATTTTGCAGGATTTTCCAGGAAGTAGGACATAAGTTTTTCCAGAAATTTTCTGGAAACCTAACGTAAAGATTTCTGCAGATCACTTCTGACGGCGTCATGAATTAACTCCTGACGGCGTCATGTGTAAAATTCTGGAAATTTTGTTAGTTTTGTTTTTCTAACGGAGTCTTAAAGTTTTTGTTAATTCTTTAGTTTTATAAACTCCAGGAAATCTGCAAACATTCATTCCACAAGCATTATATCTTACATTGTTTTCTAGGACTTGTTAGTGTATATATAGATTGCCGCCGATTTTACACGAGGTTGCCTTATTTGTTTTCTCAGGTTTAACAGGTTACATATGACAAGAAGATGATTTATATTTCTGGAAGGGAAGCTTTGATTGTTCATTTTCTTGGAGCAAGATCTAACCTTGTTAAAACACTATCCACACCGAACGAATCAGGGGAGTATTTGATTTCATTCTTTAACCTATTAAACTTTTACATTCTTTAATTGAACATTGGGGACAATGTTCATCCTAAGTGTAAGGGGAGGGTAAATGATGATACCTTATACGATACTATTGCACTTGAGTTAGTTTGTTTGATGGTAGCTGTGTAATAAATCTAAGAGAAATACTTGTTAGTGTAATTTTAGCGCCAAATTAAAAATTTTTTACAACATTTAGGAGTGAAACTTTAGCCTTAGCAAGCGTCTCATGGATAGGAGTTGTATGACTAGCACAAAACTGTACCATTCAGAAAAATTTTCCACCCAAATATGTGAGGTTCGCCTTTAGATTTGATAGGAAAAGCATTTACTATTAGTGCTTATGAGTGTACCGGTAGCATTTAGATTCTAGAACTTGCGTTAGTGATGTATCCCGAGACCGCTAGTGAGACTACATTCGTGTAGTAGTATTTACTACATGATAAGAGGCATTAGGATCACCCTTGTGTTAAACCCGTATCATAATTACTTGACCATTTAAGTCATATTATTTGGCAAGTAAAGTCAATTAATTTTTCCCACACATTAGCGTTGTACTCATTTTTAGTTCACGAAACCCCTAGTACACCCCTCCGAGCCTATCATTTCGTTTCTAACTTTAAGCATCTTACTTAAAGGAAGAATTTGTTCAACCCACTTAAATGTACAACCAAATCGCCTTAGCCTTCCTTGTATGCACTCATCTTTAGTGCATTATTGTTTCATGTTTAAACCCTTAGTTAATTATCTAATTGATTACATGGTTGCTAAGTCGAGTCATATCCTTGTACATATTGTTTTGGGACGATTGGGACTCATGGGTAAAGTACTTATGTTATGGAGTAATGGGGAAGAACATCATATTATTACCCCCATATATTCATTAATTTTAAAAGTACTCCAAGTGTTTTGATTATCTTGATTCGAGTCATTAGATTAGTTCATTGTAAAGTATGTAAAAATTCAAGTGTAAGGGGAATGTGCATTCCCTATTATGTATTATTTTGGATGGTAGGGTAAGAGTGTATGCAAAAAAAAATATATAAACAAAAAAATAAACAAAAATAAAGTAAAAGAAAAAAAATAGAGAAAAAGGAAAAAAGAGAAAAAAAAACATACGGACTACCATCCCGTTTCATTCTATGTTTATTTTATGCTTTTGTTATTTTTGATTTATTAGCTTAAGTCGAGTCTAGTCTTGGCTTAGCAACGCCATATTGTACATGTAATTAACCAAGATGATTAACTCGCCACCAGTAAAGATTGCCTTTATCCAACAAAACCGTGTATTCCATATCCCTACACCTAACGTTGTAACCCTTTAAAAGACCTCTTTGATAGTTTATCCTAGGTGCTTATGCCATGTGGTGAAGGTTTGATCCTTTCCCAAGCCTATGGTAATCTATTTTGCTATGACAGGTAGTGAGAGATGTTTTCCATTTTCATATTGTGATATACTTTATTACACCCGAGAGATGTGAGTATCTAAACACTATTTGTGAGGTGCTAGAGTATGACCTCCGTGCTTGTCTTGGTCTTTAGTGGAATGATTATTTGTTGTAATTACTTTTATATTAGTGTTAAATGACCCCTAACTTGTATTTTGATTAGAATAAAAGCGCATTTGCTTGAGGACAAGCAAATCTCAAGTGTAAGGGTATTTGATGAGGCGAAAAATGAACCGTTTTTAGGGGGTCATTTTAGCCCGAATTCGAATTTATTTGATCAAATATTGCCCTAAATCGTTCCTTTTGTCATTTTAGGTACTTTTGGAGTGAATTCTGAAAATGGAAGCATTTTGGACGTTTTTGAAATATAAAAGTGAATAAAACGGAAAAGTATTAATTTTCATTGCTGGGAACAGTACCAGACGGCGTCAAGATTAATACAAGAGGTGGAAGTGGATAAAGTCCGTGACGATCTAGAAGAGTTTTACACTATGGGCATGACGGCATCACCATAGGCCGTCATGGTCCAAATACATGTGACGGCCCAGAGTAGAAGTGTATATGATGGCGTCAAAACTGGATCTAGGCAATCCGATTTCATTATGGGCGGTGAATTGACAGCGTCAGAAATTCCTTCTTGACGCCGTCACCCTGTAAAATCTATATATAGTTTTGCAATTTTCATTCATTAGAAAGAGACAAGTAGGGTGTAACTTTGGAGAGAAACCCTAGTACGAATATTAAAGCTTTTTCAAGGGTTTTTACCCTTTGAAACCTTTCATGTTCAATTGAGATAAGTATTCTTTCAATTCATTCAATATGTCTATGTGTTGTTTGAATATATCTTACACTTGTCTTGAATTTAACATGCTAGGCTAGATCTCTTGTGTGTTTGCTTAGATGTAGTGAAACCTAGATGTATTCGATGTTAGGCTTAAGAAAACTGGCAGACTTCCATCGGTGACCTGCTTGAACGTGTTATGAAAAATATCAGAGGTGTACTATGATTTTTGGTTGTATTTAATGCGTAGGAGAATTCTAATGATCCCATGTTAGGAGCTTCTAGCGGCTCGATATAGGAGTGAAGTAGGATCCTATAGAGTTAGGGAATATTGTACACGGCCCTACGACTGGTATTAAGGAATATAACCCGTCATCCATGCAATTGTAACAAACAATCAGCCTGTAAAAGATATCTAGGGAGTAATGAAACCTAAGTAAACACAACTCTCCCTATCATTGTTTACACCACTAGTTTAATTAGATTTATTTTCATTTTTGTTATTTTATTTTGATTGCATCTTAGTTATTGGGTTAGTTGACTAGCAACTAATTCCACCCACTCTTCCAAAAACCCGAGATTTTAATTGCTTTCATAAAAATATAAAAATAGAAAAAGAATCATCCCTTATCTCTAGACCTAGGTTTTAGGCTTTCTAATCCTAGCGACACTATTCCTGAGTTGAACGATCAATCCCCCGGTACTTGTCACTATACTATACTACAACGATCGGTTTCAACAAGTTTTGTTCATTATATTAATATTTTTGAGAGTTCGTTACCTATCATTAGAAATTTTTCAAAGTTCGTTACCTATGTGTGTTTCATGCTCTTTTTTTTATAAATAATTTCAGATGGAAATTTCAAATGTAAAAGCAATCCCTATAAACATGGAAAGCATAACAAACATTCCATGGTTATCTAATCCTAATTCCATCAAATATTTGAACTTTCTTATCATATCAAAAACACTTAGAAATTTCATCCTAAAACATAACGAGATTTCTGCCATTTTGAATGAAGTTGAAACCCTAGATGTACCCTATAAATATCGAAACAATTGTTCTCATCTTTCACGTTTTTCATACCATTCATCAATCATTTACAGGTTTTTTCTTATTTGAAGTTATATTTAAGCAATAAGCAGCTTGATACCATATTATGAACAAATCATAAACTTTTCTTTGTCATGTTTTTTGTCAGAATACAAAATGAGTCAAGTGTATACTGAGTTGTACGATGTCGACTGATGCGTGGTTTTGCAACCTTGCAAAAGGTTTTACCTCTTGAGGGATCTCGAAAAGCTTGCAATCCCCACCAGGCAGTGTACCTGACCGATGTAGTATAGTGTAGTGGCAAGTATCGGGGGATTGATTGTTCTACTTGGGGAATAGTGTTCGTTAGGATTGAAACTTAATCTAAATAGGTCTAGAGGTGAGGGATGATTCTTTTTTGTATTGTTATATTTTATGGGAAGCAAGTAAAAATCTCGGGTATTGGAATAGTGGGCAGAATTAATTGCTAGTCAACTAACCCAAAAGCTACTAATTAAACTAATATGCAAGAAAAGTAAATTAAGGTTCTACAAGGGAAGTGAAGTGTGTCTACCTATGATGTATTACTCCTTGCTAGCTATTCAATTCTACCTATTGAATGTTAAACTTGTTTTAATTAGCGGGTTGCATTCCTTAATACCATTCGTGGGCTATGTACGATCTTCCCCAACTCTATAAGCTTCTACATCTTCATATGTCAAGCCGACAACTAGCTCCTAACATAGCCTCCTTAGTAGTTACTTATGCATTAACTAAAACCATTAAAATCGTAGTACACATCTGATTCATGTTTCTTAAGACGTTCAAGCATGTTACCAATTGGAGATTAGCCAGTTTTCTTAAGCGTAACATCGATTATCAATCAATCAAATAAGAGACAATATGAAACAAGAATTATAAACTAAACCAATTAGACCTATCGAAGTGTCACACCTTAATTGATGAAGATAGACACTAACATCAACAAGGAATCAATAAGATTTAATTAATTATATACAAGTTTCACACAATCATAAGTAAACAGAAGGTGAATTACCCAAGCATAATTAATGGAGGACAATCAACAATAATGATAGTTGAAGACATAACATGAGATTGAATCAATAAACAAACCATTACAAGATGTTTATGGAGTGATTAAGACCCTCTAAGTTGCTGGAAAAACACTTACCTTAATCTGACTTAGGGTTTGGGGCTTACAAATAATGAAATTATAACGTTGTATTTATAGGCAATTTTCTGCATAGCCTAACTTGACAGTGTCACCCCAACCTTGACAGTGTCAAGACAAAAATTTCTTCACCAAATTGTAGATCCCTTCTTCCTCTTCGCGTGGGCTTTTGAATCATCTAAATCCGAGTTCGTATGCAAAAGTTATGGCTAAAACAGTAACAGCTACCGCGTGCGCAAATTGTGACTGACTAGTTAACACGTGATGGCCTACTTGACCCCTTTGGGTTATAAGTCTTCTGGGCCATCACTCTTTAATTTAACACGTGATGGCCTGCTTCCAAATATACATGACAGCATCAGGTGTAAATCACCAAAATTCTTTCTGGGGCGTCACGTGTTAATTTCCATCAGCTCCAATCATCAAGTGATGGCGTCAGCATCCAAAACGTGACGCCGTCAAGTGTAAAAACCTGACTTTTCTTGGTTTTCTTGTTCTCTTCATTCTTGAGCATAAAAACGTCCAAAAAGCTCCAAAATGCTTCATATTCCAGAAATCATGTCCCAAGTACCTAAAATGAGAAAAGAAACGATTTATGGCAATATTTGATCATAAAAACATGATTCAGGGCTTAAATGACCCCTTTAAAGCATAACACTTTTACCCTC
This sequence comes from Artemisia argyi, assembly GCA_030686995.1. Classification (NCBI taxonomy): domain Eukaryota; kingdom Viridiplantae; phylum Streptophyta; class Magnoliopsida; order Asterales; family Asteraceae; genus Artemisia; species Artemisia argyi. The sequence continues at coordinate 271,516,610 of CM060709.1, read as the reverse complement.
ATCAAATATCCCTACACTTGGGATTTGCTTCTCCTCAATCAAATGAGCTTTTCCACCAATAAAAATACAAGTTGGGGGTCATTTAATATTAATATAAAAGTAATTACAACAAATGATTGTTCTACCTTAGTCAAAACAAGCATAGAAATTATACACTAGCACCTCACATTAAGTATTTGGATACTCTCATCTCTCGGGTGTTGCAAATTTATATCATAACTGGAAATGGAGAAATATCACTCATTACCTGTCATAGTAAATAGAGTACCATAGGCTTGGGAATGGATCAAAACCTCCACCACTTCGGCGTAAGCACCTAGGATAAACTATCAAAGAGGTTTTTTAAAGGGTTATAACATTAGGTGTAGGGGATATGGAAAACACGGTTTTGTTGGATAAGAGATATTTTACTGGTGGCAAGTCAATTGTCTTTGTCAATTACATGTACAATGAGGCGTTGCTAAGCCAAGACTCGACTCAACTTAAACTATCTACGACTCTTTTTGGATTTTTCAAGACACTATAATAACCTAAACATAAATAAAAGAAACAGATGGTAGCCGTATGTTTTTCTCTTTTATATATATATATATATATATATATATATATATATATATATATATATATATATATATATATATATATATATATATATATATATATATATATTTCATACACTCTTGCCCTACCATCCAAAATAATACATCAAAGGGAGCTCGTTTCCTCCCTACACTTGAAATTTTACATAATCAAAAATAAAGACTCGAATTAAGATAATCGAAACATTTGGAGTACTTTAAAACATTAACGCATACATGGGGGTAATAAATGATGTTCTTCCCCATTACTCCATTACACTAGTACTTTACCCATAATTCTCAATCGTCCCAAAACAATATGTACAAGATATGACTCGACTTAGCAACCATGTAATCAATTAGACAACTAACAAAGGGTTTAAACAAATAACAATAATGCACTAAAGATGAGTGCATACAAGGAAGGCTAAGGCAATTTGGGTGTACATTTGGGGTGGATTGTAAACAAATTCTTCCTTTAAGTAAAATGCTTAAAGTTAGAAATGAAAAAGATAGGCTCTGAGGGGTATACTAGGGGTATCGTGTACTAAAAATGAGTACATCGCAAAGGTGTGGGAGAAATACTTGACCAATGAAGTCAATGTAATTATATTACAGGTGTAAAACAAGGGTTATCCAAATGCCTCTTATCATGTAGTAAATCCTAACTACACGAATGTAGTCTCACATGTGGTCTTGGAATGCATCACTATCACAAGTTCTATAATCTAAGTACTACCGGTACGCTCATAAGCATCTAGGGCTTTTCCTAAAAAGTCTAGGGGTGAACCTCACCTGTGTGAACTTATTAGATCACTGGCGCGAGTCTTTGACGCTTCAACTAACGGATGGTCACTAGTGCACTTCTTGAATTGCTGGCGCGTTATTTGCATAACGGATGGTCACCAAGTCATACACTAGATCGCTAGCGCGTTAGTCAATTAATCTAATACTCTGATAGTCACTACCATATTCATAAATTTTTTTTGAGTGGTACAGTTTTTGTGCTAGTCATATAACTCCTTTCCATGAGACGCTTATTAAGACTAAAGTTTCACTCATATATGTTGCAAAAAAATTTAAATTTGGTGCTAAAATTGGCCTAACAAATGTTTCTCTTAGCTTTATTACACATTTACTTTCAAACGAAACAAAAATCAAGCGAAGTTGTAGTTTCTAAGGCATCCTAATTTACCCTCCCTACACTTAAACCGAACATTGGCCCCAATGTTCTAAATAAAAGATGTAAAAGTAAAAGTAAATGGGAATGAAAGAAACTAATACTCTCCTGATTCGCTCAGTATGGACGATGTGATAACATGGTTAAATCTTCCTCCAAGAGAATGAACATGATACGCTTCACTCCTGAAATATAAATCATCTTCTTGTCCAATATAATCTGTAATCAACAAACACAAAAACCAAAGCATCAAACCGAACAAAGAAAAATCACAACTAGATGTAATTCCAGACTTAGAAATAGAAACAAAACAATTAAAGGATAGGATACTTGTAGAATGAATTACAAATAGGAACTCATAAAACATATCCACAAGTATTGACACACAAACAAGATAGAATATATGCTAATCATGAATTGTGAATTTTTCATGTTCGAATTTCGTTCTTTTTAACAAAATATAAACTTCCCTACACTTATCTTTTTTGTAAAATACCTTTATATGCAATTAAGACGAGGTTAAAAACAAAATAAATCATTTTCACAAATTATTCGAAACATGAAAATTTAACAATTATGATTAAGCATATATGACACAAACAAACAAATAAAATAAAAACATCAAGCAATTAAAAACATGGGTTGCCTCCCAAAAAGCGCTTGTTTTTGTTCGAGTCACGAGCCTGACTCTACCCTTATTTAACGGATAAAGGGGAGGTTTTCCCTACACTTAGGATTAAGTGCGGGTGATAGTAGCGATACACACCCTTAGGGTGGAAATATGTCACTTGAGGTGAAGGGGGTATGTGAATGGGGAAAGAGTCTACCACCTTCATTTTTAGGTTACCCGAATCCTTTGGTTTGATGGTTGGATTTGAAGTTAGAAGAGTTTTATGACAAAGATTTAAACTCTTGCCATTTTCATAAATAGTATGCTCTAACGGTTCTTCATCCTTTCCGGTTCCCATCTTTTTTATTTCAACTTCATTTTCTTCTTCGTACTCAAACTTGCTTTCATCGAAGAAGTGGAGTGTTGGCGTTTTGAAGTCGGAATGTTGGAAAGAGGTTTTATGGTTAATGGGTGTGGTTTGAGAAATCATCGAGACCCTATGCATCAAGGTTGGGTTGAGTGATTTAGAGGTTATTGTATAGGTGTGGGAGTTCCCTTTTCTCAAAACGAAACTTATGGGAATAGAAGTTATTCTGGGTTGAATCCACAGAGAAAGGTGTTTCATTGTGCCAACCGCTGCTTGTTTCACTAGGGACTGAGAGTTCAAAAATCTTTTCGATTTTTTTGGGTACAGCTTCTTCCCTAATCTTTTCCTTAATCCTTGAAATGAAACCTTCAGCCAAGTCCATAAAGGTGTTTCGGGTGTTCTCCATTTGGACCTCTAACTGCCGGATCTGTCTTTCTTGGTTGTTCACAAAAGTCAACATTATCCCTTCAAACTCCTCTTGTCGTGAAAATTCAGGAAAGTATGTTTACTGAATGCATTCACATATTCAGCATTAGCCATAGGCATCTCGGCCCTTATCAATTCCTCAACCTGCCTTTCGATGGTCTCATATAGTTGTTCTTGGGTTGCATTCATGTAATCTAAACTCCCTTCCTTCAAAAACATTGGATCCTCCCATTCTTCTACTTCGTATTGTGCTAAGTCCTCAATGACCTCCCAGCACTTATCAACACTGAGCTTGCTCAGTCGACCACTGGCAGCGTAATCTATGGCCCTTCTAGTTTGATGATTGACATCATCATAAAAGATTTGGATTTGGAGCTAAAGATCAATGCGATGATGGGGGACTTTGTGGAGTAATTCCTTAAAACGAGTCCATGCTTCGTAAAGAGTTTCACCTTGGTGTTGTTGGAACATCAAGATGTCATTCCTTAGCTTGGTAGTTCTCGTTGGTGGGAAAAATTGAGCGAGGAAACGAGTGGTGAGATTATCCCAAGTCGAGATGGATCCCGCGGGTAGACGATCAAGCCAATGGATAGGTTGGTCATGAAGAGAGAAATGGAAGAGACGTAATGGAATCTAGTAGCACCATTAAGGTCAATGGAATCTACGATTTTAAGAAAGCCTTTAAGGTGTTGAATTAGGTCTTCGAACATATGTCCATGGAATGCAGATCCGTTTTGCACCAACCGGATGGTATCAGATCGCAGGTGGGCTACATTGGCTTCTTTGGGAAGCTCAATGGCGTTTTGGTAACCTTTGTGGCTTGGTTAGGAGTACTCTCCTAGGGTGCGGGCTCTAGGAGGTTAGTTTGGTTGAGGTGGGTTTGGTTGTGGTGGGATGATGGGATTTCAGATATTACCACCTTTCATGATGGCGGATGGTAATGGTTACGAACAAAGAAACGAAGAAATAAGATAGACTTAAGAAACCTATAAAAATAAAATAAAAATCTTACTAGAAAGGAATCTAGCAAGTAGACCTAATAAAAAGAAATTTCGACCTAAACAATGACTATTCCCCGGCAACGGCGCCAAAAACTTCATGCGTGGTTTTGCAACCTTGCAAAAGGTTTTACCTCTCGAGGGATCTCGAGAAGCTTGCAATCCCTACTAGGCAGTGTACCTGACCGATGTAGTATAGTGTAGTGGCAAGTACCGGGGGATTGATCGTTTTACTTGGAGAATAGTGTTCGTTAGGATTGAAACTTAATCTAACTAGGTCTAGAGGTGAGGGATGATTCTTTTTTATATTTTTATATTTTATGGGAATTAAGTAAAAATCTCGGGTATTGGAAGAGTGGGCGGAATTAGTTGCTAGTCAACTAACCCAAAAGCTACTAATTAAACTAATGTGCAAGAAAAGTAAATTAAGGTTCTACAAGAGAAGTGAAGAGTGTCTACCTATGATGTATTAATCCTTCCTAGCTATCCAATTCTACCTATTGAATGTTAACCTTGTTTTAATTGACGGGTTGCATTCCTTAATACCATTCGTGGGCTGTGTACGATCTTCCCCAACTCTATAAGCTTCTACATCTTCCTATGTCGAGCCGACAACTAGCTCCTAACATGGCCTCCGTAGTAGTCACTTATGTATTAAATACAACCATTAAAATCGTAGTACACATCCGATTCATGTTTTTTAAGACGTTCAAGCATGTTACCAATTGGAGATTAACCAGTTTTCTTAAGCCTAACATCGATTATCAATCAATCAAACAAGAGACAATAGGAAACAAGAATTATAAACTAAACTAATTAGACCTATCGAAGTGTCACACCTTAATTGATGAAGATAGACACTAACATCAACAAGGAATCAATAAGATCTAATTAATTATATACAAGTTTCACACAATCATAAGTAAACACAAGGTGAATTAGTCAAGCATAATTAATGGAGGACAATCAACAATAATGATAATTGAAGACATAACATAAGATTGAATCAATAAACAAACCATTACAAGATGTTTATGGAGTGATTAAGACCCTCTAAGTTGCTGGAAAAACACCTACCCTAACCCTAGAATCGGACTTAGGGTTTGGGGCTTACAAATAATGAAGTTATAAGGTTGTATTTATAGGCAATTTTCTGCCCAGCCCAACTTGACGGCGTCACCCCGACCTTGACGGTGTAAAGACTAAACTTTCTTAACCAAATTGTAGATCGCTTCGTCCTCTTCGCGTGAGCTTTTGAATCACCTAAATCCGAGTTCGTATGCAAAAGTTATGGCCAAAACAGTAACAGCTACCGCGATGGCCTACTTCCAAATACACGTGACGATGTCAGGTGTAAATCACCAAAATTCTTTCTGGGGCGTCACGTGTTAATTTCCATCAGCTCCAATCTTCAAGTGACGGCGTCAGCATCCAAAACGTGACGCTGCCAAGTGTAAAAACCTGACTTTTCTTGGTTTTCTTGTTCTCTTCATTCTTGAGCATAAAAACGTCCAAAAAGCTCCAAAATGCTTCATATTCCAAAAATCACGTCCCAAGTACCTAAAATGAGAAAAGAAACGATTTAGGGCAATATTTGATCATAAAAACATGATTTAGGGCTTAAATGACCCCTTAAAAGCGTAACACATTTCGCCTCATCATCGACCCAATGCTTGATATTACTGTCATTGCCAGATGCATCAACATATGGCATTCTCATGCTAAGGGAAAGCCAAATGATCCATGGAGTTTGGATGCTGTTTTTATGGACCATGTGGTGATAATATACACATACTTATTATGGTTATATTAGGTAATTGTTTTTTTTAACAATATATGATCCTTATATTCTCGTTACAATCGTTGCAGGGCAACCGAATGCAAGCTACTATCAGAAGGGGCAGTATGACTAAGTTTGGAGGGCTTATAGAAGAAGGTTTTTGCTATCGTATACATAACTTTGAGGTTGGCGAGAATGGCGACAAGTTTCCCCTTCTCCCCCACAATTATAAGATCAACTTCTTCAAGAACACTGCTCTCACTAGGATGAACAGGTTTGACACAAACCATAATGGTTTCAAGTTCGAACCTTTTCTTAGGTTCACAACACGAGGGTGGTCTGAATAGGAAGCTGTTGGTATGAGTTATTTATTTATTTATTTGTTTATTTTTTAATTTCGTATCACATTATATATATATATATATATATATACACACACACACACACACATAAATTAGCCATTTCTTAATCTGTATCACATTTTTTTTTGTTATAGATATCATTGGAACCATTGTGTCAATTGGGTATCTTATACCATTTGGTGAAAACCAAAAGAGGAGAAATGTCATTCTTGAGGATGCTGAGTATTTTTTTTATGATATGTATATGTTAATAATATAATATAAATCGTGTATGTTACTTAATAGTATTTTTTTTTTTTTTTTTTTTAGTGTAGATCTCATCAACTTGAGTGTACCTTCTTTGACAACTGGTCAGACATGTTCAATGACATAACAGACAACCGTGAATCAATTGGTCACGTTGTTATCATACTTCAACCGGCGAAGGTCAAGTATTGGAATGGTATGTTTATGAATATGTAGTTAATTTGAATAAGTTAAATGTCTGTTTTTATTATTTTATTATATGATGTTTTTGGTTTTTTATATAAACCACAAATTGGAAATGCTCTTTTTGGCACAAAGATCTACATTAATACGGATTTGCCATAAATTTTAGCATTCAAAGAAAGGTGTGCAAAGTGTTTTTTTCTTTTTAATACGTGAAATGTTTTGTTATACACTATCACCTTGAACAATTTTTTTTTTTTTTTTTGTTAGGTATAAGAATAAAGATGGATATGATGAAAGCAGTTGTAAGATTGCCCATTACTCACCTGTGAAGACAGTAGTGACAGTAGAATCATTCTTTGAACGATCAGTCAAAAAAACCGTTGGAGCGATAAGGGACTCCGATGCTGTAAGTCGTAATGCTATGATGTTAAATATAAATTTTATATGTGTTACATATTATGATATATGAATATTACTCTATAAACAGTGGTTGTTATATTACAAATTGCCCATGTTGCCAAATGTGATGGTATGTTAATAGAATATGATTATTATAAATTAATTATGTATTACGTATGATAATTATGTTCGTGTAATTTGGAATTTTGTGTATTCAAGAAACTACTTTGACTGTGTATGCTAAAAATACATAAGGAGCATGGTTGGGGGACTATTTGGCATGCAGGAAGTGTAACCGATCTATGAAAGAGCAGCCTATCAAACCATCATCGAGGTAGTCTAACTAAGTTTTTTTATTTACACAAATTTTGTCGTATTGTATTATACAATTTTTGGTCATATTACGTTTTTTTTTTTTTTTTTTTAAGTAATTATATATTTTTATGTGTTTATTTTTTAGATTGTAGTTTTTTTATGTTGATAATATAACGTTAAATAAAAAATAAAATTATAGAGCTAGCTCGGCCATCGGCTGGGCCTTGAAGCTAGTAAGGTATATAATACTATAATGAAATTTTAAGTAGACTTTCACCACTTTGACCCATTTTCTTTTTAGCCCATTCTCTATTTGAACCATTTTGACCCGTTAGATCATTTATAATTCTCTTCTACTTTATATATTATCTTTGACAATTGCGATTTTATAAATTGAAATAAAATTAGTATTCATGACCCAATGAGATTATGGTGGAAAATTACATGAAATTAATGGTCGAAAGGGGAGAGAGAGTGCACTTATGGAACATCAGTTGAGACGGATCTTCGACCTATATGTAAGGAGTGATATTGTCATTGTTTTTTGAATGAATGGTAGCTTCATTCCCCTATACAATGATTATGAAGTTCTTCCTTTCAAATTTTGTTTTAGATAAATGATGAATACTTGAAGACTCTCAATCTTAAGTAAGAAACTTAAATTTGTGAAAGTCGATTTATGGTAAAAATTTCAAATGCTTTAAAGATCTTGAACCTTGGTTGCAAACACTTAGTAAGAAAGCAATGTCAATGGTAAAGAAGAGTGATTTCTTCTTTAATCTTCCTCTACTTACCTAACTCTGTTCCATATATTTGTTTGAATTTTCTTTTCTATGTTTTTTAGATATCATATTTCATGAGTCAGAAGCTTATGCATTGACGTAATCTAATAAAAATATCTAGATTCTTCGCTAGAGCATTCTCCTTCTGAAAAATAAGTGAGTCTGTCTTATAATGTGTAGTATAATGCTAATTGTGGAGTAACAACTTTAACCAAGATTGGTCTATCTCTATTGTTTCTACATGGGAATTGAGCAAGTATACTTCAATACAAGAACGTGGATGTTAACTCAATAAAAATATGTGTGCTGACAATAAGTTTGACTAAAAAAGTCAAAATCTATAGAGTAATGTAATGAGATTATCATTGGTTTTGCAGTTTCAACTACAATGAAACGAATATGCAGACAGCATGGGATCTCATAGTGGCCTTCACATAAGATCAGCGAGGTTGCCTGCTCACGTACAAAGCTAAAACGAGTAACGAGTCGCGTCCATGATTTGTGTCGTGTTGGTTAAGCATGTTGAACAATTTATCATTTCTGTTAAAGATAAAAGGAAATGTAAATATCTTCTACTAAGAAAGTTTATATCTTTAAGGTAATTATGATATGACTTTTGTGTGTGTGTGTGTTCTACATAGTTTTAGAGAATATGGTCACGTTTATGTAATATACTGAAACAACCGGTCATATTCTTATACGAAAGAATATACATGTTGCACACATTGTAATGTCACATGTCTCAACACACCATAGTTTCGACTTAGGATATGTTTATATGGTTTTGTAAACATATGTAGTATGAAATGCTGGGTAAAAAGGAACAAGTGCATTGGCCCAAATGATAAATGAAAATAATATGTATTCTTATGTATAACCATTAAGCATTTGATTAATTACTATGTTTAGATTTTAATTTTTGTTTTGACTCAACATATAACGATATTATGCGAGAGTTGCAAGTTTTGTACTCTAATATTTTGTCGGTGATATGTATATACATAAGTTTTTATTTTTATTTTTGGGATATTGGCAAAAAAAGACATCATACTTGTCACTTTTTGTTATTGTATATAGCGTTTTTTTTTTTTTTTTTTTTTTTTTTTTTTTACACCAACCTTTTTAAATTGTGTCATTGTGTGTACTTTGCGACTATTTAGCCATGTGAAATGACCATTTTACCCTTTAAAATTTTAAAAAAGTAAGGATAAAATGGTCATAAAGTACACACAATGTCACGATTTAAAAATGTAAGTACACACAATGGCACGATTTAAAAAGGTTGGTGCTAAAATCAAAAAAATAAAAAAGAAAAAAAAATGACGCTACATATAATGACAAAAAGTGGCAAGTATGATGTCTTTTTTTGCCAATAACCTTTCATTTTTCATCAAGCAATTAAAAGCATTTATGACAAAATAATTTCTTTGTATTTAATAAATAATATTACATAATTAAAATTTTTAAAAAAGCATCGTGTGTGCACGAGTATTATAACTAGTATAAATGATATAAGGATACCTATAATATCTTTTTTCAATTTATAATCACCACAAACAAAACCTTTTTGGCTTCGTTCAGAATTCAAATATGTCGCTTTATACATTGTTTTCCACATAATGCCGGGGGTCGGGTGGGGTTGCGTTTGAGCTAGCTCGTTTGCGTTACTGGTCATCTTATTTACAAATTTTTTTTTCAGAGCTTTATCATGTAACGTTTGAATTAAAACATGGTTTTGTTGATAAGAGAGGGGACCAACTAAACAAGTTCATGCCTCAAAGAGGTTATCCAACAACACCCCGTTCAATAATTGAGAAAAAAAAAAAAAAAAATCGATTTTTAGAGATAAGTGACCAAAAGAAACTACTACGAAAATTATAAGTCGAAAATTACTACCGCATGTAATTTTGAAAAACAATCATAGTACTCAATTAATGCATGTTACTGTAACAACTGATTAATCATAGTACTCAATTAATGTATGTTACTATAGCAACCGATTGATAATTGACATGCTTAAACGTTTTCTTTGTGGTTAAGCATTTGTAATCTTTGAAAACATATTTATTTCAACACAATAAGTTCCACCCATTGTATTAATTTTGTTTTTGCTAAAAAGTACGTAGTAGTAGTATACATCGTTCTTTAAGAGTGTATTTAGTTTTTGCCTCCTTGATTTGTTAAATCTAACAATTTTAGGGGTGGCAATGTTGCTTAACCCTAAACCATAATTGTAATTAGCTAATAGAATTAATCCAACTAATTTCATATCTAATGATGCCTAAGTACATATTTTTAGTGGCAATGTTGCCTAACCATGCCTAAACTTTTTTTTTTTTTTTTTTCTAAATTTATAATTATATTTAACAATTTAATTAAAAACATCAAATTTCATTAATAATTCAAATAAAAGTTACATAATACTTAGGAAAATAAAAACAAAACAAAAATTAAAAATAGGAAATCACTAGTCATCGAGGTATGGTAAATCTTGCGCCGCTACGTGCTCCGCAAGATCATATTGAAGACGGTTATGAATATCTTCGTCGAGTAACTCTTCTAGCACACTATCGTCATAAACTGGCGTGACCGGCTGATCCATTATATGAACCGGTGATATTGCCACACCATCGTCTTTTAAAATCATATTGCCCAATATAATACACGTATAAACAATTTGTCGAATCTTTGCGACAGTCATAGGTCTTAGAGGACGACTGAGAATAAACCATTTTCCCTTCAAACGACCAAAAGCTCGCTCGACATCCTTTCTTGCAGACTCTTGTAGTTTCTTGAACTTCTTTTCCTTCGGGTCAGTGGGATACGGATATGCTTTAACAAGAGTTAAATACTTAGGATAGATTCCATCGGCAAGATAATATCCACGTTTGTAGAAACGTCCACGTAAATAAAAATTACTGTTTGGTGTCGTACCATTTCGCTCGGTAACATATAATGGAGACTGATTCAAAACATTGATATCGTTGTTTGAGCCGGGCGGACCAAAAAACGAATGCCAAATTCACAAATCATATGATGCCGTCGCTTCAAGCATAATAGTTGGGTATTGGTGATCATCTCTCTTATATTGGCCTTTCAAATATTTAGGACAATTTCGCCAAGTGAAATGTGTACAATCAATGCTACCAAGCATTCCAGGAATGTGATGTTTTTCTTCATGTACCTCGAATAACCGATTAATGTCATGGGTTGTCGGCCTACGTAAGAACTCTCGGCCGTATAACTTTATAATCGCATCACAAAATTTATCAAGACATTCACCTAGAAAAAACGAAATATTATTTTATAAAAAAATAACAAAAAAAATTAACAAAATATTATTTTATAATATATATATATATATATATATATATATATATATATATATATATATATATATATATATATATAATAATGTAATGTTATTGTACAAAAAAACATTTTTAAAAAAAATTAATAACGAATAAAAATAATAAATAACAAATAAAAAAAATAATAACGAATAAAAAAAATAATAATAACCTGAAGTTCTTCGTGCCATGTTTAAATAGTCATTGAATCTATCCGGAGGTTCACCCGTTGTGAGTTGCCGTATTGCCGATGTGCATTTTTGTAACGGCGTAAAACTAATCTTTCCAAACGCATCTTGACCCTCTTGAAACCATTCGAATTGCGCTTCAATGTCATTTACAATTTTTAAAAACAATCTTTACTCATACGAAAAACATCTTCGTTAAACTTTGGTTGTTCAACGAAATAGTCATTCATTAAAATTTCTAAAGCTTTATCACGAAAACGTTTTACATAACCACGGATGAAGGTAGAGCTTGCCGTGTCTTCAAGAGCTTCGTACGCGGCTAAAAAGGTTTCGATTGTACTACCGGATAACCATTCTTTGGATGAGTCGGGGGGAATAATTATCTCGTTTGAGGATGAACCCGATGATGACATGGTTATTAGAATGCATATTGTATGTGTGATTTGATGTTAATTTAGATGTGAAAATAAAAAGGAAAATGATGAGTATTTAAAGTTTAGTTGTTTTATTATTTTATTTTTTATTTTTTTAAGTCCCATACGGATACAACATTGCAACGGTCTAAAAATTAAAACCAATGATCCACACCGAATCGGTAAACCATGCCGGATTCCATGCCGATTTCATGATGTCGATCAACTGGCAATGTGTTGCCGATCCATACCGATCCACACCGAGCCATTGCCGAACACGTTGCCACTGCCCTTATAATGCATAAAGGACTACTATAATTAGAATACTTAAAATTAAGTCTTACAAGTTTAAAAGCTTAAAGTACAAATGATTCAAACACAATTAGACAATTAATACCATAAATGAAATATAATTAGACATTTACAAGTTTAGAAGCTTAAAGTACACACCACTTTGTTTTTGCCATTAAAGTTTAAAATTATGATTTAAAATTGAAAATTAATGACTTAAAATTGATCATTATGTATATTAAATACAATTAATTAAATAGTCAATAAATACAATTAATACACTTATTAAAACACCCCTTACATAAGAAATACGAATTATCAAACATATTGTACAACCAACTTAAACACAATTCCTGTATTAAATGTCACTAATACAAATAGTAAAGCATATTATACAAATTTTTAAGCCCGAACGGGCAATGGGCCAAATGGGCTCGAGCCCGAACGGGCACGGGTCAAACGGGCTCGAGCCCGAACGGACACGAGCTAAACGAAATTTTTGATATCCGTAAATTTATTGTCAAAAAGAACATAATAAACTAAAATATGTTCACATATTGTACAAACCAAGCAAACTACTAAACAAAAATATAAAATAAATAATAAACAAAATAATACAAACAAAGCAAAATTTCATCAAACTTTTTTCATAAAAAACTAATCAGTAAAGCTATTGCCAAAAAACGTATAAATAAAATAAATTATTAATCGAAAAAATTAAATTACAGGGTGCCCGCAGCTGCATCGCGCGGGGACCCTGCTAGTATTATGTTAAGCATTCGAGCAATAAATTTACCCTTTCAAGGATACTAATAATACAAGTTATAGATAACCGATAACCGATAACCAAAGTGTTTTATAAACTTCTGACTCGAACACAACCTACATAATTAACAAGCTAATTGGTCGACAACCCGAACCTTATTTGAATCAATCATAACATCTCATTTTTGTGTCAATTACATGTCGGGTGTTTTTGGCGCAACAGATTATGAAAGATTATAAGAGCTTAAAATTATTTTGCTAAAAAAGATACCACATTAAAAAAATAATCTATGTTTAGATGACAAAGATTACAAATTATTATAGAAAAATAAAGTTCTCAAAAAATAAGTTTCATAAAACAGCTTTTAAAAATATGCCGGAGATTATATTTCAAAAAATTACGAATTTGCCCTTTGAAATTACCCACGTATCCTACATAATTCCATGACTCTGATATTTATATGTCCAATTATGTCATTTTATATTTTTAATCTCCAATTATAGCTAATTTGTTAAATACTACTAAAAAAGCTATAATTTTAATCCTTTTTCACTACCAGCACTAACACTAGTATCAACACACAGCAACAACATCTATTTTTGTCAAACATACAATCATAAACAATTACCCTCAAGGTTATAAATAGCACGAGGCGCGGCGTGGCGATATGACCAAGTCTCATGCCTTAGCGGCTAAGGTGAAAATTTTGCGTTTATAAGGCGTCATAAAATATGAAAATATTTATATATTTATATTATATTTCATATATATCGAGTTTACAAAAAGACGTGACATAATGCGGTATAACGCGTAGCGTGGCGGCATGACCAACCCTCATGCCTTAGAGGCTAAGGCGAAACTTTTGCGTTTATAAAGCGTGACATAAAGCGTCACAAAATATGAAAAAATTTATATATTTATATTATATTTCATATATATCGAGTTTAGAAAAAAGACGTGACTTGAGGCAACATAACGCTTGATATAGCGGCATAACTAAGACTCTTGCCTTTGCTTTGCAAACCTTTTAGAAAAATAAAAAAAAAAATAAAAAAATACAAAATGGAAACTAAATCTGACAAGCTAGCTTCTTGTACTTGTTAGAAACCAAAAGACTTCTTCACTTATTTAATTATCACCAATTTATTATTATCTGAAAATCAAAAATCCAAAAATCACTATCTTTCTTTTCAACAAAACAAAAATGGTGTGAAAGAAACTGTTGGAGAGAGAAAAATAAATAAAGATTATTTTTTCTAGTACTAGTAGATAATAATAATAATAATAATCACACTTTCTAAAAGCAATTGGATCAATACCCATTTTGAAATGCACAATTTTGTACCGGTGAGTGATCTGATCATTAAACCCATCTTTGATCAAGAATTGTTTTTTCTTATAAAGTTTCAATCTTTATGCTTGTGGATCTGACTGTTACTCAATTATGCTGATTTTAAGTTGCTTTTTATGAAATCTTGAAAGTGATTTTAGAGATTAGGATTGTTTTCATAGGTTAAGGTTACTTTTTGTAGTTATGATTTGCCAAACACTCCCTGACATCAATGTGATTATTGATAAGTGATTTGTTGGAGATAGATTAGCCTAAGTGGTACAGGAAGGTTTAGTTTTGTTTCAAATAGAATCAGGAGAGTTGAAATTAATTCTGTTGTTTATTTTACTAATGAAATTCGTGCTAGATAAGTTTTTAGCAGTTTAGCGTAAGAAATTCGTGTTGTTTCACAATGAGGGAGATTTTAGAGCTTTTTCTTACAAAATGGGTTATTGCGTGCTAGATAAGTTTTTCGTTCTGTGCTGAGTAACGTTGGAATGTATCGTTTTGATTTTTGGGGAACAAAGCCGAATAGCAAAAGTAAGCGCCTCCTGTTGCTGTGAATTTGTTTGTTAATGGAAATTGTGCATTTTAATGCTTAATCCTTGCCAAAAGAGTAAACGGGTAATTGAACTTTACATGCTGACAATTATGGAAAATTTTAACTCATTTGTATGACATGTGATACGTGCACGATATGTTGCATCAGAACATGTCAACTTGTCGGAGTTGAGCACATTTTACACCGTTTTATGTATGCAGATCATGTGATGTCTTTCAAATATGATTTGTTAATAACATGTTATTGTCTCAAATATTATATGCCTCAAGCTACAATAGTAGCTTTCCATTTATACTGCGTGTAAACATCAACTATGTGTGATTCCCATGTGACTTTTGTTGCACATTTTCACTAATGCTTGCATATTATGCTTTCTTGCAATAGCTAATGTTTTACGTGAAACATTTGATGAACGGATGGCCGACGTGTAATTTAGGGTATACACGTGCTTCACATGGATTATTTATTTATTTATTATTATTTTTTTTTAAATCTTGTTTTTTAGTAGTGCATAGCTTTGTCGAAAATCTTGGATTCACATTATATAAGATATGTGGTTTGTTATATTGTCAGGAACACATGTTTGAGACTGGAATAATCTGGAGGGTCACGAAAGTGTTTGCAAGGAGTAACGATTGCTAGATCCTTTAGTACTCATCTGACATAGAATGGCATCTGCCAGTTTAGGACATGGAGGAGTTGGTAGTTCAAGAACCGCTAGTGGCTTTAATGAATCGTCATCGAGTGCGATTGATCGACTAGGTAGGGGAATGCATGAGATGCGACTTAGAGACAAGACGGAACGTGAAGATGACAAAACTGTAAGTAGTTTCTCTTGGTATGTATGCCTTAAAAATCTTTATTTATAGTCACGGGTGAAATATTCTTCAGAGGTCGAATTTATTTTTCCAGGATAGTGAACCAGAGATAATACATGGGGCAAGTACTGAAGCTGGACATGTTATAAGAACAACAATTGGTGGGCGTAATGGTCAATCTGAACAGGTCGGGATTTATGAGTTAACAAAATATGATATGTGCCAAAATGTTATCTCAGTTTTAATTTATTGTTTCTTTTTTTGTAATTAATGACAGACTGTGAGTTACATAGCAGAGCATGTGATCGGGACTGGTTCTTTTGGCACTGTTTTTCAAGTAAGACTAACATGTACATGATTTGGTTTCCACGAAGTTGATTGAATATTGATGTACTTATATCATTATTGGTGTGCAGGCTAAATGCCGAGAGACAGGAGAGATTGTTGCTATTAAGAAAGTACTTCAAGACAAACGTTACAAAAATAGGGAGTTACAGATTATGCAAATGCTGGATCATCCCAATGTTGTGGCACTTAAGCATTCATTCTTTTCAACCACTGAGAAAGACGAGCTTTACCTTAATCTTGTTCTTGATTTTGTTCCTGAAACTGTTAGCCGTACTGCAAGGCACTATACTAGAATGAACCAACGGATGCCTTTGATATATGTCAAGTTGTATACCTATCAGGCAAGTGCTACCGCCCTCTTCTGGTTTAGTCTCTTATCATTTTGTTTTTGTTATTTGAATAGGTTATTTCTTGTCATGGTACCTATAAGAAATAATCTAAATAGATGATTCAAGGTAATGAAGGGATTTGAAAATGTACAAGTTTTCTTAATATTTTTATACTTTTGGCTGCAGATATGCAGGGCACTTGCTTATATACATAACTGTATTGGGATATGTCACCGTGATATCAAACCTCAGAATCTACTTGTAAGATTCTTTTCCAAGACTCAATGATTTCTGCAGTTGATATCTTCTGTTTTTATTAAATTCATTGCATGCGTATTTATAGAATATTGACATCTGCAATCATAAATGCACAGGCGTTAGCTGTTGTATTAATAACCGGAGATCTAGGGTTCCTTTATTTTTGTACTTATTTTGTGGGTATAGGGTCTTCTAGAATTCTATTGAATTCTCTACCCCGATTAGGCTTTCGTTATCTAAGATAAGTAGTGCATCCCCAGTTTATGATGATTATTTGATACTCTTGTACTTGAGTTACTTAGATGTTGTTACGATCCCACATCGCCCAAGTATGGGATTGGGTGGTGGTTTATAATGTCTAGGTGTCCCCTCCTCCTTCAAGCTAGCTTTTTGGAGTGAGTTCTACACTAAGCTTATAAACAATTGATATCGAACTCTTTCGTGAATTGTTCTTCCTTCTATATTCCAATTATCCAGACTGTTCGTATCAGATGTATCTCTAAATTACTCACAAGTTGTGATTACCCATGGATACTCTTATTCGTTTTTCCCAAGTTGAGTATGAATGGATACTCATTTTGTTAAACCTTGAGCTAGTTATAATGTGATTATTTACATGATTATATACGTACAATGAATTTCCTATGGTAATTGCATTAACTGTTCTTATTTGGTAAATTTCTGTTTCAAGGATTTATATTGTAAGCATTTGAAAGGAAATTGATTGTTTATTAAGGTGTTTTTATCATAGTCACGTAGAACTAGGATCGCTCCTGTAAGGGTTCGCGGTTCGCTGTATCCTAAAAATTTGGTTCGATGGGGGTAGGCTCATTTCGGATCGCTCTGGTTCGATGTACCATATATATTTGGTTATGATGTGCCCTATTAACCTAATAATACAGAGTAATAATTTTCCTACATCTTTATAGTTTGATGTGTGAGACCAATTAAATGTTATCAATTTTTCTCAAAACTCACAAACAATGGATGGAGTTGTTAAACCCTAATTGAATCTTGATTCAAAAAACTTTTACATTGTTTGGTATTCTTCAAAAACGATTAATAGGCTTCAAAATCCAACCAATGAAAATAAATAAATTAAAAAAATAATAATAAAAAATTACTCAGTTAGCACACTAAATCAACTTTCCCAGTATATGAGATTGCCGAACACATTGTCATTGGTCATTGTTTATGGTACGCTGAACCAACTTTTTTCTGAACGTTAAAATTAGCGTTCCAGATGGCGACCCCGAACGTTCCCAAACACAAATGTACCACGTTTTGGTATGTGGTATCCAGAAAAAAAACATGGACATTCTAGCATACCATGTGACTATGGTTTTTAATAGCTAGAGTTGATTTATTAGCTTGTTAAACTTAGAGGTGGGAAAAAGGGACAGGTTAGGTAATCGAGTCAAACCGGGTAACTCTTGAATAATGGTCCAAATGGATCGGGTCAGGCAGACCCATCAACACTTTCTTGTTCATTTTTATTAGCATAATAAATCGTTAACATATAATATAGCAAGTTCTATTATATTAGAAACTTATGATGTAATCTAGTTATTTTAAAGAACCAACGTAGGAGGATTTTTACATTTAATAACACTTTGGACAACTTCTGACCAATGCGGTCTACATTTTAAAAGAATTATCTAGTCTTTTAATGACATTTTTGCTAGAAATGCGTCTTTGTTAAATGCACTGCAGTCTTATTTATTGAGTATTGTAAGGACTAGATGCTTTGCTACTTTCAGGTGAATCCACACACACATCAGCTGAAAATTTGCGACTTTGGAAGTGCTAAAGTTCTAGTAAGTCTTATAAACAGTGCATACTGGTGGTGTTCAGACGTTATGTATCCTATTCCTTAATATCTTCAATTCTTTTTCCAGGTGAAAGGAGAGCCAAATGTTTCCTATATCTGTTCAAGATATTATCGTGCTCCAGAGCTTATATTTGGTGCTACAGAATATACAACAGCTATAGATATATGGTCCACAGGTTGTGTGATGGCTGAGCTACTACTTGGCCAGGTACGTTTAGTTCAAAACTATGTTTAACTTTCTTTTCAATCAGTATATCTAATTTCATTTATTTACAGCCTTTATTTCCTGGAGAAAGTGGTGTTGATCAATTGGTTGAGATTATCAAGGTAAGTTGATGCAACTTCTTTGAACCATTTATGTTTTTGTTAAATAACTTATTAGACTTTTTTTTGGGGGGAAAAACGGGAAATCGCCCTAGAGAATATATTAATATCGAACAACTTTAAATCATGAGTTTAGCTTACAAGCCACATTAAACGGCTAGAGACCAAAAATAATAGGCACACACGTCAAGGACCAACTAACAAACCACTCCAGACAAACTGCAGGAGCGAAAAGAACTAAACTGAGAAGACCATAAGCTTCTTTTCAGCATATCACGGCCATACTAACCAGGGCATATAGGTACGACACATGAAAGAACCGCATAAATGCGGCAAACCCAGCAACCAATTCAAAAAATCCCGCGACATGTTTGAACACATTGACCCGACCTCTACTTCAGCTCCAAAGTCTTCACCCAATGACTATCTTGCATTTATCTTGAATGTGATGTTTGTCTTCTTAAGCTTAAAGGACATGATCTTTTGCCTAACAATCTACGTTATTTCGCCTAGAGGTATTTTGCTTATCTTTGTATGAATACGGGCGTTCCTCTCTTGCCAAATAGCATACACTGCAGCCCCTAACAAAAGTCTTTTAATAATGCTAAAGATGGTTTCTTTCTTTGCACCTCGCTTGCAAGGTTGTAAATATCGCTCGGCGGTACCGTGGCGGTCGACCCCCGAAATCTGTGACCCGAAATAATCTTCATACTTATGCTTAGTATTATTATTAGTTAGTTAAAAGTTAGAAGGACCATTTATGTTAAGTAGAAAGTTAATAACTAACTTATAGTTATTTCGGTTGGACAAACACCAAACCGAATGGTCACAATGGTTAGGCTAGATCGAATGGTCACAACCATTCTATGAAAAGACACAATGGTTCAACACAATGGTTGGAACCTTATATATATGTAATTACATGTAACTTTACAATGGTTAATGAAATTTTAGTTTTACTTATTCATATTACTTTGCAATTCAATAAATCGATCCAGAAACATTTGGGACAACAATTGGCATCAAGAGCAAGGATTCAATACACCGAAACCAAAACAAATTCTGCAAACATCATCAAGAATCATCAGACTTCGAAGCCAAAGAAAATCGCAGGAAAAGGAGAAGGACAATCCGTTTTTTCTTCTTGAGCGAGAGAGACAATCTGTTTTCTTTCTATTCTTCCAAAGAAAACATAAGAAAATTGAATAAGAAACGCGTAGAAAAGATAGTGCACGATCTAGTTTACGTAAGGAGTTGCAAACGCCAACATCAAGCGTATTGGTGTCGAGGAAGAAAAGAGGAGACTTTGTGTAGAACAAGAGACAACCGGTTGGAGATTAACACAAAGCAAAAACGTTGTTGTAAAGAAGAAAAGTATACGAAGAAGATTTACTAGGAGTACTCAAGATTGTGTGGAGATTTATTTGTTGTGTCGAAGTTAACACAACAACAACAACAACGAGCGCAACAAAACAAACAGAAGACCAGAAACTTGTGGTTTGTTTTTTCGTTGCAAAGAAGAAAAGGAACGAACGAAGAGTTTGATTTGTTCCAAAAGGTTACCAAGGCGTGGTAACATAGAACGTGTAAAGTGGTATTGTTTTTCGTTGATCTAATCGAACTTCTGGAAATTTTTGGTTCGACATCACCAATTCGACACAAAGAAAAATATAGAAACTTGGTTGTTATTTTTCTGGTCCGAAGCAGAAGAAGAAAGAAAAGAAACAAAATTCAGTCCGAATTTTTTTTTGTTGGAGATCAAAGTCGAATTGAACCAAAGACAACGAAGCAATAAAAACAAGGGAACACACAAGGAAATTCAAATCCGTGAATTATCACAACGAGGTCAAAACAAAATTCAAACTTTTGAATTTCGTTACATTTCTCATATTATAGATACTCGTATTACTATTAGGATTTCCGAAAACTATTATTGTTCCCGTAGTATTAAGTATACCACAAAAGGATAGAAATTCTCATTAAATTAGAAAGTGAAGATCATTAACACTTTCAAGATGGGCGATGACACAAACGCAACAACTACATTAAAACCCATAACACCTATTGCACAATACCAATGCCCTAAGTTGAAAAACACAAATTATACGGTATGGGCTATACAAATTAAAGTTATATTAGAAGCACATGGTTTATGGGATACAATAGAACCTAAGGAAAGCGTAGAAGTAGATGATAAGAAGGATAAGTCAACTATTGCCCTTCTATATCAAGCATTATCAGAAGATGTAATTTTACAAGTAGCAAGTTGTAAAAAGGCAAAAGAATTATGGGAATCACTAAAAAGGAGACACGTAGGAGAAGAGAAAGTGCAACAAGCAAAGTTGCAATCTTTAATGATAGGATTTAATGCCCTTCAGATGAAGGATGATGAAACCGTGGATGCATTTTCAGATAAGTTAAACGGTTATGTTACTAAGGCAAAAGAACTAGGCAAAACATTGGATGAATCACTCGTAGTTAGAAAACTATTAGACTCCACACCAGATAGATTCATTCAGATAGTAGCATCCATAGAACAGACTAGTGATCTAGATGATATTACCCTAGATGAGATCACTGGAAAACTCAAGGCATTTGAGGAAAGAATAAAACTCCGTAAGGGAAATCAAGTTGAAAGCCAGGATAATTTACTATTCACACAGGGTGAACACTCAGATAGAGGAAAGAAATTTATTAAACGCGGAGGTAGACAAAATTATTTAAAGAAAAACTGGCGGAAAACAGACAGAGAAATAACTCACATGAAGGAAACTCAAACTATAAGGGAAACCCTAATAAGAATACAAATAGGAAGGATTTGAGTACCGTAAGATGTTACAAGTGCAATAAACTTGGACATTTCATGAACAATTGTAGATCAAACACAACAACTCAGGAACATTCAAACCTTATCTTAGAAGATGAAGAACCATCACTATTAATGACCGTACATGAAACCAAATATGAAGAAGTACTGTTGAATGAAGGCCAAATTCAACCAGGAAAATATGCTTCAAAGGATGAAAGCGTATGGTATTTAGATAACGGTGCGAGTAACCATATGACAGGAACCAAAACTCACTTTAAGGATATAGATGAAAAGATAACAGGACGAGTACGTTTTGGAGATAGGTCGTATGTAGAAATAAAGGGAAAAGGCTCTATATTATTAGGTTGTATAAACCAAGAACAAAAGGTAGTAACGGATGTGTATTATATACCGAACCTTAAGAGCAACATACTAAGTCTAGGACAACTTACAGAAATAGGTTGTAGAGTTATAATGGACGGGAATAAATTGACTTTGTATGACAAGAGCAGAAGGTTGTTGATGAAAGTAGAAAGATCTAAGAACAGACTTTACAGTATTAAACTACGAATAGACACACCTATATGTCTATTAGCAAATATAGATAACCAAGCATGGTTATGGCATGCTAGATTAGGTCATCTAAACTTTTACGATATCAACAAGATGACTAGAAAGGGTCTAGTAGATGGATTACCTAGAATAAATCATGTAGGACAGATTTGTGATGCATGTTTATTGGGAAAGCATAGTAGAACACCATTTCCAAACCAAGCTAAATTCAGATCTAAGAACCCGTTGGATTTAATATATGGAGACCTTTGCGGTCCTATAAGTCCAGCAACACACTCAGGCAAGAAACTAATATTCTTGTTAGTAGACGATTGTACACGATTTATGTGGGCTTACTTTCTTACTTCAAAAGACCAAGCCTTTAGTACATTCAAGGAATTTAAGCATAAGGTAGAAATGGAATTGAGATTGAAAATAAGGATGTTTAGAACAGATAGAGGAGGTGAATTTACATCAAATGAATTCACACAATACTGTAAGGATAATGGGTTAGCTAGACAGTTAACAGCACCATACTCACCACAACAGAATGGAGTAGTGGAGAGAAGAAATAGGACAGTGTTATCAACCACTAGGAGTATGATGAAAGCCATGAAGTTACCTTTAACTTTTTGGGCGGAAGCAGTGAAACACGCTATTTACATACTAAATAGGGTACCTACAAGAGCCCTAGTAGATAAAACTCCATATGAGGCACTCTACAGTAGAAAACCAAACCTAGAAAACCTAAGGATATTCGGATGCACAGCTTATGCTAAGATAACAACACCTCATTTAAAGAAGCTGGATGATAGAAGCATACCAATGATCTATTTAGGAGTAGAGGAAGGATCAAAAGCATGTAGGTTATATGATCCAATAGCCAAGAAGAAATATGTTAGTAGAGACGTTAAATTTATGGAAACTAAACCGTGGAATTGGGAAAAGAATGGAGAGGATACAAGTACACAAGACACATCTTGGACTAGTTTTGTAGTAGAGGAAGTTGACAATGCAAACCAAATACCTGTCAACATAGGAAACGATGACGATGTATTTCCAATACCGGATCCATTACCAGATTCATCATCAGAACCAAACTTCCCCTCTCAACCAAACTCACCATTCACACCACCAACATATAATTACGAACCTAACTCAGAAAGTGAAATAGAAACTACTATTAGTTCACTTAGAAGCTCGTTAGGAAGCTCTGGAAGAATTGATCATACACCAGTACGAGGATTGAAAGGTTTAGCAGAAATTTACGAAACTGCAAGTGTAGTAGAAACACCAAGTTTATTTTTCACAGAAGAAGAACCTCGTAACTACAAGGAAGCATCAAAAGATCATAAATGGATTGAGGCCATGAAGATTGAATTGGATTCAATAAACAAGAACAGCACATGGATTCTTACTACATTGCCAGAGAATCAAAAGGCAATTGGACTCAAATGGGTATTTAAAACCAAAAGAGATGCACATGGAAATATTATCAAATACAAGGCACGGTTAGTAGCAAAAGGATACGTACAAGAACAAGGAATAGACTTCGATGAAGTATTTGCCCCAGTTGCTAGGATAGAAACAGTTCGTTTAATATTAGCGTTAGCAGCATATCATGGTTGGCAAGTTCATCACTTAGACGTAAAATCAGCATTTCTACATGGTGATTTAAAGGAAGAAGTTTACGTTACACAACCAGAAGGATTCGTACAACCAGGAGAATCAGGAAAAGTGTACAAGCTTATTAAAGCTTTATATGGATTAAGACAAGCACCGAGAGCTTGGAATGTGAAGCTTGATCAAACCTTAAAATCATTAGATTTCAAGAAGTGTAACCTCGAACAAGCAGTTTATACAAGGAGGACCAAGAACTCAACAATTATAGTTGGAGTTTATGTAGATGACTTAATAATTACAGGCACTCCAAAGAAAGAAGTAGAATTATTTAAATCCCAGATGGAAGAGAAGTTTGAAATGAGCGACTTAGGATTGTTAGCTTATTACCTTGGGATAGAAGTTACACAGACAGGAGGAGAAATTACAATCAAGCAAACAGGTTATATTAACAAGATCTTGAAGGAAACAAACATGGAAGATAGTAATGATACGAAGATACCAATGGATCCCGGTACTAAGTTGGTCAAGGCGGAAGATGGAGAATCAGTTGACGCAACTTATTACAGAAGCTTAATTGGAAGTCTCAGGTACTTACTACATACAAGACCAGATCTTAGTTATTCAGTCGGACTACTCAGCAGATGGATGCAAGAACCAAAAGACCATCACCTGAAAGCAGTAAAGCAAGTAATCCGATACATCAAAGGAACAAGAGAGCACGGCATAATTTACAAGAAAGAAGGCGGCTGCAAGATTACAGGATATAGTGATAGTAGCTATGGAATCAACACTGATCAAGGAAAAGGAACTACAGGCGTAGTATTTTATTTTGGAGAGTCACCCATTACATGGAGCACTCAGAAACAACCGACAGTGGCACTATCATCATGTGAATCAGAATTTATGGCGGCTACAGCAGCAGCATGTCAAGCACTATGGATGAAAAGATTACTCAGTGAATTAACTGGAAATGAAGAACAAAAGATAACGTTGAAGATCGATAACGTTTCAGCAATAGCATTAGTGAAGAACCCAGTATTTCATGGAAGAAGTAAACACATCGACATTCGATACCATTTCATTCGAGAATGCGTAGAGAATGGACACATCAACATAGAACATGTCAGAGGAGAACTACAAAGAGCAGATATACTAACAAAGGCTCTACCAAGATTGAAGTTCATGACAATGCGACAGATGCTCGGAGTTCAAGATTTAACAAGAAGCAACGATGAAGATTAAGGAGGAGAATGTGACCCGAAATAATCTTCATACTTATGCTTAGTATTATTATTAGTTAGTTAAAAGTTAGAAGGACCATTTATGTTAAGTAGAAAGTTAATAACTAACTTATAGTTATTTCGGTTGGACAAACACCAAACCGAATGGTCACAATGGTTAGGCTAGATCGAATGGTCACAACCATTCTATGAAAAGACACAATGGTTCAACACAATGGTTGGAACCTTATATATATGTAATTACATGTAACTTTACAATGGTTAATGAAATTTTAGTTTTACTTATTCATATTACTTTGCAATTCAATAAATCGATCCAGAAACATTTGGGACAACAAAATCCGCCATATCGGTCTTGGCGGCGCCATGGCGGAGACCATAAATTATAAAGGAATATGAAGAAAAAAAAAACCCTAGATCTAGGCTAGATCTGAAGTGAATATGAAAAAAAAACCCTAGATCTGAAGTTAAACGGCGTTGACCGGCGTGAATCTGAAAAAAAAAAACCAGATCTGAAGTTGACCGGCGTTGACCGTCATTGACTGACCGCCGCCAAGGCTGATTTTTGACCGATTTTGACCGCCAAGCTCCGATTTTGACCAAAAACGCCAAGTTAGACCGATATGGGAAATATCGTGGCGGTGGACCACCGAAATCCGCCATGGCGCCGCCATATCGGCCGCCATGGCCGATTTTTACAACACTGCTCGCTTGTATACATGCTATAATTTCCTCCCATACTTCAGAAATGTTATCCATATTAATTATAGAATTGTGCTCATTTCATATTGCCATAGAAAATGGACATCTGAAGAAAAGGTGTTCATGATCTTCTTGTTGACTCTTGCATAGTAAGGATGATCAAATGTTTGTCGTTAATGGATTGTAGCCCCACCTTTTCATCCGAATACATTGAGAAAACCAAACATTGTTATACGATGGAACACACTCCTCGCCGAATTGTTGCCCAAACACTTTTAGTGGAAAATTCTACCACTTTGTTCGTTTTGTCCAGCCAGAAAATTTAGTCTTTTCTATCCTGATTTATATGAGGGATTAGGATTTGAGTAAGAATGGGATATTTGTTGACCCATTATAACGATTTTAGTTGATTGGACCTGAACAAGATTTTATTGAAATTAAATGAAATTCTAATGAAGTACAAACTGGATATGCTTTCACGAGGCAGCCGTCTCTCCTGACTTCATTCCTAATTCAATAGTAAATTAAACATACTATCTATTCTGTACAATTTCATCTGTGTAGTGGTAAATTATGGTAAAAAATGGTACTTTTTCATAATATGATTACCATAAAGCTTTATGGTAACAGTATTGATATATAGCATAATAGTTATAGAAATATTGAAGAGACTACCTTAATTTGTTAACTTGAAATGTTGAGTCTAATCGCAATTTAATTGCCTGTACAGGTTTTGGGGACACCTACAAGAGAGGAGATAAAGTGTATGAATCCAAACTACACCGAGTTTAGGTTCCCTCAGATAAAACCTCATCCTTGGCACAAGGTATGCTCTAAAGTTTGATTACATATGCTGCATCAATAGATCTTTTGTTGCTTTAAATGCTTGGTAACATGGGCTAAGGCTGGTGCTTGGAAAATAGGGTATTTTTGGGTAAAAGTTGTCACAAAGTTCAAAAATTCAATGACTAACATGGACAAGCCTTAAGTTCAAAAAAACATGGACAAGCCTGCTCTTTTATCTAACCTAACAAATCATTTGTGACCAAAAATCTAATGCGGTATGCCAGGAGCTTTTTAAAGCATTATTGTGGGAAATCTTATGTGGCGTGTCAGCCAGTTTACTGCCCCATTCATGTAAAGTCTGACATTATTGCCACATAAATCATTTGAACTGAGGGGCTAATTTTCTGGTCATGAAACATGTGTAGATTTTGATGTAGAAATGATGTTTATTTATGAAATTGACTATACAAGTTTGAACTTAAAAAATCACATTGTAACTTTTAAGTGGTTATGCTGTTCAGGTTTTCCAGAAGCGTTTACCTCCTGAAGCAGTGGATCTAGTTTGTAGGTTTTTCCAGTATTCACCCAATTTACGCTGCACTGCTGTAAGTTAGTTTTATGAAGCTTCATTCTTATTAGATTTATTGATGAAGTAGTGATTGTGATTGACTATTTATTGTTTCCTAACATTTTCATTCTGTAGTTGGAAGCTTGTGTTCATCCCTTCTTTGATGAATTGAGGGACCCAACTACGCGTCTCCCCAACAATCGACCCCTTCCTCCACTCTTTAATTTTAAACATCAAGGTAACTTACTTTCCTGAAAGTTAACTATTATAGCCTCCTATTAACTAGAGGTGGCAATTATGACTCATTTTTATTTTGGTCCATTTGGGTGGGTTTATCCCTAATAGTCAAATGGTTCAAATGAGAAATTCAGTTAATATCAAAATGGGTTTGCTAGTCGACATACTATTTTGACCCATACTAAAAACATCTCATTTGGGTGGGGTTTTCCCTCTTTTATTCATTACTAGAAGGGTACCCGCGCAATGCGGCGGCGGGTATCCGATGACTATATTTGTGGCGAGCAAATATTTTTTATTTTAAACCTTTCCTTAGCGTTGTCCTAAATACTTTAAAATGTAGTAGATATATGTTTTTTTTGAAAGTAGAACATTTAAATTATTACTATAGTGTAATGTGTGTTTAGAGGCTGAGATTAAACTGTGTTAGTTTGTAGGCTTTATATATATGAAATATGCATTAAAAGGTAATTAACTAATTATAGTATAGGCGTTTCTTTTTCTTTTTTTAAATCACATTGCAGATTTTTTTTTTTTTTTTTTTTTTTTTTAATTGGGTTGTTATATCACATTGATTAAACGAGCTATTGCAATTTAATGAGGTTTATAAATATTAGTGGCTCCTACCATTAATGAGATTAAAATTCATAATGTAATGTAACTCCTATTCATAAGTATATGTTAGTTTGAAATCCTTTCAATTAAAGAAATGTTTTTGGTCTTAATTTTTTAAGACTTCCTTTTTAGGAATGGCCTAAATGCATTATAATGTAGTTAAGATTGTTGTGATATTAAGGAATCATATATAACAGTTACCAGTTTGTAAAAAATAGAAAAACTTTTTTGCCGGTCGACATACTCTTTTGACCCATACTAAAAACAACTCATTTTAGCCTAAATTTATATTGACCACTCACCGAACCCATTTGTCTCACCTGACTAATCTAGTTGTTTTCTCGACAACCATTTTACCCAAAATAAGTTTCCTTTACATCCTATTGAAATTCTAAAATTGTTTCTAGTGTTTTTTTGGACTATTTCCATTTAAATCTGGACTACAGGTCCATTTCTCATGATTTTTGTATTCATCAACTGTGTTTTTGGTGTTGCAGAACTTGCTGGCATTTCTAGAGAGACTGTCCACAGGCTTATCCCGGAGCATGCTCGGAAGCAGAACTTATTCATGGCTTTAAACATCCAATGATTTTGGGAGATGTTGCGTGGGTTGCTCGTTTACTGTATACTGTTTGCTTGCTGCTTATTATGTGTATGTTACATATGAGTTTGTAATGATATGATATGAGGCTTAGTTGGGTATAAAAGTGAGCCCAAGTTTTTTTATTATCGTCATATATTAATGTGTCTTATATGGTTGGTACCTTTTTTTTTAACGATTAAACCACTTCTTTGCTACATTTCGTCACGGAGTTTGTTTTCTTTTTGTTTCATCTGAATATATTCCATACTGACTGCTTACCATTAGATGCACTCAGCCCTGAAGTCGTAGAACAAATCACTATAATCATAGCACATTGTTTGTGCATGGCTTTAACAACGGGCACTTGTATGATCTCTTAAATGTTTGATGCATCATAGGTTGATTTTTGGTTCTTTAAAGCAAATCATTAACACAAAAACAACATATCAATAAAAAAATGGTTTGGGTCACCATTATTTATTTATTTATTCTTACCAAGACATGTGTAAAGTAAATAAATGAAGATGAAGTAAAGTTGTCTTTTAATAGTTGGGTTGAAACTATTTCTAATTTTTTTTCAAACTCTTAACCGGTCAATAAATCAATGGGTGAATACTCCTAAATTGAATTATCCTGTATACTAAAAGGCAAAGTAAAACGCCGTTCGTTCAAGGAAGTATTACGGATTCCGGAATCATTATGGAACTAATTTGCTATCTCATTGGCTGTTCGGATGTAATTTATTGCTAATGTCACACTTTTCAGCACATGAATGATCAACTTTCATTAATGACAACGAAGTGCTACAGTGCTTGAGCAACAGTGCACCCCGTTTCCCGTTCCACATTAAATAAAAAATATAAAAACGCGTCTCTTGAACCTTCCACACATCTCTATCATCTTCCCCTCTCTAAAAAACACACACTCCTCTCTCTAAAAACACGCATACTCACTGATTATTCATAGATCTTTTTTGCGTGTTACAAATCGATGTAACAAAATCAATACACAACCAAGATGCGAAAGATGCGAATATTTTCACCCAAAGACGTGCATCTCTCGAGGTGTTGACACAAACAAATACTATCCTAAATCTCACATAACGCATGTTTGGGTTTGATGTTTAGGGGTTTTTTTGTAAATTGATTTGCCTGATAAGAGCTAATCTCTTATTTTTATGTTTCATATATTTTAATTTGTGTACTTTTAATTTTGCATTGATGAAGTGATTATTTGATTATTGTTATAAAGTGTTTTAGGCCTTTAAGCATTATGTTTTTAGGATTAAAAATGTTGGTTTTGTTTATAATTCGGGCAAATGGGAAGGGGAGTTTTTCCTTGGTAATCCAAATATTAAATATGAGGTAAGCAAATTTCTAAATCAGTATGGTCATTTGATAAATTTTGAAGTCTTGGTATTGGAGAATGGAGATACGTTATATATTATGGCGAATTAGTAAAATTTATGTGATTTTGGTGCCAACGAGCAAGAACCCAGTTGCATATAAATGGTATAATGCCAATGACAATATTCTTGGAAAGAAAACGAATGTTCTTTTTTGAAAAATTGTACCTTTTTTAATCAGGGAATAGTTTGTAAATGTTATGATGAATGGATTTTTTTTATTTTTTTTTCTTTTGACATTAGGATTGGATGTGATTTACTGTTGCTTTTTGCCACACGTTTCGTGGGACAAGAGGTGATCCTTTTAGTGCAGCTACTAAGATGTGACCGTCGGAGGATGGTGCTAACTCTTTGGCCATGGCTAAGCGATGAAGTAAGATCACCCATCTTTAGATCGCTTAGTATACTCCATGTAGGTTGTTGTCTAGCTAGATTATACTTACCGAATTTACTTTATATAGTGAGGGTGAACTTTGAGTTTCTATAAAAGCTTGGAATTGACAGGTGGTGTTTTCACGATATAGATATTGCTCCTGATGGTTAAACATTGGAGGTAGCATGAACCAACTCTTATGCTTATGCTTTTAATTAATTTGGTGCATGTAACACGTATATGGTTGTTTTAAGTTCCTGCGTATTATTGCCTGTAAAGAATTTGGCAATCTGATTCTTTAAGAACCATTTTAAGATGTACTAACTTCCTGCAACTTGCCGCCCTTACAGGTATCCAGAAAGAAATAACTAGGAGTTCACCAACTGTTACTGGCAATTACCTTTGTAGCACTGATAGACTACCAAAGGTAACTTATATACATACAATTTCCTAATTTGAACACTCACATTACCTTATCTCAATATGCCATATTAACATAAATTTACTGTGTTGAAACAAAACAGGAAAGAAAAGACAGAATAATCAGAGGCCTACAAACTATGGTGAAATAACATCGGGAGATCATGCAAGACGAAACACCTTGGCCAGGAAATAACCCGTGAGATCATCCTACCATGATTCAGGTAAATTATCAATTTACCTTTTTCAACGTTATAATTTCTTACTTTTAATACAGTTTTCGTTTAATACAACCGATTTTGTACAAATATTTCATTAAGAAGATGAGTAAGTGTGTTCTATGTTCATGGAATTCATTTTACTGAAATATGCAATACATACATGTTAACTTTATAGTTCTGTAGCTTGAAGTTTTTGATATTCCATGACAAATTTTGAAAGCAAACTTTAAAGTTAGCTAACTATCTAATATCGTAATGATGCGAACGAAAAAAAATAGTAATTATATTATACAAATATACTAATAGCCATGGATTTACTATTCCCTTTTAGGCCCGTTTGCACTGTTCGGTGAGCCCAAATCCGATCCACTCTTAATACCCGCATCCGAATATAGTTTGTCTCCTCTCACACATCCCTCATAACTTTTCACGTTTACCGGAGATCCAATGGGGCGGAAAAAAACCGAAAAAAAATGGGTCGGCATCTATAGTGAATTCTGTGAGTGTAGCTACAGTATGATCTACAGAACATTATCTACACAATAAAAGGCGTGGTTTTGCTACAGGACTTTCAGATATAGTGTCTTTGTGAGGATTTTTATCCTCTCACACCATTTTCTTCTTGAACCTTCTCTTCAAGATCTATCACTCTCACCCAACTCCCATCTTCTTTTTGTTGAAACTTCTTCCTCACACACACATAACAATAAAAAAAATACACAATTGTTAGCCGACGGTTCAACCTTTTTTTCCAGCCGTTTCAACCCTGCCAACGAAACCCACCACTAGAGATGAAGAAGAAGATGGGGAAGAATGAGGTCCCAAGATGAGGAAGATTGAAGGATTTTTGGGTAAAAGATTTTAGAGATATTTGTGAAAGAATCAAGATGTGTCTTTGTTGTACATGTACCAGAATCGATTAGCAGCAACATGTAAGTTTTAATTATTTTGATTTTTTTTTTTTGGTTAGGTATAATCCAGATTTTTATGGAATTTCGGGATTTTGGTTCTTATATACAAGAATTTAGGGGCTGATTTTTTTTAGATTGTTTGCAGCAAGTTAGTTAAAAAAAATAAGGGTTATGTAGCCCATCTTTGGTCATAGTAGTTTGTGGATGTTGAAGGATTTGAGTTACTTTTGTATGTTTGGGTTTAGGAGGATTTTTTGGATTAAAGATTATAATTTGATGCTGTTTTTGTAAAAGAAATTGGTTGCACACCTGATAGAAACCCTAAGAAGAATATAAATTAGATACTAGCAGGTTGATCAATTTAAACACAATTTGGCTGCATTAACTATGTTAGTAATCTAAGCTTTAACTTCTTCTTTCTTTTAAACATTTTCAGAGGCTATGATTTCTAGGACTCATATATATGCGTTCATAGGAACTGATGGTGAAGGTATGGTTATAGCTCCCTTTTTAAAATAAGTATTCATTTTCATTTGTATGCGCTAAAAATGTGAAATTTTTGCTAACATAAGCAGATTGGTGGAAGATTAGGATATAACATTCGTGAAACGTTACAGTCTCAGGCCAAAGTCTTTGTCGATTTTCAGTGTGAAGCTTGGGTAATATTTTGAAACTTTCATTTCTAAGGCTTTGTTATTTAGTTGGATTTCATTGCAGTGATCAAATTCGTGATTAATATGCAGACGTCAAATCAAAAACTTTTAGTATCAATAATCAATTGTGGTACTGAATTTTGTGGGCATGTTCTGTATTTGGTGTATCTTGATTGAAGCTTGCCAAAGAAGTGGCGCTACAAGATTTAAGTTTGCTTGCACAGGTAATGTGCGTCTGGATTTTCTTATTTTCTATATGCGCGTGTAAGATATGTGTCTATAACGCCGGTTACTGCAGAAATTCTGACCTGCCTGGCGAGCGATCCCAGTTCGCGACCGGTCTCTTTTGCAGTTAGCACTTTAAATTGCAGGTATGTTATGCTGGGTTATCTTTTTTCGCAAATTTTTTTGCTTTCAAGTTACAAGTTTTTTTTTTTTTTTTTTTTTTTTTTTTTTTTTTTTTTTTTTTTTTTTTTTTTTTTTTGTTGTTGTTGTTGTTGTTGTTGTTGTTGTTGTTGGTACAATGCTTAAATTCAACTTAAGGTTTTATTTATTTGAGGCGAGAGAACGTTAGCTAATTAAGTGGGAAAGTTCATCCGATAAAGGCCTATATGAGGTGTGAATTTGAATTGTTAGTCCCTCATAACCATTGGTAGTAGGCTGCTAATAACTTCTTACTATGAGTTAAGTCATTCTGTGGCATGGGATCTGAACTTACCTGTAGTTGACCATAGATATTGTAATTACTATAGTTGTTTTGTATTGTTCATTTTAGCATTTTCGATCTACAAGAGTTTGTTGATATTCAGTGTTACACTGTATCGAACAACGTATCATATTAACTATTTAGTTGCAAGAATTCAAGATCTTATAATATAATATTATGGATTTGATTTAGGTTTCCATTAACTTTATGCATTATTGGCCTTATATATGATTGCAGAAAGAGCTTGAATCCTGATGCTTTGGTCGGTCGACATGGAGTTACAGTCCATGTCACAGTTGTGCCCCTTCTTTCCCAGGTGAAGACATTTACACACTAACTTTTTTCAGTTTTTTTCGTTTTTTTTTTTTTTTTTTTTTTTTTTTTTTTTTTTTTTTTTTAAGCTCAGGAAGCAGAGGCATGTGAGTTCTTCATTTGCACGTAATAAATGTCGGCGCTGTAGAAAAACAGGTTACGTGAACAACAACCTGTTGCATCCTCAAAAGAGCATTTATTTGTTCCGGTACTAAACATTTATCTGTTAATTTCTTGCTGACATTTAGGCGGGACGCAGTCGCAAGCTACATTTGTTGGTGACTCACGTGTAGGTGACAATCATAATCTCGCGGTTAATCGAAGTGAGCCACCTTTTTATATATCCAATTTCTTATGTACCGTGTTCCGGCACTACTTTTCTTAAATATATGTCATGTGTGTTATATTTTCATACATTTTTGCAAGCCCTCCCCCAAAATATAAAATTTTCACTACCTGTGACTGCATTTGTCTACATCGTCATGCCCTTTTTTGGTTTGAAGAGACAGATGATGTTTAGCAGGCAGAGTGGTGCAACATTATTTATGAACAAGTCAGTTTGGATTTGGTATTATATGTTATGGGTTAAATAAGAGGATATGGATAGGAAAAGAATGTGTCACTGCGAGTCTAAAGTGTGTATCCAAACACCCTATTATTCAAGACTTCTAAGGTTTGTAAGATTGAGAATGTTTCTCCAACCTCTCCAATAAAAAATTAGCAGGCATTGACAACTGTTTCAGTGATTGGTTACCAACATTCGAATTTCAGTTTTACCATGAATAATTGTTTTCTTTGGTGGGTCAATTTGCATCATTACCTAAGCACGGTTATGGATTGGTTTAGTGCTAAAGCATGGGACATTATTAAACATATAAATGGTCTAAAAAGTATCTATTGGTAATGGTATATGATTCATCCATGCCTCTTACTGTTATTATTTGTAGCAAGATAAAAACATAAAGGCAAAGTCTTTTGAATCATTTTATATTTTTGAGATTAATAAACAATACTATGTATTTATAAGTTTTAACTGTATCCCGATATTTTAGATATTTAAAAATTGGTTCATAATGAGTTTGCAAATTTCAGTTAGTCCAAGATCAATTGCGCACCTTTAATCCTTCACTTTTTATCACGTTTTGGGCTATATAGAGTGAAGTACAATATTAGCATTGGTTTAAACCTGTAAAAATGCAGGCTGTATAGCTAGCTGCCAATGTTTTTTCTTTCTTTCTTTTTCTTTGCAGCTTGAAATTTTAACCTCTAAGTATTTGTATGCTTGAAATTCAGTATAATCATATGTTCATTAATAAATTGCCATAACTTTATCCTTTGTAGTTCATATGTCTTATAATTAATAGATAAGTGATAGTACGCTATTTACGGGGGCAAATATCGGGTTTGATGGTATGAACGTGCATAAGCCAAAACTTCCTTTTGTGATATCAAATTGTATTAGTAATATGAATACATGTTCTTATATGCTTTTATTAACCATATGAATGATTTTACAAGATTCCGGTTTGATTGTTTCTGGCAGGATATAGGCTTGATGCATGAATTTGTGGATTATTTTGATGTGATAGCAGGGACGAGTTGGCAAGAAAGCTTTAGCTGAAAGGCAAGTTCACACACTTATTAGTTTAGCTTACGCAAATATTTACTTTAGAGGCGGTGACATGAGTGGGTTGTGCTGGTTAGGTAACATGTCAAAAGGGGGTTGGGTCACAATGGGTCATTTGGAGTATTTTTTGTGTTATAGGCCAACATAAATGTAATACAGATTATCCGTTTTTAATTTATTAAGTTTTGCATTTGTAATGCACAAAACCGTAATGGTGTTCTACGTAAGTATATGGTTGGAAACATAATCGAAGATTTATAAAGGTAGTGGTATTTAGTTGCCCGCTAATGTCATATTCTGTATTTCAGCTGCAAACAAGGTGATGCCTTTTGTGGTGACTATTTGGCAAGAGTTTGTTCAATGTGAAATTTAAAGCCATATCAAATGGATCAATTTAAAGTGTATAGTTTATTTTCTGTTGCGTATGTGTTTGAGCTGTTGGAATAATGTATCTTATATTTGATTCATTTTTATATCAACTAAATACATGCTTATTAGTTGATGTATCAGGTTAGGAGTTTTGAGAGCAGCTTCTATTACGTGCCTTACATGTAGGGCTGCAAACACTCTTAATAGCTACACATTTCAGAAAAACAAAAAACGAAACAAACTTTCACTAAATCAAATAAAACCAAATGAAGCTTAAAATACTTCTTTAGCCAAACGACCCGCAGCGAAGCGCGGGTTTAAATCCTCTTTGTAAACACAATTTGTGATCCACATATAGATGACAAGAAACACATTATTTATTGAAGGACTGAGAAAAGTTTTTCCAATACACTCAATTGATATATTAACGACAATGCTTTTTCCTTTGTTAACGGCAACATCAGTTACGCTGATGCGAAATTTTTGTTATGTCTTTTAGAGATGCCATTCATATCATTGTCCGGCATTTGGGAGCTCAAAGCATGTAGAAGAGACAGAAGTTTCCAGCAACGAACTGATGCAGAGCGAAAGTGATGCCGTCTCCGCTGCTCGAACCATGGTTCGGCTTCCGCATATATACAAATAAAAAGGTTTGTTGCAAATATTTTGTTTTTCAAGTTTAAATGTAATGATGTTGATTTGTCAAAGAGGCATACAAATCTCAATTTAGATTTATAGTCACTATATTTGTAACCTCAAAATTCCCGACAAGTGTTCATTTGCATTCTAGAACGCAATAAGCTAATGAGCAGCTTAAATAAACAATTTCAAACACCCTTTAATTGCATAGTATTGTAAGTACCTTTTTCCCCGGGTTTATCCACCAAAATTAAATCACTAAATACATTCTTTTACCTACAACAAGAATTCATGTAAGGTGACACGTGGCTAAAATCTGTATTTAGTTGGTTGTTAAAATCAGGAAAAGCTACACTTAATGTTGTTTTCTGTTTATACACTTATACATATTTGCAACAAACCTTTTTTGGCACACACAATATGTTTATGATTACGTGACCATAAAAGTAATGCCAAACATTACCAAAGTTACTGTTATATAATGAGACATCATACATGTTTAATTAGAAATATGTTTGGCAGGTTAGTGGCTCTCTTGGCCAAAAGAGTTGATTCGAGGCAGCAAATCAGGTTTGAATGGTAGAAATATACATGAAGCTATTGACAATAGGTAAGTCCACAAAAGTCTACAATCTTCACCTGTTATTTTGTTTACTGATATACAGATATAGATTCCTGATGTCGGTTTTTTGTATATTGGATATTTGATGTTGTTTGCTGCAAACACAGTAATTGAGATAAGCAAATATGAACCTTATATTCAAAAGAAACAAATACATAAAAACCAATAAGTAAATAATTACTTTTAATAGGCATTTCCAAACACCCCTAAAGTTGAAGATGGTAATTTTGGAAATGATGTCCTGAGTATTTACGCCCCATGTAATAAGAATCCCATAAATACATAGGTTGTTGTCAACGAAATGAGCTTCAATCTTTTATAGCAAAATAGTTTGGTTCAGGCTTCTTTTTGGCAACCTCATGGATCAAACCCTTCTTATGTGTACTTTTCACATTTTAGGCTGCTTTTGAAAGAACCTGAATAAAGCTCATAATGAGGTTTTAAAAGAAGTGGATAAAGCTCATAATGAGCTTATTTCGAGGAAATTGTCTTGGTAATTATTAGAAATAGAATTCAGGCGACTTTTAAGTGTTAGAATCGTT
Organism: Artemisia argyi; assembly: GCA_030686995.1. Taxonomy (NCBI): domain Eukaryota; kingdom Viridiplantae; phylum Streptophyta; class Magnoliopsida; order Asterales; family Asteraceae; genus Artemisia; species Artemisia argyi. Next base: position 271,479,057 of record CM060709.1, on the reverse strand, counting down.
CCCCCTTTTAACTATCCAGCGAACTTGACCCATTCACAAGTAAATGGTTTGAAACTGACACATCCAGCGAAACTATGATATTGTTAACAGTGCTCTATACACAAGTAACTGCTCAACCAAGCACCTAATGCCTGATCAATTAAACGGGGATTAGACTTATGCATAAAGCAGTCTATATTTGATATGTATAAAGATAAACTTGCTAAATAATACACTTATCAACAGAAAATCAGTTATATAGTTACCAGATACTGCATGAAATCTATACTGAACACGAGTTATCAGTAGGTTTTAAGCATGCTGGGATAAATAGTATCCGTTTTACTCATTTAAACGTTGCTTTCCTATTTTAATGTTCTCAGGTTGCACATATGCAATCAAAAAAGTCTGATAATTTCTGCAGGCAATTGCTAAATCCCACTGGCACCACTAACGCTTCCAAAAGAGCAGCCATTGCTGCTGCATGAGGCTACTACCATGGCTACAAAGGTTTGATCCATGAGGCTGCTGCAATTGCTGCAAAGCTCCATAAATAGCTTTATTTCATATAGAAGAACCTTTCTTAGCATGTAATAAGAATTGCTTATTTTATGTATGTACTCAACTTGGATAAATAAATTAATGTGTGAGATTTAACAACAAAGGGTCCATAGCTTAGTGGTAGACTAATTGACTGCATGTAGTTCATATCTTATTAATAAGACCGTTGACTCTGCTTCCTTGATTGAATAATCCAAGGTGAATCAATTAGACAGGACGGACAAACAAGCAACTAAAATTTACAAAATCTATGGTCCAACGCACTCCTGCGGCAATGCGCGGGCTACCTAGCTCGTTACTTGTCCAATGTACATGTTTGATGTCTAATATAGAAAATTATAATAACAATATTGATGTATCATTCAAATACAGTTTTTTTTCTTAATATATACCTTTTCACTAAATATACTTGGTGTTAGAGTTATAAAAAATGGTAGAAAGAACAAATTTTCTAGAGGTGCACTTGTAAAATATATTATCCTACTAACTTGACAAAGTTACAATTGTTCTCTCAACAGTAATAACGTGTATGAAAGGTCTATGACACCTAGGCCAAGTTCGTATCTTTTTGTTTAACGAGGTAGGCGCTGCGTTGTGGCGGGGTGCCGATTTTGCATTTTAATTGTTCTTGATAAGGTGTTTAGGACGCATTGTGACCTGTAATATGTGTTAAGCTACAAAAGCGTAAGTATCATGTGTTTTTACGTTGTTGGGCCATGTTTATGTTTGAAATGAGTTTTGCATCTCCTTAACCTTATATATGTTATTGTAGTAGTCCATGGTATGAATTTTTGCTCCAAAAAGTATAAAGCGATTGGGAAAAAAAAAAAAAAAAAAAAAAAAAAAAAAAAAAAAAAAGGCTTACATTTTGGGCCGGACAAACTTAACGGGCTGGGCCGCAAAGATGACGTGAGTGTGACGCCTGTCAACGCTCTATTAGTATATATAGTAATGTTTACCTAATCATAACCTTTTACAAAAATATTCAATGCAAAAATAACTAGCAAATGTAAATATAGAACTTATTTATTCAAAATTATTATTCAATCACCTTCAAATTTAGAACTTATTTATCTATACTACGTTATAAAAGATTTGGAACTTTCTATAAAACAAAGTCTTAAAATATTAAAATAAAAACCATTACTATAAATATAAACTATAAAATTAATGTAAAATTTAAAAATTTAAATCTCGTTTAAGCCATATAGTAATCCCTCTAATAATGATATATTTTAATAGAATTGTTTATAGCTCATTAAACTTATAACCGTCAATTTAATAATAAAATTTGAAAAATAAAAGTGTTAACTATTTAAACTATTAATAATTTATACGTTCTATTTTTGAAAAACATATATCTACTACGTTATAAAGTATTCGTGACATAATAAATAAGAAATGTTTAAAGTGAAAAACATTTGCTCGTCACAGAAATAGTCACCGGATATCCATCACTGCATTGCGCGAGTACCCTTCTAGTCTTACTCGTTTATAAAGCATTAAAGCCTTCTTTAAATAGAAACACTTAAATTTTAGCATTACAAGTTCTTAAGCTAAAAGTACAACTAATTAAAACACATTTTCTAACATTAAATACAATCTTTAAATAGAAATAATTAAAATTCAACATTACAAGTTCTTAACCTAAAAGTACAACTAATTAAAACACATTTACTAACATAAATACAATACAAAATCATTATTAATGTGGTCAAGATATTTAATGTAGTCAATTAATTAACTAGTTAATAAATACAATTAATGCAGTTATTAAAATACGCATTACATAAGAAATACAAATTATCAAGCAAACTGTACAACCAACTTAAACACAATTCATGCATTAAATGTTACTAATACAAATAATAAAACACATTATACAAATATATTCAAGTCTGAACGGGCAACTGGCCGAATGGGCACGGGCCGAACGAGCTCATGTTATACGAATGGTTTTAAAAAGGACCCAAAAAGACGAAATAAATTCTTTAGTTAATGAGTTGAAATACATCACATGAAATTCTTAATATCCGTAAATTTATTGCCAAAAAGATAAAATACAAGATTAACCGAAAAATAGTATTTCAGGGTACCCTGCTAGTTTACATTAAGTCAAAAGCTTGTAGGGAGTTATGTATTAAGATTGAAATCAAGTCTTGAGTTAGAAGATGATCCTATAATCTTACTATATTATAAAGCATTAATGCCTACTTAATATAAAAACTTTTAAAATTAAGCAATCCAAGTTATAAAGCTAAAAATATAAGTAATTAAATAATTTTATAACATTTACAAGTTTTTAAGCTCAAAGTACAACTAATTAAAATAGAAATACTAAGGGTCCGCTTGGTTCAAAGTGGGGAAAGGGAAAGGGAATGTAAAGGAATAAGTGAGGTGGGTAATCAGTACCTTCATCCAATTTACTCTATAATGGTTGATTACCAACTACGAGGTAATCAATACATTTGCACTCCCTAACCAAACACCATATATTGAGTGATGTAAGCCCTTTTAAATATCTTACCCATTCCCCCCCCCCCCCCCCCCCCCCCTAACCCCTCCACCAAGCACCCCTAACATTAAATATAATAGATAAATCATTATGTACATAAAATACAATTAATTAACTGCTTAATAAATACAATTAATGCAATTATTAAAACATTTTTTATATAAGAAATACAAATTATCAAGCATATTGTAAAACCAATTTAAACACAATTCATGCATTAAATGTCACTAATACAAATAATAAATCACATTATACAAATATTCAAGGCCGAACGGGCACGCGCCAAACGGTCTCGAGCCTGAACGAATACAATTAATGCTAAACGAAATTCTTGATATCAAATATATGATTCACAGGAAAATTTTATTTCAGGGTACTTGCTGCCACAATACGCGAATACCCTGCTACTATAATATAAATGCGTATCTTTATTTTTTTTCAAAATTTATGTTACTTGAGTAATGATTATACTATATAAACTAAACATAATCAATTCTAAATTTCTAAATTTGAAGGTGATTGAATAATAATTTTGAAACGCTATATTTACACTTGCTAGCTATTTTAACATTGAATGTTTTTGTAAAAGGTTGTGATTATGTAAACATTAAACAAAAGGATACGAACTTGGCCTATATAAACTAAACATAATCAATCATTCACTAAAGCAATACATTTTCAAAACACCATCTTAAAGTGATCGTAAATTGTAATTCTGCATAAACATAATGGCTAAGTCTGCAAACTTTTGCTTCTTACTACTTTTTGTTATCATAGGTTTGTCAACTTAGTTTTCAATCTTGTTTTACTAAATCCTGTCATAGATTGAACAATGTTGTTGTTTTTAGTAATACAAGATTGTTATTTGTAACGTGTCGCTTGCTTGCTCTTTGTTTCTTTTGCAGTTGGAGTTTCGATGGTTGAAGGCCAATCAAGATGCACCGATATATTGAACCCGAATGATTGTTACCTACCAGATTGCCGTAAACAATGCTTTGAAAAACACAATGGCAATGGACTGTGCCTATTTTCTGCTCCTTCAGGCCCTTATCAATGTGCTTGCATTTACAATTGTTGATGATGATTCAATTCATCCATTTATTTATGAGAGTTAAAACTAGAATAATTTTTTTGCTGTTATTGATCCTTTAATACACTTGTTTTGAGAATGATATGTTGAGTTTGTTGCCACGATTGTTTTTATTTAATTTTCAAACAGATAAAACCTATACTACTTAAACATTATTGTCATAAGTTATTAGAGCAATTATATTTCATCCTTATAAATTCTAATTCATATCCTTCTAACCTGTGAAAACTATTCTAATTAATTATTCATAAACCACAAGATTTATTTCGTCGAATTTTCAACCTTGCTTATGAGTAACTATTGATTAAATGATATGCCAAATCAAATATTTATACAAAAATCATAATACGCTAAATTCGAACTGCTTGGCAGTTAAATCAACACTGTTATCATTTTTTCACTTCTAGCAAGGAACTAGAAGGAAAACAATTACATAATAACACTCATAGGATTTTGCATCCAAGTCGCCCAACTAAACTTAGACTTAGTTCTATTATAGCTATCAGGGTATTTAGGCGTTGCGGCGACGGATACCATGTAATTTAATTTTTTGGCGAGCAATATTTTTCAATACATGTTTTTGTGAGAATAACTTTGCGCATGGCGAGAATTTTAGGGAATAAATTTATTGCACGCTGTTGCATAATAAAAATGTCAGAGTACTTGTGCATCACGATGAAATGACGATACGAAAACGTTAGTCAGTAATATTATGAGGTTGTCATGACTGGCAGTGAAAGATACTTCCTAGTCAGTAGATATTGTGTAATATTTGTCACAATGTTATATAACATGTATAAATAGAGAAGTATAAATTAGTCCGTGCAATATATAATTAGGAGATCTATATATGACATTATTTAACAAAATATAAATTGCGATATTCAAAACTTACACATTTTCATACTTATAATCATATGAAAATCTTCATACTTTAACTTATACGGTTCTTTTTAATCATATTTATTAGCAAAATGATCACGGCTTAAGTAAACTTTTACTTAAATAGATACATAGATAATAAATGCTTTGTGTATATGCAATTCTTGAATGTTCATAACTAAACAAAAAATTACATTAATAAATATTATAAATAATTATGTCTAAGAATTATTGTTTAACTTATTATACATAACATTAATCATTTATACATATTCCATATTAGAAGAAAAAGTTATTCCTCCATTATATAAAGTACTAGCTTAAAGACCCGTGGATTCACGGGATTTTTAAAGAAATATGAAAATGAGATATTAAGAAAACAATGAACGTAAATATGTTCCATTAATATATGAAAGAAATAATAAGATAATACATGAATTATTCGACAATCAATTAAGTTTGTAACAATTAATATATGAAAGAAACAATGAGATAATACGTGAATTATTCGATAATCAATTGAGTTTGTAACAATTAAAAGAATAAACGTCCATGCGTTGTCGTCTCCAAATTTGACGGTCTTGAATAGCAAATGACGTATGTGAGCGCTGATCAATTTAATAGCAAATGTCCATTCTGTGCACACCTAATAATCCATAGAAAATGTAACTAAAAGTAGGTTGTGATTCATAATATATGTTACACTTATATTCAAAATCACTTAATCACTCCTACAACCCGTTTCATTACATTTAAATATCTTGCGCTTTTATTCAAAATCACTTAAGCACTCCTACAAGCTGTTTCATTATAGTTAAATATCTTACGCTTATATTTTAAATCATTTAATCACTCTGTACATATACACACCCCTAAATACGATGGTAGATCATATTATTTGATTCTTGGTCTTTATAGTTGTTTTGATTCTTGACCCTTATAACAAAACAGGTCTGCAATAAAATTATAACTAAACATAAAGTATTCAAATACATTTAGGTAAATTATATCTAAACCATTTAATCACTCTGCACATATACACACTCGTAAATACGATAGTAGATCTTAACAAGAGACATGGAATACCTTCTAAATTACTTTCCATCAAACGATTGCAGTTGAATATCTTACGCTTATATTCAAAATAACTTAATCACTCCTAACACCCGTTCAATCACAATTAAATATCTTACACTTATATTCAAAATCACTTAAGCACTCCTACAACCTGTTTCATTGCAGTTAAATATCTTACGCTTATATTCAAAATCACTTAAGTACTCCTACAACCTGTTTCATTGCAGTTACATATCTTACGCTTATATTCAAAATCACTTAATCACTCCTACAACCCGTTTCATTTTAGGTGTTTACCATCTCCTACAACCCATTTCATCTTAGGTGTTTACCATGTATTGATGCATGAAGTTAAAAGAGACATTGCATACCTTCAAAATCACTTTCCATCAAGCTATTGCAGTTGAATATCTTACGCTTATATTCAAAATCACTTAATCACTCCCACAACCCGTTTGATTACAGTTAAATATTTGCTTATATTCAAAATCACTTAATCACTCCTACAACCCATTTCATTACAGTTAAATATCTTACGCTGATATTCTAAATCATTTAATCACTCTGCACATGTACACACCCCTAAATACGATGGTAGATCTTATTATTTGATTCTTGTTCTTTATAGTTGTTCTGATTCTTATACACACCCCTAAATATGATGGTAGATCTTAAAAGAGACATGGAATACTTTCTAAATCACTTTCTATCAAGCTATTGTAGATATCTTACGCTTACATTCAAAATCACTTAATCACTCGAACAACCTGTTTCATTATAGTTAAATATATTACACTTATATTCAAAATCACTTAAGCATTCCTACAACCTGTTTCATTGCAATTAAATATCTTACGCTTATATTCAAAATCACTTAATAACTCCTACAACTCGTTTCATTTTAGGTGTTTACCATCTCGTACAACCCATTTCATTTTAGCTTAAAGACCCGTGGATTCAAGGGGTTTTTAAAGAAATATGAAATGAGATAATAAGAAAACAACGAACGTAAACATGTTCCATTAATATATAAAAGAAACAATGATATAATCAATTGAGTTTGTAACAATTTAAATAATAAACGTCTATGCGTTGTCATCTCCAAATTTGACGGTCTTGAATAGCAAATGACATATGTGAGCGCTAATCAATTTAATAACATAGTATAATTTAAAATATGGTAAAAAAAACATGTGATATGTATATTGTACATACCTTTTGAGCCTTGTTCATAGACCTTGAAGTACTTCTTTGTAGACGATTGTAGTAATTTTAGATAAATTAACATTGTGAAAATTGTTGCAATATCAAGGTGTTTACATTTTTTCTTGTATTGTAGTAGAGATGGAAAGTTTGACCCATCTAAACTCACACCAAAGAATTACCCATTTTGACCCGAACCCAATACACCACCCATCTGACCCGCTCATTGTGCTTTCCATGTTTTGAAATTTTTGCTTGGTAATATTGACCCGTTAACTAATAGACGGGTTGACTTAGGTTGTATCTTACGTTATAAACTATTTTATATCAACCCGTTATCGTATTGACCCGTTAACTAATTTCCACCCACCCTAACTGTAATTGATGCATATAACGTGATAAACTATGTGCTGAATTATTGGACGTTTATATGGAACAAATGAACCATATTATAAACCTCAAAATGGGTAAATGCGAGTAGTATTAGTTATCAAGCTCTTGCATAGTTCAGTTCGTATAGATTTGTGATAGTCTAAACTATATAGATCTTGATAGCATTGACAGCTCCTCATATTCACAGTAACATACATGCCTAACACTTTCCTCATCAACCCCTGATTAAGCTCATACATTTTATGACTCATAGAATATCACTATACCTTAAATTCATTCTAAGTTGCACAAAGGTTGGTTCTTATAGTGACCCAAACAGTAATACATAGTGATTACTCAATAATGCATGCACCAATTTGTAACAACACCTTCTTGGAGCTCAAGTATGTTTGTTTCTACATATTTAATTTGCATTTGTATGTATAATCCGTTAAGCATCCTTTCTTAAAAGCGTGGTTCAGTAAAGAAAATGAATTGTGTTCATATGATCATATGAAAGGATCTTGGTGTTTATCGTTGTGGTGTAAAGTTTCAACCTTGCATTGATATACATAAGGATTGTGCTTTCCATGTTTTGATATTTTTTCTTGGTAATATTGACCGGTTAACTAACAGACGAGTTGACTTAGGTTGTGTGTTATGTGATAAACTATTTTATATCAACCCGTCATCTTATTGACTCGTTAACTAATTTCTACCCACCCTAACTGTAATTGATGCATATAACGTGATAAACTATGTGCTGAATTATCAGACGTTTATATGGAACAAATGAACCATATTATAAACCTCAAAATGGGTAAATGCGAGTAGTATTAGTTCAATAAAAGGTCAAACTTAAAAAGTAGCCGACTTACGACAAAGTATTTTCGTGAATCTAAAACCACCTTCTTATTGATATATAACTATATAATCTGAATACCAAAATAGTTCTCAATTGAATATAGAATACATCACGTGCAGACAGGCACTTGAGATGACTTGTACCCCCTGATACTTGCAATTCTCATTGTGTTTCAATCTACTACTCCACATTAATATATGAAAGAAACAATGAGATAATATATGAATTATTGTACGATAAATTGAGTTTGCTAATCCATGCTTTTAATTATATAATTCATTTTGGATGGGACCTTTGTAGAGATTTCATCGAATATATAATTCACCAACTCATGCTTTTTAAGGATGTTAATCCATGCTTTCATACTTGTTGGAAGATCTTGTATTCGCTAACTGAACTGAAGTAGTTGGCTATAAAACTCGAAGATTCACGTTGCCTGCTTGAATGTTAATCTTGAGATTTTGTTAGCAGTTAAGAATGCTAATAAATTTTGTAGGCTTTTAAAATATTTCATATAAAAAGTTAAAGACCTAAATAATCAATCCCAAACACCTCGTTACATAATGTTATCTTTTTATTTTCCAATCGTTCGACATCATAGTGTTGTGAATAAAGCAAAAGAAAAAGGCAAAATTATAATGCACCAACTTCACGTATGCACATAAAAAATTCATGCTAAAGTGTCCACACCTCAACAAGAGTTTGTTTTGGTTGAAAAGTTGAAGATTGGTCCAACCATTATTCCTATTCAAAAGATTCAAAATTCACAAGGGGATGATGTTACTCATGATGTGCCCAAAGGAGCTAAAGAAGGTGATGATATACCTGTTGATGCTGAGAAGGTGGATAATGAAGGACCACAAGTTGTTGAAGAAGTGCAAAATAAAGAATCTATACTTAATGATGATAGCAGTATTTTTACTAGCAGCAGAATTTCTGATTCTACAGCTACACCAGAGAATTCTACTGCTAGGCCAAATCATTCAATTGCTACATCAGAAGATTCTGCTATACCAAAATTCCTACTTCTTCACCAAAGTTTCCTTCTGTTGACAAACAGGGTAGATCTTTTGCTGATCGAAACTACCCTGATGATCCAAACATGCCTCCTTTGTAACATATTTATTAAGACACTGATGATGAAGCTCTTGATGGTACAATTTTTGGAGCAGAGGCTGATATCAACAACATGGAACTCAATATTCCTGTCAGTCCTACACCTACTACAAGAGTTCATAAGAATCACCCAAAAGATCAAATTCTGGGTGATTGATGTGTAAGGAAAGCTTTAAATTTATAATACTAGTTTCACCGATTTTAATAAACCAAACACACGGGTAAAGTATAACCCCTGTTGGTAGTATTAGATTAAGGTAAGACCAGGTCGTATCCACAGGGACTTAGTTCGTTCAATTTAAGTATAACAATTAGTAAAAGAAGACAAGTAACGATTATAGGAATAAAAAGAATTCAAATATTAAGACAAATAATTGCTTGGATAGCTTAGATAATCTAGTGACAATGTTTATGTTTGATCTCAGTTTGATAAAGGAGCACAACTTATAAGAAAGCTATTTTCATCAAAAGAGCAATTTCATAACTCGTAGGTTCAATTCAAGATTCATATCTACCCATTAAGTGATTTCTCTCGAAATAGTATTTCATATCAAGTCTAGATTATTACTGATTCTTCTAAGTGGATTTCTCCTTTCAAAGACTAGCAACGCGGACAAGTTCCTAGAATTGCGTTTAACACGTTGGTTCTTTCGACCTATCCCAACATATTATATTCAACCAGTTTCAATAAATAAATGTGATAAGACTAGAAATGAAATAGTTCGCAATATAAACTTGAAATTGGTAGAGATCAAAACATAATCATAAGTCGCTTTATATATTCACATATCCAAGCAATCACAAGAGATTTAGCCTCTCATGGCTAATGAGTTCATAATAACAGAAGTGCGTAAATGATAAACAAGAGACATACAGATTGGATTGATCAGATGATTACACAAGTGTCACAAGTAACCAAGAATTCGACACCAACAAGTATTTAACACCCCTTATTCTGATTCGTTCACCCCTGCAACCTGGCTCTGGATCACGTGTTACTTCGGACTTAGCTTTGTGGAAATTGATTATAGAGTGGAGAGTTCAAATGCTTGAAAATGATCTCTATTTATAGGCAATCTAATATGTGAAGTATGGCGCACTTGCTTTCAAAGTGCGATGCACTTTCTTATTTTCTTGGCGCCAAAGCTTCATAAATGCAGGGGAAGTACGGCGCACTTAGTTTGCAAGACCGGCACACTTTTATTTAATATTATATATTTGACTTTCTTTGACCGAGAGGTAAGTGCGGCGCACTTTCTTGTAAAACCCGCGCACTTGGCTTACATGAAAAGCTAATCATGGAAGACTTCATTATTTATTCACTTCAAGTGGCGAAATAGTAGGTTTTTAGGTGTTTCATGCTCAGACCATCCAAGAGTGAACCTGCATTCATTTTATGCTATTAAGTACCAAAAGTTCACGTAAAATGATCATAAAACATATAGAATAATGCTCAAGAAATATGTATAATTAGAGCGTTATCAAATACCTCCACAGTTAGCTATTGCTTGCCCTCAAGCAATCAGGCGAGAAAATTAAGTTTGTTTTGTGATCATGGAGATATATTATCAGATTTATTATTTTGTTAGAAAGGCATTGACACATAACTAAAAATACCTCACGAAGGATTATTTTAAATGATTCACACAATTCACTCGAATAGGGTTTAGTTCACTCAATATATGCATAGACACGACTAAATAGCTACCATAGGCTTGCACAAATCACAAAGACAACTCCGACAAGGCGTAAGCACCAGACAATGATATCAATGAGGACTTTTTCGGGTTGGCTTAGGGATTAAGGGTATGAACAAGGCATGGGTAATTTTCTTTGTTGTTTCTTGTAGGATTCGTAGAAGGATGAACTAAACAGCTGCATAACATCAATATACAAGGATCTTTTTTATTCCATCATAATAATCACTTCTTTTCTTTTCTCTTTTTCTTTTTGATTTTCTTTTTCAACATTTCCCATAACTTTTCTTTTCTTTCATACTATTTTCATTTCGCAGCGATAATCAATTCTTCATTCTTTTTAAGCATAAGCAATTTGGTTTTAGAACAGGAAAAAGACTTAGGCTTCTAGGTGGCAATAGCACTAAAAATGAGCGATAGAAGGTTATTTCCTTTAATATACTAGTGACCAGTGTAGTCAACTAGATTATGATTTCATAGGATTGCTTTTTGGTGTAAATCCTAAGTTTGCCTCAATATCATCTAAAATTGTCTATAAAGCATAAGAAATGCAATCTCACTGCGGCATTCGTTATTGATGAATAAGTGCAAGTTCTAGAGCTAATTTAAATCGTCGGCTCACTCATATGTTTGGAGAAAGTGTAGCAGATATACACTCATAAAGGCATATAAGAATCTCACATTTGTTGGTGAATCAAATTGTGTCTAGCTATAGTGTCAATCCAAGTGGATTTGCCTTAATAACTTGTAAAAGCATATAAGTTTTAAGTTTTAAAATGGTTTAGTCATATAATTAGTTTTTTTTTTGGAATAAATATTTTTACTATTTGACTTCCCCCTCACTCAAGTTGGACATCGCCCTCAATGTTTATAACTGGGAAAATAAAAATAAAATATAAAAAATATTAGCAGAATAAGAGAGTAACTTCCCAAGGACAAATGAGAGATCATGAAGAGCAGTGCTTCCCAAATGTGGTCTTCATAGTAATCTGCAAAAGATAAAATAAGCACACAAAAATGGAAAATATTTTTGGGTTTTGTAGGTTATATATATATATATATATATATATATATATATATATATATATATATATATATATATATATATATATTTTACCTCCACACTTAAGATTTACAGTGTGGTTTAAAACAAAGTTTTAATATAAGTGAAAAAGGAAATAAAACAAAATAAAATAGGTTAAAACGGGTTGCCTCCCGCCAAGCGCTAATTTCAGAGTCTATAGCTCGACTCATGTGATTAGTTTGTTTTAGTCAATTGGAAAGAATGGTGTTGATTCTTCCCTTATATCGTTGAAACTTTCTTCCTCATTATATAGTTTAAGCCTGTGACCATTGACTATAAAACTTTTATCGTCACGTCCATATAATTCAACATATCCAGATGGATATTGGTGTTTCACAGTATAAGGTCCAACCCAACGGCTTGTAAGTTTTGGTTGTTTGATTTTGAATTTTGATTGAAAAAGTAGGACTTTATCTCCTTTCTTGAATTCTGTTGACATAAATAATGCCTAAAAACATTATTAACATATTATCAATATCTCTATGTTTTGATTATTACAAAATATAAACTCATAGAACTAAAACTTGTGACATAAACAAGTATTTAATGATTAACATTCTCTTTACATCCAAATCACTTAAGGTATGAATAAACAAAGTGTTTAGTGTAATTTATGATCAAAGAAAAATTTAATTAAGTATTACAAAGTTTATTTAATTATATAAACATATTATATATTTTTGAAAAACACTTTTGGTAATAAAGAAAAATGTTTTATTCATACTAAATATATGAATTCAAATTTTTAACCAAAATCAGTTAGTTTTTCACCAAATAAACTTTTCCCACTAAAAAACAAAAAATCTGGCCGTTACAGCTGGGCGGCCCCTTAATTATAAGAGGCGGTCCCCTTAATTTTAAGGGGGCGGGCCTTGATTTATGGGGACCGGCCACGCTCCCCTGTCAGAATTTGTTGCCTATAAATACCACCTTAAATCTGGAATTTTTCTCACCTTTTGCACTCCTAAACTTTCTGTTCTAGATCTCCATTTCCAATCTCTTAATCCTTTGATCATACATTCTTAAATCTTTGTTTCAAAGTGATCCAAACATCATCCTATCAAGTGCAAGAGAAGAATACTTCTATCCCTCAAGACAAGAAGTATTACAACTTGTGTGATCTCCACATCTAAGTTGTTAGAGCATCATCATTGTATTTATCTCATTGTGTGATTAGTTGTGAATATTTGTTAGAAAATAGTTTAGTTAGGTATATATATATATAGTGTGATTGGTTAGTAGTTGTGAAGAAGAAGAGTTAGGAAGTAGATTGGTGTGAAGAAAATTTGATGTGAATAAGATTAGTGTGAAGAAGATTGGTGTGAAAGATATAGGTGTGAAGTAGTGTTGTGATTAAGTAGTGAATAGGTGTGAAGTAGTTGTGTAGAAGGTGTGAATAAGTTGTGACTTAGTTGTGGTGTGTACATTGGTGTGTAAGGTTTTCTCCGCCATAAGGGAGCTTGTTGACATAGTGAAGAAAACTCTCGAGTTAGGTGCTCGGGGAGTGGAGTAGGGCAAGGAAGGTGACCTTGTAGCCGAACCACTATAAATCTCTTGTCTCGCGGTTCGATCTTTCCAACTCTCATCTATTTCTTTACTTACATTATTATTGCTTTATCGTACATATTTAGTGTTGTTCATATTGTGCATGACTTGATTTTATATAGCATCGAATCTAAACTTTTGAAAACAAATAAAACTTTTAAACAATTTTTTATAACAAATTAAAAAGACGTAAAACTATTCAACTCCCTTCTAGTTTTCCACAATTGGTATCAAGAGCCATTTCTAGCAAGATTTTCAAAATATATTGTATTTTAAAACTTGTAACGATCTATGGAATCTTTAAAATATTTAGAAGGGCAATCTATGCAAAGACCACCACTATTTGAAAGTGATGGATTTTTATATTGGAAAAATAGATTCGAAACCTATGTGAAATCAAAAGATCTTGATCTTTGACATGTCATTACCTTTGGTGATTTTTTCCCTATTCAATATAATGTTGAAACTAAAATGGATGAAATTGTATCTTTTGAAAAACAAAATGATGATTTGAAAAAGAAACTAACAAAAAATAATGAGGCTAAAATGGTTATTTATAATGCGTTACCACACAAAGAATATGAAAGAACTTTTATGTGTAAAACCGCAAAAGAAATTTGGGATTCTTTACTAATTACTCACCAAGGTAATAGTCAAGTTAAAGATAACAAAATAGATCTTCTTGTACAACAATATGAACAATTTACGATTCCGGAAGAGGAATCAATTGATAATGCTTTTGCTAAATTTAACACTATTATCACAAGTTTAAAAGCACTTGATGAGACATTTTCTAGTAAAAATTGTGTTAGGAAATTTCTTAGGGCATTGCATCCGAAATGGCGAGCTAAGGTCACGACAATTAAAGAATCAAAGAATTTGATGACGTTATCACTAGATGAACTTATTGGCAACTTGAAGGTCCATGAAGAAATTATAAGAAGAGATTCGGAAACGATCAAAGTCAAGAAAGAACAAACCAAATCCATTGCTCTAAAAGCCAAAAAGGAACCTAGTGAAGATGATGTTTCAAGTGACGAGAGTGAAGACGAAGAATATGCAATGGCCGTAAGAGAATTCAAGAAATTCTTCAAGAGACGAGGAAGATTCACTAGATCACCACGAGACGAAAGAAAATCGTTCCAAAGAAATAGAAGTGATAACTACGGGAAAAGAAAGTGCTTTAGATGTGGAAGTCCAAATCATCTCATTGGCGAATGTCTAAAGCCGCCGGGTTATGAAAGTCAAGGCGCCTTTGTTAGTGGAACATGGAGTGATAGTGACAAAGAAGAAGTGGAAAAACCAAGAGACGAAAAGTGTTTTATGGCAAAAGGAACCGACGAAATATGTTTAGGAATTGACTTGGACCCTGACGAATGCATCAAGGATAGCGGATGTTCGAGGCACATGACGGGGAACCGCAAGCTATTTTCTACATACAAGGCATACAATGGAGGTAACGTTATTTTCGGTAGTAACTTACGTGGAAAAATCATTGGCAAAGGTACGATTTCTCAAGACTCACTTACTATTGAAAATGTAGAGCATGTAGATAATTTAACATATAACTTGCTTAGTATAGGACAAATATGCGATAATAAATGTAGAGTTACCTTTACCGAAGAGGATAGCGAAATAGTTAAGAATGGAAAAATTATAGGTAGAGGAATTAGGAAAGGAGGCATATATGTTATGAAACTAGGAAACAAACCTGAGGATAGGATATGCCTAACGACCCTAGACGAAAATTCCACATTGTTGCATAGGAGATTAGGACATGCTAACATGCAACAAATACAATCTTTGGCCTCTAAGGAACTAGTTAGAAACTTGCCTAATCTAAAATATGACAAGCATTTTTGTGATGCATGTAAAATTGGAAAACAAGTTCATGCTAGTCACAAAGCTAAGAATATAGTATCCACTACTAGGTGCCTAGAACTATTACATATGGATCTTTTTGGTCCATCCGCTGTGCGGACCTATGGAGGAAACAAATATACCTTAGTAATAGTAGATGACTACTCACGATACACGTTGACTAGGTTTTTAAGTGACAAGACCCAATCCTTTGAAAAATTCGAAATATTTAGTAAAATGATTCAAAATAAATTAGGATGCACAATAGTAGCCATTAGGACGGACCATGGTAAGGAATTTGACAATGAAGTACAATTCGGAAAATATTGTGATTTAAATGGAATATCTCACAATTTCTCCGCTCCTCACACTCCTCAATCAAATGGCGTAGTAGAAAGAAAAAATAGGTCACTACAAGAAATGAGTAGAACAATGTTAAATGAACAATCCATCCCACAAAAATTTTGGTGTCACGCCGTAGATACTTCAACATATATTATTAATAGGGTATCAATTAGGAGAATTCTAGGAAAAACTCCTTATGAGTTACTAAGAGGTAGAAAACCAAACTTAAGCTACTTTAGGGTATTTGGAAGTAAATGTTATATTCTAAACACTAAGGATTACCTCACTAAATTTGATCCAAAATCGTATGAAGGAATAATTTTAGGATACTCACAAAATAGTAAAGCATATATAATACTTAACAAACACTCCATGAAAGTAGAAGAATCACTAAATGTAACATTTGATGAAACACCACCACCTCCTAAAACATTACCTTTAGAAGATGATGACTTAGTCGAAAAAGAAGCTATTGAGGTTAGTAAAACAAAACCCATAGGAAATGATAATGAAGACATTAACTTAGGAAATAACGAAATTGTAAATGTTAAAGAATCTAGATCACATCCACTAGATAATATAATAGGACATCTTAACCAAAGAACCCTTAGGTCACAAGCTCAAGATAAAAATAATTTCTTTTGTTTCCTCTCGGCAATAGAACCTAAGAATATTAATGAGGCTTTAAAAGATGAAAGTTGGGTTATAGCTATGCAAGAAAAATTAAATCAATTTAAGGCAAATGATGTTTGGGAATTAGTCCCAAATCCAATGAATATGACCATCATAGGAACTAAATGGGTATATAGGAATAAATTAGATGAAAATGGAGTAGTCACTAGGAATAAAGCTAGGTTAGTTGCCCAAGGTTATGAACAACAAGAAGGAATTGATTATGACGAAACTTATGCCCCCATAGCTAGACTAGAATCTATTAGGATACTACTTGCCTATGCATGCGCCCTAGACTTTAACTTATTCCAAATGGACGTGAAAAGTGCATTCCTTAACGGTTTTATCAATGAGGAGGTATATGTGGCACAACCTCCAGGATTCATTGACTTCGCAAAACCTGATTATGTTTATAAGTTAAAGAAAGCTTTGTATGGACTCAAACAAGCTCCCAAAGCTTGGTATGATCGATTAAAAGCTTTCCTAATTAAACATGATTATTCCATGGGAATGGTAGATAACACTCTTTTTACTAAAAGGAAAGACCCAAATCTCATCATGTTCAAATATATGTTGATGACATTATATTTGGATCGACTTGTCAAGACATGTGTGATGAATTTGCCAAAATCATGCATGATGAGTTTGAGATGAGTATGATGGGTGAACTTAACTTCTTCCTAGGATTACAAATAAAACAATTAGAAGATGGAATATTCTTTAACCAATCTAAGTACATTAAGGAAATGCTTAAGAAATTTGGCCTAGAAGACTCAAAACTCATGAAAACTCCCATGTCTACGGAAGTAAAACTCACAAAGGATGATGAAGGTGAGTCCGTAGATAACACCAAGTATAGAGGAATGATAGGTAGTTTACTATACTTGACGGCAAGTAGACCCGATATCATGTTTAATGTCTGCCTTTGTGCCCATTTTCAATAGGATCCCAAAACCTCTCACCTAGAAGCGGTTAAGCGTATCTTCCGATACATTTAAGGCACTATACACTTAGGATTATGGTATCCTAAGGGATCTGGCATAGAAACCATCGTCTATGCGGATTCGGATCATGCGGGAGACTACGTAGATAGAAAAAGCACTAGCGGTATTTGCACGTTTATGGGATGATGTCTAACATCTTGGTTTTCGAAGAAGCAAACCGCTCTTGCTATTTCTACCACCGAAGCCGAATATGTAAGCGCTGGAAAGGCATGTCAACAAGCACTATGGATGAAACAAGCTCTTATAGACTATGGCATTAGGTTAGAAAATGTTCCCATTATGTGCGATAACAAAGGTGCGATAGATTTAAGTAAAAATCCGGTGCAACACTCTAGGACTAAACATATAGAAATACGCCACCACTTTCTTATGGATAATGTACAAAAAGGGAACATATCTATAGAAAAAGTTGCATCGGAAGATAACATTGCGGATATATTCACTAAACCCCTTAAGCGTGAATTATTCAATCACTTACGTATAGGATTAGGAATGATGGAACAAGTTGAATAAATTTTATTGCATTTAGACTTTTTTTTTAAAAAAAATTTGCATAAGATTTACTTTTCTTCCACTTCTCCATTTCTGAGTCTAGGAATCTATTTCGCACAAAATTAAAGATTGGGAAATATTATTTTCTTTGCATATACTCTTTTGTAAAACCCAAACAAATTTTTTTTTTAAATTATTCTCACATCTAGGAATTACATGAACATCATTTTCCTTGCATTGTTAACTAATGCTAAAAACATTTTTTTTTAAATCATGCATAAACTCTCACATAAATTGTCAAGGTATATAATCTAATATATATCTTTGACATTCATGATCGAGCAAAAATCGAATCAAGGAGACTTTGAATTGTTTCTTACGATTTTTTTTTTTTTTTTTTTTTTTTTTGCATTGAGGAGTCGAAACAATCACAACTCCACATTTGTTGCATATAGGCACACACTAGGACAAAATCACTCATAACATTGTCATCTTGTTTCATCACTAGATTTTTGACTCACTAGTTGCCTTTGCCTTTGATCTAAGATAGGTGCCTTAGGAAGATTAAGTGCTCTTACCTTTATTTGTCTCCTTTAGCTTATTATTTATTGCTTATTTGCTTAAGTGTTTTTGCATGCATGCTATATCTTGATTAGATTAGATGCTATATTGCCTAAAGGAATTGAACTTGCTTGAATCCAAATCCAAAAACACAACCTTTCTGCAAATTTTCTGCCAAAAACCCAATTCTGGCAATCTGGGAATCATCAAATGGGCGGCCCCCTTAATTATGTAAGGCGGCCCCCTTAATTTTAAGGGGACCGCCCCCTAATTAAGGGGACCGGCCATCTGCTGGACGGATTTACAGAATCTTTTCTGCTTTTTAGCCCATTTCAACCTACATTTCCCATTTTTCACCAACATATTTTGTCCTAATCTCCTAAACAAACTTTATCCATCCATAAACACACAAATCTTACACTATAAATATCCCCAATCTTCAACACTCTCCATTCATCCCTTCATGACTTCTCCAAACAAACAAAAACCAAAAGCCTCAAGGCTTGCAAGGATGACGGAAAAACCCGTTTGTCGAAGAAAAAGCCCTCGAAACAAATCCATAATAACCAATGAAGTTGGAAATCACTCAACACCTCCAACAACTTACTTCCCAAACTTTACACCAAATTCACAAGGACATTCATTTGATCCTCTTTACAAACCATACAACATTGGCCAAACATCTTCCTTCATGCCAAACCACTCATCTCATCCTCCAACCACTTATAATGATCCATACAAGTTTGATCAACCATCAAAATACAATTCCAACTACACAAACCCAATTCATCCATTTCAACACAATGACTCTCTCCGCATTGCCACGGAAAAGCTAAAGTTTCGTGATGAGATAACCAAAATCCATGATCTTAGTGAACTCAATGCTATGCACCTTGCACAACGCAAAAAAGGGCAACCTCCATCATCACCCTATAACAATTTCCTACCCCACTCTCTCAACTTGGATCAAGTTACAAATCACACTCACTATTGCCCTTGTTGCATCTTCCTTCAAAAACAAATTCTATACTTGAGTGAAGATATTTCTTGGATTGAATATCTCCTCGCTCGTCCTCATCCCATACCACCCTTAACTCGATACAACATCGTAAAATCCACCTCTTCTGCTCCATACCCCACTCCATATCCCTCTCCATCTAACAACTAAGCTTTATGCTTATGTTCCCCTTCAAGCAAATAAAACAATCAACCATGGGTTGCAAGCAAGTCCAAGTGCTCTCTTAGGCAATATAGGACTATGTCTCTTCTTTTGTTTTATTGTAATATGCTTCAAGTATATTGAATGTTGTAATGTTAATCATTTCTATGATGCTTGAATGAATCTATTTTTATTTTCATAATTGTTGCTTTGCATGTATATGTGTCTTGTTCTCTTCATATATTTTTTGTAGCCAAGATTTCCATAGCTCGTTCCCTTGGTGCTCTCAAATGAGGGGGAACATACATCAAGAGGGAGCATTCTACCCGTTTAAGCTTCTTCCATGAAGCTTACTCGGCTTAACCTTTTTGATTTTACAAAAAGGGGGAGAAGAGAAATGTAAACTCTAAAATACTTGTCTAAAAACAAATTTTAGACCTATTGAGTTTAAGGTTTTGTAATAATCAAAAAGGGGGAGATTGTTGACATAAATAATGCCTAAAAATATTATTAACATATTATCAATATCTCTATGTTTTGATTATTACAAAATATAAACTCATAGAACTAAAACTTGTGACATAAACAAGTATTTAATGATTAACATTCTCTTTACATCCAAATCATTTAAGGTATGAATAAACAAAGTGTTTAGTACAATTTATGATCAAAGGAAAATTTAATTAAGTATTACAAAGTTTATTTAATTATATAAACATATTATATATTTTTGAAAAACACTTTTGGTAATAAAGAAAAATGTTTTATTCATACTAAATATATGAAATCAAATTTTTAACCAAAATCAGTTAGTTTTTCACCAAATAAACTTTCCCAACTAAAAAACAAAAAATCTGGCCGTTACAGCTGGGCGGCCCCCTTAATTATAAGGGGCGGTCCCTTTAAT
Organism: Artemisia argyi; assembly: GCA_030686995.1. Lineage (NCBI taxonomy): Eukaryota > Viridiplantae > Streptophyta > Magnoliopsida > Asterales > Asteraceae > Artemisia > Artemisia argyi. The sequence goes on along the minus strand of CM060709.1, from coordinate 271,458,071 downwards.
ATTAAGGGGCCGGCCTTGATTTAAGGGGACCGGCCACGCTCCTCTGTCAGAATTTGTTGCCTATAAATACCACCTTAAATCTAGAATTTTTCTCACCTTTTGCACTCCTAAACTTTCTGTTCTAGATCTCCATTTCCAATCTCTTAATCCTTTGATCATACATTCTTAACTCTTTGTTTCAAAGTGATCCAAACATCATCCTACCAAGTGCAAGAGAAGAATACTTCTATCCCTCAAGACAAGAAGTATTACAACTTGTTGTGATCTCCACATCTAAGTTGTTAGAGCATCATCATTGTATTTATCTCATTGTGTGATTAGTTGTGAATATTTGTTAGAAAATAGTTTAGTTAGGTATATATATATATATATATATATATATATATATATATATATATATATATATATATATATAGTGTAATTGGTTAGTAGTTAGTTGTGAAGAAGAAGAGTTAGGAAGTAGATTGTTGTGATGAAAATTTGATGTGAAGTAGATTGGTGTGTAGAAGATAGGTGTGAAGAAGATTGGTGTGAAGGATATAGGTGTGAAGTAGTTGTGTAGAAGGTGTGAATAAGTTGTGACTTAGTTGTGGTGTGTACATTGGTGTGTAAGGTTTTCTCCGCCATAAGGGAGCTTGTTGACATAGTGAAGAAAACTCTCGAGTTAGGTGTTCGGGGAGTGGAGTAATGCAAGGAAGGTGACCTTGTAGCCGAACCACTATAAATCTCTTGTCTCGCAGTTCGATCTTTCCAACTCTCATCTATTTCTTTACTTACATTATTATTGCTTTATCGTACATATTTAGTGTTGTTCATATTGTGCATGACTTGATTTCATATAGCATCGAATCTAAACTTTTGAAAACAAATAAAACTTTCAAAAAAAAATTATAACAAATTAAAAAGACGTAAAACTATTCAACCCCCTTCTAGTTTTCCACAAATTCTTTTCTCATTTTTAATTACCAATCATGCCAAACTTTAGTTTTTTCTTTATAAAGACGAGAGTTTTCATAAGCATAAAAGCGTAGTTCGTCTAATTCATGAAGTTGAAACATCCGTTTTTCACCGGCTGCTATAAGATCTAGGTTACAATTTTTAAGTGCCCAGTATGCACGGTGTTCTAATTCAAATGGTAGGTGGCATGCTTTACCATATATGAGTTTGTATGGTGTTGTTCCAGTTGGAGTTTTATAAGCAGTTCTGAATGTCCATAGAGCATCATCTAATTTTCTTGACCAAATAGCTTGATTTTCTTTAACTGTTTTTTCAAGTATTCTTTTAAGAGCTATGTTAGTATTTTCAACTTGACCACTAGTTTGAGGGTGATATGATGTAGAGAACCGATGGTTAACTCCATATCTTTTCATAGCTTTTTCCATTAATTTATTGCAAAAATGAGTTCCTCTGTCACTAATTAGAGCTTTAGGTATTCCAAATCGACAGAATAGTTTCTTAAGAAATGTTATAACAACTTTGGCATCATTAGTTTGAAGAGCTTGGGCTTCTGCCCATTTTGAGACATAGTCAACAGCGACTAGGATATTCGAATTTTGATGATTTAGGAAATGGTCCCATAAAGTCTATACCCCAAATGTCAAAAATTTCGCAGACTTGAATTTAATTCATAGGCATTTCATCTCTTTTAGAAATGTTTCCAGTTTTCTGACATGATTCGCAAAGGCGAACTAGAGTATGTGCTTCTTTTAGAATTGTTGGCCAATAGAATCCAGATTTGAATACTTTTTTAGCGGTAGCGTTAGCACCATAATGTCCACCGGTGGGTCCATGGTGACATTTATCAAGAATAGCACGAGTTTTAGGTCCAGAGACACATCTACGGATTATTCCGTCAGGACAGATTTTGAAAAAGTATGGTTCATCCCAAAAATATTTTTTTATATCTGAGAAGAATTTTCTTTTCTCTTGGTGAGTCATTCCTTTTCTTAGTATGTCCCCCGCCAGATAGTTTGCAATGTTTGCGAACCAAGGCGTGTCTGGAGAACTAATTGAATTAAGGGTTTCGTCTGGAAAATTATCATTTATTTCAATTTCTATTTTTTCATCCTCATTTTCTAAATGAGACAAATGATCGAAGGCTACGTTTTCAACACCTTTCTTGGCTTTGATTTCTATATCGAATTCTTGCAAAATCAAAATCCAACGAATAAGACGTGGTTTAGCATATTGCTTTTTAAACAGATATCTGAGAGCGGAATGATCTGTATAGACCACAGTATTGGATAGAACTAGATATGCTCGAAATTTATCGAATGCAAACACAACGGCCATGAGTTCTTTTTCAGTAACCGTGTAGTTTTGTTGAGCAGCATTGAGTGTTTTGCTAGCAAAGTAGATAGGATGGAAATGTCTACCATCTTTCTATCCTAAGACAGCTCCGACGGAAAAATCGCTTGCATCGCACATTAATTCAAATGGTAAGTTCCAATTTGGACTTATTATAATCGGCGTACATGTGAGTTTCTCTTTGAGAGTTTCGAAAGCTTTTTGATATTCGTCATCGAATTCAAAGGTAATATCCTTTTCTAGAAGTTTAGTTGAAGGTCGAGCGATTTTTGAGAAATCTTTAATAAATCGTCGATAGAATCCGGCATGTCCTAAAAAGCTTCTAATGCCTTTCACATTATTAGGTGGTGGAAGTTTCGAGATTACATCAATTTTTGCTTTGTCAACTTCAAGTCCTGCTTCTGACACTTTATGTCCGAGCACAATACCTTCTTTGACCATGAAGTGACATTTTTCCTAATTAAGCACAAGATTTATGTCTTCACAACGTTGGAGCATTTTATCTAGATTACTTAGGCATTTATCGAAAGAATTTCCAAAGACTGAAAAATCATCCATGAAAACTTCCATGGATTCTTCAATCATATCATGAAATATTGCTATAATACACCTTTGAAAAGTAGCAGGTGCATTACATAAGCCAAAGGGCATACGTCGATACGCAAAGGTTCCAAAAGGACAAGTAAATGTAGTTTTCTCTTGATCCATTTGATCGATTGGTATTTGGAAATATCCGGAGAATCCATCTAGAAAACAGAAATATTCATTTCCCGCTAGTCTTTCTAACATTTGGTCCATGAATGGGAGAGGAAAATGATCTTTTGCTGTGGCTTCATTTAGTTTTCTGTAGTCAATACATACGCGCCAACCAGTGACAGTTCTAGTTGTGACAAGTTCATCATTTTCATTAGTCACTACTGTTAAACCACCTTTCTTGGGTACACAATGAATAGGACTTACCCATGGGCTATCTGCTATTGGGTAGCTGATTCCTGAGTCAAAGAGTTTGACAACTTCCTTCTTGACAACTTCTTTCATATTCGGATTGAGTCTTCTTTGCTTTTGACCCACTGGTTTCTTATCATCCATTAACTGAATTTTGTTTTTACAGAAGGATGAACAAATCCCAGGTATGTCACTATTTTTCCAAGCAAAGGCTCTTTTGCGGTTTTTTAGAACTGAAATTAATTGTCCTTTTTTTCTTTCAGAGAGTTCAGATGAAATTATGACTGGAAGTAACGATTCTTCTTCCAAGAAAGCATATTCCAGATGGTCTGGTAATGGTTTGAGAATGAGATTAGTAGGTGGTTCTTCGATAGAGTTTTTAATTCTAAGTTCATTGTCAGGGTTTATTTTTTCAAATGACAATTCTTCTTCATTATCTTCCTCATCATCGGAACTTTCATTTTTATCTTCGAGGGTCATAGCCATGAATTGATCATATTCAGCCATAACTTCATGTTCAAGAATTGTTCCATCGACTAAGTATAGTAATTGATTAAATTCATCTAGCAGTTCATCGAAATCTTCTTCGAGAATTTCATCGATAACATAAATTCTAAAGCATGTGTCATCGTTAGAGTAAGAGTGTTTCATAGCCTTGTCTATGGAGAAAATCATTCTTTCTTTTCCAACTCCAAGATTGAGTTGTTTTTGTTTAACTCGAATCATAGCATCGACTGTATGGAAAAAAGGTCTTCCTAAGATTAGGGGTACTTTGCTATCTTCTTCCATTTCTAGGATAATGAAATCAACTGGAAAGGTGAATTTGCCAACTTCAACTAACATATTCTCAGCTATTCCAACAGGATATTGGAAAGATCGGTCAGCTAATCGAACACTCATCTTAGTTGGTTTAAGCGTTTTAATTGATAATTTAGCATATAGAGAATACGGCATCAGATTAATGCTAGCACCAAGATCAGCTAGAGCATTGCACGAGAATGTTTTACTGAAAGTACAAGGAATCAGGAAACTTCTGGGTCTCCAAGTTTTGGTGGAATTTTGTTTTGAACGATAGCTGAACATTCTTCATTAAGGAAAGTTGCTGAAATTTGTTCGAGTTTGCTTTTGTTGCTAACAAGTTCTTTGAGAAATTTCCCATAGTTGGGCATTCCGGCTAAAACATCAACAAGAGAGACATTAATTCGGACAGCTCGAATTATATCAAGAAATTTTCTATACTGAGCTTCCATTTTTTCTTTTCTTAAGCGTTGAGGATATGGAATTCTAGGTTTGTAGGGTTTAGGTACTGGTGTTTCAGGAGTTGTGGTTTCTTTACGAGGGACAATTTCTTCTTCTCCTTCATCATCAGTGAAAACTTCAACAGGTTGTTGAGTTTGACTGGGATCAATGGGTGGATCATAAGAAGTACCATTTCTTGTGGTAATAGCATTCACATGCTCATGACGAGCTTGCGGTGGTTGATAAGGTTTGTTTTTTGGATTAGGTTGAGTGTTACTAGGAAGGGATCCAGAAGCTCGACCTAATTGCATTTCAGTGAATCTGTCGAATTTGGCTTCAAAATTTTGCATCGCGGCTTGGTGATTTCTAGCAGCAGATTCAACTTTTTCTTTTAAGTCCATGTATTGATCTTTTACGAAAAGGTTTGTTGATTTTTGTGCTTTAATAAAATCATTCAGTTGAGTTTGAACATCAGGTTTGTCATCGGTGTTTGCTTGTTTGTAAGGTTCTCGATTATATTCGTTCTTCATACTAGGTCTCCATCGTTCTCGTTCTCGATCACGATCACGATAGTTCTCATAGAAACGGGTGCGTCTAAAAGTGTTCATAAATTTAGCTTCTTCTTCACGTGGCATAGGTGTGTCATCATCACTGCAATTTGCGGTAGCATGGTTTCCACCACAATGATTACAACTTTCACGTTGTTCTTTCATTTCTTTGTATTGAGCATCCATTTTAATTGCCATGGCATCCATTCTTGCCATAATTTTATTAGTATCAGAATTGCTACTGCCTTCATCAGCGAAATCAATAGTTTTATGAAGAGAAGTTTTTGGTTTTTGTTCTTTTGCCCAATCTAGCTTAAGTAAGACTTTGTTTTCAAGGAGTTGATACGCTTGATTTGGTGTTTTATAGAGGAATATACCACCGGTCGCAGCATTTAAAGCTTCTTGAGTTATTTCATTAAGACCGTGGTAAAAGATTTTGATTATATTGCCTTTTTTCAGACCATGTCCATGACAGTTTCTTAGCAATTCTTTCATTCGAAGCCAGGCTTCAGTTAGATTTTCATTTTCGCGTTGTGAGAATCCTCGGATTTCTCCGAGAAGTTTATCAAATAGAGCTTGAGGAAAATATCTACTAACGAAAGCAGTACGGAGTTCGTCCCATGATTCTATGGTTCTTTCATCGAGTTTACCAAGCCAAGTTTTAGCTTCTCCTGTTAGAGATAGAGGAAACATCATGAGTCTTACCGCTTCAGTTTCGGTAGCTCCGTATTTGAACATATCGCATATGCTTTGGAATTCATGAATGTGTTTGTGAGGGATGAGTTTTAATTTGACCATCAAATTGGTTTCCCTTGACAAGAGTCAGGTGATTCCCTTTTATTGCAAATTCGTTTGCGGTTTCAGGAATGGTAATAGCTAGTCCAGGTGTAGGTGCAACGGTACAATCTTTGGCCCACATTGGTTCATTATAAGCGTCATCCATTGGATCGTAAATTTGGATTAATTTGACGTAAAATCTGAAGTTTGAGATAACATCAACAGGTGTGTAGTGAACACGAGGTTGTTCGGGTCTTTCGTCTTTTTTAGAAATAGGAACTCTTTTGTTATTATGTTTTCTTTTGTTTAAAGTTCTTTCAGGTTCTGATAGAGGTGAAATGGGTTGAGTTTCAGCTAAGCGAGTGTGCATTCAAGGATAGAGAGCGAAATTTAAATCAGTTTGATAAATTTTGTTTTCTGAGTAAGTGAGTGCGGCGTACACTATATCGTGTGCGACGTACTTGTGTGTAATGGCAATGTGCGGCGTACGGCGGTGTTTTTTTTACCGAGAGGATTATGTAACAATTCACATTTTTCAGGATAATTACCATTCCCGGAAAATTTCACTATTCACTTTTACTATTCATTTTTCCCGAAAATTTTCTCGAAAGTTGATTTTTATTTGATATTCTCAAGTGATAAATCATTTCCATGGCAAATTAAATGTTTGACATTCGTCAAATCATTTTCGTGAAAGTTATTAAGGAATTACACGGAATTACACGTTTTAGGGTAAAACGTCAATCAGAAATTCTACGCACAACGAAATTCAACCCCGTCAGGTGACCCCACATCAGTAAAATATTTTACACACTCATGATTTATTTGAGAATTAATCGTGACTGAGAAAAATATGACCAAAAACTTCCCAGCAGGTCACCCAAGCCTGTACTACTCTCGCATGAGCACGCTTAACCGTTTGGGCGATTAACCGTTAGACCACAAAACGCGTTTCTAAGACTATTTGAGTTTTCAACTTCTTAGAAAAAGTCAACATATTCTTTCCCTCCTCCATTGACCAAAAATCATCCCTTGATGTTATAAGTCATTTCGTGATTTTTAGGCTTACGGTTTGATGTCTAAAAGACATTTAATACCAACCGACACTAGACTAAGCTCAGTCTAGACATTATAAGTCATTTTAAATCATTTTTATCACATTAGAAAAGTAACATTTTACTTTTCTCAATTTTACGCAATATTCGTACGTTTTACGTATTACGCGTTTTAGACCCGTGTTTCCAGTTTTTAGCAGGGTTTTACCACCCAAATGGAACCTACCACTCATTTTATATTTTATTATGGGACATATGGACATGTCTAACAATACTTTAAAGTTCCATAATTTTACGACACCCGGTTTTACGTTTTGAGGCCTAATCACTTACGGTTTGCATTTTTCGGAGTCAAAACACACTAGATATCTTGGATAATATCATCCAAAGTCCAACCCTTGTTCTCCAAGGTCTTGAAACCGCCACTAGGGGGGGCATTCACACTATGTGGCTCAATCTCATGCTAGGAGGCCTTAGATGAGAACATGTGTAGAACTTGGTGAACAAGTGTTGACTAGTCAAGGAAAGTAACCTCCTCATTGAGCTATAAAAGCCCCTCTCCCCCCCTCTTGTGCCGTGCATCCCTAAACCCCATAACCATTCCATCCTTTGCTCATTTCCTTCCAATTTCTTGCAAGGTTCAAGTGTTTCTTCAAGGTAGAAACCCTAGTTGATCTTAGGTTACCAAAACTCTTCCAAACCCTAACATACTTGGTGATTTATCTTGAGTTTAAATCCACTCAATTCACCTCAATCTTCATCATTCATCTTTCAAGAATACCAAGGGTAGAAAGGATGCATGAAGTGAAAAAGGGTTGAAGCAAGTCTATCAAAGTCCTATCCTTACATGTTAACTTCCTTTCATCTTTGAAAGCCAAAAGTTGTGAGCCAAACCCTAACTTGATTCTTGTTAAATAATCATGTTCATGTTATTTACATGTTATTCTTGCTATATTATGTCTTGTAGTTATGTCCATGATGTATAAAAGTGAGCAAAACAAGTTATTGTTATTGATTGACAAGATAAGTTACTAAAACAAGTAAACTAGTGACTTTCTTGGTAAGACCTGATCAAAATGGTAAAAATATGATGTTGGATCATTACATATTACAGTAGAGGACTTAACAAGGAAACCATATCAATTTGAACCACCCAAAACGAGTATACGAGTCAAAAGGTACGCCCATTTGAAATTACCAAGATTTCCGGCAAAACTGCCAAATACCATTCTGATCAAATTTGGGTTTTGAAAGTCCCACTTCTGGTCCGATTCATCAAAAAGTTAAAACACGAAAGTTGTCCGGAACGACGTTTTCGTTCAGGAATAAAGAAGCTCGAGACCTAAAAACACTTTCCGAGTGATAAAATTCTTCAAATTCTAAACAGCCCATTTTTAGGCGAAAGTCACAAGATTATGGTTATACTTTGAAAGGAACAAGAGGTCTTATGACCTATAATCAAGACCACAACCATGGCTAGAGCCAAGGTTGTGTCTCATGACCTTGAAACAAGGACCAAAGGTCATGGCTAGGCCATGACGAAATGACCATACCAACTTACATAGGCGTAAACATGAAACAAAGAGTTGGCGAGAACTTGAACATACAATTTGGATCTACTTCATCTAAAAGGAAACCATGAGATTTTATCAAGAGAAAATGGTCATTCAAGACTTATGAAACTACCCCTAATAACAATCTTCATGTACTAATAAACTTTCCTAAGTTTATTCAAATATCGGACATGTAACTTTTCGGATCAAAACTTATATCTATATATTTCATCAACTACTACAATAGTAGGGAGCCTCATGTGAGGAGTTCATTATGTAAGCCGTCGAGTTGAGTTGTGGATTTACGAGTTAAAGTGTCCTGGCTCCTCGAACGCTTACTAACATGACTTCTGAATTATGTCGGCCCGAACGGTAGTAAACGATATACAAGACATACATGTTTCATGAATCATTTCTTTCAACGACTTACATTATACATCATACCACATCATGGACTAAGTGCAAGACATACTTATATTGGCATGTTTATGCTTCCTTAGACATTATTCCAAACCTAAGTTGCAACAATTATTCTAGGTTGCTCGTAGAAGTTCTTACGGCATATCCATCATTCTCATTATACATCATCCAACTCAAGGTGAGTTCATAGCCCCACTTTCGATTACTTAATTGTTTTACAAACCCTTGGGGGGAATACATGCTATTTATAACCGAGCACAATGTTTTTAAATTGTATGCTTACCTGATTGTTTTATTATCACTAAGTACCAACCTTGCTAAACCGAGATCCTTTATTATGAACCATTTAGTCACTAGCAATAGTGAGCGCGAATATTATTAATAGGCCTATTGGGATTGACGAATCCCATTTGTATTGACTAAGTTCAAACAAATGCAATAATATTTGAGATTTAGGTATGTTAGCAAAGTACCTACCGGGATAAATCTGCCGATCGATATTGGTACACGTTAACGTTATGGTGTCATAAGCTTAGTGTATAATACATGTTCCGGGCGTATAATAACGTAGCCTACCTGTTTTGTTTTCCAAACATTGGTGTGAGCCTATAACTCACAATACCAACATATTGTGTTCCATCGATTTAACAAACTCTATGAATATCACTCAACCTTTGTGTTGACCTCTCAAGCATGTATTTCAGGTTCATGACGATCAAGGATGGCACGGAAGGACACGGATACTCAAGAGGGCTATAAATTTTATTATCATTCAAAACTCATTTGTTATACATTGTAAACATGGAACCAATTGGGACCTCATTTTGTAATCTCTGATATTTATATAATTTGAATGATAAATCTTTTAAAACGACTCAATTGGAGTTCGTTTTCTATTATTGTGACTATTGTGCCGTCGAGTAACACCCAGTTTGAATTCCGCTGCAACCATGAATTGGGATGTTACAGATTGGTACCAGAGCCATGGTTATAGAGAAACGGGTCTAATTGAGACCTAAACTATAACTACAACTACAAGCAAAACCATTTTTATAGCCTTCCGCTCTCCGTGTCTTCCATCCTCCAGACGATTATGGACTTAGTAAGCATGTTATGTTACACAAACATATTAGTATATTCATATATATACCCCTTTTGAGCATTTCCCCGTAGATATTTTATGCTACACAAACATAATTGCATATTAATATATGTACCCTAAACATAATTGAGCATTTCCCCGTAAGCATTTTATGCTACATGAACACATATAAGTATATTGATATATACACACTAGGCATTTTATGCTACATGAACATATTAGTATATTGATATATAAACTTGGTTTATTTTCAATCATTTATCTAAACAATGGACTAAACATATCTGTGTATGCCTATTCTAAGGCATTTCGGCACAGCCACACTCTCCCAATCATGTTCCTACTCCAATATTATATGTCCAAGACATTGTAACTGATTGCAATGGTCTTTCCTATTTTTCAAGACATTGTGAGATACAATGGTCTCATTCACTTTTCAAGACATTGTGAGATACAATGGTCTCATTCATTTTCCAAGACATTGTGAGATACAATGGTCTCATTCATTTTTCAAGACATTGTGAGATACAATAGCCTCATTCATTTTCCAAGACATTGTGAGATACAATGGTCTCATTCATTTTCCAAGACATTGTATGATACAATGGTCTTAATCATTTCTCAAATGTTTTGTGTCAAACAATGACCTAACCTACTTCCCAGACATTGTGAATTGCACAATGGTCTAACCTACTTCCGAGACATTGTGTTTTGTGCAAATGGTCTCTAGAATTATTCCATCACATCATCAATATCATTTCTTATGATATCAAAAACCCGTCACAATCTATCGATTTCAAAACAAGAAATATGAGATTTCTAAAGGACAAACTAATCCATCATCGACAAAAGCTGAACTTTCTCTACATTCATCAAAGTTTTCTTATGAAACCTTCATTATTAAAAGTTCGTGATCCTGGCCAAGTAGGTTCTATTTTAGAACTACTTAAAACTTCCTTTCCATACGTATCTACCCTTACTACCTTCTATGCAATGGAATATGAAAACATACGTTACAAGTCTTGTATGGACGGGACTTGCAACTTAAGGGTTTGACATCGCCTTTGTTTAGTGGACAGTTTCCCGAAAGCAACGGACATATCAAAAGTATACCTAGTTTAGGTATTTGAAAATTTTATCGAACCTCGGCTAAATATAGACTAGTCACCTATATTTAACCTAGGGACAGTGGAATATAGTCTGACTAACTATATTCGACTTAGAATTTTCAAATACTGAGAGTAGTTGTACTAGAGTTATGTTTAGATTGATTTCCTACATGAACACGATAAACCACCAGAATACATTAAAACAATCTAGAGACACGATAATGTCTTACCACTCAGCGAAATCTTAACACCTTATTTGTGTTACCTAATTTCATTCTTGAAATTTTTCATTTATAAGATAATCCGAACTACTATCTTGGGATAGTTATCAATTATTCTCTTCATCCTGTAGAAGTACCATCCTGTTTAGGATACCATTCCATCATAAACTTTTAAAATCTCTTAAGATTTTTAAAGCAAACTCAACATCTATACCTAAGAGTATTAATGTTAAGCATACACTACACACTTTTGTTCATCAACATATCACATCATTATCTTCACAACCGTTACAAACACAAGCTCATTAACAGATCTTGATGCACTTTTAAAGCTCAAATCATCCTTAGTTACACCACAAGCACCCTTATCAGCTTTACAAGATTGAATATTCATCTTGTACTTTTGGAACACCAGTATCATCTCGTAATACCCTACCTTGTAACTCACCGGCTAAGTATGAATGTTGTGTCGGGAATTCTTGAGTAGGATGATTTATAATGTCATTATTTGAATGGATTGGGATGCCTTTTCATTTAAATAAAGAAATTATAAATCATCGAACCATACGTTTATATTCCTTTAGTTACATTGTTTGGGATGCCTCTCTATGTAAATAAAGAATTATAAACAAGTGGGCTTATTTATATCCGAAATAACATAAGTATGAAGTCAATAAACACTAGATACAACAACAGATTACCTACTAGGCTATAATGGCAACGACTATCCCAATTTCCATTAGTACGAGGTTTACACTTTGGTTTTCATAATGATAGTGCAATAACAAACAAACTCGTTGCGAGGCCATGTAGCCATATGCATGTGCAGTCGTACCAAACTCATTACGGGGCCATGTAGCCATATGCATGGGCAGTCATACCAAACTTATTGTGAAGCCATGTAGCCATATGCATGGGCAGCCGTACAATTCAAACAGGACTTGGTCCAACCACATGTTCAACGCTTATTCCATGATTCGATTCTTATATCAATTGCTATTGATACTTGACAACTATATCAATTTCCATTTTGATATTTAACTATATCAATTTCTGTACAACTACTATATCAATTTCTATTAATAATCGACAGCTATATCAATTTTCTTTGATATTCGACTATTATATGGATCTCTACTGATATTCAACCATGTTATCAATCTCTATTGACACACCATATTCTGAGACAAATCAAACTACATCACTAGTAATTCCAGACTTTGGTCCTCATAAGTAACCACACATCTTTATCGATACCACTCCAGCATATGACACACATAGAACTTCGGGACGAAGTTCCCCGTAAGGGGTAGAGACTGTAACAATTCACATTTTTCAGGATAATTACCATTCCCGGAAAATTTCACTATTCACTTTTACTATTCATTTTTCCCGAAAATTTTCCCGAAAGTTGATTTTTATTTGATATTCTCAAGTGATAAATCATTTCCATGGCAAATTAAATGTTTGACATTCGTCAAATCATTTTCGTGAAAGTTATTAAGGAATTACACGGAATTACACGTTTTAGGGTAAAACGTCAATCAGAAATTCTACGCACAACGAAATTCAACCCCGTCAGGTGACCCCACATCAGTAAAATATTTTACACACTCATGATTTATTTGAGAATTAATCGTGACTGAGAAAAATATGACCAAAAACTTCCCAGCAGGTCACCCAAGCCTGTACTACTCTCGCATGAGCACGCTTAACCGTTTGGGCGATTAACCGTTAGACCACAAAACGCGTTTCTAAGACTATTTGAGTTTTCAACTTCTTAGAAAAAGTCAACATATTCTTTCCCTCCTCCATTGACCAAAAATCATCCCTTGATGTTATAAGTCATTTCGTGATTTTTAGGCTTACGGTTTGATGTCTAAAAGACATTTAATACCAACCGACACTAGACTAAGCTCAGTCTAGACATTATAAGTCATTTTAAATCATTTTTATCACATTAGAAAAGTAACATTTTACTTTTCTCAATTTTACGCAATATTCGTACGTTTTACGTATTACGCATTTTAGACCCGTGTTTCCAGTTTTTAGCAGGGTTTTACCACCCAAATGGAACCTACCACTCATTTTATATTTTATTATGGGACATATGGACATGTCTAACAATACTTTAAAGTTCCATAATTTTACGACACCCGGTTTTACGTTTTGAGGCCTAATCACTTACGGTTTGCATTTTTCGGAGTCAAAACACACTAGATATCTTGGATAATATCATCCAAAGTCCAACCCTTGTTCTCCAAGGTCTTGAAACCGCCACTAGGGGGGGCATTCACACTATGTGGCTCAATCTCATGCTAGGAGGCCTTAGATGAGAACATGTGTAGAACTTGGTGAACAAGTGTTGACTAGTCAAGGAAAGTAACCTCCTCATTGAGCTATAAAAGCCCCTCTCCCCCCCTCTTGTGCCGTGCATCCCTAAACCCCATAACCATTCCATCCTTTGCTCATTTCCTTCCAATTTCTTGCAAGGTTCAAGTGTTTCTTCAAGGTAGAAACCCTAGTTGATCTTAGGTTACCAAAACTCTTCCAAACCCTAACATACTTGGTGATTTATCTTGAGTTTAAATCCACTCAATTCACCTCAATCTTCATCATTCATCTTTCAAGAATACCAAGGGTAGAAAGGATGCATGAAGTGAAAAAGGGTTGAAGCAAGTCTATCAAAGTCCTATCCTTACATGTTAACTTCCTTTCATCTTTGAAAGCCAAAAGTTGTGAGCCAAACCCTAACTTGATTCTTGTTAAATAATCATGTTCATGTTATTTACATATTATTCTTGCTATATTATGTCTTGTAGTTATGTCCATGATGTATAAAAGTGAGCAAAACAAGTTATTGTTATTGATTGACAAGATAAGTTACTAAAACAAGTAAACTAGTGACTTTCTTGGTAAGACCTGATCAAAATGGTAAAAATATGATGTTGGATCATTACATATTACAGTAGAGAACTTAACAAGGAAACCATATCAATTTGAACCACCCAAAACGAGTATACGAGTCAAAAGGTACGCCCATTTGAAATTACCAAGATTTCCGGCAAAACTGCCAAATACCATTCTGATCAAATTTGGGTTTTGAAAGTCCCACTTCTGGTCCGATTCATCAAAAAGTTAAAACACGAAAGTTGTCCGGAACGACGTTTTCGTTCAGGAACAAAGAAGCTCGAGACCTAAAAACACTTTCCGAGTGATAAAATTCTTCAAATTCTAAACAGCCCATTTTTAGGCGAAAGTCACAAGATTATGGTTATACTTTGAAAGGAACAAGAGGTCTTATGACCTATAATCAAGACCACAACCATGGCTAGAGCCAAGGTTGTGTCTCATGACCTTGAAACAAGGACCAAAGGTCATGGCTAGGCCATGACGAAATGACCATACCAACTTACATAGGCGTAAACATGAAACAAAGAGTTGGCGAGAACTTGAACATACAATTTGGATCTACTTCATCTAAAAGGAAACCATGAGATTTTATCAAGAGAAAATGGTCATTCAAGACTTATGAAACTACCCCTAATAACAATCTTCATGTACTAATAAACTTTCCTAAGTTTATTCAAATATCGGACATGTAACTTTTCGGATCAAAACTTATATCTATATATTTCATCAACTACTACAATAGTAGGGAGCCTCATGTGAGGAGTTCATTATGTAAGCCGTCGAGTTGAGTTGTGGATTTACGAGTTAAAGTGTCCTGGCTCCTCGAACGCTTACTAACATGACTTCTGAATTATGTCGGCCCGAACGGTAGTAAACGATATACAAGACATACATGTTTCATGAATCATTTCTTTCAACGACTTACATTATACATCATACCACATCATGGACTAAGTGCAAGACATACTTATATTGGCATGTTTATGCTTCCTTAGACATTATTCCAAACCTAAGTTGCAACAATTATTCTAGGTTGCTCGTAGAAGTTCTTACGGCATATCCATCATTCTCATTATACATCATCCAACTCAAGGTGAGTTCATAGCCCCACTTTCGATTACTTAATTGTTTTACAAACCCTTGGGGGGAATACATGCTATTTATAACCGAGCACAATGTTTTTAAATTGTATGCTTACCTGATTGTTTTATTATCACTAAGTACCAACCTTGCTAAACCGAGATCCTTTATTATGAACCATTTAGTCACTAGCAATAGTGAGCGCGAATATTATTAATAGGCCTATTGGGATTGACGAATCCTATTTGTATTGACTAAGTTCAAACAAATGCAATAATATTTGAGATTTAGGTATGTTAGCAAAGTACCTACCGGGATAAATCTGCCGATCGATATTGGTACACGTTAACGTTATGGTGTCATAAGCTTAGTGTATAATACATGTTCCGGGCGTATAATAACGTAGCCTACCTGTTTTGTTTTCCAAACATTGGTGTGAGCCTATAACTCACAATACCAACATATTGTGTTTCATCGATTTAACAAACTCTATGAATATCACTCAACCTTTGTGTTGACCTCTCAAGCATGTATTTCAGGTTCATGACGATCAAGGATGGCACGGAAGGACACGGATACTCAAGAGGGCTATAAATTTTATTATCATTCAAAACTCATTTGTTATACATTGTAAACATGGAACCAATTGGGACCTCATTTTGTAATCTCTGATATTTATATAATTTGAATGATAAATCTTTTAAAACGACTCAATTGGAGTTCGTTTTCTATTATTGTGACTATTGTGCCGTCGAGTAACACCCAGTTTGAATTCCGCTGCAACCATGAATTGGGGGTGTTACAGATTAATCTCAAAAGATGGTGAAAAAGATGATTCTTTTTGGTTTTTTATAAAAGGATTTGTGATGTTTACGAAAAACGTTATGGATTGAAGTAAGTACGTCGTACTTGGTGACAAGTACGGCGGTCTGTGTGTGCTTTGTGTAAAAGTGCGGTGTACAAGTGTGTAAGTGCGACGTGCTTTCTGCAACAAAAGAAACAGAGTGATCTGGTTTTGGAGAGATTTTTGGTATTGTTTACTAATTTTACTTCGAAAATACTTAAGGAACAGATTTAAGTCCCCGGCAGCGGCGCCAAAAACTTTGATGTGTAAGGAAAGCTTTAAATTTATAATACTAGTTTCACCGATTTTAATAAACCAAACACATGGGTAAAGTATAACCCCTGTTGGTAGTATTAGATTAAGGTAAGACCAGGTCGTATCCACAGGGACTTAGTTCATTCAGTTTAAGTATAACAATTAGTAAAAGAAGACAAGTAACAATTATATGAATAAAAGGAATTCAAATATTAAGACAAATGATTACTTGGATAGCTTAGATAATCTAGTGACAATGTTTATGTTTGATCTCAGTTTGATAAAGGAGCACAACTTATAAGAGAGCTATTTTCGTCAAAAGAGCAATTTCATAACTCATAGGTTTAATACAAGATTCATATCTACCCATTAAGTGAATTCTCTCGAAATAGTATTTCATATCAAGTCTAGATTATTACTGATTCTTCTAAGTGGATTTCTCCTTTCAAAGACTAGTAATGCAGACAAGTTCCTAGAATTGCATTTAACACGTCGGTTCTTTCGACCTATCCCAACATATCTTATTCAACCAGTTTCAATAAATAAATGTGATAAGACTAGAAATGAAATAGTTCGCAATATAAACTTGAAATTGGTAGAGATCAAAACATAATCATAAGTCGCTTTATTATATTCATGTATCCAAGCAATCACAAGAGGTTTAGCCTCTCATGGCTAATGAGTTCATAATAACAGAAGTGCGTAAATGATAAACAAGAGACATATAGATTGGATTGATCAAATGATTACACAAGTGTCACAAGTAACCAAGAATTCGACACCAACAAGTATTTAACACCCCTTATTCTGATTCGTTCACCCCTGCAACTTGGCTCTGGATCACGTGTTACTTCGGACTTAGCTTTGTGGAAATTGATTATAGAGTGGAGAGTTCAAATTCTTGCAAATGATCTCTATTTATAGGCAATCTGATATGCGAAGAATGGCGCACTTGCTTTTTGAGTGCGGCGCACTTTCTTATTTTCTTGGCACCAAAGCTTCATGAATGCAGGGAAGTACGGCGCACTTAGTTTGCAAGACTGGCGCACTTTATTTAATATTATATATTTGACTTCCTTTGACCGAGAGGTAAGTGCGGCGCACTTTCTTGTAAAACCCGCGCACTTGGCATACATGAAAAGCTAATCATGGAAGACTTCATTATTTATTCACTTCAAGTGGCGAAATAGTAGGTTTTTAGGTGTTTCATGCTCAGACCATCCAAGAGTAAACCTGCATTCATTTTATGCTATTAAGTACCAAAAGTTCACGTAAAATGATCATAAAACATATAGAATAATGCTCAAAAAATATGTATAATTAGAGCGTCATCAGAAAGCCAAAAAGAACACTGAGCTACCTCAGGCTAGTGTTAGGGTGGATGTATCATATGAGGCTGTCCTAGGTGTTGGAGAGGACATGTTGGTGAGGGCTGCCACTACTGCTACTAGCTTAGAAGCAGAGTAGGACAATAGTAACACAATTAAGACCCAATCCAAGGCAACATCTAATGTGGAAGGTTCTTTTGAACCTAACACAGGTGATGGTAACCCTATCCAAATGGCAAATACAGGGGGCTTAGATGATCAAACTAGGTTTGATACTGAGTTTACATCCATTGATTCACCTCTCAGGTTAGGTAAAACAGACCGAAGTGATGAGGATAGACATGAAACAGGGGAATCGATGGATGACCATGTACAAAATGACAATGCTAGTGATTCACCTCTCGGACCAGGTTACACAGGTCGAAGTGATGAGGTTAGTATGCAACTAATAAAGAAATTGATGACAAAATGTACCACTTTGGAAACCAAGTGTCAAACTTTGGAGACTAAAGTTCTTGACCTTTAAACTCTATCAGCTGCACAAGCAAAGGAGATTACAAAGTTGCAGAAGCAGGTGAAAGCTTTGACAGATAAAAAGAAATCAAGATCTTCAACCTTCAAAAGATTAAAGAAAGTGGGAACCTCTCAGGTTGTTAGTTCTCTTGAAGATTCTACTCATTTGGAAGAGGATGCTTCCAAACAGGGGAGGAATGATATAGAGGATTCAGGGGAGGCTAAAGACTTGAATAAAGATGCTGTTGAGGATAAAGATGTTGCTGAGGGTGTAAATGGTTTGGAGAATGTTATAGGTTAAGGGGAGGATTTGGAAATGGACAGTGGTGAGAATGCTAATGATTATGTGGTTGCTGATAGTGAAGGTCATGAGGTTGTGTTGGAGTAGGTTATTGAGACTCAAGAGCATATTGTGGATAAACTCAAAATTTTGGAACCTGAACAACTTGTGAAGGCTTCTGAGGTGATGAGTGGGGCATTAAGGAGCTTGAGTGATTATGTTGCTGAAGTTGCTTTGGATTCTACTGCTCAAGAAGTTCATCCTGCTACTAGTGAAAATAATCTTGTTGCTGGTGAAAAAGACAATTCTACTGCTGCATAGGGTTCTGCTGCTGGTACAAACAACAAAGCCGTTGCTGATTCAAAGATTTTGGATGATGATGTCTCAATGGCAGAGGCAATGATGATGCTAAGTAAGAAAGCATCAGCAGCACAACCTAAACAACAACCACCACCTCAACCACAACCAACACCACCACCAGTATCTCAATCAAAACAACTCCCAAAAACATCAATCCCAAAACCACCTGTTAAAGGTGTTGTAATAAGAGAACCTACTCTTTTTTTCAAGAAAACAAAATCTATTTCTTTAAGTAATGACAAAGGAAAAGGCAAGATGGTTGAAGAACCTGAGCTTGATTCAGATGATGAAGAAGTGGATCTGACGCAGATTCCTTTTGAATGGTGCCCTAAAGAGAAGCAGATAGAACATGATAATGTTGTTGCTAGGAAGGTTCAAGAAGATGAATACTTGATTGAACAACAACTTCTTGAGCAAGAAAGACTAAAGGCTGAAAAGGAAGCTGCTGCTAAGAAGGAGTATGATGATTGGGGAGCTGAGAGGATTAGGATTAATACTGATATTGAGTTTTCTAAACTGGTTAAGATTGAAGAACAAGAAGTGCCAGAATTTGATGTTGGTGCTTGGGTGAGAGAGTTCACAAATAAGAAAAAGAAAGAGTACTTGGCTGGAAGAAAAAGAAGAAAAAGTCTCAGGGGTCCAACTCCATTGCAAAGAAGAAAGAAGCATGAGAGGTATCTGAAGAATGTCAAAGGATACAAGTTTGTGCAACTCAAAAATTGTTCTGATGCAGAAATCTTCAAGAGGTATCAAAAGAAGAAAGAAACTGAATCTTTCATTGCAATTGGGTCAAAAGAAGATGAAGAGCAGATTACATAGATGAATAAGAAGAGAAAGAGTCATGAGAAGGTAATGCAGGCTGAGAAAGTAATAGATGTTAAAGTTGTTGAAGAGCCTAAAGAAGTAGATAAGGAGAAACCTACTTCTACTCAAGGTTCAAAGAGGTCAAGAAACAGAGAAAAGAGTATAGGTAGGAAGAAAAGAAAAGGAGAAATTCCAAGTAGTGCAAAATCTGAGAAAGAAAAGGATAAGAAGATTTATGAGTTTGAAAATGATGATGATCATATTCCTGTTGAGCATCTAAAGAAGCAAAAAGAGGTTCTTACGATCGTTGTTAAAATGAATGAACTTAAAATAGCTGATGTTGAACCAATAGGAATCAAACATCTAATTATTCATATCACTTCAGGATATAACACTGATATTGGAACATTCTTTGATGTCAAAAGGACTGATGGTAAGAACTAGAGGTTTCTTAGACTTCAACAGATGTTATTTTATTTTGATAGAGAGGATGTGTGTATGCTGTGGAAAGTGTTTAAGGAAAATTTTGGTGCTACAAAGTTTAACACTTCAACAGAAGATGATCCTCAAGCTATGGCTGACTTTGTTATGTGGAAATCTCTGAAATTGATGTTTGATCCTTATTTGGAGGATTCAGAATGGAGAGATTAAAATTTGCAAAGTTAGAAGATGGATGCTTTTTCAAAGTTCTGAGTTCATATTTTGGAACTTGGGCCACAGACTTTGTATATGCTGGTAGAAAAGGATTGTCCATTAGCTTCTTCTCTGGAGATTGTTCATCAGATGGTGAAAGGTAACAAACTTCTTCAATTAGAAAAGCCTTATGGCTATGATGATCAAGCTTTTAATTTATTGCAAAAATATGGGAAGCTTTTGAGGAAGTAATGTGTTTGGAAGCATCCTCCTGATGTATAATTGTGCTTAAAAGAAACTTGATGATTTTGAAGCAAATATCAAGTTTAGGGGAGGACTGTTGGATTTTGAGATTCAGCTGCTCAGAGTTTGTCTAAGTGTTATATTACTGCTGACTAGTGGATTCTGCTGCTAGTGTTAATATTCTGTTGCTAGACGATTCTACTGTTGAAGAGATAAAGATTTTGTTGCTAAGTATATTGATCCTGCTGCTTAAGAGATAATATTATGTACGCATTTTGTAATTATAGAAAAGATTTTATCTTGTGTAGAAAGATATTGTAAACCGACTAGGACTCCTTAGTCTATAAAAGGAGGTTCATAGGGTTAGAGTTAGGTACGTATCATTGTTAAGTCGATTCACTTCAAGGTTGTAAACCCTAGCATTGTTGAGTGCTCGTATACTATTAATATATTGAAGTGTTGATTGTTTACATTGTTCTTTTTAAGGTAAACATTAATATTCCACGTTGTTGTTTAAGTTACAATCTAAGTCAACTTCTATTAGATCGTTTGCTCAACTGGGATCAACAAAACTTTACAATTCCGGCAGCCAAACAAAACCTGGAAAAATTTTTGGAAATAGAGCCTGACGCCATCAGGTTGTAACTACTGACGCCGTCAGGTCGTACCTGACAGAATTTCTATCTTTTGTTTTCAGAAAATTTCTAGAAAAACTTGTGTTTTAAGACCTGGAATTCATGCAAAACATCCATTTTGACTCGATACAAGCATTTGACTCAAACAAATACTAATATGTATATTCATATCTCATTATTATCGTTCATGTTCACTTCGTTCTTTAAAACAAATATGAGCTTCCCTTACACTTGTCTTTTGTAAAATACCTTTATATGTGATCAAGTCGAAGTTAAAAACAAAATAAAACATTTTTACAAGTTATTATGAGACATGAATAATAAATAATGAGAATGAAAAATACATACGAAAACAAATAAAAGCAAATAAACAATCACACAAAATAAAAATCTTGGGTTGCCTCCCAAGAAGCGATTTTCTTTATTTACGAGTCTTGTAGCTAGACTCAAAGTCACACCCTATCCTATATGAGTGAGTTCCTCATTGAGGACATCTTTAGGATTGAATTTAGGTTTTAGCTTCCTATCGGTGCATTTTGTTTGGTATGACTTTTCAAACTTCTCTACATCCGGATCATATAATGTCATCTTTATGTGTCGTAATACATCTCCTTCCATAGGTGGCTTATTCCAATTCCACTTACATTTATCACCCTCACTTTTCCACCTATTCATGCCTATGTTAATGTATATGACTCCTCGAAATTCAATCATCTTTCTAAAAACTAGAGGATCTTCAAATGGGTCCAATTTTGTGTCCCTAGCCAAGAGTTATTCTACCGAATGTGTTTGGTTCACAAATTCCTCTTCTAGGTAGAATGGGCGTTGAGGCCCTATGAAATCCCTATTAATCCAAGGTCCGTACCTAGAAGGTCTCCTATCCACATCTACCTAATGAGGTATTGGTTCCTCATTAGTATCATACGTGTGTTTCTTAACATCGTATACCGACCAAGTTTCACCGTCTCCTACCGCTATTTTAGACTCTTTACAATCAATCATCGCACTTGCGGTAGCTAGAAATCCTCTTCCTATTAGCAAAGGGAATGTAGAGTCATTAACCATATCAAGGACGTGTAAATCGGCTAAAATAGTTAGTCTTCCTATGTGCACTAATACGTTCTTCACTACCCCAATCGGATATGCGACACGTCCATCTGCAAGACCTATGATTACTTTCGTCTCATGTAATTTACCTGGCTTAAGAGTGGTGTAAAGGGACAACAGAAGTAAATTTAGGCTTGACCCAAGATCGGATAATGTGTCAAAAGCCTCGGAGTTTTCGATCTTGCAAGGTAGAAAAAATATGCCTGGATCATCTAATTTCTTAGGTAACTTATTTTTAATGGGCAGTATTTATAGGCCCAATCATTGCTACGGCGCAACTGAGAAATGTGTTATGACGTAGCTAGTGTAATCTTATCCAGATCTGGAGGTTACGGCGTAGTTGAATAAGTATTACGCCGTAACTTCAATATTAGGGTTTCGTTTACGTCATAGTTGTGAAACGTGTTACGCTGTAGCTAATTTCTTGGATCTTGGATTACTCACATAGTAGTTGTTACGCCGTAAGCCTATAGCTATGTTACGGCGTAGCCTTCTATCCGAAGGTTTAGTTGAAGACTTGAATATGTTATGGCGTAAACCAGAGGTTTGGTTACGCCGTAACTCTTGATCCGAGTTGACTTTGGTCTTCATAATAAAATACTTAGCTACGGCGTAGTTGAGAGATGATGTTACGCCTTAGCTTCTTCTAGCATACTATAATTTGTCTATCTTTGCACATATTTCCAAATTCCTCGTCTCTTTAGCTCCTATGCTCATTAGTAACCTAGATACAAAATGTAAAGAAATCAAAGTATATATCCATAATATAAGTAGAATAAATGTGCATAATAGGGGGAAACTGACACTTAAATATCAGGATTATTTAACGTTATCAAATATCCCCCCACTTGAACTCTACTTGCCCTCAAGTAGACCTTATTAGAAGTATTCTTAAAAAGATATCCCACAATATTTCTCAGGAAATATGAATCTAAAAATATCCTATGCTAGAATTTCTCAAAGCCGACCACCTCACGAAAAGGGGAACAAACACTCACTCTCTCTATATTCTAAGTGTCAATTTTCGAGGTGATCACTCATTGCTCAGTCATAGTATGTATTCTATCATAGGCTTGGCAGTTACACAAAACTCCACCACTAGAGCTAAGGTCAAAACAACACTCGAAGGTAACATTGGGTGAACACGTATATGGTTAAGGGTGTAGTGTCGTTACTAACATACTAGGGCAGGCTTGATATGGCGCATCCCTTTCCATGAATGCAGCGTATCTACTGACCTGATGATTTTTCCAGATTTTAATTTTAATTTTTTAGGTTTTATTTTTACTAACTACTAATGAATTACGCACAAGTTGTGATTTTCTTAATTCATGTGTGTTGCTTAAAGGTGGTATTTATGTTTTATGTACTTTCTGTGGAGACATCATTCATAGAGGCATGAACGCCTCTTATCCACAAGAAAATAGATTTTGCTTACAAACGCATAATGGAGGATCAAACCGGGCAAATCTCAAAGAAGTTTTCCGTTCTAATTCTTTTAATTTCCAGTTTTTAACTTTTAATACAAAGAACGAGGACGTTGTTTAACTTAAGTGGAGGGATGGAGAATTAGAACGCTTACTTGTCCTAAATTTTCAAAAATATGCTTTAATCTATACTTAATATATCAAAATTTAAATTTGTTAGCATGTTTTTGTTAAATCTAAGTTGCATAGCCGCGCACATAACTTTATTTGCTAAAATATTTTTGTGCATGTGACTGGTAAACTTTAGAACTTGGCTTGTATACTATTTGAGTCCACCACAATGAGTATTATTGATATAATTATAGTGACTTTTTTAACTTGGTAAATTTCTAGGATTACACCTAAAAAGCATATTATATGTTTTGTGTTATTAACTAATTACACCGGGTAGTTAACCCTCGTATAAAACCCTTTGTTACTCTCATTTTTAGAGTAAGTTATCCCTTGAAAAACCCTCAGAGCCATTCCTTTCATTCCATATACATGTGTTAATTGTTTCGTTACACCTTAAACCTTAGCCTACCCTGTAGATTAATGTCCGTGGTTAGTCGCTTTAGGCAAAGTGTGTTTCCTTGCTTTACCTGTGTTCGTGTGCGTAAATTCATTATATTTGGTTAGTTCGGGAAATTGCACAATGCAATTGGAGTGAAAGTAAATATTGTATAATTTGAGTCTTGTTATTTTTCGTGTGTTTACTATTTTCATTATTTACCGTTATTTCTGAAGTTATGAAAAGTATAGAAATATTATCCAGAGTTATCGTTATAGTGATGTGGTAAAATTTTACACATCTTAGTTTAGGTATATATTGATGTTAAAAAAATAAATAAATAAAAAAAAATTGTTTTAACCAATTATGTAAAGTTTTGTATTAGGTGGATGATATCGCCAGTATTTGTTGTTGTACTATATTTATGGTTTGAATGGGAGTTGGCCATTATGGGAATGCCAACTAAGGTTTATTCTTTGATTAAGAGTTTATTGAGTATAATTCGTGTCTACCTAAAGCGTGAGTTACATGAGTCAAAAAGCGTGAGCTATTCAATGATATGAGTCTTATTCATGGGATGGTTGGGAAAGTGATTAACCACACTTATGACTTTAATCTATTTGTTTGTTTGTTTTTAATTTTACACCAATTTATATCCTAAATGTTATCCATACCCAACCGTATCGTTGTATTCGTTGTTAGCTTTCGAGCATCCGGATATGGTGATGCCCAAGTGAGAATATTAAATGTATGAATAAGGTAGTGACCATCCGAGTATTAGATTAATTGGCTAACGTGCCAACGATCTAGTATGTGAATTGGTGACCATCCGTTATGTAAATAACGTGCTAGCGATCCAAGAAGTGCACTAGTGACCATCCGTTAGTTGAAGCGTGGAGAACTCGCTCCAGCGATCTACTAAATTTATGCAGGAGATGTTTGAACGAAGCTAGGTTTAACCCTTAAGCCTCAAAACCCTTTTTACCGCTTTAGACTTGTCACTCCTTAGCTTTAGTGGAGGAGATGTGTATCCTTGCCAAGCATATGATAGAATGCTCGTCACAACTAAACAAGTAAACGATTAGATCGGTTTGAATTGTATATTTTAATTTTGTTTCTAACTCGTTAAGTGTTTAGTTTTGCAACTATGATAAGACGAATAAGTGCTTAATTATAAAAATACATCCTAATATCTTTTAGGGCACTTATTCATAAATTGTAATCTAAAGGTTTACTTGGGGACAAGTAAAGTTCAAGTGGGGGGATATTTGATAACATCAAATAAGTACATTATACTGTCATCATTTGTCCTAATTAATTGACTTGTTTTATTATATTTTATATGAGAATTGGTGATTGATCGTTTACTTTAGTAATTCTCGGGTAAAAACAAGCAATTGGTGAAAATTGGCTATTTTGGACGAAATATAGAGCAAAATGATCAAGATGGAAAAGTCTACTGAAATCCAGAAGATACACCACATCATTCTATACAGATGCGCCGTACTATCATACTTAGATTAATTCGAAGACCATTGACTGACTTTGAAGAATGCGCCGCATCAGATTAAATCATGCGCCGCATATGAAACTTTGGTCAATGAAGAAGATCCAACTTGTTCTACTCCAGATACGCCGCATCACATTGTCAACATGTGCCGTATCTATATCAAGACTTCACCAAATACGATTCAAGATACTGAAAGACATGTGCCGCATAAAGATTCAAGTTAAGCCGCATCTGAAGACGGTGTATGAGTATTCCATAATATATTAATCTTGGACCCCACACAAAGTTAAGTAGATGCGCTGCATCTACTTAGTCAATGCGCCGCATCTAACCCTTACACAGAAACTATAAATACCCCATGAATCTGCCAAATTCGGGGTGAACAAAAAGAGCAGAAAAACCCTAAGGAGACGAATTCAGATGACTTGGCAACAAAAGACACACCACATAAGAAGATCTTAGAGGAGTAAGAAGGTCCTGCATGTAATTAATTCATTAATTAGTTTTGTTTTATCTGTAATAGTAAGCTTTAATTCATCAGGATTGATGGGCTTATGGCCACCATACTGCTCCCCTTAAAATTGATTTCCCATCAATTAAAGTTTATATGTTAATGTTTTTGGTGACTTGTATATGTGCATTGATAACCTCTGTGTCTAGCTGAGTTTTGCTTGGGCTGCCATACCCCCTCCTCACCTACGTATCTAGCGTCTAGAAAGTGGGATAGGCATAAGTGATCATTAAGAGTTTACTCTCCTATATTTAGGATCCAACGAGACAGATTAGATTATGATACACAACATATAAAACTAGCAATAAAACAAGTGACAAGCTACTTAACAATCAGGACAAGCTTTCTATCTGTATCTATTATCTATTTGTGTACGTGTTTGCTATTTGCTGATTCGTTCTCATTAGTTTAATTTACTGTTTAACTACCAAATCATGTTGGTCTCTCAGACTAAACCCCCCCCCCCCTTGCGTTAGATTAGATTGTCAAACTAACTTAGAATATTAAAATACTGATAGACACACTAGGAATTATGTTTCACTCTTAGTGAATGACACTCTACTTACCACTATATACATATTGATCGGATACACTGTCCGTTAGTGTGTGTGTTATAGGATAAGTCGGATAAATATAAATTTATAACTTGAAATAGGCAAATCACCTTATACTACACCGTGACACGCTGCACAACACATCAATTGTTCCCAATGTTCCAAGTAAAAGGTGTTAAAGTAAAAATAAATGAGAATGAAAGAAACTAATACTCCCCTGATTTGCTCGGTATGGACGACATGGTAACATAGTTAAATCTTCCTCTAAGAAAATGAACATGAAAAGCTTCCCTCCTGAAATATAATCATCTTCTTATCCAATATAACCTGTTAAACAACAAAGAAAACAAACAAGAAACCTCGCGATATAAAAGTAAATCCTAGAAAACAAATAAAGATATAATGCGTGAAAAATAAATGTTTGCAGATTCTTGGAGTTTAAAAATTTTAGATTTTACGAAACTTTACAATTCTGGCAGAAAAACAAAACCTGGAAAAATTTTCAGAAAATAACACCTGTCGTCATCAGGCTTTAACTCCTGACGCCGTTCGAAATGACCTGACAGAATTTTTATATTTTGTTTCCGGAAAATTTCTGGAAAAATCTATGTTTTAATACCTGGAATCCTGCAAAACATTCATTGTGACTCGATACAAGCATTTAACTCAAACAAATACTAATATGTATACTAATTTCTAATTGTTATTGTTCATGTTCAATTCGTTCTTTAGAAACAAATATGATCTTCCCTTACACTTATCTTTTTGCAAAATACCTTTATATGTAACTAAGATGGGGTTAAAGACAAAATAAAGCATTTTCACAATTTTATTTGAGACATGAACAATAAACAATAAGGAAAAGTATTCATACGGAAACAAATAAAAACAAATAAACAAACAAACAAACAATGAAAAAAAACTTTGGTTGCCTCCCAAGAAGCGCTTTTCTTTATTTACGAGTCTTGTAGCTAGACTCAAAGTCATGCCCTACGTTTTCGTATTCTTCCTCTCAACCGCCTCTCTAATCCTCTTAACAAATTCCCAATCGGTTTTGTACTTAGGTCCAAGGCTTAGATAATCTTTATAGAAAAGACTCCTTTTTTCCCATACATAATCCATGCCCTTTTTCCTATCCTCCCCGTTAATATCCTTAAATGCACTAATGTTATCTTAGTCTAATTGAGGCACGTAGCAAAACTCCTTCATCCTATTAGGCATCCTATATGTTATTATATCATTTTCGGTTGAAAACTGAATTGTGCCTTCTAGCCGATCGTAAAATAATTTGGACTCTTCGACGAACGGCTTACCTAGAACAACATGAGATAAGCGGAAATCTATAACAGTTGCTAAATCTTCTAAAATCATGAAGTCAGCGACATAGGTAAAACTCCCAACAAAGATATGCACACCTTTAATTCTTCCAACAAAGTTACAAACTCCACCGGGGTATTTGGGGTCTCTCCTAGGCTCAAGTTGTGCATTCATTATGTCGTTATAAACACTTGAGGACATCACGTTGGTTGGGGACTCACAATCAATATAGGCTTGATCAATGTACGTGTATCCAATCATACATGGTATCTTTACATTCCAAGGGTCACCCTTCTTTATTTTTGGATCAATTTTAACAAACGGTGGTCGAGGGTTATCAACTATATTGCTCTAGTAGGCGATTTCTTCCTTAGTGGGGTATAAATTGAAATATTCGTGATCTAATTCCCCATCTCCCTATTTCTTTATGACTTCAACAACCGCAAAGTCATCAGGTCCTAAGTCCTCATTTGAGTACATGGCAACTGCTAAGTCATTTAGTGCACTATCAAGCTCAATATCAATCAAACTATTAAGCTCCCTAAGCTATCTAATTTCGCTCTCAATTTGATCACGCAACACGATTACTTCCTCAGGTGAAAGGGGTGGATTCGCGTTTTCCATAGTGGCAAACGGAATAGTCAATGAAAACTTTTACTAACAAAGGTACAAAGAAAAAGATAGACTAAAGAAATACTATGAAAAAGAAAATAAAAATCTCACTAGATATGAATCTAATGAGTAGACCTAATCAAAATAAAAATCAACATAAGCAATAACTATTCCCTGGCAGCGGCGCCAAAAACTTGATGCGAGTTTTGCAACCTCACAAAAGGTTTTACTTCTCAATGGATCTTGAGAAGCTTGCAATCCTCCAGGCAGTGTACCTGGCCGTTATAGTGTAGTATATGGTAGGTCCGGGGAATTGATCGTTCTCTAGGGGAATAGTGTCGTTAGGATTGAGATGTAGGTTAACTAGGTCTAAAGGTGAGGGATGATTCTTTTTGTGCTTTTATATTTTATAGAAAATAGTAAAATCTCGGGTATTGGAAGAGTGGACGGAATTAGTTGCTAGTCAACTAACCCAAAACTAATAATTAAACTAAAAATAATAAAATAAATAACGAGAAAAATAAATGTGGAGGATTACTTATAGGAGACAAATGTGTTTACTTAGATTTCACTACTCCCTAGTTATCTTTTATTGATTTGTTACAATTGTTTGATTAAAGGATTGTATTTCTTAATACCAGTCGTGGGGCGTGTACGTCCTTCCCCAACTCTTTGAGTATCCATTTCTTCTTATGATGACACGCTTAGTGTCCTACCATAGAATCATCAGCATCTACTCACGCATTAAATACAAATCAATAAAACCGTAGTATACATCCGATTACGTTTCTTAAGATATTCAATCATGTTACCGTATAGGAGATTAGCCAGTTTTCTTAAGCCTAACACTAGTCAATCAATCAAACAACCAATAACAAATCAACAATCAATAATTAACAACTAGGTTCATTAGATCTAAGCAAACACTAAGAGATCTAAGCTAACATGTTAATGAAAAGAAAAGACAAACGATCAATCAAACAACACATAGACATATTGAATGATTAAAGGAGAACTTATCGTTCAGTTAAACATGGAAGAGAATAGGGTTTGAAACCCTAAAGTTGCTGTAAAATTCGGAGTACAAAGTTCCCTCTAAGTTCCACAAGTTCCACCTCTCTTTTTAGTGAAAAAAATCTAAAAGTATATATAGAGATACATAGGTAACAGTGTCAGGTTATGGATTTTGACGTCGTCATCTCGCCATAATTAGGGTTTCTTGTCGCCCAATTAAGCTTCTTGACATCGTCACTCTTTATCATCATTGGGCCGTCTCTTGTTAATATAGTACGTGACGGCCTACCCCAAATAACACGTGACGCCGTCACGTGTTAATCTTCCAAAAGTTCTCTGGCGCGTCATATGCAAAGAATTCCACCACCTGAATCTTCAAGTGACGGCGTCACCTTATAAGGCGTGACGTTGTCAGATGCAATTTCCAGCATAGTTTCTTGATTTTGTCGTTTTCTTCACTTTTAACTCCAAAAATGTCCAAAATGCTCCATTTTCCAGAAATCTCGTCCCAAGTACCTAAAATAACAAAAGAAGCGATTTAAGGTAATATTTGACCATATATTTACGATTTAGGGCTTAAATGACCCCCTAAAAGCGTATCAAATAAATCCTTATCAATTGTTGTGACAAATGCATAGTGTAAAGTCTTAGGATACACTGGTATGCAATGCTTCAAGGATGCCAATGTTTCTTTCGAACTGTTATAGAAGAAAAAAAGATGGATGTGAATGAAGTATGTGATTAAAATTTCAAACAAGTACTCATATATAACGTAGTAACAAACCTCTAACTTAATATTCGTGACAACAACTGATTTTTTTAGC
The DNA here is from genome assembly GCA_030686995.1 of Artemisia argyi. NCBI lineage: Eukaryota > Viridiplantae > Streptophyta > Magnoliopsida > Asterales > Asteraceae > Artemisia > Artemisia argyi. The sequence continues at coordinate 271,427,481 of CM060709.1, read as the reverse complement.
TTTCTCAAAATTACAGGTCTAATCAGATTTTTTATGTCAAGAATTTTCCATACCGTAAAAAAAGTTGAATGCACAAGTGATACACCGTAATCTACACATGTTGCATTTTCCATGAAAGTTGCCTAAATTAGTGGGTCTAATATGTGCATTATGCAACTTATTACCGGTTAGGATGATTAGTGAAGCTGCTGTAATAGACTTTTGAGGATAATTAATTAAGTTAAATGTATTATACATGCTTAGTCAAGTTACCGAAGAGTACCTAATGAGCTTACGTTAATTGGTTAGTTATGAGGCCACAAATTATTTGAAATGGTCAGTTCAACTCAATGTTTTAGTTACATTTTTAGGTTCTTATTGTTCTAAAATTCTAGCTGAAACTGAACCACCAAAAGTAGCCGCACCTAAACCACCTCCAATTGGAACCAAAAGAGGAGCTAAGGTAAATGGTTCATATGTATCATAATATATGTAATTTAAAGGGTATTTGGGAATCTGTTTTAGGAGTGTTAAATGGGATTCAGATCTTGGTGGTCAAAAAATGGAGTTTACTTTGCAGATGACTTTAAAAAAAAGGTTAGGAATGTGGTTGATGTCAGGCATTTTCCTAAGCCAAAGACCGAATCATATGAGAAGGTTAAGCGCACAGAAATTATACGTGCAAATATTGCACCACCGTTCCCTGAATCCTGTTATTCTTCCTTAGATTAAGTATTGCATGTTCTTTCCCTGCAACCTCTGACAGTAGTATAGTTTGAAATTTATATTAGTTCAAACTCTTTTATCTTTTTTTAGAAAGCCTTATAATACTTAAAATCAGTTTGAATCATGTAGTGAGATACAAAGTCAAAATAAGTATTCACAAAAGGGAGTGTGCAGAAACTAGAAGGGGGGTTGAATAGTTTCACCGTTTCTTTTTACTTACTAAAACGTTTTGCCGTTTTTAGGTCCGATTAATATTGTTTTGCAAACTTGTTGAATTCTACTTGTTATGTGATATCTATTTAGCTACTAACAAACATAAACAAACAAGTAATGTAAAGAGTAAAGAAAGAACACAACCAAGAGACGCGGTGATTTATAGTGGTTCGGTACAAAGCTCACTCCTTCGTCCTATTCCACTCCCCGAGTACCACACTCGAGAGTTATCAATCACTATATCAATACACTCCTTTAGGCGGAGCAATCCGTACACAAGCTTACACAAGGTTTAACGACACTAAGCGGAATGTCGAGTTTTAATCGTAGCTAGAACCAATCTACTCCAAGGCCCACGTGGCCATACGAACAAGCACTCTTGTCCAACTTGAATCTTCACCCGATCCAAGCCTTCACACAAATAGTATACTTGGATCTTCACCCAATCCAAGCCTTCACACGAGACACACTTAGATCATCACCCGATCTAAGCCTTCACACTAAAACTTACTTGGATCATCACCCGATCCAAGCCTTCACACAAGACACACTTGGACCATCACCCGATCCAAGCCTTTACACAATGACTCAACTAAGTCCTAACCTACGCACTAGAACATCACTCTCCTCACAACAAATACATGAGCTAATCTAGTTACAAGACTTCTTGGATCTTCATCTTCTTCCAAGTTCACACACATAACTCCATCCTCGACTCACACACAAGTCAGAAGTATTTACAATATTTACAAGACCTATAACCGTAACACTTGTTACGTTTATGTGTGGACACCTATAACATCTCGAATCTTCATCTACGTCGAGAGTTCTTCTCTTGCACTTTGCGGAAGAGGGACACACTTTAGCATCTCGAATCTTCATCTACGTCAAGAGTTCTTCTCTTGCACTTTGCGGAAGAGGAAATCATTTATAAACATATACCGACATGTTATAGTGATCAAAGAAGAAACAAAAATAAAACAGAAATTTTTTGTGTGCGGAAGACTCTTTTTTTTAAGAGGAACAGTTCACTATTTATACACGACAGGAGGGAGGTGGCGGTCCCTTAAACAGGCGACGGTCCTTTATCACTAAAGGACCGCTGATCACTTTAAGGGACCGTCCCGGCAGACGCTCCCCTTTTTGTCCTGACGTGGTGAAAACTCAACTGTTTGGGGGGGGGGGGGGGGGGGGGAAATATAGCTGTTACAAATTTGAATTTTGAATATATTTTTTTAATAAAACATTTCTTTAAAAACACAAAAATACTTTTGTGAAAATATTTTGTCAAACTTAAAAATGTAAGTTTAGGAGAAAATACTTGAAGTGACGTTGCAGTAGCTACGCAAAAGAAACGAGTTTCGTCGATTAAAAACTTATTAACCGTAACTTTACATAACATGTCTTTATATTTTGTGATTATCAAAACACAAGAAGACCGAATAATGCAAATAACGTTTTTGACATTATTTGTATTAACAGAGTGATTGAAAAAAGGATATAAACTGCATTGGTATTCCAAAAATGTTATCCTAAAAGCTGTTGGTGATTTATGTTTATAGCCGTATTCAATCGACCCATATACTATACAACCATGTATTTACATTCAGTCTTTTGTTCATTGTAGTTGGCTGTTGGGACTTAAAGGCTCGAAAAGCTTGCTATTAACAAATTCGGGTAGCTGCTTCCCATGATTTTTTCCATACCTAAAGCTATGTTTGGTGCTGCAGGAGTGTTAACATGCAGGAGCTCCACCAGCCGGAGTGGCTCAAAGCTTATTTATGAGGTTGAACGCAAACGGCAAGGAACCGCTTTCACAACAGTCTCAAGCAAATCAAACTCAAAGACGGTTTGCACGCAAAAACAAATGTCGTTGCTAAGTACATTGAAAATAAAAAAGCTACATCTTGGTTCCCTTATAACTGAAACATTAGCATAACGTGAGGTTGAACCCATTCTTTTGCTGATGAAATGTTTTGCACTTAGATATATAAAGTATGTTTTTGTATACCGCCACAAGCTTTTCGTGACTCTTTGTATTTTAAAGTTTTTTTATTATTAGTTACCACTATTTTTGTAACTTATACATGTTGCACAAATAATCTTTGCCACATGAATAAGTTAGAAACTCGACGTTAATAAAGTTCATACTCAAATGATCCCAAATATAACTATAAATGTCACACATACCAAGACCACATAACTTCAAACCATTGCACCTGAATAAACGTTACCACAGTTATTTTATACATCAACATAGCATCCCGCAGCAACGCGCGGACAAACCGCTCGTTTTTACGATTAGAAATGTGGTAAATCTAAATTTACAAAAAGGTAGGACCACCTAACCCCTCCTCCCCAATCCCCCCACTCTTATCCTCTCCTCCCCCGGAAACTCATTTCCCCTTTCACTTCTCCTCCGTCTTCTCCCCTAATCTCTCTAGGGTTTAAGCCGCTGCGAGAAACCATCTTTTTTTATAACAACAGCAAAAATGGCCACGTCATCAACTCCTCAAATCCACCCACTCGGTTTCACTCCCTCCTCACTCAAATCCACCAAATCCGTACTTTTCGGAAAAGGCCTAACAAACTCAGTTTCATTCACACATAACAGAATCAACAACCGTAACTACCGTAACGGTGCTTTAAGAGTAGTGGCTGAGAAAGTCGTTGGAATTGATCTAGGTACAACTAACTCAGCTGTGGGGGCAATGGAGGGAGGGAAGCCGGTTATCGTAACGAACGCGGAGGGGCAACGGACTACGCCTTCGGTTGTTGCGTATACGAAAAGCGGAGATAGGTTGGTGGGGCAAATTGCGAAGAGACAGGCGGTTGTGAATCCTGAGAATACGTTTTTTTCGGTGAAGAGGTTTATTGGGAGGAAAATGAGTGAAGTTGATGAGGAGAGTAAGCAGGTTTCGTATACGGTTGTTAGGGATGAGAATGGGAATGTGAAATTGGATTGTCCTGCGATCGGGAAGCAGTTTGCTGCTGAAGAGATTTCCGCGCAGGTAACGAGCGTTTAGCTTTTGGATTTTGTTTTAATGCTGGGATGTTATCAAACGCTTTTATAAAAAGAACAGCTACTATTAGTTTTGCCAAACATAGCGTTAGCTGGAGAAATTTCGGCTGTGGTATAAAACATATTTGGTATTGAATGTGATTGGTTAATTGAAGTGAGAAAATGCTTGTGCTGCGTAGGTGTATGCAAGTAAGTTTAGTTTAGGCTTTAGTAATTAGTTTTGTGACGGCTAGTAATAAGTTGTGAATTGATATTTTGAAGTAGAAGTAGGTTAGACAGTTGCGAGAAGTGGATGGTTGCGGCTTTGAAGATATGAGTCGAAGGGGCAGTTAGATTATACAATTTTATTTGCTATTTGGCAATCCTATGTTTTGTTCTATCAGAATGTGTAGATTGTAAAATATTCTCTTATGTTTTGGATATGATGTAGCTTTAATGCGTGGTTCGTAAGTTGTTTGGTAATTTTGATGTTTTAGGGACAAGTTGGTTAATGAGGTGTATATAAGTAATAAGTAATGTTTATTGTTTAGTGTATGTATTGATGATTGGATTTTTTTTAGCTGGTATTGAACTGTGGACTGATTTTTTGACACATGTAGAAGTAGGTCACAGTGACTCTAGAGTGTTTGATATAGCCGTTGCTTTGCCGAAAGAAGGTTATACAGATACTAGAAACTGAATATCGCAACATGAAAACGGATAATTGAAGTGACAAAATATTGGTTTTTATAAGTGTGTTTTGCTTGAAAATATAATTTGTGGTGTGAAGTTGCTTGGTAGTTTGTGGTCTATTAGGATTAAATTGACGTGTATGCTTGGATAATTGGGTTTCTTTTAGCTACTATTTTACATTAAACTGATCATTTCACACAAGCATAAGTAACTACATGACTATAAGAAGCTGATACTTGCTACTTGGAGTCACACTAAAATCCTATACTTGTTGAGGAGACTTCAGCACAGGTATAGGATTTAATGTTGTTTGGATATATGCTTTTGATACTGGTTTATTGATTTTGAATATAACTGGATGTAAGGTGTTAGGGAAATTTTGATTTATTTGAGGTGATGAATGAAAGTCGGTGTGTGCAAGTAATTTTGCTTTATACTTTGGTAATAAGTTTTCTTATAGTTTGTTTTCAGTATCTAAATTGATTATTTGACCGTAGTAACAAGTAGGTTACTGTGACATTAGAAACTTGATATTTATAAATGTGTACATAACCCTCTTGTTACAGTGTCTAAACTAGCACAAAAGTTTGGTTTATTAGTTAAGAGATATTAGAAGACGGGGTTGATCCCACTGTGGTTATTGCAATTTTTTTTTTTTTTTTTTTTTTTTTTTTTTTTTTTTTTTTTTGTAAATGATGTATAGTGCTAGATTACAGATTATTGGGAAGTCTTAATATTAGTTGTATAAATATCGTTATGTTAATGGTGATTGCTATGGTTGATGTATGCTTTTCCTAGTTAGTTCTATGAGGTATTATGTTTTCGTAGATAAGAAACTAGCTTTTCATTTATTTTGATGTTTATTCTTTGTGTGGAATATTTGCTATTAAGGGTATTTATTTTGGTATCTTGGTGTTCCGTAATAACCAGGTTTTGAGAAAGCTTGTTGATGATGCGTCAAAGTTTCTGAATGATAAGGTCACAAAAGCTGTTGTAACAGTTCCAGCTTACTTCAATGATTCACAAAGAACAGCAACGAAGGATGCAGGTCGCATTGCTGGCCTAGAAGTTCTCCGCATCATCAATGAACCTACAGCTGCTTCATTAGCTTATGGTTTTGAAAGGAAGAACAATGAAACCATATTAGTGTTTGACCTCGGAGGTGGTACTTTTGATGTTTCAGGTGAGAGACTTCGGATAATCACTTTTTACTTTAATATACTAACATAAATTGTACATGCATTAGGTCTCTATTTAGTAAATACATGCTTTGGTTGGTCTTGCATCATTTTTTAGTACTTTGGATATGTGCAATTGTGCTTACTCAGCTGTACATTTACATCACATTAAATTTGTACCGAATCCTCTTGATTCTTTTTAGATTCATTCGATTTATCATTCATTTTACTTTGTTTCTGTTTGCCTGTCTATATCTTTTTTGCCTATCCCGACTTTTAGGTCTTTCCAGTTCAAATTTCATTTTGATGATTCATCTATCTCGACATCTTTGTAAAGGTGTTATTAAACTTGTTTCTCCTCTAATTTGTCAAATGTAGTCCTTGAGGTTGGTGATGGAGTATTTGAGGTGCTTTCTACTTCCGGAGACACACATTTGGGTGGTGATGATTTTGATAAGGTCAGTATCGTTTAAGAGAAGATAGAAATGCTATCTTCTACATTTTCTTGTTTTACGTGTGTTTAATATATAATTTTTTATAAACCCGTGTAGAGAATTGTCGATTGGCTAGCTGCAAGCTTCAAAAAAGATGAGGGCATTGATCTACTAAAGGACAAGCAAGCTCTACAGCGTTTGACCGAGACAGCCGAGAAGGCTAAGATGGAACTTTCGACGTTGACACAAGCAAACATCAGGTATGTCGTTTTAGATGTGTATTTTCTAAAAGTTATGATTGTTATGCCTTTCTGACAAATGGAGTTATTGATCTTGGTTTCTTGTTTTCTGCAGCTTGCCTTTCATCACAGCCACAAATGATGGCCCTAAACACATTGACACCACCCTTACAAGAGCAAAGTTTGAAGAGCTATGCTCAGATCTACTGGATAGGTATGTATATAGCTAGTGCAAGCTCGACTGGCTGAATGGAATATGCCTCCTCAATATATTCTTCTTGTTGAAAGCCGCCTTCTTTGTATAATTTAGACTTTAGAACTTACAGTTGTGACCCATTTACATTTGACTGGGTCAAATTGATTTTTTATTATTTAACTGTATAAACGGGTAAGATTTTTAGCTGAAAGTGAAACTGGTCAAAGACTCTGGTAATTGCCCAAAGTTTTATTATAAATCTGCTGTATTGTTTTTGAATTTGTATAGTATTTGTAATCGTTAACACACTGCTATTTATAGTAAAATATAGAAATCCGACGTGTCCCTCTTTCTAATTTTTCAACTTTTCTGAAAGAAATGATGATGAAGCTGATAAGTTTGGTTGGTTTGTTCAGGCTTAAAAGACCTGTTGAAAACTCTCTTAGAGATGCAAAGCTATCGTTCAAGGATCTTGATGAAGTGATACTTGTTGGTGGTTCAACACGTATTCCAGCAGTTCAGGAAGTTGTCAAGAGTCTGACTGGAAAGGAACCAAATGTTACCGTTAATCCCGATGAGGTTGTAGCCTTGGGTGCCGCTGTACAGGTATATTATAATCTTAGAATCAAAAAATAGTGTTTAAATGTGCTTGTGCTTTGTGATGTCTGAAGTTGTAATAGTCACATGTTTGAGTGCTTGAAAAAGTCTAATTTTAAAATAAATTAATAGATACAGTGACATAAAATGATATATTTGTGAAAAGATGTTGGATGATTTGAAGTTGGAAATAAAAATCAACAGAACCAGAACCTGTTTATCCAAAAATTATAAACTGATTATTTTGATTTTTAAGTCGTAGTTATGGGATAATCATTTCCGAAATGCAATTCCAAAAACCTCCACCATGCATATGATTTGGCAATTTGATTATTTTATTCATTTTCAGGCTGGTGTTTTGGCGGGAGATGTGAGTGATATTGTTCTACTTGATGTGACACCACTATCCATTGGGCTAGAAACTCTTGGTGGTGTGATGACAAAGATTATTCCAAGAAACACAACTCTCCCCACTTCCAAATCAGAGGTTTTCTCAACAGCTGCCGATGGTCAAACAAGTGTTGAAATTAATGTCCTACAAGGTGAGAGAGAATTTGTTAGAGACAACAAGTCTCTTGGAAGCTTCAGACTTGATGGAATCCCTCCTGCTCCACGTGGAGTTCCACAAATTGAGGTCAAGTTTGACATTGATGCCAATGGTATCCTGTCTGTCACTGCCATTGATAAAGGCACAGGAAAGAAGCAAGACATCACCATTACTGGTGCCAGCACACTGCCAAATGATGAGGTAATAAATGTCTTCTAATTATTCTTGAGAAGCTTACTGCTTTATGTAGAGTTATATGTCTATGGTAAAGTAGGGGCTGTTTTACTTCTGAAAGTTGACAAAATGGCCGGTTGGTTTACATGTCAAAATGGGTTCGAGTCAAAATGAGTCTGGTTCAGTTATTGTCTGTTTTTCTGTATAACAGTTTGTCATATATGGTTTAAAAAAACTTGGCCATTGATAAGGGACCATTGATAAGGTACAAACTTACAACTTTAATTTAAAGCAAGAAACTTCAAAAGTTAGTGGCTACTGGTAACCAACTTTCGTTCAGTTTCTAGTTAAAGGTACTATTTTGAGTAGGTCCGTGTGCCTGAAACTGGTTAATTTATCATCTACATCTAATGCTACTTCTCTAGTTACCTGCATTTGGTTTTCCGGTCCAAAATAGTTTTTTTATAAGTTTGTAACTATCTAGGATAGATAAGAATACCACCAAGAATAGAAGTTTAAGGAAAGTTGGATACCTTTCTATCCACTTGGCTCTTAAAACTATAAGCTCATTTGTTTTAAACAAAACTATTTAGAAAATTTAAGTATAATACATGCAAGGCTACTTTTGATGCCTTTATATGTATACATATGCTATTCTTCAATCAACCTAAGTATGACCTGTTTTATTATAGCGATTTTGTTATTTAACTTGTTTGATCTGTCATCAATTAATATGTACCCGAACTGACCCTTTTTTGTAAATGGATATATATTGACACCACGAGTTTGTTTGTATGAACCAAAAAAACTGATCATGGTACTGTGATTAATTTAATGCATAGGTACAAAGAATGGTTAATGAAGCGGAGAAGTTTGCAAAGGAAGACAAGGAGAAGCGTGACGCCATAGACACAAAGAACCAAGCTGATTCAGTGGTTTACCAGACTGAGAAACAGTTGAAAGAATTGGGAGAGAAGGTTCCCGTCGCTGTTAAAGAGAAGGTCGAGGAGAAACTGGGATCACTCAAGGAGGCCATATCTGGTGGCTCAACACAGACCGTTAAAGATGCTATGGCTGCCCTTAACCAAGAAGTTATGCAGCTTGGCCAGTCACTCTACAACCAACCTGGTTCACCAGGTGCCGGTCCATCACCTGGCGATGCCCCTGGAGCCGAGTCTACTGAATCATCAGGTAAGGGACCCGAAGGTGATGTCATTGATGCAGATTTCACTGACAGCAAGTGAGCTATATGACATTTATGATTGAGGTAGTATGTCAAGATTTTTGATCTGGCCATTTCTGTTGAAGTTGTGTATAATGGTTTTTCTTTTGCTTGAATTCTTCGCCTTTTTCTTCTTTTATTCCACTTTGATGCTTTAGATATAAAACTATAAAAGAGTACTATATAGTGATAGAGGATTTCATAGTTAGAACCTTTGAGACTTGCTCTTTAATATTATCATAATTTTTGCTCATCTGAAATATTCAATGGATGTAAGCAGCTTATGTATCAAGTTCTTTTGGTACTTCCAACCAATTTTCTTGGATATTATTTTAGGGTTTTGGGTCATTTTTTCCCCCTTGTTTTTGGGTAAACATGGATTCCGATCATTTAGCTGACTAATCCACGTGGTTCGAGTTCATCGCCACACAAACCGGGTAAACTCCTATTTTTTGGGAAGGTAGGCGTAATATCAGAGTTGGTTGTTTGCACCTAACAAAAAATAAACTTGAGACCTCTCATATATTTAGAGATGAGTCAAGAACGATCCTAAGTAATCTGATGTGTGGAAATGGCTACCACTAATGATGCACGTGAGAGTGATAATTCTTGACATGTGATGCACGTAAGGCAATTCAAGTAGTAAGTACTCCAAATGAAGTTATACTTGTGCCGGAATGGCTCTACAAAACTGATAAGAGACTGTTTCGTGCTGGTCAAACATGTTGACCCGAAATCAACCAATGTAACCTGAATGCAAATTAGTAAACAATTGAATCTTCTAAAAATGCAGTTCCCCCACCCGAGGGCATGTTTGGTAACAAAACAGAAATTGACCAGAGAAATTACCTGAATTCAATTATTTTGTTTGGTACGTAAAACCAGAGAAAGGTTCTAACTATGAAATCCTCTATCACTATATAGTTGAATTGGGTCAGATACTCTACTGGCTAAAGGCTGCGCACTGGTGTGTTCAGGCCCTGTAAAACAACTCACAATAGCGTTTTTAAGTCGTGTTTGATATGAGGGATCTTGAGTCGTGTTTGATATGAAGCTAACCCTTGCTCAGTCGCAATGCAAGTAATGCATTGATTAACTCCTAAAGGGTACATTAGCTGCTAGGCCAAACAACCAATCAGCTGCACTTGCCTATATACACATACTCTGGGTGTGGATGTGTATCTGAAGCTCTCTCAGTTGTTTATACAAATTCATCAAAAGAATCTATGTGCAACATATGAAAAGTACACTCTTTCCCTATAAAACATAGACAAGACGAGAAAGAAAGCAGATATGACTACAAGGACACAAAAATGGAAGATGACTACATTTTTTTTTATCATGTTGATACAAATTATACAAATTTTAATGCGAAGTTTGTGCGCTATTCTTCAGAGATCTGGATGCTGTGACTCACCTTCCTGATGCAAGCCTATCATTTACACCTGTATGATGAAGGTCAAAAATCACCGTCACATAGCAGTCAAGTATCTTCATAATCAGAATCAAACAAAAAGGAATCCTATAGACACCACTTCACAATTACGAGCATGGTATGATGACATAAGACATGAGAAATGATGCAAACCATGTTATCATTAATATAGATTGTTGTTTTGCTAAATTATAATGTCAAGAATTATATACTCTAGATCTGAACATGTTGAACAACAATATACAATTGGATAAGTGGATGACATGATCCATTTCACAAACTATATGTTTAAAGCCTCAGACAGTTGGATTCTCATGATTCTGTGCATACGCTATACAATATTCAAACTTCGGCAAGCAATGTCTTGAAAGTTGAAAGATTGAATCATTCATGAACCTACTAAGTATAGAGACAGTTGGGAACAGATATGAAGTTGGCTGATGCATTTGTAGAAACAATCAGTAAGGATCTGTACCTTGGTTGAACTAACTCAATCACGAAGACCAAGTTCAAGCTCAAGCTCGTCATCTTGTTCAAACAATTTCAATAGACGAGCATATTGTTCATCACGTTTCTTCTTTTGCCATAACTTGAAAAGGAAAAATGACAAACCCGCAACTGCTGCAAGTGTGATGCATACTATGAGTATTGTAGATCCAGTTTTGCCACTTGAAGAAGAATGAGCATCAACCTTTATTACAGTTCTGGAATTTGAATCTTGAGAAAGCCCTGAAATGATTTATAGTACAAGAAATTGTTAACATTTTGAGACCTCGGAAACAATTGTGTCATAGATAGGTGTAACTCAACTGTAATAGACCAGCACACACTAAATGAGGCAATTTAAACTTAGGTTCAACATTTCAGCAAATGAGATTCATAATGTATATGCATACTTACGGTACGCAAATCAGAACAATTAATTTTATTACCAAAACTATTTCATGTACGTCTGATCCTGAACACAAATTATACCATTTGTAACTACTTCATAATCAGTTAAGACTATGGCTTCCATATTACCTTCAAGTCTACTGTTTATGGACAGTGGACTTTGAAGACACTTCAAAACAGAGCTTTTAAGTTTACTGCAATGAAAATTTAGCCCTTTTTTCATTTACATTACATTTTAGAACCCTTTAAGTATAGTAAAATAACAAATTAACCCCTAAACCCATCAAACTCTACGTTTTAACATCCAACTAATCCAATAAATTTTTGTGTCTGTCCAATCTAATATGATACTTAATTACTCATTTTAGTGTATAGTTTGATTTTGAGCTTTAACTACAAATTACTCATGTACTTATTATCTTATGACTAATGCTAAAATCAAATAATTGATATTCCCAAAAGTTATAAGATCACGGCTTCAAAAACTAATGTCAGTTTTAAATCCGTTGCAACAAGCGGGCATTAGCGAAGGTGTTATCATTAGGTTGAAAAACTTGTAGTTTTATTCTGAAACACATAACTCAACATTTTTACTGTGACTGCAGGTCATGTTAGACATTCATAGGAAGTCTAGCCTGATAATTTTTGGAGGTGGCTAGATGGGACAGGTTGACTAGAGTTGACTAATATAAACACTTTTTTGTCTCTTCAAATAAAAAATAAATAAACATTATGGTTAATATTACGAAATGGCAAGATATCATGGGGCTTTGTGGTCCACTGGGTGAAGCTTATTAAGTTAAGCGAGCCTAGGTGAGAGTAGTACCGGGTTGGGTGACCAACCAGGAAGTCCTCACTTGGGGACCACAAACTCTAATGATATCAACCAGCTACCTTAGAAGCCTGGGCCCAACCATGTGATGTCTTCATGTCTTGATCCAACTAAAGGACGCGAGTTCGATTCCGTTCCGCAGCATGGTTGGGTATTGGGTGGAGGTATTTCACAGGCATCAAACCTTTGCTGGGTAGGGTTGATGGGTACCATTATGGTACACAGGGTTGAGGTGTCCCTGCCAATCTACACTTTTTTATCCAAATGGCAAGATTAATACAAAATGGCAAGTTTAAAGTATCATATCTTGGTGTAGATCTAATACATTTATATTTTGAGTGTTCATTCAAGAGTTCTAATATTTCTCAACACATTGCCTAGTCGATTTAATTAAACTGATATCAACAGCAATAAGAAAGCTTCATAGCTAGTCATCCTGTATGTTCTTAGTGACTAATCCGTGACGAAAGCATAACAGACGAGGACCTAAGCCCTTCATCTAACCCTATAAAGCAAAAGCAGTTGCATCTTTGACATCCATATGTCCATACTTGTTACTACTTACTACGGAGTCGTAAATCATTTTCACACACATGGCACAAAATTCCCTAATCACCATACACATCAAATTTAGCTTAAGTTGGCTCAAACTTTAAAAACCGCAGTCCATTAGCATATTTCAAGAATAAATGTATAACAGGTAAATATACAAATAAAAGAGGTCAAAATCAACTCAGACATAAATCCTAAACAATTATCTATAACATAACAGAATAAATAATAACTAATTCAACAATCAACAAAGAGAACAATTACATGTGATTAAATGAGAGATCTGAGAAACGAACCAGAAAAGAACTGAAGACTAATTGATGTCAAGAATAATAACAACTGAAAAGATCTATGTCTTGAGATCATTGTTCTCTCTGTGTGTGTTTTTGTGAGGATGATTATATCAATGTTATTAAAAGTAACAGTGTTTAACTCGAGGTTATAAACAAGAACAAGTCTGTTTCCAACCAACTACTGTATTAAACAATAGAGTCAAGTTTGTGCTGTTTTGGCTTAAAAAGGTTCTTTTTTTCCCCTTAAAATTATGACCACCCCTATTATTCGGAAAAGGTGTAGAACAGTAAAACAAATGTGTACAAATGATTTGTCTATGTTTGTCATAGCGAGTTACATGTTTGTTGTGGTGACATTTTGAAGTCTCGTAGACTCTTCGCTTAAGTGATATTAGGGGCGGACCCTCATCAGATGCATAAATTTTTATTTTCTCAAAAATAAAGTAAATGTTAAGGATAATTATTAGTGGATCATATATCCCACGGTTCATTTAGCTATTAGTGTTTTTACCCTACTGTTTATCTTATATATACCTTATGTATCTTTGACATTATAATATAAATGGAAGAATATTTTCATTCCCTCAATTCTTGTTTACAACATGTTATCAGTACGATTTTGTCTCCTCAATTCTTTTTCCCTTGATCATGGTTTTGTCCCCAGGGTTTTCCGGCAAGGTTTTTAATGAGGTAACATCCCCGAGCGTATAAAGGAGTTATGTACTCTTTTTCCTTCACTATAATTTTGTCCCACTGGTTTTATTTAGGAAGGTTTTAACGAGGCATAATCCTCAAATGGAGTAAAACAAATATTTCGGTATTTTCAAGGTACAAAGGATATTGGTTTATATTTCACTAACCCATCAAATACAAGTTTAGTTGGTATTGCAGATGCAGAATATATGTCTAACTCTCACAATGGTCGATCTCAAAATGGATATGTATTTACAAGTAGAAGAACAACAATCTCATCTCATGGAGTTCAATAAAGCAGATAATCTCAGCAACGTCACTTAACAATGCAGAAATTCTAGTGATCCATGAAGCAAGTCGAGAATGTATTTGGTTAAGAAGTGTGATACAACACATATGTAGATCATGTGGTATTTTTCAGAAAAGGGGGCACCAACAATTTTGAATGAAAATAATGCAGCATGCGTTGCTTAACTTAAAGAAGTTCGTTCAAGCGACAACTTGGAGGGATCTATTTATCAAGGCGCTTCCTACCTTAACATTTAGGAAACTAAGTCACAACATTGGGATGCGTCGACTCAAAGAGCTCAAGTTATATAATCATCATAGGGAGACAATACGCGCTGCACTCTTTTTGTCCTTAGTCATGGTTTTGTCCCACTGGGTTTTCCTGATATGGTTTTTAATGAGGCAACATTTTCTAAGCGTATTAACAATATGGACATCCAAGAAGGAGTGTTATGGATAATTATTAGTGAATGTCCATATAGCTCATAGGAGGCCCACGGCCCATTTAGCTATTAGGCTTTTTACCCTACTATTTATCTTACATATACCTCATGTATTTCTGGTATTATAATATGAATTGAAGAATATTTTCATTCCCTCAATTCTTGTTTACAACAGTAAAGAAATATAAACTAAAATGTACGGTTTTATTAAAATTAGTAAAGAAATTAAGAAGATTTTTCTTTTTCTTTTTTCTTCTTTATATATATATATATATATATATATATATATGTGTGTGTGTGTGTGTGTGTGTGTGTGTGTGTGTGTGGAAAATATTAGCTACAATTAATCGTTGCCAATTAGCTACAATTTTGTGCTATAAATGTGGGTCCCTGATTCATTTTGTGGGTCCTGATTTTTTTTTGTGAGTCCCTGATTCAATGCTAGTGTATTTTTTATGAAGGATTGTAGCTAATTGGCTACAAAAATTGTAGCCAAGCTATCCCCATATATATATATATATATATATATATATATATATATATATATATATATATATATATATATATATATATATTAGTCGACAAACTAAAAGCGCCATGTATTTGTATGACACAAAATTTCGGGACCAAATTCATTTCAGAAAAATCTGTATTTTCAACGAGAATTTACACTAGGCGACAAACATCCACCAGGTTCCCGGGAATCCCCTAAGTCCACCCCTGAGTGATATGTACACCTAATGTTTTAAAACCAGGCTAACTCGAGTTGTTCAACCGGTTGAATTGTGAACTAACTTGATCACTGGGAATAGGGCTGAGCATTGGTTTAAGACCGAACCGGACCAAGACTGAATTAGACCAAAACCACCGACCGAGGATCGGGCTGAATGTGTTCGGTCCAGTCCGGTTGGTCCGGTCCAGTTCAGTCTTTCGGTCGGTCCGGTCCAAGAAGGCATTAATTATTGGTCGGTTTGTACGTAAGACCGGACCGAGACCGAAATAAGGAAAAAGTTGGGACCGAGATCTGACCGTGGTCCTTTGGTTCGGTCGGTCCGATCGGTTTTGGGGTCTGCGATGCTCACACTAACTAGGAACTTGTTTTGGACAAGAAACGTTTAACCTGAGGGAATTTGGTCAGGTCAATTAAGAGACCGATTTTGGACAAGAAACCAGTTTAACCTGAGGGAATTTGGTCAGGTCAATTAAGAGACCGATTTTTAAAACATTGTGTTCACCATTAAATATGATTGAGGGCCCGCTTGGTTCAAAGTGGGGAAAGGTGTTGGGATCAAAGTTTTTGATCCTAACACGTAAATGGAACGACATTTACGGGATTACATTTACTATCTTGTTAAGCCAAAACACATGGACTAGTTATGTAATATTGCAATAGTATAGCATGTGTTAGGCTTTATATACCCCTCCATACTTCCATGGAGGGGTGAGACTTGGTGTAATTTACTCTTTCATTTTATCATTCAATAAAACACACTTGTTTCCTTTCTCTCTCTACTCTCTCTCTCTAACCATGGCTTTCATCTTCTTCCACCAAACCCGACCTCCCGAATCACATAATTAACATAAACTTATGATCCTACAAGTGGCATCAGAGCCAAGGTTGTTACTTTGTTGATTATTGTGCTTTTATCTTGTCAAAAGTTGTATTTTTTTGTGGTGTCGAATCTGTTTTGAGATTGTGCCGAATCTGTTTTGAGACTGTTTGGTCACAATCAGTTCATGATAAATTTTTTTATCATAGCTTTTGTGGTTGTCAACTTCATAACTGTTTTATGTATCTAAAGTTGGTCCATAGTTACAACTTTTCTACTACACTATTTTGACACTTTTACACCACAATATATCTCGTGAAAAACAATAGTCAGAAAATATGGTCGGAAGTCGGAGTATTGGTTTACAGGTCTATACCATTGAGTTTCGAAATTTCTTGTAAAGAAATTTTCGAGCAAGTTTCTTAACCCTTGTTATCGAAATCTTTTCTCGATAACCAAAAGTTCTCGAAAACCTTGACCATGTTCTCGATAACCCATTTCTGGTTCATATATTTGATGTTCTCGATAAGTCAAAGATCTCGACAATGCCATGCTTATGTAAAACCTGTTCTCGATAATAACATATTCTTGATAAATCTCTAAGAAATATTTCGCAAACACAAGATTTACCATGTTTCGCAATCTTTTGTAAAAAGTTTCGAAAACAGTAAATGTTTCGAGAATACAGAATAAGATGAAGAGAGTTTGACCATGACCAAAACCTCTATACCAACAACTCATAGACCTCAGTCTTAAAACCATCATCAGTCCACAACGTGTTATATCCAAACCTAAACACTGCCTCAACTAAGAACGACAACAACACTTGATGAACCTACCTTTGACCCTCCAAAGGATCCTTGAAACCTCGTCAACATCTTCTTGATTCGAAAACGTGCAACAACTGTAGAAAAAGGTCACGGTAGGATTGTTCTTGTGTTTGAGTATATCGGATTGTGAGACATATTCTTCAATTGTTAATGTTAGTCAATCGGCTTTGTTGTTGATTTAATCGAGATGATGAGATGAGTTATGTGATCGGTTTGGAAGTAATTTTGGAGTAGTTGGTGACTGCTTATTCAAAGTGAGCAGATGAGGCGTGTGAGATTAGGTCATACGTGCTTGATATAATGATATATCACACGAAATTGTGATATGGACTTATCATTCTGAATCTGTGTGGGCTAGGCAGTATTTTAAGTGTATTGGACCGGGCTGGTACATCTTCTTGTTAATAGGCCGGGCATTACTCTTGTGTCACCTTGGGCTGAACCGTATAACCAATTTTTTATGGCTTGGGCTCTTGGAATCAAAATAGTTATATCAAATTAACACATGGGCTAAATTTTAATTACTCATATGTATTTTCAAAATACAAAGTGTTACATTTTTGGTATAATACTTTGGCAAAAAATGTGGTATTTTGGATAATTGCAAATTTTCACGGGGATACAATTTTTGACAAGATCGGGAAACCATTATCAAAGTTCACCTAAACCTTCAAAAGGCTAGTTTTGGGCATTTAACCGCAAGATGTGACTACGGCGATGATTCATTATTATTTATTTGAGGTTGAAGTGGAATATCACGGGTGCGTGTACTTAGTATCTTGAAGATATCGGGGTTGGTTGGATGCATGATTCTTTGAGATCCTTGTTCGAGCTTTTAACCTTTAAAATGATGAAGACTTGGATATCTAGTTATTTTTGTGATTCCTTCTTTCTATTACCACAAAATAACTATCACTTTAAGGAGTTACGTTGTAGTGCTCAGTATCACACGAAGTTGTGGATAGTCAAGAGGTGATGTACGTCTTATACTTGATGGTTGGTTGGTTGATGAGTATAGAGTACTTAGAGATTCGATGGTGTACGAACTCTCTACACCGCTCTTAGTCATACATTAGTGCAAGTTTAAGTCACAAGTTTGGGCTATTTTACTTCGCTCTCAAGTTCATAATATTGAATTTTTCTCCATCAGTAGTCACTACAAAGAGCCGATAGAATGATAATGGGGTCGGTAAAGAGTTAGATGAGAAGAGTATCAAAGAGTAGAGTTGCTTATCAGCAGTTGATTCTCACTGGCTATTTTTTAATACTTCACACATAATCGGTTAGTTAGACATATGGGGTTACGCTGCCTCCGTTTTCCATCGTAAACATAGTGTGTATGCTTCCGATTCCGCGAAGACATCGTGGGGGAAGATAGAGTGGGTGTTCTTTTCTTTTTTACCCTTTTCTTGACTTCTTTGAGAAAACACTCATTTTCCACGAGGTTCTGCAATTAGGGGGAAGAAATGTGCACATCAGGGACGCATAATAGACTCACGTGATCGAGCTTACAATTTTATTACTACCGGAGAGTCGTCCGCAGAGATGATCAGTGGTTAAATTTTGTGACTTTGGTGTAATCGTTTCAACTCTCGCAGGTTGTGAAGTGTGAAGTAGCCTACTTAAGTGAGAAGATCTTGCTGATTTCTTGCATGTTACCCCCGAACGGAGCTTCCACATTGAGTACAACTGTGATTAAGTGACTAGTCAGATTTGCTTGGTGTGGTTTACTGTGTCATCTACAAATTCCGCTGCGTACTAAAAACTTCAAAAGTTAGAAGACTTGTTTACTACATCAAAGTTTCGAATCTGCTGAAAACGGTTGCCAGTTTGGGGGGAAGCTGATTCAGAAACTTCGTCAAAAAGAAGTGTACGAAGAAGCCGCTAAAGACATGCAGCATGAATTGGGGGGAAGTTAATCCATTTCATGCATATTACATCATTTGCCTACAAGTAAAGATAAAGTTCTCAAGCCGAGGTACAAGATGAAGACAAAGAGCGTCAACTGTAGTCATCCTCAGCACTTGAAGAGCCGATGAAGACCTTTCTTTATTTGTAATCGTACTTGTAGGAAATGTTGTAAGTAATCCCTTATGTCGCCCCATTGGGGGAAGATTGTTGGGATCAAAGTTTTTGATCCTAACACGTAAATGGAACGACATTTACGGGATTACATTTACTATCTTGTTAAGCCAAAACACATGGACTAGTTATGTAATATTGCAATAGTATAGCATGTGTTAGGCTTTATATACCCCTCCATACTTCCATGGAGGGGTGAGACTTGGTGTAATTTACTCTTTCATTTTATCATTCAATAAAACACACTTGTTTCCTTTCTCTCTCTACTCTCTCTCTCTAACCATGGCTTTCATCTTCTTCCACCAAACCCGACCTCCCGAATCACATAATTAACATAAACTTATGATCCTACAAAAGGGAATGTAAAAAAATGAGTGAGGTGGGTAATCAATCCCTTACCCCCCCCCCCCTCCCCCAATTTACTCTATAATGGTTGATTACCCAATACAGGGTAATCAATCTCTTTGCACTCACTAACCAAGCACAAAATAATAGGGGTGTGCACAGTTCGATTTGGGTCGGTTTTTGGCTAAAACCGAAACCGAACCGAAATGTTCGGATTTTATAGAACCCAAAACCGAAACCATTCGGTTTTTGGCAGTTCGGTTTTGTCGGTTTATAATCGGTTTCGGTTCTTTTTTTCGCTTTTTAACCGTTTATATTTGGGCATGGCAAATTTATACCAACAAAATTGTTTTATATAGAAAATTGGTTATTTTTTTTATTTTTTATTTTTTATTTTTATTTTTGTCAATCTAAATAAAATAATATTTATTGCATAATTCTATAATTATACACATACAGATGAGAAACACACATGCAAATGAACATACACATAGTATGATTATCGTTATATATTTATTGATATATTCTCAAGTAAACACACGACACGACAAACACGCATATAAACATAAGCGTTAAGATAATATTTTATAAATCTACCCACAAAATGAATATGAATTTATAAATTTAATTTATTTAGTTATTTATTCATATTATATTAATTATATAATATAATTGGTTCGGTTAGGTTTTTACGGTTCAGTTTTTGGATGAAAATCGAAACCGAACCGTATTTTTCGGTTTTTGAAAAATAAAAAACCGAACGATCTGTTTTTAGTTTCGGTCGGTTTTTTGGGTTCAGTTTTTACGATTTTCGGTTCGGTTTTGGGTTTTTCGGTTTTGTTTTCTCACCCTTACAAAATAATGAGTGAGATGAGCCTTTTTGAATACCTTACCCATTCCCCACCCCCTTAACCCCCCACCAAGCACCCCCTTATATTTGAGGCCCCTTTGATATTTTGGCTATTCTTGGACCGTGTAGCTAAATTGATTTCAAAGAGATCAATTTGCAAATATAGTTTAAGGTTCTCGTTTTCATTGTATCTTTTTCTTTTAAAAAAGTGAGCCTACATTCTCTTAAGCGGATTAATGTATCAGTCTTAAACAGTTTTGGGGCCATGTTCACATATTGTCCCTTGGACAAAATGTATGGCTAATCATCTAAAAAATGATTGATGCATCATAAAGTTTGTTGTGTAGATTAACCGTTTAAGTTCCTAATGTTGAAAGCATACATATAGAATTCACCTATCATTTTATGGAGTCAACTAGTTTATTTATGTAAAGTTGGGCCTATCTTATAACCCGGAAACCCCGAAAGGAAAGAATTGCGCCCGAATCTAATAACCCGATTTCTTATAAGATTGGGTTTCGCCCTTTGCGGGATACTTTTTTATAATCTAAACCTGAATCAACTCCACCTGATAACACCCCTACTTCCTAGTAATACCTAAAAACAATAGTTGGATGGCTATAATGGTGGTAGTCGGTGGTGGATGGTTGTAATGATTAGTGGTGGTGAGTGGAGATGAAGAAGAAATATGGTGGATGAGGTGATGGAGTAAATTACACACGATTTGTCCCTAAGGTTGTACCAAATTAATTACTACATAATGCGGTGAAATGACCAAAATACCCTCATGTGCAAGGCACATGGGGACTTAATAGCCATTGACTGACGGTGTTAAGTTAAAGGGAATAGTTGGGACCTTGGGCATATTTATTTTGAATTTGGGACTCAATGTGTATTTTGTATACAAGTTAAAGGACAAACAGTGTATTTTACTCTAAAGCTTAATTTAAAGGTGTCACACCCCGCAAAGGCGGAAACTCGAGGTGTAACAAGAAATGGAATCGTCATAACAAGAAATGGAATAGTCATAACACATGGTTTTAACATAATGTTGGTGAGCTCGTAGGTTTAAAGTAAACATGTATCATTTTGCCATGCATAAGATATAGGACAAGTGTGCAAACAATAAAGTGGCATAGGGCAATTAGTACATCATAACCAACCGATAATCCAATCATCACATTCTTCATCTCCAAAAGTATATAGTGTACAACATGCATGCCTACCAGCTGGAGCTAACACATGAGTACTCCCATGTCAATCATGACATGAGACCACACAACATAATACTCCCATGTCAATTGGAGTGAATCCAAGACATGAGATCACACAGTAAGAATCCACACAATAAACTACTAATGCACCTAGCACAATCATAAGCACAATAACTTGTCCAAGTAAAGTAAAAGTTTGAGCACAACAGGAAAACAACTTTTGAGTATCATTCTCCCCCAAGTAAAACATAAGTAAAAAGGGGCCACGAAAACTCACCTCGAAATCAAAAAGACAATGCCAAATCCAATATAGTGAATCACAAGAAATAAATGAAGAATCCCGGCTACTCTTCCTTCAGTGGATCTACACAATTTAGGTATCACTCATTACTTAATAACCTATTATTAAGTTTATTATACTTTAAATTTTTTAAATAAAAATTAAATAATATTAAAGGTTTAAAAATGACAATTTCATAGTTTAGGGTTTATTATGTAAATTAGTTCTTTTAAGATTTATTATAACTGGTTTTGGATTTAGCCATTTTAGAAAATATTATCACGTATATTACACATGCATATTCCAGCCTTATTATTTATATTTATCCCCATGTTTTAGTCGTATACTAAAGAGCAGATATAAGTGTAAAATTTTATGTTTGTTTGTATGATTTTTGGTGACCAATAAAACGAGACTAAATGACTTACTAGACTTATTCTTTTTATCTGATTACTCTATACATATTTGTTGTAGACTTATCCGATTCATAAGCATTATACATGTTCATATAAAAGACATATAATAGAAATGGACTTATACTTGTTATGAATTCATGCAGTTTCCAAGTTTAGTTTAACGAGACAAAGGATCCACTTTTAAATCAAAGGCGAGCCTTAAAAATAGCATGTGCTCCTATGCGTATAAAACCAGGTTCAAAGATTTCTTAGATCATTTTAGACTACTCAAACTCATGCACAACACCCCATTTTACAGCCATAATAACGAGACTCAAAACAGACCAAACCCTTTACTTCATTTCCAGATATGATCACACACCCCTTTATATATGTTTTCAAATGACAAACTAACGCATGCATACAGCCCTTCATGACCACACTCACACATTACACTTTCACACCTGATTCAACATCTATTAACTCACACCTTTCTACAGGTTCGATACGACTCCAATTCACAAGTTTATACATGTATGTTTTAGTCCTCAATCGGTTCATATAATACAACATATATCGCATGATTCGAAACTGAAATAGGTCGACGTATATGAGTTATAGATTCATGATTTCATGCTACGTATAGGTTTCCTTTACTCGTTTTAATTCAGGTTATACGTATATACATATTTAATAAATACATTAGATTTGTGTTCATGCTTTATTTGTAACCATGATTAACAGATTGAATACAAAAACACGAGACGAGATAGGGATACCTCTGGTCGAATGTAGGATCAGAATAGAACACAAGAACCAGACTTAAAACTTCGAACCAAATCCACACCCCTCGAACCAACCCAAAGCCCAACCAGAAACAAGACCGATTTCACCACCTTATCTACCCTTCGTACCTTCTTTTCTTGAGAGTAATGTACAGCCGACTTTGTGTTAGTTCTATTTCTTTTTTTAGGGTTATTGTGAGAGTGTGGGGAAAAAAAATGAAGTACAGTTGATATAATGAGAGATGAAGGGAAGATATGGGCTGAGAGGTGCCGAGTCTAAAGGATGACTCATTCTTTCAAACATTTCAAATGTGTTATATTGTTCTTCAAAATGTGAACGTGTACAAATAAAAATGTTGGGCACCCATGTGACTTATTAAACGTGTGGCATACATATATACTAATTATTTACTTTGATTTATATATATTTATAAGGTATTTAACATTGTTAGGATTTAGCTTAGATTATAACCTACTTTTAACATGTATGCTGCCTAGAATTATTTTTGTAGTATGGTTTAGTAGTTTATGATAGATAATTCTTATGCATTGAATGAATTCTAAAGCTCTCTTAGGTAAACGTTGACGACTTCTAGAGTAGGGCTCAGAATTAAATGAGTTAAATAACTTAGAGGATAAAGATCATACGTAAAACGACTAACCAGAAAGTGAGGGTTCTCACAGTATCACCCCGTTAGAAGGATTTCGTCCCGAAATTCAACTGGATCAACTACTAGAACTCTGCTCAACAAAAAAATGTGGGTATTTAGCTTTCATGTCGTCTTCCCGCTCCCAAGTAAACTCAGGTCCTCTCTTCGAGTTCCATCGGACCTTGACTAAAGATATCTTGCCACGCTTTAGGCTCTTTACTTCCCTATCCATAATTTCAACCGGTTCTTCTACAAAACTTAAGTTGTTTTTTATCTTCAACTCGTCCAATGGCACATGCAAATTTGCATCTGCCAGACACTTCTTCAAATTGGACACATGAAAAGTATCGTGAATGTTGCTCAATTCTTGTGGCAATCTCAGTCGATAAGCTACAGGCCCAATACGTTCTAAAACCTCAAATGGTCCCACATATCTGGGTGCTAACTTTCCCTTTTTACCAAAACGTACCACTCCTTTCCAAGGTGACACTTTGAGTAGTACATGATCACCAACATTAAATTCCAAAGGTCTACGTCGTTTATCAGCATAACTCTTTTGACGATCCCTAGCTGCCTTAAGTCTTTCCTTGATCTGAAAAATCTTATCCGTAGTATCAGTTACAATTTCCGGACCAATCATTTGACTCTCTCCAACTTCAGCCCACAAAATTGGTGATCTACATTTTCTTCCATAGAGCATATGGAATGGAGCACATCGAATACTTTTGTGGTAACTATTATTGTAGGAAAACTCGGCTAAAGGAAGGTGAATATCCCAACTTCCCCCAAAATCCAAAACACATGCTCTGAGCATGTCCTCCAAGGTCTGAATAGTTCGCTCGCTCTGCCCATCAGTCTGCGGATGATATGCCGTACTCATGTCTAGTCGTGTCCCTAGAGCCTTCTGTAATGATTGCCAGAATCGAGAAGTAAATCGACTGTCGCGATCAGATATGATAGATACAGGCACTCCATGCCTTGCCACTATCTCGTTGATGTAAATCCTGGCTAACTTCTCCATCTCATAGTCATCTCGGATTGCTAGGAAATGAGCAGACTTCGTCAATCTATCTACAATAACCCAGATTGCATTATGCCCGCTGCTGGTACGAGGAAGCTTAGAAATGAAGTCCATGGTGATTCTCTCCCATTTCCATTCGGGAATCTCGGGCTGCTGTAATAATCCCGAGGGTTTTTGGTGTTCGGCCTTGACCTTAGCACAAGTCAAGCATTTAGTAACATAAGTGGCTATATCTTTCTTCATTCCCGGCCACCAATAAGCATCTCTTAGGTCATAGTACATCTTGTCGGATCCTGGATGAATGGAGTATTTAGTGGTGTGGGCTTCATCCATGATCAAAGACCTTACGTTACCCGCCAAAGGAACCCAAATTCGATCTAAAAAGTACCATCCACCATCCGTCCTCTTTTCCATCTGTTGATCCAACCCACGGAGCGTCTCTGCTAAAATGTTCTCGTCCTTACAAGCTTCAACCTGTACTTCCAAGATTTTTCCCTTAATACCCGACTGTATAGCCATACTCATAGCCCGTACACGCTTTGGTTTAATTCGCTCCTTCCTACTTAAGGCATCGGCCACGACATTCGCCTTGCCTGGGTGGTAGCGAATATCACAATCGTAATCACTAAGTAGTTCTAACCATCGCCTCTGACGCATATTCAACTCCTTCTGATCGAAGATATGTTGAAGACTTTTATGGTCTGTATAAATAATACTCTTCGTCCCATACAGATAATGTCTGCAACTCTTAAGAGCAAAAACTACTGCTCCTAGTTCCAAGTCGTGAGTGGTGTAGTTCTTCTCATGAATCTTTAACTGTCGAGAAGCATAAGCAATCACTTTACCCCTTTGCATTAGTACACATCCAAAACCCTGGTTCGAAGCATCACAATATACCACAAAGTCATCCGGTCCGTCTGGAAGTGTTAAAATTGGGGCATTACATAGGTTATCTTTAAGAGTTTGAAAGGCTTTCTGCTGTTCTTCCTTCCACTCATACCTTTTATTCTTCTGTGTCAACAATGTAAGAGGTTTGGCGATTTTGGAAAAATTAGCGATGAATCGTCTGTAGTAACCTGCTAAAGCCAAGAAAGAACGTATCTCCGATGGTGTAGTAGGTGGTTTCCAATCCTTCACTGCTTCAATCTTTTTGGGGTCAACTTGAATTCCCTTACTGTTCACCACATGCCCAAGAAACTGAACCTCTTGTAACCAGAACTCACACTTCGAGAATTTACCGAACAACTGTTCCTTTTTAAGTAGCTCTAGAATTAGTCTCAAGTGGTTTTCGTGTTCCACCTTCGACTTTGAGTAGATTAAGATGTCATCGATAAAAACAATAACGAATTTGTCCAGGTACGGTTTGCATACGCGGTTCATTAGGTCCATAAAGATGGTAGGTGCGTTGGTTAACCCAAAAGGCATCACAGTGAACTCGAAATGCTCGTAACGAGTTCTAAAAGCAGTCTTTGGGATGTCTGCTTCATGTACTCTCAGTTGATGGTAACCAGAACGAAGATCAATTTTTGAGAAATATCGGGAACCCTGCAGCTGATCGAATAGATCATCAATTCTGGGAAGAGGGTAACGATTTTTGATAGTTAACTTGTTTAGCGCACGATAGTCAATACACATACGGAAAGAACCATCCTTCTTCTTAACGAATAAGACAGGTGCTCCCCAAGGTGAATGACTTGGGCGGATGAAACCCTTGTCTTGCAGTTCTTGGAGTTGTTTAGACAATTCCTACATTTCTGAAGGTGCTAAACGATACGGGGATTTGGCAACAGGTGTTGCTCCAGGAATTAGGTCTATACGGAATTCGACTTGTCGTTTAGGAGGTAATCCAGACAAGTCATCAGGAAAGACTTCAGGAAAATTTTGGACAACAGCAATATCTTTTAGTTCATTAGTTTTCACACTCATAAGGGATTTTGGGTTTTCTTTAGTACGTTCTCCTACAACATGGAGAAAGTAGCCATTTGTTAACGGGATTCGAACTACCTTCTCGTGACAGATAATTGCGGCTTTGTGTTTTGATAACCAATCCATACCCACTAATACATCAAAACTCCCATGACCAAAAGGTATAAGATCAATAGTGAATGGGGTATCCTCTAATAGTAGAGTGCACCCACGGATGATTCTATTAACTTCTATCTCCTTACCATTAGCTACTTCAATAATATAACTGGGTTTTAACACACTAGACTCTACGTTCAGCATGTTCGCAAACTCAATGGAGATAAAACTAAAATCGGCACCAAAATCAAATAACACAGTAGCATAATGGTTGTTAAGAGAAAATGTACCAGTCACGATTTTTGGATCCTGACGAGCCTCATTCGCGCCCATGATGAAGACTCTTCCCCTTGGTTGGTTTCTAGTGTTCCCCTGTTCCTGACCTCCCCCAATAGCCAAACGGTTTCCTGCCTGACCAGGTGCCCTGTTCAGCTTAGGACACGTGCTACGAAGATGATTTGGACTCCCACATTCATAACAAACTCTCGCGTGACCCACCATGTTAACCGCATTAACCGGAGTCGCCTGTCTGTTCACTGACCTGCAATCCCTTGCAAAGTGACCTGGTTTGTTGCAGACGAAACACACACGACACTGCACATGTTGTGGATGAAAGTAGCCACATGTGACACACTTAGGAGCATTACCCATGTACCCTCCCTTAACCTGATTATCTGTAGCCATCGGATTGACTGCTGCGAATCCTTTTCCTGTCTTAGCCCTCTTGTTGCTTGCCCAAGAACCTCTATGCTTACTTGACTCGCCCTCTTCCTTCCTCTTTTCACCATTCTTTGGAAGTAACCCACAACTAACCGCTTCATCAGTCAGTGCCCCTGCTTTCTGTATGGCACTTTGGAGAGTAGTTGGTTCAGTAGCCTTTACCATACCACGAATTTGAGCAACCAACCCGTTGATGTACCTAGCAATACGTTTGGGCTCCGGAGTAACCAAATGTGGAACCAACCTAGCTAGATCATGGAATTTGTCAGTATACGTCGCATGACCAGATCCCACCATAGCATGATTCCAAAACTGAGTCTCCAACTTCTGCATCTCATTATCTGGACAAAACTCCTCTATGATCAACACCTTAAAATCTTCCCATGACATAGCAGTCGTAGCATCCGCACCCCTAGCCTGTTTTTGAGTATTCCACCAGGTTAGGGCTTTGTTGATTAGGAAACTAGCCGCATACTTCACCTTTTGGTGATCAGCACATTCACTAATATCCATAACCGACTCCATCTTTTCTATCCACCGGGTAAGTGCAATTGCACCTCCTTTACCATCAAACTCCTTCGGTCCGCAAACAGTGAACTCCTTAAAAGTACATCCCACCTTGCCACTACCACTACCACTACTTCCATCACCATGACTTTTTCCTTTTCCACCATTTTTAATGACGTGGTCACCCACTTGAGTGACAATTTCTGGGAGTAGTGCCTTAAGTTGTTGTTGGACGATTGTAGCATAGTTTGGTGGATTTTTGGATTCGCTTTCATTAGTGGGTTTGGAGGGTTTGGAGGGTTTAGAGGGTTTGGAGGATTTGCGTATCTTTGGAGCCATCACTCTATAAAAGGAAAGGTATTAGTATTGGTCAGATGAATGGTGAAAATAGGACAAGAACATAATATCATAATAAAATAAAAATATAGAGCCAAAATACGATTGTTTCACTTCAAGTTATACATGTTGATACTTTTTGATGCAACCATGTTCACAAGTCCACATGTGTCGTGATGCATTTATAATTACGTTGGCCACCCATAGTTATATATGCATCCATTCACATGTGTACTCATTACCAAAGTTACACCTGTCAGTGTTAACATTCTAAACAAGTAAGTATGAGACCACAAAAGTAAACTAAAACATAATTCTCACAAGACCTCCAAGTTCCATATAAGGTATGCCATAGAATAATCTCTTATAAAATAAGTTCTCAAAAAAAAGAGGGGAAAATAAGGGCAAAAAGGCAATCACATAGATTAATGCACACATAGTTCCTATGATGCATACTACATGAGGAATCCTAAGTTATAGTCTAGGTAAAACCACCTAATTCTCTATAACCAAGGCTCTGGTACCTTTCTGTCACACCCCGCAAAGGCGGAAACTCGAGGTGTAACAAGAAATGGAATCGTCATAACACATGGTAATAACAATAGAGAATATACTAAGTGAACAAACAACCAATGTCATGACGACTCCTGAACAAGCATGGAACTCGTGTCAAGGATAGCCGAAACATAACAACATAATCATATAAAATCAAAGAGTCTCCCAAAACGGGTAAAAATATACCAAACAAAGTCATGATATCCAATACTAGAAACAAAGTCTCAAAAGCCATAAAAGTAGACCATAAATATAAATGCCTAAGGTCTCTCACTAAACCATGCAAGTAATTAGAGCTGGCAAATTGGGTACCTGTTAGGACCTGTTAAGACCTGTTAAGGGAAAAAATGTACTATGCAATTTTTTTATTTTTTAAAATAATTGTTTTTAGTATTCTAGGGTTCAATATTTAACCTTTTTGATACATAAAACGTATATCTGTCATACTCAAACCACCAAAACTAAGTGTTAAACGAGTCGTTTTCATGTTTGAAACTTATGTTATTCGCGCGCTCAAAACCTGTTAAGACCTGTTAAGACACGATTTGCCAGCTCTACAAGTAATCAACTCCTTAGGCAGTCTTATTCTCTTCACCTGAAAATGATACTCGAAAATGTCAACATAATGTTGGTGAGCTCGTAGGTTTAAAGTAAACATGTATCATTTTGCCATGCATAAGATATAGGACAAGTGTGCAAACAATAAAGTGGCATAGGGCAATTAGTACATCATAACCAACCGATAATCCAATCATCACATTCATCATCTCCAAAAGTATATAGTGTACAACATGCATGCCTACCAGCTGGAGCTAACACATGAGTACTCCCATGTCAATCATGACATTAGACCACACAGCATAATACTCCCATGTCAATTGGAGTGAATCCAAGACATGAGATCACACAGTAAGAATCCACACAATAAACTAGTAATGCACCTAGCACAATCATAAGCACAATAACTTGTCCAAGTAAAGTAAAAGTTTGAGCACAGCAGGAAAACAACTTTTGAGTATCATTCTCCCCCAAGTAAAACATAAGTAAAAAGGGGCCACGAAAACTCACCTCGAAATCAAAAAGACAATGCCAAATCCAATATAGTGAATCACAAGAAATAAACGAAGAATCCCGGCTACTCTTCCTTCAGTGGATCTACACAATTTAGGTATCACTCATTACTTAATAACGTATTATTAAGTTTATTATACTTTAAAGTTTTTAAATAAAAATTAAATAATATTAAAGGTTTAAAAATGACAATTTCATAGTTTAGGGTTTATTATGTAAATTAGTTCTTTTAAGATTTATTATAACTGGATTTGGATTTAGCCATTTTAGAAAATATTATCACGTATATTACACATGCATATTCCAATCTTATTATTTATATTTATCCCCATGTTTCAGTCGTATACTAAAGAGCAGATATAAGTGTAAAATTTTATGTTTGTTTGTATGATTTTCGGTGACCAATAAAACGAGACTAAATGACTTACTAGACTTATTCTTTTTATCTGATTACAGACTCTCTATACATATTTGTTGTAGACTTATCCGATTCATAAGCATTATACATGTTCATATAAAAGACATATAATAGACATGGACTTATACTTGTTATGAATTCATGCAGTTTCCAAGTTTAGTTTAACGAGACTAAGGATCCACTTTTAAACCAAAGGCGAGCCTTAAAAATAGCATGTGCTCCTATGCGTATAAAACCAGGTTCAAAGATTTCTTAGATCATTTTAGACTACTCAAACTCATGCACAACACCCCATTTTACAGCCATAATAACGAGACTCAAAACAGACCAAACCCTTTACTTCATTTCCAGATATGATCAGACACCCCTTTATATATGTTTTCAAATGACAAACTAATGCATGCATACAGCCCTTCATGACCACACTCACACATTACACCTTCACACCTGATTCAACATCTATTAACTCACACCTTTCTACAGGTTTGATACAACTCCAATTCACAAGTTTATACACGTATGTTTTAGTCCTCAATCGGTTCATATAATACAACATATCTCGCATGATTCGAAACTGAAATAGGTCGACGTATATGAGTTATAGATTCATGATTTCATGCTACGTATAGGTTTCCTTTACTCGTTTTAATTCAGGTTATACGTATATACATATTTAATAAATACATTAGATTTGTGTTCATGCTTTATTTGTAACCATGATTAACAGATTGAATACAAAAACACGAGACGAGATAGGGATACCTCTGGTCGAATGTAGGATCAGAATAGAACACAAGAACTAGACTTAAAACTTCGAACCAAATCCACACCCCTCGAACCAACCCAAAGCCCAACCAGAAACAAGACCGATTTCACCACCTTATCTACCCTTCGTACCTTCTTTTCTTGAGAGTAATGTACAGCCGACTTTGTGTTAGTTCTATTTCTTTTTTTTTTAGGGTTATTGTGAGAGTGAGGGGAAAAAAATGAAGTACGGTTGATATAATGAGAGATGAAAGGAAGATATGGGCTGAGAGGTGCCGAGTCTAAAGGATGACTCATTCCTTCAAACATTTCAAATGTGTTATATTGTTCTTCAAAATATGAACGTGTACAAATAAAAATGTTGGGCACCCATGTGACTTATTAAACGTGTGGCATACATATATACTAATTATTTACTTTGATTTATATATATTTATAAGGTATTTAACAAAAATTGTTAGGATTTAGCTTAGATTATAACCTACTTTTAACATGTATGCCGCCTAGAATTATTTTTGTAGTATGGTTTAGTAGTTTATGATAGATAATTCTTATGCATTGAATGAATTCTAAAGCTCTCTTAGGTAAACGTTGACGACTTCTAGAGTAGGGCTCAGAATTAAATGAGTTAAATAACTTAGAGGATAAAGATCAGACGTAAAACGACTAACCAGAAAGTGAGGGTTCTCACAAAAGGTAGACACAATTAGGGGCGGAAACAAGTCGAACCTATTTTGAGAAAGCTGATGTGGTATGGTCGTCGGAGAGAGGAAGCTGATTTGGTATGGTCGTGTCTGGTCACTACGTATTGTGCCCAGCCTAACATGTATGGTATTCGGAGAGAGAAAGCTGATGTGGTATGGTCGCGTCTGGGCACCATTGTGCCAAGCCTAACATGTATGGTCTTCTTCCTCTGCAAACAGAAGGACGAGGAGGAATAGCATCTGTATGCATAACTTCTCCAATTATCTTGCTGAAATTTGGTTGATTAATCGTGATCCAAAAATATCTCTCAACGTGAGGATAGTCGGTCAACTGTGATGCTTTTGGTTAATAATACTTTACAACCGAACAACAAGTTGCATGTTTTAATGATGTTAGCCAAGATCACAGCATTGCCAACAGGAAAGTATGTGAGGCAGGATGTGTGTTCAGACTTCAGAGCATCGATAACTCTTTTTGTGCTAGGAAATAAAATTCTCCTCCACCATCCAAGCATGCACACAGAAAAATCATTTGGAAGCTTACCATGAATCATAATGGAAATAAATATATAACAAACAAGAGTAGAAGTTGAAGAAAAAAGATTACTTTGGAATTAGTAAACCCTCCAAATCTGGAGATCATTTTCAAGTTTCAACTATATTTAGTTGACTTTCATAATCAAGTAATCAACCATGTCTCGCGTTTGACATCGTTACAATGCTAAATATATAAACTCAAACATGAGAATACTTTCCAATCTCTAAGGTTTTAAATAATACTTCTCTCACGAAAAAGTTAGATTAATTCCAAAGCATGAATAAAAGCAATATTAAAGGATCAACTATCAGCCCACTAAACAAACACAAGTGACAAAACCCTATTATTCTATTTCATTAACCAAACCTTCATGCATCACCAATGGCAACCAAGGTTTTAAGAAAAATGGTACACCACCAAAAACTCCTGACAAACCTCAAAAAAAACCACACACAAATCCTGATAATCACAGCAGACAATCTCAATGCAAAACAAACCAAACTCATAAAACAAAACCTAACAACTGAGTCATCTTTCATCATGGGAAAAAACACTTGGTTAAAAAGATCTATAGCACAACATGCTCCTGCGACGGGGAACAATGCTTTCGTTGGTCTGGTCCCACATCTTGTCGGGAAAGTAGGGTTGGTTATGACATCACGTGATCCTGAGGAAATGAGTGAGGCTGTTGTGGGGTATAATTTAAGGCCATTGTTGTGTTCTTCTATGGATATTGGGATGTATTATATTTGGCAGTTTGTTGTGGTTGATCATTTGTGTTTGGTTCGTGAAGTAAAGGATGTGTGAAATGTGTCGGATCGCGGTTTTTGGAATAACGGGATTGATGATGATGCATAAGGAGTATGTTTTAAGGTGATCGAGGAATATATCATATGGTTCTAATTCGTGTTTATTGCGTATATGATATTATTTAAAAACAAAATTTGCGAATACCGTTAAATTTATCAGCTATTTTGCATTTTGATTGGGGTTATTTATAAGTTTGTTTTTTGATAAATTTAGGTTACAACTATAAGGTGGTGTTTGGTGTAATCTCAAATTAAGTTTTTTGTTTCTCTTTTCACAGTGTTCTCAAATTGATAAGCTCATAAGCAGAACAGTAAGCTTATCTATCACCTTCTTAAAACATATAAGCTCAGAAAATAAAGCAATCCAAACACTCCCTAAAACCTGAACAACACAATATCTGCATGGTTTTCTTTTACAGGTTTAGCATTATAATAGCTTTCTAATTCATGATTGTTAGTTTGCACTCGGTGTAAATCAGATACATTCAGATCAACTTGAAAAACTTTTAACACAAACTGTTTACGCTTTGAAATTTCATACCACCAAACTTGTGAAAATCGGTATCTGTTTTATCAGCTTGTGAAAATCGATATTTGCTTTATGACTTTTATCTCTTTTTCCCCCACTCCCCAGATTATGGTCAGAATTGCATTGATGTTCTATATTTACACCCATTTTTTATTGTGAGAATCATTATTTCATATATACGACTGCATCATAGCTTACATTAAAGTTTAGTAGAAAAAATAATTACAAACGTCATTTAGGTTGTAACATCATATGGACTTGCTTCTACATCTGCTTATATAGTAGCATGGTCTGTCTTACAAGTGTGATGTTTTACATCTGCATTTTAACCGAGCGCCATTCCAACGTCAATGACTAACTGGCCTCCAATGGGGTAAGTTCTAAAAATGTGAACTTTATAGTTATACTGAGTTGGTGAACAATTACTAATCATGTGGGATTTAGCATGTATGTGGCATCGCAGCATGTAGTCATATTGATGAATTGGAACACCATGCCTCAGGCACCAATTCGAGTACTACTTTTTGTCTTTTGTTTTTTTTCCCTACTTTTGGGTTTTATAGTTATGGAATTGAAGCTGCTTTTCTAGATGATACTATAGTTATCAATTGCACTTTTTTTTATTGTTTTAACCAAGAAACAGTTGGAGAGTGTTGGTGAAGTTCACATTCATTTATCTAAGTTCAAAGTAGAGCGTCGTGGTGCTGATCGTAGTGGATAGGGTACTATACTTTATTCTTACTGACACGATTACTAACAGTTGTTATTAAAAACATGTTTAACTTATTAATTATCGTCAAAACATTTTTTCCTTATAGAATCTGGGGTTACGAGAAAGTTATCTTTTATTGTTAGATTGTGCAGCTAGACTCTTTTTGGGGTATGCATGAACAAGTCGGGAAATTAATAATTATGCTATTAAGAGGGGTTGCATAGCAACAACCATGTTGGGTTACTAATATTACAGCTATGACATGATATTTTTAGAACAAATCAACGTACAACAGCTCTATGTATGCATTTTGTTTTCTACCGTACTAGGTTCTTCATAACCTTCTACGCTATCTTATTTACTCAGAAAACCAAGTTTCAATATAGAGCGAAGTTTGGGTAGAAAAGCAACTAGATGGGTGAGAATAACTGAATACGTACATTCTGGAATATGGTTGATGTATGTTCATAACCCACACTATAGTACGGAGTATCATCTATGACCTATATCGGTTTGCATGCATTTGACTAGGGGGAATTGAAAAGTGGAGCTACACTACCACCTTCAAACATAAGTTTTGCTAACATGACTTGATAAGTTACTTTAGGAAAACAGTTATGAGACACTCATTCGGGATTTTAAATCAAAGGTTTATGAGAACCAAGATAGAGATCACGTTTATTGGCAACTAGATAGTCCTACAATTCTCCAACCTGAAACGACAAAACTTACTCCTTAGTCGTTATGCTTTTAATTGTCATGTTTTGATAAGTTAAAAGTCCAAATATTTTGGCAAGTGACTTTCCAACATTCCTTTTGATAAGTTAAAGTTACTCCTTAAATGCTATGCTCTTGCTTGTCATGTTATTTGACCTTATATTGTTATCATAATGGAGACTTAAAGCAAAATGACGTGCAAGAAAATTGCGTATAACCTGTGATAAATTGTGTTCCATATTCCTATAGTTTACATCATTAACAAACGGATTTATGTTATGATAGTTTGCATCCTTTTGTTTTGTTAAGACTTTATATGTGTTTTGAATGGGATGTTGTTTTTGCTGCCAAAACATGGAGTGTTTGGTTGCATGTGTTTCCTGTCAAAATGGGGTGTTTTGTAGCAGTTTTTGCTGTCAAAACAAGGGCTGTTTGGTTGCTGTTTTGCTGTCAAACGAAGTGTTTGATTGTTATTTTTTCTGTAAAAACAGGGGCCATTCGGTTGCTGTTTTGCTGTCAAATGGGGTGTTTGGTGGTTGTTTTTTCCTGTCAAAACAGGGGATATCAGGTTGCTATTTTAGCTATCCAAAGTGGGGCTTTTTGATTGCCATTTGATGTCAAAATGGGCAGTTTAGTTGGTGTTTTTTTTGGCTGTGAAAACATGGTAGCTTGGTAGTCTTCACGTCTGTATGATTCTTGTTAATCGTGTTTTGAAACAAACATGTCATACATGGATTACAAAAACATAGATAAAGCGTAGTACCACATTTCACAAGTCAATAATAGCAACTGGCATATAAATTAGTGTATTCTTTCATGATCTAAACAACATTGTTCAACCTGCGAACCATTTTCATTGCAAAGAAGCAACAACATGGATTGGTTTACTTCATGAACATATACTCAAAAGATAAACCAATAGAAGACCAAAACTGGATAAGTCATAGTACATTGAACATCACAAAACAGAGTTTCACATGCACCTAGCACACTTCAAATAAATAAACCCCCTACACGGATAAGATTTGATAGATCCTCACATGTCCTAAAACAAGGCATCACTTACCTCACTTGAAGCACTTCGCATCCAAAAGAGCTTCACCCTCAAAAGGCTCTGCGTCCTCGATCATCTGATTGACTCTCTCCTTTTGCGCCTCGTCAGAGAGGTCGACCTTGGTCCACTCATAGAGCTCCATGTCATAGCACTCATCCATTACAAACTGGGGAATCTCTGGGCCACGGAATAGCCACAACCCTTTCACCTTGAATGGGGGCTCATTTCCAATGATCAACATCTTCCCAAAGGCGTACTTTCGTGCAAGATCCATACGCTGGAGGAATCCACCAACCTTGTTCATGGTCACAAATGAGACAGTGTTCTCATCATTGTATTTGTAAGTGCAAAACCAAAGAGAGTAGCCCTCTGGATCAAACATGTCCCAAAAGCCTGCAAGTGTCAAGATATAAATCAGCAAAGATTTAATATTTATCCATACTACTGCTGTGAAAATACCAAAGTCAACATTATACTTGGTACTATTTGAGAAGTTTTGAGGGCGAAACAGATAATGAGAAGGGCCATATATGTCAAAGATTCCAAGAGAAATTTCATGCTGAAAGTACAAGTTGATATAATGCAAGGAAGTCTAATTTATATATACTTGAAGACAAAATAGGGTTCTACGTCATCTTTGTTTCTCTCCCAATCACACGATTGCACTGCCGATTTTCAATCTTTGATTACTTTCTAGCATTCTACAAGTCTAATGCTTCATATGATTATCATAATATTCAGATCATATTTGTCTCATTATTTTCTGGTTTGTACTGTAACAGCAAAATGAAAATAAACCAACAGAGCCAAAAGCTAAATAAATACACCACAAACTGTGACGGGAAAGATTCAAATCAAAAAGTACTTATAACAGAATGGGTTGCATTGACCAGCAACACTATTCAATAATTAGCGTTAAATATGATTACAAAAGAGTAATATAGTTTAATACAAGCATAACTTTTTATCAATAATAATCTAATTATTTATTGAAACGGTTTAGATGGTTTTATGCAATAAAATAAATACACTTTGAACGAATTCCGGACCAATAAACCCCATTAGACCAGATCCCTTCCCAGCTATTTTTTAATGTAACCCAAAACAGCCAATTCACAAGTAAATAGGTCCATATAAGTATATAACACCCATACTAATACTAAAAGGAAGTTACGAGTTCCAGAATCAAATGGAATATTAAATACAAAAGAATGTACTGAAATTACCTTTGATGGCAACCTCACGGAAGTTACTCTTGGTGTTGGAGTAAAGCCTCTTCCAGTCATCCAAAACCATCTTACTTGGAGGTAGCAAATCAAGGGGGTTCTTTGCCTTGGGCTTTGGTGCCTCTTCCTCCTCTGCAACTGCAGGCTTGGGGGCCTCAACTTTTTTAGGCTCAGCTTTGGGTTTCACTTCTTTTGGCTGTTCTGGTTTCTTTGCAGAAGGAAGAGGTGGAACAGCGTCTGCTTGCTTGACTTCACCAATTACCTTTTTGAAATTCGGTTGATTAACCATGGTCCAGAAATACCTCTCAACATGAGGAAACTCGGATGTAAAGCTCTTTGGACACAGAAATTTAAAACCGAGGACCAAGTTGCATGTGGTGATAATGTCAGCCAAAGTCACTGAATCACCAACCAAGAAGGTATGCGAAGCAAGATAGGTGTTCAGAGCAGTGAGACCTCTCTTAGCATTAGCAATGCAGCTCTCCTCGACCTTCAAAGACAACACACAATAATTATTAGTTTGAAATTTTTCAAAATGTATGATCAAAGAAAAAATTATAAACCGTAAGAAAAATAGCATTCAACTTGATTCGCACTGCCAAGATTTAATAAAGTGCATGTAGAGAAAAAGGAGTAACATACAGGTTTGATGTAGTTGGCATATCCAAATCTCGGCATGAGCCAACCCCTCAAATTAGAGTCAATCTCATTAGAAGAGAAGTCAATCCACTGCTCAATTTGCCCCTGTACAAATAGAGAAAATTTATAAGAGTCGTGTATAAGTATCAGCATACCTTAAAACGGGAAAAGAACATACATAGAAACTTACATATTCTATCGCTGAAGATCCCAAAAGAGAACTTCCATAAGCAACTACAGGAAACACAATGACAATATTAGCACCACCGCCAAAATATCAAAAGAAAATTATAACCAGATCTATTTTGTCACTTACCGTAGCGAGCAATTGCATTACTCTCAAAAACAGAGCCTTCAGGAGTCTCGAGAACAGGAATCTGCATCAATGATGAATCATTTGATCAAACCCATTACAAAAAGTTACAGAAATTGGTAAAAGCAAATCAGATTAAACCCGAGAAACTATACCTTTCCAATAGGGTTCATTTTAATAAACTCAGGAGTCTTATTTGACACACCCATTTCAAAATTATCAGCCAATTTGATTTCGACACCAACATACTCTGCAGCAATTTGTGCCTTGTAAACATTCTTGTTTACACTATTAGAATGAATGATCTGCCAATAAAGTCACGGAATACATCAAAAACAAGCAAGTAACTATTACAAAATATACTACAACCATATGATCTCATACAAAACATAACTCTCGTTTTCATACACCATTAACCAATGTCCAAAACATCTGTACAAAAATCACAAAGTCCGCGAAAAGTACCAAATTACTTGTTCAAACCAAGTAAACTGCCTTTGTTTTTCTTACATCTGATATTTAATATCTATATGGTAGTACACCACTACAAATACTTCATCAAAAAAAAAAAGATTGATTGATTGATTGAAACAAGTAGTCAAAGGTCGCTCACATTTATACAAAAATCTTCACCAAAAAACACAAATAATCAAAGGAAAAGTGATAATATGCTTAAAAGGGTATCCGGGATTGCTTATTTTTCCTGCATCCTGCTTATTGCTCACTTTCAAGCACAAACTATCTGCTAATTTTGGGGAAAAATATTAATAACAAATTTCTATATTTCAAGTCTCATTGCATTTTTTTTAGAAAATAAGCAGATCCAAACACTATACAATGAAGTGCTTATATTTACACAGCTTATAAGTGTGTATTCATAAGCAAGAAAATTAACCGGTCCTAAACACCCTACTATATGGTACATCACTATAACTACTTTCCAGTAAAAGATCGGTTACACAAAACAAGTAGTCGAATGTTGTTTACATATAATGTTTGGATCATCCAAACTGCTTCTACTTATCTGCTTATTCTATGAAAAAAAATAAGCAGTTTTGAAAAAAAAATAATAATAAAAAAAAAAAAAAAAAAAAAAAAAAAAAAAAAGCTCATCTGCTTATTTTGATATAAAAACGTTTCGAATCCACTTCTCAAAATAATTAACTTAACATAAACAAAAATTAAAAAAATAACAAAAACTATTGCTTGAAGTGCTTACTTTAAGCTTATAAGTGCTTAAGCAAAACCCTTAACAGAATCATTATTAAAACAGATTTAAGCAAATAATTGGATGCAAATAAGCTTTATTAATATTAGTACATCAAAACCCTAATTAAACCATATGATTAAAAAAGTCAAAGGTTAGTCAAAACCCTAAATCTGTGAGATTCAAATATACGTATGCTTTTAAGTGCTTAAGCAATAACGGAATTGAGAAAGATGAAAACGAACCAG
The DNA here is from genome assembly GCA_030686995.1 of Artemisia argyi. Classification (NCBI taxonomy): domain Eukaryota; kingdom Viridiplantae; phylum Streptophyta; class Magnoliopsida; order Asterales; family Asteraceae; genus Artemisia; species Artemisia argyi. The sequence continues at coordinate 271,387,760 of CM060709.1, read as the reverse complement.
CGCCATCGGAAGTAACGATCGGCGGATGCGGCGGAGTTGAGTTTATATGCTTTTCTAATTGACAAATGAAAAAAGGGTTTTTCAGATCGCTTTTTATAAGAAAATAATGTTTGCAGTTAAAAATAAAATGTAGGGAAAGTTTAAAAGAATATTCTTCTATCACCTTCGGTGCGTGTTCACGGGACGGGGCGGGACGGGGCGGTTAGTCGAAAGATTTAAACTATTATCGCGGGATGGGTCATTAATTTTACTACCCGAAACCGAACCATATTATGTGGGTAACTGGACAAGCGGTACCTGAAATGAGCGGTTACCCGCAGCCGGGTCATGGTTAACCATTTTTAACGTTTAATCAAGTTTAACCATATAAACAATAACAAGTTCTAGAACGTAAAATGTTATTTTAGTAAAATTAAATGACATTTAATAGATAATAGTCATGTAAAAGTTATCTCGTTGGAATAATTGCATTCAAATATCCATACATAACCAATTAGCAAAATAATAGTTATTCGACGTTTATAGATTATGATCACATTTATCAACTTTTACACATAAATGTTTAGAAATGTTTACATTAGGAGCAAAAAAACGTTCTACAATAAAATTAGTGCAATAATATAATTAGTAATTGTACAATTATTTGAATATTTAGTTACAAAAACCTTCATGTATTAAGCACGGTTCGGTTCGGTTAATTGCAGATATCGAAAAGTAAAAACCAAAACTGAACCATGATATGCGGTTTTTATCGGTTTCGGTTTTCTTCGATTTCAGGTTTTTTCGGTTTCGGTTTTCTTCGATTTCAGGTTTTTTCGGTTTCGAATGTGTATAAGTTGTAACAATTCGCATTTTCGGATTACTATTCATTTTTACTATTCACTATTATTATTCACTTTTTACTATTCACTTTCACTATTCACTATTCACTTCCGAAATTTTTATTTCATATTCTCGTAAGTTTAACTATTTTAATGATAATCCGAGAGTTTGACACTCGTCGGATCATTTCTGCAAAAATCACGAAACCGTGTCCGAGATTTACTTTTAGGTTTAAACGTCATTCTAGCATCCCGATATGTCCATAAAACACTATAAACAATAGAAATATGATTTTATTTCATTTTACGACAATTCCAAAAGTTTTGGAATTTTACGTTTTCTAGTTCAGCGTTTTACGCGAATTACGCGTTTTAGACCTGCGTTTCCAGTTTTAACAGCGTTTAAGCAACCCGATAGAACTTGTCACTCATTAAATATGCTAAGATAGGTTATATTAATAAGTTCTAACATTTTTATAAGTTTCATATTTTTAGAATACCCGATTTTGAGTTTCGTGACTTTACGACTTACAGTTAGCGATTACCGGGACTAAACGACCTCCATAAAACAAGATAATACCAAAACTATGTACCTAGTCACCCTAACCATCATATGAACGTGTATAGGAAGCTTCACCATGCCTTGGTGGCTTATGATAAGTGTTGATTCATTAAGATGATCACACTTGTTTATATACCTAGCTAAGTAAACTAAAACTTCATCTTTAAGTCTTGAAAATATCCTAACTCTTTAACCTCCTCAAGGAAACTTCCTCGGCACCTTCCTAACCTCCTCTTCATGCTATAAAAGCAACTCATCTTCTTCCTTTCTCTTCATTCCAAACGCCACACACATAATCCATAAACCTTGATCCTTTGATTTCCAAGTTATAAGTTGCACACCAAAATTGAAGGCCTAGTTAGTCTCTACATGAATCAAGAGTTTGTTTGGTGATTCCATGGATGAATTAGGAGCTACACAAGGTGATTAGGGGCTGAGGTTAATTGGTTTTCACAAGGGTTATGTAAAGGTTAGCAAGGGTTTACAAGAGTTGTGGTGAAGGGTTTGCAAGCATAGGTTTAGTGTCCTAGTTTCATACTTGACTTCCTTTCTTTAGAAAGCCAAAAGTTGTAAGAAACCCTAATACACTTTCTTGCTCAATATCATTTTCGTGCTTATTATGTTTCATTCATTCTATATATGGTCTTTGTGTTATGTTCATGATGTATAAAAACAAGTTATGAAAACTATATGTTAACCTATGTTAAGTAAACAAGGAAACTAGTGACTTATATTGAGAACCACGACCAAAATAGAGTAACCATGATATGAAACACTTACCTACTGTTATAGAGGACTTAAAAAGGAAAACATAGCAATTTGAACCACCTAAAATGAGTACACGAGTCAAAAGCTATGGCCAAAAGAAGTTAGCAAACCTAAAGACCCGAAACTGCCTAATAGCATTCTGTTTGAAATCCGTATTTTTTAAGACCCTTCTGGTCCGTTTCATCAAAAAGTTAAAACACGAAAGTTGTCCGGAATGACGTTTTCGTTCAGGTATGAAGAAGCTCGAACCCTGAAAATGCATAACGAGTGATATTTTTCTTCAAATTCTTAATAGCCTTTTTAATACCCAAATGACCATGTATTGGTTATAGCTAAGTAAAACCAAGGGGTATAATGACCTTAAAGCTGAGACCACAACCATGGCTAAGGCCAAGGATGAGTCTCAAGACCATGGTAGCCATGACTAAAGCCACGGCTAAAGACCTTATGGCTTTCTAAGTCGAAAACATGAACTAAAGTGTTAGTTATAACATAATCAACCATTTTGGATCTACTCCATCAAATGACCATTAGACTTTGCAAGTAATGTCCACTCTAGGCTTAATAAACTCATTGATAATAACAATCTTCATTTAAAATAAACTTTTCTAAATTTATTCATCTATTCGGACATATAACTTTTAAAGATCAAAAACTTATATTTTCTATCAAATACTACAACACTAGGGAGCTTCATGTGAGGGGTTCCATTTGGGTAAACGGATCGACGAGTTGCTGGATTTACGAATTAAAGTGTCCTAGCTCCTTGAACGTTTACTACATGACTTCTGAATTATGACGGCCCGAACGGTAGTAAGAGATATACAAACTATACATGTTTGATAAACCACTTTTATTCAACGACTTATGCTATATACTAAGTACTACATCATGAACAATATGCAAGACATATATAGGCAATTCTTCGTGTTCTTAGACATTACTCCAAACCTAAGTCGCAACGTTCTATTATAGGCTGCTCTTAGAAACTTTCGCGATTCGACTACTATTTTCATTACTCACTACATAACTTAAGGTGAGTCATAGCCCCACTCTTACTCTTTTAATACTTGTCTTATATTCTTTGGGGGAGATACATGCTCAACTACTTGCTTTTGCTTTTGCAAATACTCCAAAACATTTATACTTGATTGTGTTACACTGGATTGCATTATACTTGATTGCAATATACTTAATTGCGTTATACATGCTTGTTACACTATACTTGCTTAATTTAAATACAAGATTTGTATTTACGTGCATACACAATACTCTATGTTGTCAGAGAGGTATTGATAGTACTCATGGGAAGATGCCCCTATCCCTGTGTCTATGCTTGACCTTGGGTGACATAGTACTATTTGGGAAGATGCCCCCGCCCTTGTGTCTATTCTTGACCTTGGGTGAATATAATCTGGTGTATTGTGTAAACTATCTTTTAGCAGTGGGTTGTGAACACACAGGTTGCAAGTGTTGTATGGGCGGGACATGCAACTGAGTGGATTAACAATGCCTTTGTTGTGTGAACATTCTTTAAAGGCTTTTCAACTGTTTTAAAACAAACTCTATGAACTCACCAACCATTGTGTTGACACTTTAGCATGTTTATCTCAGGTTAGTAAGGCGATAGCTACTGCATGGAACATAGAGTCAAGCTGCATATTCTGAAGACTTACGCTTTTATCATTTACCATTCAAAACATTTTGTATACATTTATGTATCATACTTTGGGATCTCATGTTTGTAACTTTGAATTCATTAATCGAATGGTAACTTTTCAAAACGTCTCATTTAGAGGTCGTTTTCTATAACTTGTACTTTGTATTATGAAGTAGCACCCCAAGTGACACAGTCTTCCGCTGCGGTATTTTGGGGGTGTTACATAAGTGTTCTTATGAAGTGTACATTAGCCATACGCCAATCGGCATACGGCACCGCACCTGATGCGTTTGATGAATATTTGCAAATGGGTGAGCATACTTCACGTGATTGTCTTGATAATTTTAACAAGTGCGTTATTGATTTGTTTACGCCGGAGTATTTAAGGAAACCAACATGGGCCGACATTCAAAGTATTTATGAAAGACATGAGGGGTGGCATGGTTTTTCGGGAATGCTTGGTAGCATTGATTGCATGCATTGGGAGTGGAAAATTTGTCTGGTGGGTTGGTGTAATATCCCGTAAATTCCCCTCCCAATTTTAAATAATTAACGAAGGGTAACCTATAATCACTGCTTAATTAACCATTTTTACGGGCCAAATTTCCGCGTTTTAACCAAACACGATCTATTAATTTCCTTAACTTACGAAAATTATCCTAATCACTCACTAATCACAATGGGCCACGGCCCATTGCTCAGTTCAACCCAACACACCCTTTATAATCTTTGGGCTTGGACTAAAACATTTAGCCTGTTACTATTCACGGCCCAAAACCAAAAATTAAATAAAAACTTAACTTACCACTCGACCAAGTAACGTTTACTTTGGCAATTTATTTTACGATCTAGCCTAACAACATATTAATATTTTTTCATGTCTCGATTAAGCTCACACCTGAGAATTGAGTAGAACAATTCATTCTCATTTGTTCGACCATTTGATGGCTTAAAACTCAACCAAGCTCAACTCGATTTTTACACAACTCAAAACTATATTTGGCTACCCATGTGCTCTCGTACAACCACAAATCAGTCCTAAAATGATTTCACAACATCTCTTAGCACATTTTTAATGTTGTTGACTTTCTAATCACACCGTCACCAAACAAGTAGAGACAAAGCACCACGATTTTCATTTCGTTTCTTTTCTCTTGGACGAGCTCAACAAGGACGATTCATGCAACAACCCTACTATTCATCACATTTGACTCAAATGGTAATAAGAAAACATTCATTTACCACATGTTTAAAAGAATTGACCTTCCTAACAAATGAATACCAAATGAGCAAACCATGATTCCCTTTTTGTTTCTTTCTCTTTGGTCGAATATACACAAGGATGATACCAACAAACTCTCTTATACCATAATGATGCCTTATCATTTAGCTCACTCAAACACACCAAACCCATTTGTCTCTACTTTTTTTCTCCCATGTTATTCTTCTTACTTGGTTCGCTGCTACACGAAGCAAACACAAAACCCACAAGTTTGGTTTTAAAGGTACACTTTCATTTAATGTTTTGAAAATACTAGCAAGCAAGCAAGCATGTCTCCATTTTTGCTTTTCTCTTTTCTTTCGGCTGACACAAACCAAACTCTTCCTTCATGGTCCATATATACCAACGACACAAACAAACCAACAAAACCTTAATCATTTTTATCACCTTTGACACGTTTTAGTATGCTTTGACCTTTGAAACACACCAACAATTATCAAACACAGACAATGATTTCATAGTTGTTTTCTTTTCGTTGGTTTACAAATAAGGACAAGATGCTACTAACTTCATCATGAACTTTTAACCATTTTCTTCTTGTCTCCCTAATCCTTGCCGCAAGATTCACCAACTCAAGTTGACTATATTTAAAAACATTTGCTCAAATCTCCTCCTATATATTCACATGCAAATCACACTCGTTTTTCTCACAAACACCAACATTTATTTCTAGCTACCGTCATGTGATGAAGATAAGCAAGTCGCGGTTTAGTTTTCGAGTTTTAAAGCATCGCTAGTCCTAGTACGTAACGTGGTTATTATAAGATTGGTATGAGAATCGGTTACTGATTGTATTAGATTTACAATAGTTATATACACAATACATGGCTTGTTCTCCACAAACATTCCTAAACTAGATAAGGAAATACAGAGTGATTGATGCTAATTACAATCTCAAGTATAACAGAAAATATTACATTAATTATAATTGATTTGGTGCTGATATATCTCTGATACGCCCCCGCAAGATGGAGGCTCCGTTGGAGACACCAATCTTGGACCGAATAAAACAAAACTGAGCCTTACCAAGAGGTTTTGTGAGCATGTCGGCTAGTTGATCACGAGAGTTGATATGGCGAACTTTGAGTGACCCATCTGCCACCTTTTCATGAACAAAATGATAATCTAGTGCAATGTGTTTCATACGTGAGTGAAAACTGGATTCACACATAAGTACGTCGCACCCATGTTGTCACAGTGAAGAACTGGTGGAGACTGAATAATAACACCTAATTCTTTCAGTAATTGTTGAATCCAAATTGTCTCAGCAGCAGCGTTTGCTGCTGCCTTGTATTCGGCTTCTGTTGATGATCTTGAAACAGACTTTTGCCGAGCAGAACGCCAAGAAATGACGTTGGAACCAAGATATAAGATATACACTGTAGTGGACCTCCCATTTTCCATTGAGCCACCCCAATCAGAGTTTGAAAAGGCTTGTAATATGATAGGCGAACCTCAACGAAGGTAAAGACCATGATAAAGTGTCCCTTTGAGATAGCGAAGTATTCTTTTTAGAGCTTTCCAATGAACTTCAATTGGAGCATGCATATATTGGGACAACTTGTTGACTGGAAATGAAACATCACGTCTAGTGAATGCAAGGTATTGAAGTGATCCAACAAGTTTTCGATATGGAGTAGGATCAAGGAAGGCTGTTTGTAGATAATAAATGAGACATAGAGTTGCTCATTGGAGTGACTACTTCTTTAGCACCACTCATATTAAAGCTCTCTAACAAATCAGCAACATATCAGTGTTGTGAAAGAAACAATCCAAACTGAGTGTTAATGACTTCTACACCAAGAAAATGATGAATTGGGCCCAAATCCTTGAGAGAAAAACGGTTCGAAAGCTGCATGACAAACTGTTCAAGAAAATTTGTATCACTTCCCGTTAGTATAATATCATCAACGTATACAAGAAAATAAGCAGTAACTCCTTGTTGTTGATAGATGAATAATGATGCATCAACACGAGAATTGTTGAAACCAACTTGAACCAAAAAGGTTTTTAACTCATTGTACCATGCCCTAGGTGCTTGCTTGAGACCGTATATTGCTTTTCAAAGTCGACAAATATAGTTAGGATATTGCGAGTTAGCAAAATCGGGTGGTTGATGCATGTAGAAATCTTCATGAAGTGTTCCATGAAGGAAGGCATTGTTAACATCAAACTGACGAATTGGCCAATTATTGGAGAGAGCGAGACTTAGAACTAATCAAATAGTTGCGGGTTTTATAACCGGGCGAAATGTCTCAAAGTAATCCAAACCAAGCCGTTGTAAGAACCCTTTGGCGACAAGTCGCGCCTTGTATTTATCAATATCACCATTTGGTTTACGTTTGACCCTAAAAATCCATTTACATCCAATGGGAGTATGATGGGAAGGTGGTACTAAGTCCCATGTGCCGTTGTGAAGTAAGGCATTAAGTTCATCATCCATGGCAGCACGCCACTCGGGAATCTTTAAGGCTTGGGCTACTGTTCTTGGTTCTTGAGATGGTGGCAAGGGATGAGATGTGGTAACATTAACATATTTGTCATTGTAGTAACGAAGGTTTAATGTTCTTGCACGTGTTGGTCATACCGTAGCATGAGATGAAGATGGTGCATTAGTAGTTTGTGGTGATGGTGAAATATGTGGTGATGATGTTGAAGTTGTGGCGGGTGAGTGGTTTGTGGTATCTGGGTTGTTTGTTGTGTGCGGGTGATTTGTATGGGTAGTCTAGGATGTAGGGAGAGGCGTTTCAATATGATGGGTGGGGCTGGATGGAGATGTGGAATCATGAGGTGTAACAGAGGTTTGTATGGTTGATGGATTATAAGATGGTTAAGGCGGGGAATATGCAGGTGGGACAGAACTAAAGAGAGGCGTAGAAGGTGTACCTGATGATTCTTCAGATGGGAAGGTTGGTGATCTTGAAGGATGTGCATAGCAGGCCTCACGTACTAGGTCGGAGAACGGATGACATGTACTTTGCAACTTCCAGGGAAAGTTATCTTCAAAAAATTTAACATGTCGGGAGAGATATAAACGATGAGTGGTTGGGTCAAGGCATTTATAGACTGATTTAGAGGTGGAGTAACCAAGAAATATACATGGAGTTGATCGAGGATGTAATTTGGACGATGAGTAGGGACGTAGCCATGGATAGCACAAGCAACCAAAAGTTTTAAGACGCATATAATTGGGTTTGTAATGAAATAACATTTCAAAGGGTGATTTGTTATGGAGAGTGGGAGTTGGAAGATGATTGATTAAATACACCGTTGTTTGAAAAGCATATGACCAATAAGAGAGTGGGAGATAAGCATAGTGAAGGAGTGAAAGTCATGTTTCAACGATGTGGCGATGACGTCGTTCAGCCATGCCATTGTGTTCTGGGGTGTGAGGCGGAGTGGTGAAGTGTGAAATTCCACATTCCGTGAAAATGCTTTTTAGTTATTCGTACTCTCTGCCGTTATCAGAATATACAGAAATTAAAGGAAGTTGATAGTATTTTTCCACGAGGGTTTTGAACTGAGGAAATATAATGGAGACATCTGATTTTTTTTTCATTAGGTACAACCATATATATTTTGTAAAATGGTCAACAAAGATCACATAATAAGAAAAACCATCAATCGTCTTGTGAGACGGTCCCTAAACATCGGTATAAACAAGTTGCAGTGGTTGTGTACTAACAATAGAACTTGTACCAAACGGAATTTTATGACTCTTATGACAAGAACATGAATTGCAAGAGTAATTGAAATTACTAGAAAACTTAGGAAATGAACTGTTACTATTAAAAACTAGGCAAAGAACTTGATTTGATGGATGACCGAGCCGATGGTGCCAATGGGAAATAGATAACTTGGTGGTTGCGTTCACTTGATGATGAGATAAAAATGGAGTATAGTACACATCACCGTGATTTCTCCCTTGAAGTAGTGACTCCCCCGTGCGAAGATCCTTCACAACAAAAGAGAAAGGGAAAAATTCAACAGAAACATTATTAGATTGACAAAGTTTAGCAACTGAAAGTATGTTTCTTTTAATTAAAGGAACACACAAAACATTAGATATGATAAGTGATTTGTGAGGTGTGCTAAGTGTTGTGCTGCCAATATGAGAAACATGTAAGCCTTTACCATCACCAAGGACAATTTCGTCAAGACCACCATAGTCAGAAAACTGTTGTAAATTATTAGGGTCGGATGTCACGTGATCGGATGCTCCAGTATCAAACAACCAGGGGTTGAGAACTTGAGAATTCATGGATGTTGCATTGACCATTGGTTGCGCACTAGAGTTTGGTGAAATTTGGATGCCATTCTCACGGAGGAAACGAGCTAACTTTCTGCACTCGTTGGTTGGATGCCCCGCAAGGTTACAAAATTGACAGTACGTGTTGACTTGGTATGAGTTCGGACGGTTAGCGGGTTGATTTGGTTGCCATTGGGAGCGTGGGTTGAGATTATTGTACCTCCGTTGATTGTCGAGGTTTCGGTTATTTTGGTGCCAGTTGGATCTAGATGAGTTTCTTGTGTTTTGATTGGAGTTATTGTTTGATTTTGGGAGCTGGCGGTTGGTATAGTTCACTGTTTGAATCGTTGGAGCCACGTCTTTTGTGCGCTTTTTGACTTGTAATTCAAAGTCCACCAGCTTATCATGGAGTTCATCATAGGTTATGGGCGAATCTCTTGCTCGAATAGCGGCACTTATATCATTGTAGTCGCTGTCCAGGTTCTTAAGAATCTGAATTACCAAGTCGTCTTCATCAACGGGACAGTTTGCAAGAGCTAATTCATCAGCAATTGCCCTCATATCTTGCAAATATTCCAACATGAAACGGGTACCCTTAGGATTGTCGAGCAAACGTTCTTTGAGGGACATCACCCTTGTTCGTGATTTGTTAGCATAGAGTGTACAGAGATGCTCCCATGCTTCTTTAGACGTTTCGACCATGGATATGTGAGGCTGAATGGAATCCACACAACTACCTAGCATGGCGTTGATAATGATCTGGTCTTGACGGTACCAGATGGGGTATTGTGGATTTGGTTTCCTTTTATCGTTGTCGAGATATTTGGTAGGGACCTCTTTGGTGCCATCTATGACCCCGAGAAGATCGAATCCAATTAGAGTAGAGAATAGTTGTCTGCGCCAAACAATGAAGTTATTCGGGTTAAGTTTTGTTGGGAGATGTGTGGGAGCATTAAGTTGAATGATGGATTCAGAGGCCATTGCAGGATCAAAGAAAGAATAAATTCTTGCACTTTTAAGCAATATGTGTCTCTGATACCATATAAGATTGGTATGAGAATTGGTTACTGATTATATTAGCTTTACAATAGTTATATACACAATACATGGCTTGTTGTCCACGAACATTCCTAAACTAGATAAGGAAATACAGAGTGATTGATGCTAATTACAATCTCAAGTATAACAGAAAATATTACATTAATTATAATTGATTTGGTGCTGATATATCTCTGATAGTTATAAGCTAGGAAGCTTTGGAGTGTTGGTCTTCGTCTTGCTCAGCCCCTCGTTAGCTCTTTCACTTGTTCCTCACCACCAAGTTTTGGTGTAGTAAGTCTCTCCACTCCATTCTATGCTTATTATAATGTCCTGTCCACGATATTTATTTCTGTTGCGACTTTGTTCATACGTAACATATTCTACTTTCACTATATAGCGTAAAAGCCACTTTTAACAATCTAAAGATGTATTGTTAATCTTGTGTGGCCATGCAAGTATGCAACGAATGAGACTAAACAAATAAACTACACGTATACATACATATACGATATATACATGAAACACAACATACTGATAAGAAGTTGATAACAAATAAAACACATGCTCGAGAAAGTATATAAATAAATCATTGAGTAATAATACACAAAAGGAATACTAGTCCAAATGGTTGGGGCATTGTTGTGTTGAACTAGAGGTCGATGGTTCGAACCCTTTCGGTTTTTTTTTTTTTTTTTTTTTTTTTTTTTTTTTTTTTATTATTATTATTTTTTTATTTTACATATACTTTTTCTTAAAAACTATTATATAAGTTGATAACTTATACATATTTACACATTCAGCCCCCAACTTCTAATAACTTGTCATTTTTCTTAAAACTTTTTTAAGTTTTGAAACTTTTATTAAACTTTACATTTTAGCCCTCTAGTTTGAGACTTTGACACTTTTTACCTACAACTTTTATAAGTTTGATAAATCTACATTATTTAACCACGACTTCGATAAATATATATTGTATATATATTTTCACACCTCGAAACCAAACAAATCAAATAAATACAATTCGACTTGTATTTATTTATTCTTCGATAACACTTGAGCCAATATTTGAGCCAACTCTTATACGAAAGTTTCGTATACATTTTCCCACATTTATTCCAAGAGCCAATACATACAAGTATTTTCACAACTACATTATGAAACTTCAACATAAGCCACAGTAACACGAATAAATATATAACTTTATGTTTGAACTATAAGCATTTTGCCACACAAGTAGCGACGATACATACACTTTTCAAACATTGCCTTCAAAACAATTAAGCCGTGAACACAAACCTTCGAGACCTAAGGTTTTCCACATATTCAGGTTGTCTATTAGTGCCATTCTCATTCTGCGTTTGACATTACTTTACTCTATCTACCATTCCTCTAAGGTGAGTCATATCCCCTCTCTTACTCTATTACTTGTTTTATAAATGTTTTAGGGGAGATACATGCTCAACTACATGTTTTATACTTCTACTCGTAAATTATTTACAAATTACTGTGAGTTCCATAGCCCCCACCCTTTTACCTATTTTAAATTGCTTTCGAGGGAAATACATACTGGTATTACATAGAAACTTTACTAGTTTACCTCAAACCTTAAACTCAGTTGATAAACCACTTTACTTGTTATTGAAACATAACACTTGCTTTTACTTTCAAAGGCACTATAAACTCTTGCGAATTACTAAGAACTTATAAATCCACTTTTATATGCTTTTATAGCTCATGGAGAGCTACCCACTATAAACATGATCACAAGCGATTTTCAACTGTATGTTATATCCGATTTTCTATTGCCTAAGTTTACTTTTATTGCCATGTTCGAAGTCCCTCATATCATGCACCTTACTCACTTGCGAGTGAACGTAAATAATTGTGAATAGATCTATTTGGGACTGACAATCCCCGTTTGGGTCTGCTAGGATGAGCCACCCAAACGCACTTTATTTAAACATACTTATAGGTTATCGGCAAATACCTATCCTGAGGCACACTGTTATACATCATACTTGATGCCTGTCAATCGTTGAGCGTCATGAGGCTTAGAGCAATAGACCAATAATGTAGTCATGATACAGTATTGCCATCATTTTAATAATATTTGTATTCGTTACAAATATTATCTAAACTTAGAACTTGTGATTACTAAGAAAATCACCACTTGGTAAACTATAACCATTTTATGTTGACCAATGTAGGGCAACCAAACCAACTATGGGTATATAATATCATAACCACTACTTATTTTATTAATAATTGTGTTTATTACAATTATTACCTAAACTTGGAACTATTGAAAATCAACTAGTTAAACTATAAACTCTATGGAACTATCCATACCTTGATTTTGATGATCAACCGTTTTAACTAGAACCACCATGGAATTACTCACTCTTTGATTCCGATAATCAACTATTTATTTACAACTACTATGGACTCACAAACTCTTTTGATTTTGAAAATCAACTATTTTACTTATAAACTCGTTGAACTCACCAACCTTTGTGTTGACGCTTTTTAGCATGTATTTATCTCAGGTCCATAATGAGCAAGGATGACACGGAGGAGTACGGATACGGATAAAGGCTATAAATTTTACTATCATTTGAAAACCTATTTAATAAATTTTGAAACCACTGGGACCTCATTTTGTAAACTCCGATTTTTATAAATTTCGAATGATAAATCTTTTAAAACGAGTAAATTGACAATAGTTTTCTACTATTAAACTGATGTGCCATGAAGTAACACCACATCTAAATTCCGCTGCATATTTTGAAATTGGGGGTGTTACAGTTGGTAAGGGCAATATGGTAGGTGTGATAAAAAAAATACCCAAAAATAATGCTTGAAGCTGTTGCTTCGTAAAATTTATGGATTTGGCATGCATTTTTCGGGGTGGCGTGGGAAAATAACGATATTAATGTTTTAGATAACTCTCCGTTATTCAATGATATTCTTGATGACGTCGCCCCGGTAACACCAAATATGGTAAATGGAACCATGTATGAAAAGTGATATTAATTAGCTGACGGAATTTACCCGCAGTGAGCTACTTTCGTCAAATCATTCTCGGCAACAACTGATGATAAACATGGTTATTTTAAAAGGAAATAAGAAAGTGCATGAAAGGATATAGAATGTGCTTTTGGTGTGCTTCAAGGACGTTGGGGTATACTACAACAACCGGCACATCAAATGAAAGTTGTCAAGGTACGTAGAATCATGTATTCTTGCATTATTTTACCTAATATGATTTTAAAAGATCAAAAGTTTGCTCTACGTGAGTATGGCGAAATGTGGGTGGATCCTGTGGAAAACTAGAAGGGGGTGGTTGAATAGTTTACCGGTTTTTAATTTGATTATCTTTAAAACTTTACGTGCAATCAAAGATCTAAACTAATAGACGATATGTAATATGCAAGAATAAAGAAAGAAACGATCAAACCACAACACGGATGTTTATCGTGGTTCGGCTACAAGGACTCTTTTTCCTTGCCCTACTCCACGCCCCGAGTATGCAACTCGAGAGTTTCTTTCACTAGTCAACAAGCTCCTTTCACCGGCGGAGAAAACCTTACACGTCGCTTACACAAGATTTTTGACACAAAGCTAGATGTCGAGTTCTTTTACAAGGGTACAACCACTCCCGTCACACTATGTATTTTAATGACTAAAATACTAACCGATCACTACTGAAAATACACAATCAAATGAAGTGTAAATTACAAGAAGTTTACACAATGCTAAGCTAACAAGTCTTGCAATGCTTTGTTGAAACTTGCAGCTTTGGTATAAACTTGTGAACTTCTTTGCTACAAAAGAATCTCACACAAATGAAATGTTGATGAGTTAGATAATTGAGATGAGTATGTTTGTGTAAAATGTAATGGTAATCAATTTCTTAGAGTGGCTTGCTATTTATAGCCAACCAAGCTAGCAGGCTGGCGGATCCGGCGAAACCAAAGCAAGGGTTCCGCCCTTGTATCCCAGGGATCCGCCAGGTCTGACAGACAAAAGATCAAGAAATCTTTCCATATCTAGCAATGTCACATCAAGATCCTTCAAGTCAACATAAGATATGTTGAGTATGAATCTTTCCAAATATGCATGAGATCTCTCCAAAAGTCAACTTGTAGATTTTGGAAATCTTTCCAAGATTATACATGATGTATGCCATGATGTCATGTAACATTTTCTATTATTAGAAATATAGCAAATGTTTATATGAAATAAAATCTAGTTATACAAGACTTAAACTATAATCATGTTTTGTTAAAAATTAAAGTTTACACTTTGTCGTTAACAAAACTTAGTAAAGATCGTAAAATATTGATGCGTGGAATTGCGCCCTCGCAAAAGGTTTTACCTCTCAAGGGATCTTGAGAAGCTTTGATTCGTTGTGTTTTTGTGCAAAACAATTTATCAAAATATCAACAAACGTGAAGTCAATGTTATCGTGAGACAACAAGACGTGGAGAAATACAAGTAAACCTTTTAGGAAAAAGATTACCTCGTAAACTCGTGAAAGTATATTTATTTGTGAGACCGGGAAGTGATTTCCTGGGTCGTACCCCAACGAGATGTGAATGGAAAGTTTCGTGAAAAGGTCGAGATTAAAATCTTGTATATTTGGTTGTGAAAGATTATTTGGTTTTGTGATACGTTAAATTAACGGAAATTGAAAATTAACGAACGAGAACGAAAATAAAATAACCTAAGGGGAAACAAAAGGCAATTGGCAAACTAGGGAAATCCTAAAACACTACGGGAATCAAAATTAGGTATCGGGAATCCTAAAACGTAATCTAGATTAAAAAACGTAAAAGTTAACTAGATAAAAACGCGAATGCGCAAAAGAAAACGTGAATTAAATGCTACGCTAGGCCTACGGGTGTAAAAATTATTTTTTTACGATTCTAATAATAAAAGAAAATTTTTGGAAAAGAAAAATATATATTTTTTTTTACTTTTTTAATTAATTATTATGATTTAATTACTAATTAAACTAAATTAAATATTTAAAAACTCCTAACCAATTCTAAAAATTCTTGGTAATTAAATAAACTTAAAACTAATCTAAGAAAAATAAAACTAGGCAATTAGCAGTTGAAATAAGCTGGAAAGAAGCAAAACAGAAACTGAAGAGCTAATAAGCAAATAAAGTTGACTAGTTAAATTAATAAACTAAGTATGATTAAACAAGAAACACTAGTGAGCAGAGATGGACTGGTGGAGTTGTGTGTTGGTCTGTTGTGGTTGATAAGGTCAGTGGGTCGAATCCCACTTAAGCCAATTTTTTTTTTCTTTTCTTTTGGTATTTCTTCTTGCAAAATAACAACAAATCACAAGTCAAACAAGGGTCATTTTTGCTGAAAAAGTAAAATCTAGTTTAAGCTAAATCAATATCTTAACAGTGACGATTTTGTACCACAAGGAGTTCATAAGAGTTGAAATTAAACGAGCCCAATGTTCACAGCCAAACACAAATGTAAGAAAACACAATCTCAAAAGCTTTTCAACATCAAAACAATAATCAATGCACAACTCACACAAGCTTCTAATAAGCTACCTAGGGGAAAACTCAAACTAAGTTACCTAAAAGGATTCAAATAAGCTAAAGGGAGCAGAAAAAAAAGAGCACTTTACAGAAGCCAAGTATGCAGAAACAACAAGTTATCTTAAAATATGGAACATAAAATTGAAAACTAACAAACTAACTTGAAAGCTAAAGCTGCAATAAGCTATTTTGATAGGAACAATGAGCTACTAAGGAGAGACTTAAATAAGCAGAGAAGAGCTTATGAGCTATCAACTGTGATCATACATGAGCAAACAACAACCACCTAACTGATGGGAGCTCAATAAGCTCAAAAAAAAAGTTGTAATAGGCTAATAAGCTACCTGGTACCTAAAATATTTCTAAATAAGCTAAGGGGAACTGAAAATAAGCAAAGACTAACAATCATTACCCCTAAAACTAAAATGAGCAATCTGACAATGTAAAGAAAAACAGCCAAATAGGCTACTTTGGGAGCTTGCATAAGCTGTGAAAAAAATTCGTAAAAATAAAATAAAAATTCTACCAGGTAAGCAAGCTGCCAAAGTTCAGATTTACCAAGTTTTAGCTTCTGAGGACTTGTATTGAACACATGAAAAATTCCACTCCAAATCTGTTTTGGACAAAGAAGAAAAAAAAAAGGAATTGCAGGCTGCTGATGCAATGTGTGAGTTTGAGCTATGAATTTGAACAACCAAATCAAAAAGAAAACGTGTAAAAGATGTGAACAACTAGAACTAGGCAATGAGAGATCACATAAAAGCAAGTTTCATAAATTTTTAACAAGAATTGAGGACAGAAATCAGTTTTGAAAAAGCATGGTTAAGATACACAAGCTGCTGACCCAGTTATCAAAATGGGTGAAATCTGATTTTTTTGACTAACGAACTAGTAATCCCATTTATTCAACATGTAACCTAAGCTAATTAGGACTACAAGAACTTACAATAATCACTAAAAAAAAACTCCAACCTAACTGACGTAACATTAACTATAATAAAAAATTAGTACTTAGAATTTTGAAGATTTAACTAAAGCCTACTAAAATGGTTTTTGACTTTAAAAATAACTAACTTACAATCTAAATGAAAGCCTTTTGAAACTGTTATAATGACCAAAGTAGTTAAAAATGGTTTTTAACCACTTCCAAAATTCAAAGCCAAACACCCCTTTAGATTTTCAACTTGCATTTTTAGACTAGGGATAACTGATTTAAGCAACGATTTTGGAAAACAAAAACTAAACAAATTTAAGGATTATCTAATAAACATACATTGTATCCTAATAAGCAGTTGAAATAAGCAATAGACCATAAGTAGTTAAACTAAACTGCAACAGTGACTGAAAAAGAGATTTTCATTGAACTAATTGAGGAGTACAAAAACTTAAAACATAATTAAACATTGAAAATTAAAACTGAAAACCTAATTAATTGACTGCTACTAAAACCCTACTTGACTGACTGCCTTTGTGGCTACATAACATAAACTATTTATACTAATTGAGAAGCTAGGGTTTCTTGGTCAATCTTTGTCCTCTTCTGCCTTGGGAAACCTTGGATACCCTTTTGTGTTTCTTGTGCACAATTCCAGCCGTAGGATTAACTTAGAATCATCACAGCCCTTGCATCTTGATTTGGCGCCCAAGTTGAGGTGTGGATTGATGACATGGAGGTGGGTAGGTATGGAATTATGAGGGGTTGGGGAAGGTGTGAGTGGGTAATACTTTTGAGGTATTGGGGATGGGGAAGGAGTATAGCAGGGTGGTGGCGTGTTGGTGGTGGTGTGTCCCCTGGATAAAGCGAGGTTAGGGATGAAAGGGATGAGTGAGGGGTTTGACTAGGTCAAAGGGAGATGAGTACGTTTTATTAATAATAGATGGATTGGGTTTGCAGGCGTGGGGTGTTTTGGGCTGGAAGGGATTGGGCCAAGGGTAGGTTTTGGATCAAGGTTTGGTTTATAATATGACACAAAGGGTCCGTTTGATTTTTAGTGGCAAAACAACCCAAGGACCAAAAGTGTAACTTGCTAAAAATTGAAGGGCCGAAACTGCCAAATCTCTAAAGTTCACCAAAGGACCAATTATGCCAAGTCTTGATTTCCCAAGGTCTCTTTTATCATTTTTCTTTAATTTAAAATTCCCGGGGACCATTATTGTCGTTTTTATAAACTTGAGGGACCAAAGCCGTAATTCTTTGAAAATGCAATCCAAGGACCAAGAATGTCAAGCTTCAATAGTACACGAACCATTTTGATATTTTCCAAGATTTGAAATTCCAGGGACCATTCTTGACATTTCTGAAAGTACAGGGACCAATCTTGCCAAATGTGAAACTCCAAGGACTAAACTTGTACACTTTTGAAACTTTTTACCCAAAGATCATTTTTGATTATTTTTGACTTTTAAAGGACTTGGGTTAACTTTTCTTTCAAAATAAATGCTCAGGGACTAGTTTTGACAACTTTTGAAAGTTGGGGAACTGAAACTGCCAATTATGTAAACTTTGTTCGTTTTTCGTTTGTTTTTAATCATTTTGCATCTGAAATATATAAAACACGATCTTTGGGATATTTTATGTATTTTGATGCGTTTCAGAGTGTTTTTAAACGTTTTGCAGTTCATATTTGACCAAAAATGATGAGTATTTACACACTCATCAATCCCCCACACTAAACTATTGCTAGTCCCTAGCAATCTTTTGTGAAAATTTAATGGATTTGAAGTCTCTTTACCAAAATCCACTCCTTCTGGAGTAGCCAAATGTTTCAGTTCAAGTAAGAACTATGGTACACCGATAACCATATGATTTTGAGCAAACCATAAGCTTCCAACGGTTTTGATTTGTCTTTACCAGAAGCCGTTTGCTTCGAGACTAGCCAACTCTTGATGGAACACCGTCATCATCTTGGTGAGTTGATTACCAATTATGGTATTCCACTGCCTTTACCACAAGCCATAACCTTGCGGGCTAGCCAACTCTTTTACTTTTTAGGATATGGTGAGTTGAATACCATACAATTTCTGGAAAATTGCCAACCATAAACGGATTTGAGATATCTTTACCAAGAGCCGTTTGCTCCTGGATTAGCCAGTCCTTATGTTAGACGTGGTGGACTGATAACCTTTTGTTGTGTAAGTGCAAAGCACTTCCACTAATTTTTTTTTTGCCAAAACGGGGGTATTATGGCACAAAAGTGATTAAATTCGCCAGAATTTACCCCCCCCCCCCCCACTTAGAAGTGAATATTGCCCTCAATATTCAAAGTACCGGCTTTTATGCCGATATTTTGGAATGTAAAAAGTTTAGATTTGGGCAAGTGTGGTTTTTTTTTTTTTTTTTTTTTTTCGAGGGTGGGTACTCCCCCACACTAGTTTTTTAGAAAAGAGAAAGAAGTTAGAAAGATGGGTGAAAACCCATGTAATGCTACTGTTTTTGTTTACAGAGTCGCTAGCTTGACTCGACCCCGAATTCATTGGTTCATGGGGAAAGTTTGGAGGTCCGGGACAACCATGGGTGGTATGTCCCCTCCAAAATAATGCTTCAACCGATGCCCATTCACTTTAAAATTTGGACCGTCATTTTGAGATAACTCGACGGTACCATAAGGAAAAACTTTAGCAACGGTGAAAGGTCCAGTCCAGCGGGTTTTGAGCTTACCCGAAAATATCTTCAATCTAGAGTTAAAAAGAAGGACTCGGTCACCAACGTTGAAAACGCGGTTCTTGATTTTGGAGTCATGAATCTTCTTTTTTTCTCTTTATAGATTAAAGAGTTTTCGTAAACTTGATCACAAAGTTCATTAAGTTCATTGAGTTGAACTTTCCTATGATCACCCGCAGACTTAAGATCGAAGTTAGCATTCTTTAAAGCCCAATAAGCTTTGTGCTCGAGCTCAATCGGTAGATGACATGCTTTTCCATACACAAGCTTATAAGGAGTACACCCGATGGGTGTTTTATAAGCCGTGCGAAAAGCCCATAGAGCGTCATCTAATTTATCCGACCAAGAGGCACGGTTTTCGCCTACGGTCCATTCAAGAATTCTTTTTAAACCACGGTTTGAAACCTCCACTTGCCCACTAGTTTGTGGGTGATACGCGGTAGCTAGTCGGTGAGTGACACCATACTTGAGCATGACTTTTGCAAATTGGTCATTGCAAAAGTGAGTACCGCGATCATTAATGATAGCGCGGGGAGTTCCAAACCTAGTAAAGAGAGATTTTAAAATTTTTACAACTAGTCGGATATCGTTGGTTGGGAGAGCTTTGGCTTCAACCCATTTCGACAAATAGTCAACGGCCACGAGTATGTACTTGTTCCCTCGTGAAGACGGGAACGACCGCATAAAGTCAATACCCCAAACATCAAAGATTTCACAAACTTGGATGACATTTTGTGGTATTTCATCCCGTTGTGTTATCTTTCCTTGACGTTGACATGAGTCACAAGATTTGACTAAATCATGGGCGTCTTTGTAAAATGTGGGCCAATAAAAACCGGAATCAAATACTTTTCGAGCGGTGTAATTCGGGCCATGATGACCCCCGGTGGGTCCATTATGACAAGCCTTAAGAATTTCCATGGCTTCTTGGCCATGAACACACCTACGAATAACTTGATCCGCACAAATCTTAAACAAATAGGGATCGTCCCAAAAATAATGATTCACATCTTTGAAAAACTTGTTCTTTTGGTGGGACGACATCCCTTTAACAACAAAATTCCCCGCATGGTAGTTTGCAAAGTCGGCAAATCATGGGGTACTAGAATCACCACAACAAGAAATCACATTAAGTGTCTCAAGAGGAAACGTTTCATTTATTTCCTTTTTCTCAAGGGCACTTTGATGAGGATTTTCCAATCGGGAAAGATGATCAGCAGCGAGGTTCTTGGCTCCTTTTTTTATCATGAATAATGATATCAAATTCTTGTAGGAAGAGAACCCAACGGAGCAATCTCGGCTTTTCATCTTGCTTGGCAAAGAGATACTTGAGAGCCGAGTGATCCGTATACACTATGCATTTAGTCAAGATCAAGTATGGCCGAAACTTCTCAAACGCATACAACACGGCTAGTAATTCTTTTTCCGTTGTGGTGTAGTGAGCTTGAGCTTCGGTCAAGGTTTTGCTTGCATAATGAATCGCCTGAAAGTGTTTGGTTTTTCGTTGCCTCAAGACCGCACCTATGGCAAAGTCACTTGCATCACACATGAGTTCGAAAGGTAGGTCCCAATCGGGGGCAACTAAAATTGGTGCCTCGGTAAGCTTTTTCTTGAGAGTTTGAAAAGCTTCGATGCACTCGTCAGAAAAGGCAAACGGAGTTTCTTTTTCAAGAAGTCGGGTCATAGGCCTAGCTATCTTCGAGAAATCTTGAATGAATCTACGATTGAAGCCGGCATGACCCAGAAAGCTCCGAACACCTTTAACAGTTGTGGGAGGAGGAAGTTTAGCAATGACATCGATTTTAGCTTTATCAACCTCAATCCCACTCTTAGAAATCTTATGGCCAAGGACAATGCCTTTCTTGACCATGAAATGACTTTTCTCCCAATTTAGACTAAGATTGGTATCTTCACATCTTTGAAGCATTTTGTCTAAATTGGTGAGACACGATTCGAATGAATTCCCAATGACCGAAAAATCATCCATGAAGACCTCCATTATTTTCTCAATCATGTCGTGAAAAATGGCCATCATGCATCTTTGAAATGTGCCCGGAGCATTGCACAAGCCAAAAGGCATGCGTTGATAAGCAAATGTTCCATATGGACACGTGAAAGTCGTTTTCTCTTAATCTTGAGGATCGATGGGAATTTGGAAATAACCTGAAAAATCGTCAAGGAAACAATAGTATTCGTTTCCCGCCAATCTTTCGAGCATTTGATCCATGAAAGGTAGACGAAAGTGGTCTTTACGGGTGGCGTCGTTCAGCTTTTGATAGTCAATGCAAACACGCCAACCCGTTACCAATCGAGTAGGAATTAACTCATTATCATCATTTTTAACAACCGTAATACCACCCTTCTTGGGCACACAATGAATGGGACTAACCCAAGGACTATCCGATATAGGGTAAATCAAACCGGCATCAAGAAGTTTTATGACTTCTTGTTTGATAACCTCGTGAAAGGGCCGAAACTGTCAAATCTCCAAAGTTCACCAAAGGACCAATTATGCCAAGTCTTGATTTCCCTAGGTCTCTTTTATCATTTTTCTTTAATTTAAAATTCCCAGGGACCATTATTGCCGTTTTTGTAAACTTGAGGGACCAAAGCCGTAATTCTTTGAAAATGCATTCCAAGGACCAAGAATGTCAAGCTTCAATAGTACACGAACCATTTTGATATTTTTCAAGATTTGATATTCCAGGGACCATTCTTGACATTTTCTGAAAGTACAAGGACTAATCTTGCCAAATGTGAAACTCCAAGGATTAAACTTGTACACTTTTTAAACTTTTTACCCAAAGATCATTTTTGATTACTTTTGACTTTTAAAGGACTTGGGTTAACTTTTCTTTCAAAACAAACGCTCAGGGACTAGTTTTGACAACTTTTAAAAGTTGAGGAACTGAAACTGCCAATTATGCAAACTTTGTTCGTTTTTCGTTTGTTTTTAATCATTTTGCATCTGAAACATATAAAACATGATCTTTGGGATATTTTCTGTATTTTGATGCGTTTTTGAGTGTTTTTAAACGTTTTGCAGTTCATATTTGACCAAAAATGATGAGTATTTACACATTCATCAAGCTTGCAATCCCCACCAGGTAGTGTACCTGATCGTTGTAGTATAGTATAGTGACAAGTACCAGGGGACTGATCGTTCAACTCAAAGAATAGTGTTCGTTAGGATTAAAATTAATCCAACTAGGTCTAAAGGTGAAGGATGATTCTTTTTGTGTTTTTATATTTTATGAAAAGCAGGTAAAAATCTCGGTTTTGGAAGGTGTGGGCGGAATTAGTTGCTAATCAACTAACCCAAAAGCTACTGATTAAACTAATATGCATGAAAAGTAAATTAGGGTTCTACAAGGGAAGTGAAGCATGTCTAACTATGATATGTTACTCTTTGCTAGCTATCCAATTCTACCTATTGAATTGTCACACCTTGTTTTAATTGACGGGTTGTATTCCTTAATACTATTCGTAGGGCCGTGTACGATATTCCCTAACTCTATAGGCTTCTACTTCATTCTAGGTCAAGCCGACTACTAGCTCCTAACGTAGTATCACTAGCAGTTGCCTACGCATTAAATACAACCAATAAATCGTAGTACACCTCCGATCATGTTTCTTAAGACGTTCAAGCAAGTTACCAAATGGAAGTCTGCCAGTTTTCTTAAGCCTAACATCGATATCAATCAATCAAACAAGAGACAATAGGAAACAAGAATTATAAGCTAAACCAATTAGACCTATCGAAGTGTCACACCCTAATTGATGAAGATAGACACAAACATCAACAAGGAATCAATAAGATCTAATCAATTATATACAAGTTTCACACAATCATAAGTAGACACAAGGTGAATTAGCAAAACATCGTCAAAGAAGAGCGAACAACAATGATAATGGAAAACATAATTAAGATAGAATCAACAAACCAATACAAGATATTTATGGAGTGATTGAAACCCTCTAAGTTGCTGTAAAAATACCTACCCTCACCCTAGAATCGGACTTAGGGTTTGGGGCTTAAAAATAATGAAGTTATGATGTTGTATTTATAGGCTCTTTTCTGCCCGGCCTGATCTGAAGGCGTCATCCCTAAGGGTTGATGGCATCATGACCATTTTTTTCACCAAATGGAAGATTTTTTCGTCCCGATCGTTTCCTTTTTTGAATCGCTCAAATCCGAGTTCGTATGCAAAAGTTATGGCCAAAACAGTGTTAGCTACTCCGCGCGTAAGTTATGATTGTCTTGACCAACATGTGACGGTTTTACTAGAGGTTTCTTCTTGTGTAAGCCTTCTTCCTGACGTCGTCACTCTATATCATCTGACGTCGTCAGGTTGTATCCTGACGCCGTCTTGTGTAAATTTACTCTGGACCGTCTCGTGTAATCTGACCCTGACGGCCTTGGTGACGCCGTCAGGTCAAATTGCATTGAAATAGTTTTGGGCCGTCATGTGTATTTGCCATATCCACCTCTTTTGCCAAGCTTGACGCCGTCACTTGTAGAGCCTTGACCCCGTCAGGTACTGTTCCCAGCAAGGATTTTGAGACTTTGTCGTTTTCACTTTTATGCTCCAAAAACGTCCAAAATGCTTCCTTTTCCAGATTTCTCTCCAAAAGTACCTAAAATGATAAAAGGAATGATTTAGGGTAATATTTGATCAAATAATCTCGAATTAGGGCTTAAATGACCCCTAAAAGCGGTACATTTTTTGCTTCATCAAATATCCCTACACTTGGGATTTGCTTGTCCTCAAGGAAATGAGCTTTTTCACCAATAAAAATACAAGTTAGGGGTCATTTAACACTTATATAAAAGTAATTACAACAAATGATCGTTCCACCTTAATCAAAACAAGCACGGAAATTATACAATAGCACCTCACATTAAGTATTTGGATATTCTCATCTCTCAGGTGTTGTAAATTTATATGTCATAATTGGAAATGGAGAAATATCACTCACCACCTGTCATAGCAAATAGATTACCATATGCTTGGGAAAAGATCAAAAACTTCTACCACTTGACGTAAGCACCTAGGATAAACTATCAAAGAGGTCTTTTAAAGGGTTATAACGTTAGGTGTAGGGGATATGGAAAACACAGTTTTGTTGGATAAACGGATATTTTACTGGTGGCAAGTCAATTGTCTTAGTTAACTACATGTACAATGAGACGTTGCTAAGCCAAGACTCGACTCAACTTGAACTAACTACGACTCTTTTTGGATTTTTTTCAAGACACTATTTGACTTAAATATAAATAAAAGAAACGGATTGTAGCCCGTATGTTTTTCTCTTTTTTTTTATTTTTTTTTCGATTTTTTTTTTAATTTTTTTTGCATACACTTTTACTCTACCATCCAAAATAATACATCAAAGGGAGCTCGTTTCCTCCCTACACTTGAGCTTTTACATACTTTACAATCACTATTCTAATGACTCAAATCAAGATAATCAAAACACTTGGAGTACTTTTAAATATTAACGCACATATGGTGGTAATAATTGATGTCATCCTCATTACTCCATTACAATAGTACTTTACCCATGAGTCCCAATCGTCCTAAAACAGTATGTACAAGATATGACTCTACTTAGCAACCATGTAATCAATTAGATAACTAACTAAGGGTTTAAACAAATAACAATAATGCACTAAAGATGAGTGCATACACGGAAGGCTAAGGCGATTTGGTTGCACATTTGGGGTGGATTGTAAACAAATTCTATCTTTAAGTAAGATGCTTAAAGTTAGAAACAAAAAAGATAGGCTCGGAGGGGTGTACTAGGGGTATCGTGTACTAAAAATGAGTACAACGCAAAGGTGTGGGAGAATTACTTGACTAATGAAGGCAATGTAATTATATAAAACACAGGTGTAAAAACATGGGTTATCCTAATGCCTCTTATCATGTAGTAAATCCTAACTACACGAATGTAGTCTCACTAGCGGTCTCGGGATGCATCGCTATCACAAGTTCTAGAATCTAAATACTACCGGTACACTTACAAGCATTAAGAATGAATGCTTTTTCCTAAAGATCTAAAGGCGAACCTCACATTTTTTGGGTGGAAATTTTTGAGTGGTATGGTTTTTGTGCTAGTCATACAATTCCTATCCATGAGACGCTTATTAAGACTAAAGTTTCACTCCTATATGTTGCAAAAAATTTTAAATTTGGTGCTAAAATTGCCCTAACAAATATTTCTCTCAGTTTTATTACACATTCACTATCAAACAAAACAAAAATCAGGTGGAGTTATAGTTTCTAATATACTCTCCCTACACTTAAACCGAACATTGTCCCCAATGTTCTAGATATAAGATGTAAAAGTAAAAATAAATAAGAATGAAAGAAACTAATACTCCCTTGATTCGTTCGGTGTGGATAATGTGACAACATGGTTAAATCTTCCTCCAAGAAAATGAACGTTGAAAGCTTCCCTCCAGAAATGTAATTATCTTCTTGACCAATATAACCTGTAATCAACAAACACAAAAACCAAAGCATCAAACCGAACTAGATGTAATTCCAGACTTAGAAATAGAAACAAAACAAAACAATAAAAGGATAGGATACTTGTGGAATGAATTACAAATTGGAACTCATAAAACATATCTTCAAGTATTGACACACAAACAAGATAGAATATATGCTAATCATGAATTGTGAATTTTTCATGTTCGAATTTTGTTCTTTTTAACAAAATATAAACTTCCCTACACTTATCTTTTTGTAAAATACCTTTATATGCAATTAAGACGAGGTTAAAAAACAAAATAAAGCATTTTCACAAATTGTTCGAAACATGAAAATTAAACAACTATGATTAAGCATATATGACACAAACAAACAAATAAAATAAAAACATCAAATAATTAAAAACATGGGTTGCCTCCCAAGAAGCGCTTGTTTTTGTTTGAGTCACGAGCCTGACTCTACCCTTATTTAACAGAAATAGGGTAGGTTTTCCCTACACTTAGGATTAAGTGCGAGTGGAAGTAGCGATACACAACATTAGGGTGGGAATATGCCACGTGAGGTGAAGGGGGTGAGTGAATGGCTTCCTTCATCCTAAAACTACCCGGATAATATTGGTTGATGGGTGGGTCGGTTCCTCTTTTGTCTCCTAAATGTAAATCTAAGGATGGAAAGGTGTGTAAAGATTGAGGTTCCGGTTCATCAACACTAGGAAATTCCCTAGAACTAAGAGTAAGGTTACCACTACCAGTATTCAAACCTATATCCTCTAGTGGTGCTTGGTCCAAGGGTTCTACCTCAATTGTAATTCCTATAGTCTCTTCTACTTCTTCCGAGTAAGTCACGGGCGGTGTGTATGCCTCAAATGATAGTAGGACTTGTGGGGTACTTAGTGGGCTTGGGTTTTCTACTATCTCTTCCATCACATCAATATCACCTATGTGTTCATCTTGTATTATGGTAGTGCCTAACCATGACATGCAACTAGGTGGCTCAACTCTAACCTCATGTGTGTCGTATGTTTTGGTAAAATCTATCCCGCTCATGCAACTAGGTAGTTCAACACTAACCATCTCATAATCTTGGTTTGATTCTAAGTTCATGTTCTTAGAAACTAGTTCATCTTGCTCATAAGAATCCACTAATTCGTTGAACTTATGGGTCATGGTTAGGAAGCTTTTCTCAAAATTCATCCAACGGGTCTCACTAAAAGGAATTGATCCTGATAATGATCGTATAATCGAAATCACACATGCATAGAATTCATCAAACCCATCTAACTTTACCCCCAACTCCTCTTGGATGTCACTAAGATCACACAAAATTTCAATGGAATGATAAGAAGCAAATCTATTAGTGAAATATAATTGTTTCTCCATTGTCAATAATCTAAATGGGATTTCGTCCGCCATAGTGACAATTGAAAATGGTTTTACAAAAAAAGGGCACAAAGAAAAAGATAGACTACAAGAAATCTAATAAAAAGAAAATAAAAATCTCACTTGATATGAATCTAATGAGTAGACCTAATTAAAATAAAATTCAACCTAAACAATAACTATTCCCCGTTCTGCGGCGCCAAAAACTTGATGCGTGGAATTGTGCCCTCGCAAAAGGTTTTACCTCTCAAGGGATCTTGAGAAGCTTGCAATCCCCACCAGGCAGTGTACCTGATCTTTGTAGTATAGTATAGTGACAAGTACCGGGGGATTGATCGTTCAACTCAAAGAATAGTGTTCGTTAGGATTGAAATTAATCCAACTAGATCTAAAGAGGAAGGATGATTCTTTTTGTGTTTTTATATTTTATGAAAAGCAGGTAAAAATCTCGTTTTTGGAAGGGGTGGGCGGAATTAGTTGCTAATCAACTAACCCAAAAGCTACTGATTAAACTAATATGCAAGAAAAGTAAATTAGGGTTCTACAAAGGAAGTGAGCATGTCTACCTATGATATGTTACTCCTTGCTAGCTATCCAATTCTACCTATTGAATTGTCACACCTTGTTTTAATTGACGGGTTGTATTCCTTAATACTATTCGTAGGGCCGTGTACGATATTCCCTAACTCTATAGGCTTCTACTTCATTCTAGGTCGAGCCGACTATTAGCTCCTAACGTAGTATCACTAGCAGTTGCCTACGCATTAAATAATACCAATAAATTGTAGTACACTTCCGATCATGTTTCTTAAGACGTTCAAGCAAGTTACTAAATGGAAGTCTGCCAGTTTTCTTAAGCCAAACATCGATATCAATCAATCAAACAAGAGACAATAGGAAACAAGAATTATAAGCTAAACCAATTAGACCTATCGAAGTGTCACACCCTAATTGATAAAGATAGACACAAACATCAACAAGGAATCAATAAGATCTAATCAATTATATACAAGTTTCACACAATCATAAGTAGAAACAAGGTGAATTAGCAAAACATCATAAAAGAGGAGCAAGCAACAATGATAATGGAAAACATAATTAAGATAGAATCAACAAACCAATACAAGATGCTTATGGAGTGATTGAAACCTTCTAAGTTGCTGGAAAAACACCTACCCTCACCCTAGCATCGGACTTAGGGTTTGGGGCTTAAAAATAATGAAGTTATGATGTTGTATTTATAGGCTCTTTTCTACCCGGCCTGATCTGACGGTGTCAGCCCTAATGGGTGACGGCGTCCCAACCATTTTTCCTCCAAATCAAAGATTTTTTCGTCCCGATCGTTTCCTTTTTTCAATCGCTCATATTCGAGTTCGTATGCAAAAGTTATGGCCAAAACAGTGTCAGCTACTCCGCGCGTAAGTTATGATTGTCTTGACCAACATGTGACGGTTTTACTAAGGTTTCTTCTTGTGTAAGCCTTCTTCCTGACTACGTCACTCTATATCATCTGACGTTGTCAGGTTGTATCCTGACACCGTCATGTGTAAACTTACTCTGGGCCGTCATGTGTAAACTTACTCTGGGCCGTCACGTGCAATCTAAATAAATATAATATGTACTCCAATTTATGCTGCATACATACACACCTACATTGTAAAGTGCATGTTACAGATATGGATATTGGAGACTTTTCCTAAAAGCAGAACTTGGTGGAAGAAAGACAAGAAGGTCATTCCATGGGGTCTTGCTTGGTCTAAACGTGAAAAGTTTGGAAGATTAGACCAGGCCATACTATTTGGCCAAGTATGCACCACACTATCGTCGAAGGCACATTTATTGGAAATTTATTTAGATTTTTGCACAGACCCACGTATATTGTATTTGTTTTTTTTAGGAGTCAATTCCCCTGATCGGACTGTATGCAACAAATATAGAACTCAGACAACCATGGTGTAATGATAGCATTTCTTTTATCAAGGGTTTGGCAGATCCAGACTCGGAACTTCAGGGTGAACAGGCTGATGATGGACAACAAGCTAAGAACGGAGACGATGACCAAGGAGACGATGAGCAAGTAGCTGACACAGTAGAATCTGACGAAGAAGATGTTGACGCAGACAAACAACAACATGGACCATTTTTGCAAAATTTAAATGAGGGTGATGTTGAAAACGCTTATCGTGTCAAATCATTGCTACCTCAAAAGGAAATGAATGTTTCAACAACTGCTATTTACAGCGAGTTATTGCATTTGCAATCAAAGCTGACATTCATATCCAAGCACATTACGTCTGTCACAAAACAAGGCGTCGTCGACCTATTTGATGATGTGAAAACAAGAGTTTCAGAGATAGAGACACTTATGAAGGCTAACCCTGATGGTGGTGTTGTTAATGACAAAGAAAATGCTGTTGACCCAAATGCTAGGGTTACCACCAAAGATCTACCATTAGAGACTGATGTCAACCCCGATACTGACTTGGTTTATATTTACCTTTTATGTTTTTTCATCCAAGTTATATTGAATGTCAATTCCTCTTTAACGTTTACACTTATATCATTTTGTCAACTACAGACTTTGGCACCACCTTGTGAAGCGTCTCTTGATGTTGGTGTTGTAAATCATTAAACTGACCGAATAGTTGATGCTGATCATACTGACGGAGTCATTGATGATGATCTTCATGTTGATCCCAATTCAAAGGATGTTGACAATCCTTTTTGAGGAAAACTAGAAGGGGGGTTGAATAGTTTTAGCGTTTTAAATCTTTTTAACTTGCTTAGTTAGCTTTGAAACTTTCCGTTTGATCAAAGATATATGCACAAACACAATATATATAACATGCAAGTAAAGAAAAGAAACGATCAAACCACAACACGAGTATTTATCGTGGTTCGGCTACAAGGACTCTTTTTCCTTGCCCTACGTCCACGCCTCGAGTATCCAACTCGAGAGTTTCTTTCACTAGTCAACAAGCTCCTTTCACCGGCGGAGAAAACCTTACACGTCGCTTATACTTTTACCGACACAAAGCTAAATGTCGAGTTCTTTTACAAGGGCACAACCACTCCCGTTTAGTTCTTTTACTAGGGTACAACAACTCCCAACACTCTTTGTATTTTGAGGACTAAAATACTAACCACTCACTTCAGAATATACACAAACAAATGACGCGTAAACAACACGAGTTTACACAATACTAAGCTACCAAGTCTTGCAACGTTGTGTTGGAAACTTGTAACTTTAGACGACCTTGTGAGCTTCTTTGCTACAAAAGGAAACTTCACATTGTTAAGATGTTAGAAAGAAAGATGAGTGTGTGTGTAAAAATGATCTCAAGAGGTTAGCCAAAAATCAAGTTATGGCTTGGTATTTATAGCACAACAAACTGTGTGCTCGGCGGATCAGGCGGAACCCTCAAGTGGGTTCCGCCCGTGTACCCCCAGGGTACCGCCGGGTCTGCAGTAGGTTTTTGCAATTACTCTTCAAACCAAACAAGGTCTTGTCACATAACTTCTATCAACCAAACAATGTCACATCACTTAAAGTAAGTCAAACATGATACTTGCAAGCAACATGAAAGCAAGTCAAACACATAACTTGCCATAAATACATAATGACAAAACTTGCCATAAATGTGATGTGACTATTTCTAATTTAAAAAATAAACTTGTGTTATGTTTTATGAAATGTAAAATGTAGCAAAAGTCTTGTTTATGCAAGTCTTTAAAAACTAAGAATATGTTTTGCTTAAAACTAAAGTTTACGTTTTGTCGTTAACAAAACTTAGCGAAGATCGTAAAATATAAATAACGTTTTTAGGCGATATTTGTATTAACAATCTCCCCCTTTTTGTTGATGACAAAACATAAACTTTGTTTTTAAGTAACACACAAAATCTTCGTTTTTAAGACTTAAAAAAAATTATATTAACCTTGTTTTACTTAAGAGATGAAAAGCACATCAAGTATTGAAGGTTTAATATATTTCTCCCCCTTTTTGTCGAAACAAAAAGTAGAGTTAGCGAAGCGGAATAATCGCCATGCTCCCCCTTGGTCGATACTCCCCCTAAATGGAGTACCAATATGGGAAACATGGATTTTGGACCCTACAAAAAAATGGTTAGTTGGTGATATATAATCAAGCTTGTAGTTACCACACACATTGCAACCACAATGACAACACAACATTGATCAACCAACAATGCACAAAAGTAAGTAGAAAGAAATTTCATTCCAAGTAAAATTTTGACTTATAAAAGTCAAAAGACAAGAAATGATAACTATTCTTCTACTTAGTGAACAAAAACTAAAAAAATAACCAAGAAAAAAATAAAAAAAAAATAAAGAAAATCCTACATTCCTAAGTTGGGGCAAACGGCCTCCAAGGGTTGTTTAGGATTTGTTGGGGTGGGAAAGTGCATCCAAACGTTCAATGACATGTTGGAATGCAAACCGGGTTTCATTTTGGAATTGGTGAAGCAAGGTTTTTATGCTTTCACCTATTTGCTCACAATTTGAGCAAACATGGGGATGGTTGGGTGAAAATGGGTTGGTTTTGGTTTCTTGGTTTAGGGGTTGGTTTGGTTTTGGTTCTTGGGTGGAGGATGGATTTGGTATTGATTCAAGCAATGTGGTTTGAAGTTCCATTGCTTGATGAAGTTGGTTTTCAACCATGCTTTGTATTTCCTCATAAGAAGGAAAGAAAGACTCATAGGTTTGGGGTTGAGAAGGTGGTGGAGTTGGGTGATCATGGTGTTCAAAATTTGGTTCTCCATAAAGAGGACCATGGATTTCACGGTAAATAGGGTGAAACAGCAACGGTTTGGGTGGTTGGTACACTTGTTGTGGTGGTTGGTTAAGTTCAAGATCATCATCAAGATCAAGAATTGACCTTGGTGATTGGTTTGCAAAAGGTGGTGGTTGGGTATGTCTTGGTGGAAGATCATTTAAATCTTGGACATATGGGTGTGGTGATGTTGGAGGAGTCCTAAAAAGTTCCATAGGTTCAATTTTAGGTAATAGTGATGGTGATGAAGTCTTTGATGGTTGAGTTGGAGCACTTGGTGGAGTTGGGTCAATAGGTGATTTAGTAGGTGGTGGAGTGTGCTCATTTGGTTGTTTGGGTGATGGAGATGGAGAGGCAAGATTCAAAAAATGTTCATTTTTTATGGGTGAGGTGAATTCATTCGAAGATGAGGAGCTAATGTTGATGGATTGGTTTGACCATAGTGGTTTTACACTAATCCGGGCGGTTCTACGGATGGGTCGTGATGGTTGAGAGGTGTTTGTTGACTTGGTCATTGTTAAAAATGGTTTAAAGTTTCAGAATTTGTGATGAAGAAGGTGTGGTTTGAGAGTGTTTAGGATGGTTTAATTTATAGTGATGGAGATTTGTGGGAAGGAGTGTTTGGATTTGATGTTAGTCCATACAAAAATGGTGGTTCCTAATGATTTGGAAAACTTAATTGTGGGTTGTCAAGTCATGGAAGTCAATCCAATGAAAATGGTGAAGTAAGAAGACAAGTTTTGCACTAAATGCTTAGTGGTTTTGGTGAATTTGTTTGATGGAAAAATCTCAGGGATTTCAAGGAGCCTTTAAAAGGGATCCTTCCTTTATGTGTGAAGGAGACTTGAGGTGGTTATAGCCATTTTTGAATTTTGGCGGGAAATGGATTTGGGTGAGTTCTAAGGAATGCTAAGTACCTTAGTAAGCTAAACACATTGCAAGTAATGGATTTCTAGCTAAGAGGATTGGATTTTGGTGTTTGGATGTTGAAATGTTGAAAAGAAAAATAAAAAATCTGCAGTTCACTGGCGGCACCCTGGAAATACACAGGCGGAACCCAAATTAGGGTCACGTCTGGTCCGTTGGGCCAAACCTGGGTTACCCAGATTTTGCACTGGCGGAACCCAATTTTGGGATCCGCCTGATCCGCCAGTACTGAAAAAGTTCACAGTCCGCGTTTTTGACCCGCGAAACGATTTTCAAAATTTTCGAAAACTCTTGGAACTAAAAATATAATTCATACCTGGTTAGGAAATGCAAAAATTAGACATGTAGAGACTCATATCATAAGACTTTGACCGGGGGCTAGCGAAATTCACTAAACTTAGTGAAAATTTGATAATCATGAAAATTTGACAACTTGCCAAAAGTTGTCTTCCTGCAACATTGTTAGTTAAAACATGTTCCATAGTGTATCAAACATTGTACTAACACACAAATACATCACAAAGATTGTTTAAACTACCAAATTGTTCCAATAGCACCTTGTGCCAAACACTCCTAACACACCCGCACTCATTGACGGTCCATCTTCTTCTTCATCTTCCCGAGGAATCTCCCAATGTTTTTGAACATCCCTTTTGTTTGCTTGAACTCCTCCGACTCATTTGGAATATTCGGAAGTTGGGAAAGGTATTCTAGAGGTGGGAGCCTAGAGTTTGGCAAATTGTCATCTTCACTCATTGAGGAAGAAGATGATGAGGTAGGAGGATGAGGACGTTTTCCTTGGGCTCTATACATTCTCTTATCACTTAGAGGGACAAATGTATGTGGAATGAGAGAGTAGTCAAGTTGAAGACGGTTAGGAGTTGGAGGAATGGGTGCAATGAACCTAAAGAGACGGGTCAAGAACATTCCATATGGCATAGCCGTTGTGCCATGCACGGGAATGTCGGCCATTCTCTTGGCCATGTAGTAAGCAAGATTGAAAGGTTGCCTAGTGGACAAAGAGTAGAGCATGTAGCATAGGCAAAGGTTGATATGGTCTCGGTTTCCTATGGTGCTTATAACATTGGCTCTAAGGACTTCCTCCCATTTCTTGAATTGGGGCAAGAGTTCATTAAGTTCCATTCCATATGGATCTTTATCAACCTCATTACCCGTTCGGGTTCTCCTAGTAGTGGTTGTCCTAACAAAGAGGTGGTTACGGAGTACATCTTTTGACACAAGTGGGGTATCATAAGGATGGAAACGGTCATCTAGGGTGTCAAGGGTTGAGAGGGAGTGCAAATCGGAGTAGATACAAGTACCTTAAATGCTCGTCTAATGAATCTAGGACAAATAGGCTCGTCTAAAGTCAAAAGACACTCAAAGTTGATTGTGGCAAATTCGGCATAAAGGTTTGTGCCTTATAGGAAAGACGGGTCAATGGTTCTACCCTCATGGACATAGCGTTTTTCTAGGGCTTTGAAAATGTTGACTTGGTTTGGGGTAAGGCCTTTGGTTTTGTGGTGTTTTGGGAGGTACTTAATTGTGTCCTTATGGTCGTAATGGGTTAGAGGAGGCATGATGATACCTAGAACAACAAAAATTTCACATTATAGTTTAAGTAAGCTACTATTTTAATGTGGATGTTCTAGTGTGTGCCTATATGAAAACAATGTGGAGGTGCGGTTATCTTGACTCATTTTGATGCATCAAGAGTGTTTTATAATGCAAGTTTTGTTATAAAAACAAAAGATAACCCAAACACTCCTAGGTCAATGTAGCTTCGTTTGAATGTACCCGAAAATACATATTGGTTATGTATTCCCTTTAGCATTCAAGGTGCAAGTGATGTTTTGAACATAACGTTTTGATTTTGTATTCTCAATGTGAGACGAAAAAGTATTTGTCCTACTTGTGAGAAATTTTTGCAAGAATTTGACATGGGGTGGTTTAGCAAACATGTTTACACTAAGTAAGAATGCAATTCCTAACTATGGGGAACATGATTGGTTTTGTTAAATACCTAATTTTATGCATGAATTTTACAAGTTTAATGCATAACCCCAAGTTTTTGTTTTTGTGCAAAAATAGAATTCCTAGACTCAGATCAGGATTGTAATCAAGTTAGAATACTTACAATGATGATGGATTAGTAATGTGATTGAATGGAAGACCAAAATTTCGTGGGTATGGATGAGAGGAATGGTGAATAGTAACAGTTTTGGAAGTGGTGGTGTGAAATAATGGGTGTTTGGTTTAATATAAACTAATGGATTGATTTTGCAGGTCGACGGACACGGCGGATCCCAAATTTGGGTTCCGTCCGTTATGGCTCAGGGTTCCGCCGACCCTGCTGAGAAAAATTATTATGGATTTGTTTTGATTTTTGTGATTTTTGTCTAGTGTTCAGAACTATAATGTAGGTTCCATGAGTCCTAAGCCTAGCCTAAGAAGGTTAAAAGGTTCACGTTTAGGAGGTTTGGTGAGAATGTCGGCTATGTTGTCTTCGGAAGAAACTTTCTCAATTGAGATATTTCCTTTTTGAACGTTGTCGCGAAGGAAATGATGACGAATTTCAATATGTTTGGTACGAGCATGTTGAACCGGGTTTTTGCTGAGATCAATGGCACCTTTGTTGTCACAAAGAATTGTGATGTCGTTGAGTTGAATTCCGTAGTCGACAAGAGCTTGCTTCATCCAAAGAGCTTGTTGACATGCCTTTCCGGCCGAAACGTACTCGGCTTCCGTTGTTGAGATAGCAAGAGCCGTTTGCTTCTTCGAGAACCATGAGGTGAGACAATGTCCAACAAAAGTACAAATACCACTTGTGCTTTTTCTATCGACATAGTCACCGGCATGATCCGAGTCGGCATACACTATGGTGTCTATTCCCGTTCCTTTGGGATACCATAAACCTAAATGTGTAGTGCCCTTAATATACCTAACTATCCTTTTAACGGCTTCAAGATGGGTAGTTTTAGGATCTTCTTGAAAACGAGCACATAGACAAACACTAAACATAATGTCGGGTCTACTAGCCGTAAGGTAAAGTAGACTACCAATCATACCTCTATATTTAGTGCTATCTACCGATTCACTTTCCTCATCATTGGTGAGTTTAGTTTCCGTGGACATGGGAGTTTTGATAGGTTTCGAATCTTCTAATCCAAATTTCTTAAGCATGTCCTTAATGTATTTAGATTGGTTAAAGAAGATACCATCTTCAAGTTTTTTAATTTGGAGTCCTAAGAAAAAGTTGAGTTCTCCCATCATACTCATTTCAAACTCGTCATGCATGATTTTTGAGAAATCCACACATAGTTCTTGACAAGTTGATCCGAATATAATGTCATCAACATAGATTTGGACTATGATAATATGTGAATCTTTCTTCTTAGTGAAGAGAGTATTATCAACTAAGCCCATGGTGTACTTATGGTCAACTAAGAAGGTTTTAAGTTGTAACACCCCCGAAATACCTGAATGGCAGCGGAATGGAATACCTGGGGGTGACTGTCATAGCACCATACTTACAGTTATATTGAACGACCTAAAGTGTCGTTTAGAAAATACAGCGTTTGATCATTAAAACATTCAGAGTTCACAAAGCTTAGGTCCCAAAAGAGTTTGCCAATATAGTTAAAATAAGTTCACCAAGATCAAACGTTTCATAAGTGCAGAAAAATATAGTGAGACGCGTCGACTCCGCGACTCCATGAAGGTCCAAATGTATGCACATGAGCTACCTTAATAACCTGAGAAATACATTGCGAAAAACGGTCAACACGAATGTTGGTGAATAATCATAGGTTTATAAGTAAATTCTAGTGTACATATGCCATAAGTAATGCCAAGAAATAGGATGTCCGGAAAATATATACATTGGCTCTTAAGCTCATGACCCCGAAGCTAGACGATACTTGGCCCCAATGAGTGTTTACCAGACACTCTAATAATAAAGACATGAAATGCATTCGTTCCATTTGGAGCAACCCAAACACGAATGGAGGCGTCACCCTCGATAGATCTATCCACTCACTCCCGCTTAGTACCAGAAATTAACGGTCCATGATAATAAAAGGGGACTTTTCAAGACGTGGTAAATAAGACAACTTAAGCAATGTATGAAATTTTATACTTAGGCATGTACACAAAACAAGTAATGCAATGTATTCTCCCCCGTGGGATTTGAAATCAAAATATAGAATTAAAACGGGGCTATGAAACTCACCTCGAAGTGATGGTACAAAGATGGTGCAATGAGGTAAAAGTAGTCGGGACAGTGAGGCGCGAGTACTAGCCGCAACCTAAATGAATAACCATGATCTAACTTAGATCAAACCGTAATGAAATGAATGTACATGCACATGATGCTCATACCACTCGTAATTTAGAAATACTAGTTATCATCATAGAAAAATAGTTTCCATACTTAGGAAAATATATCCATATATAGGAGTATATAACTTGTACGAAAAAGTTAGCGTTATAATCCTTGTATCAAAACCTTGAAATACGTCGTTACGTCGTATAAGTATTATCTCGGGTCATACGTATTCATTTGATAAGAAAATCGTCCTTAGTAATGTTTTCTAGAAAATATACCGTTTAGTACGTACGGTATTATTTTTATTTGTGACTATATATATATATATATATATAGTTTTGACAATGTTAAAACGGGTATAACTCGGTCGTTTTAGGCTCGTTTTCCTTGTTCTTTATGTCCACGGATTCGTCTTTGTATATACTAATATATTTTAGATAACTCGGCTCCTCTAGGTTACGTTTAATGCCTCTTTTTACCCATTGAAATCTGCCAAACAGCAAGCAGTTTTCTAAGAAATAGTTTTCGTCGTTAAATTTGTAAAAATCATATCTCCTTCGTTATAAACTCGTTTTAATCCGTTCTTTCGCCTAAAGTTTCGTTTTTGAATGTATTTTCTAAATCTTTGGTCAAAACTTGGTCATCATCTACTAATTTTCCCACGAAATTAAAATAGGGACAGTAGGTATATCAAAAGTTTCAAAAACCATTTTCAAGTCTCCAAACTAGTTCCATCCTCCATCAATCCACTTTCAAACACCACAAAGCTAATCTAATCCTACCATACACCTTCTTAGGGTGTCATGGGTCCTTAAACATCATCAATCCACTAGGTCTAACAAGGGTTTCTTATGTGTCCATTTCTAGGGCTTGAAAGTTAATATATACAAAAATGGAGTGGTACAAGTTGATGCATGTGTAAGATCTTGTAAGAAAAATATATAGACATAATAATAACTTGTAAAAATCATAAAAATGAGTTTGTTAACTTACTTGATGGTTTAGAGAGTTTAGATGATGAAAAACCTACTAATCCTTGAGTTTTTATTTCAAAACTCTAACAAGGATGATTATATTAACTAGTTTATGACAAGATCTTGTAAAAAAATTATCCTCCTTGCTCCTTGATCACTCTAATTCGAACCAACTTCAAGAGAAAAGAGAGAAAGAGTTTTGCTAGAACTTGTAAAAATGATTTTTAGTAGAAAAAAAATGGATGAAAAGTTTAATATATACTTGGACAAAAGTTTGGTGAGCCATTAAGAGTGTTGGTGAGATTTTTAATGTTGGAAGACTTTTGGGGGGGGGGGGGGGGGGGTGGCCGGTCATAAAAGGAGGAAAAGGGGGGGGGGGATGTTTTGTGATTTAATTTAGAAAGTTAGTGGTTTTAGTGTAGTATTATTAGTTTTAAGTTTAGTCGGGTACCGGGTTAACTAAAAATAAATTTTATTGAAGTTATTCGGGTCATAATAAAGTTATAAAAATTGTAAAAATATGTCGGGTATAAGTACGGAGAGTTTGGGTGATTATCGTTTAATTTTGGTGAAAACCGTCGTTATTAAGTTAAACGTACGATACGTAATAGTTAAATTTCCAAAATACCGGGTAAATTAATATTATAGTTTTTATATTATAGAAATGAGTATAAAATTGTATTGGGATCATAGTTGGGAGTGTCGGACATGTTAGACACTTTTATCGTTCGCGTATTAGTGTTTATTTGAAATAAACGTACGTAAATCGTTAATTATACCAAAAGTATAAATTTAATTATCCTACGAGTGGAATAGCATGCAAGTGCCCTAATGATGATATGCAGACTATTTCTAGTCCGTATAAAATATCCCTGGTAATAATGCATGAATTCGCTTCTGAACCACTACGGTTACGCGAATTTGAACACACGTAAACTAAATTTACGATGACATGAATAATGCACGTGAATAGTGGTTTTCTCTCGGAAATGAATAGTGTCAAGTGAATAGTAAAATTTCTGAATATGTCTCGGAATGTCAAATTGACCTCGAAAACGATGAATAGTGATCGATGAATAGTAAATGATGAATAATAACTTGTGAATAGTAAATTGTCGAGGTTTGAAAAATGACCGGAAATTACGAGTTGTGACATAAGTCGATCATACCATGCTTTTGGAGCTTGCTTAAGTCCGTAAAGAGCCTTTTTAAGTTTGTAAACATAATTAGGTTTTTCAAAATCGATGAAGCCCGGTGGTTGAGCAACATATACTTCTTCATTAATGACTCCGTTTAGAAATGCACTTTTGACGTCCATTTGAAAAAGTTTAAAATTATGTGCACACGCATAAGCAAGTAATATCCTAATTGACTCGAGCCTAGCTACCAGAGCAAAAGTTTCATCGTAGTCAATGCCTTCTTGTTGATTATATCCTTGTGCTACTAGCCTAGCTTTGTTTCTAGACACAATTCCATTTTCATCCATTTTATTACGAAAGACCCATTTCGTTCCAATTATTGTTTGACTCTTTGGTTGAGGAACTAATGTCCATACATCATTCCTAACAAATTGGTTTAATTCTTCTTGCATTGCAATTACCCAAGATTCATCTTTAATGGCTTCATTAACGTTTTTAGGTTCAATGGTTGACACGAAACAAAAGTAGTTGCTTTCATTTTGGACTTTTGATCTAAGTGTTCTTTCATTAATGTTGCCTATGACACTATCTAATGGATGACTTTTAGATTCTTTGACATTAACAAGTTCTTTGTTTAATAGTTCATCTTCCTTGTCATTATCTAAGATTTCTTGACTTTCAATTGCTTGGCTTTCAACTAAGTCATCATCTACCAAAGGTGATGTCTTAGAGGGAGGTGGACTTTCGTCAAATGTTACGTTCAACGATTCCTCGACTCTTAAGGTTTCCTTGTTCAAAACAATGTAAGCTTTACTATTTTGTGAATATCCAAGGAATACACCTTCATAAGACTTTGGGTCAAATTTGGTGAGATAATCCTTGGTGTTAAGAATGAAGCATTTACTCCCAAACACTCTAAAGTATCCTAATGTAGGCTTTTTACCTCTATAAAGTTCATAAGGTGTTTTATTCAAAAATTGTCTAATTAGGACTCGATTTAAAATGTACGTTGATGTGTCAACGGCATTACACCAAAACTTTTGTGGAATAGTTTGTTCATTAAGCATTGTTCTACTCATCTCTTGTAATGTCCGGTTTTTACGTTCTACTACACCATTAGATTGAGGAGTACGTGGAGCCGAAAAGTTATGAGTAATTCCATTATTATCACAAAATTTTCCAAATTGAAATTCATTATCAAATTCACGACCGTGATCCGTTCTAATAGACACAATATTAGATCCTACTTGATTTTGAATTTTCTTACTTAGAATCTCAAATTTATCAAAAGCTTCATTTTTACTTTTCAAAAACTTAGTCCAAGTATAACGTGAGTAATCATCAACTATGACCAAAGTATAGAAGTTGCCTCCATAACTTTGTATAGCGGATGGACCAAATAAGTCCATATGTAAAAGTTCTAGACATCTAGACGTAGACACCAAGTTTTTAGCCTTATGGCTACTATGGACTTGTTTACCGACTTTGCAAGCATCACAAAAGTGTTGGTCATATTTCAACTTGGGTAGGTTTCGAACTAAGTCTTTGGAGGAGAGGTTTTGGATAAGTCTCATGTTAGCATGTCCTAAACGTCTATGCCATAAAGTTGAAGATTCATCTAATGAGGTAAGACAAAGTTTGTCTCTAGAAGTAGAATCCAACTTCATGACGTATACGTTGTTCTTAAGGACACCTTTGGCTATGGTTATACCATCTTTAAGTATTTTACTACCGTTCTCACTAAAAAGAACATTATACTTATTACGACAAAGTTGACTAATACTAAGGAGATTAAATCCTAGGTTATCAACATGAGCAACATCATCTATAGAAAGGGAGTCATGAGAGATTGTACCTTTTCCGATGATTTTGCTCCTAGCATTACTACCAAACGTAACATTACCTCCATCACATTTGTGATATGTTGAGAAGAGGCTTTTATTACCCGTCATGTGCCTTGAACAACCGCTATCCTTGATCCATTCATCCGGATCTAAACAAACTTTGAGGCACACCTATTTTATGAAAAACACTCAAACATTTGGTCCCAAATTTCTCATGGGTCCATTTTGGTTAAGCATACCATTAATTTGTGCCAAATATGAAAATAGAGCATAAGGGTTCCATGGCATGTAATTTGAGGTTTGGTAATGTCCAGGAGTGTTTTGGTTCCAAACATGTTGGTAGTTTGGTCGAGCATTGAAGTTGCTCTTTGGAAAGGGGCGTTTGGGAATTGGAGTCTTAGGTCTTGGTTGAGTAGTCTTAGCTCTAAATTCATTTTTACTAAGTCCTACTCCAGTTTTAAAGGCAGGTTTGGTTCCATTTTTATATGCAACTTTAACAAATTTAGAACGATCCGATGTGGATGGAGTTACTGCTGCAGCAGACCTGGCGGAACCCTCGGGGCCAACGGGCGGAACCCTATTTTGGGTTCCGTCTGGTCCGCGGGCTGCTGTAGCAGTTTTGTTTGTTTCATGTGTGTTCGTTTCTTGTTTCGTTTGACCCTTAATGATTTCTACTTTCCTGAAACCTAGACCTGTTTTATCAAAAGGTGACTTTTGGAGTTTCATAATTTCATCCGCACATGAAATGCTCTTATCGAACTTTTTGAACTTTGTGGTTTGTTTGATTAGATCATTTTGAGTTATTTTAAGTTTCTCAACTTCAAGTTTAAGTTCCTCACATGATTTGCATGAGGTGTCAATACCTTTACTCCTTTCTAATCTCTTAGCTTTTTCTTTTAACTCATAAACTTCATTTTCTAAAAACTCCTTTTTAGTTTTCAAAAATTTATTTTTGTTTATGATTTTTAAGCTTAGCTCACAAAGTTTGTTATATTCATTTTGTAAAGTGTCATCATCAATAGAGGAGTAAGATGAGTCGGAGAGTACCTCATTTGAGTTGTGAGCCATGAGAGCAATATCATCGTTCTTTGGCTCATCATCATCTCCTTCATAGTCACTCCAAGCACCACCCACAAAAGCTTGTTGAGGCTTGCTCTTGGGTGGTTTTGGACATTCTCCTACAAGATGACTTGTGTCTCCATACCTATAACATTTTCGTTCAACTTTTCCTTTTCGATCATCACGATCTTTCCGGAAGGTTTTCTTGTCATCTTTAGGTTGTCTTACAAACTTCCCTCGCCTACGAAAGAACTTCTTGAAGTCTCTCACGGCCATAGCATATTCCTCATCATCACTATCCGAAGTAGATTCTTCATCATCACTTGATTGGACTCTAGCTTTCAAGGCAATGGACTTAACTTTTTCTTTCTTGCCTCTAACTAGTTCCGAATCTTTTTCCATCACCATTTCATGAACTTTGAGGTTTCCAATTAGCTCATCAAGTGACATGCTTGAAAGATCTTTGGATTCTTCAATTGCCGTCACTTTTGCTCTCCACTTCGGATGGAGTGCTCTAAGAAATTTCCTGACAAAGTTCTTACTACAAAAAGATTCATCAAGTGCTTTAAGTGAAGTAATAATAGTGTTAAACCTAGCAAAAGCATTATCAATAATCTCATCTTCGGAAATAACAAATTGTTCATATTGTTGAACAAGAAGATCAATTTTTTTATCTTTAACTTGTGAGTTTCCTTGATGAGTGACAATTAAAGATTGCCAAATATCTTTGGCGGTTTTACACAAAAAGACTCTTTCATATTCTTTCTTAGGCAAAGCGTTGTAAAGCATCATTTTAGCTTCATTATTTTTACCTATCAATTTCTTTTGATCATCATCTTTAATGTTAGTAACTATATTATCACCATCAACAATTATATACCATAAATCTATATCTTTAGATTTCACGTATGTTTCAAAACGGTTTTTCCAATATATAAAACCATTTGCTTCAAAGAGTGGTGGTCTTTGCATAGATTGCCCTTCTTTGTAATTTTCAAAATCCATGGATCGTTTCAAGTTTTAAAACACAATATATTTTAAAAGCTTGAGTAACGTAGCTCTTGATGCCAATTGAGGAAAACTAGAAGGGGGGTTGAATAGTTTTAGCGTTTTAAAATCTTTTTAACTTGTTTAGTTAGCTTTGAAACTTTCCGTTTGATCAAAGATATATGCACAAACACAATATATATAACATGCAAGTAAAGAAAAGAAACGATCAAACCACAACACGAGTATTTATCGTGGTTCGGCTACAAGGACTCTTTTTCCTTGCCCTACGTCCACGCCCCGAGTATCCAACTCGAGAGTTTCTTTCACTAGTCAACAAGCTCCTTTCACCGGCAGAGAAAACCTTACACGTCGCTTATACTTTTACCGACACAAAGCTAAATGTCGAGTTCTTTTACAAGGGCACAACCACTCCCGTTTAGTTCTTTTACTAGGGTACAACAACTCCCAACACTCTTTGTATTTTGAGGACTAAATTACTAACCACTCACTTCAGAATATACACAAACAAATGACGCGTAAACAACACGAGTTTACACAATACTAAGCTACCAAGTCTTGCAACGTTGTGTTGGAAACTTGTAACTTTAGACGACCTTGTGAGCTTCTTTGCTACAAAAGGAAACTTCACATTTACAATGTTAAGATGTTAGAAAGAAAGATGAGTGTGTGTGTAAAAATGATCTCAAGAGGTTAGCCAAAAATCAAGTTATGGCTTGGTATTTATAGCACAACAAACTGTGTGCTCGGTGGATCAGGCGGAACCCTCAAGTGGGTTCCGCCCGTGTACCCCCAGGGTACCGCCGGGTCTGCAGTAGGTTTTTGCAATTACTCTTCAAACCAAACAAGGTCTTGTCACATAACTTCTATCAACCAAACAATGTCACATCACTTAAAGTAAGTCAAACATGATACTTGCAAGCAACATGAAAGCAAGTCAAACACATAACTTGCCATAAATACACAATGACAAAACTTGCCATAAATGTGATGTGACTATTTCTAATTTAAGAAATAAACTTGTGTTATGTTTTATGAAATGTAAAATGTAGCAAAAGTCTTGTTTATGCAAGTCTTTAAAAACTAAGAATATGTTTTGCTTAAAACTAAAGTTTACGTTTTGTCGTTAACAAAACTTAGCGAAGATCGTAAAATATAAA
Organism: Artemisia argyi; assembly: GCA_030686995.1. NCBI lineage: Eukaryota > Viridiplantae > Streptophyta > Magnoliopsida > Asterales > Asteraceae > Artemisia > Artemisia argyi. The sequence goes on along the minus strand of CM060709.1, from coordinate 271,343,038 downwards.
TAACGTTTTTAGGCGATATTTGTATTAACACTTTTCATTCCAAGGTATGTATTTAGTTTTATGTTATTTCCATACTTTTATTAGTATCTGAATTTCGCGTTGATGTATAGCCTTATCGAATTGTGTTGACGTCTAAACTTATATCATTTTGTGAATTACAGAACTTGGCATCACCTTGTGAAGCTGATCTTGATGTTGGTGTTGATAACTACGTTACTGAGCGAGCAGTTGATGCTGATCATACTGACGAAGTCATTGATGATCATCATGATGTTGATCTCGATTCAATGGAAGTTGACAATCCTGTTGTTTCGCAGGTTTGTGTTTCATTTTATGTTCTTTCCAAACTTTGATTACTATCTGAATTTTGCGCTGATGTTTAGTCTTATCGCACCGTATTGACCATAATTTTAGTCATTAATTTGATTAGTTGAAATTTGAAATGTATGTTCAAATGCAGCCGACGTCATTAGGTTGTGAAGGTGTTAATGGTGTTAAGGACAGTGACAGTGATGCAGCCCTTCACATGGAAACTGACAAGGAATGTGGGACGGTACGGGTAAAGGAATCTCATCTGGGATCGATCGACGTTCTTATAGAAGCAATACAGTTTGGGCAGACCCCTGACGTCCCTGTTCTTGATGCACATGAACCAGCTACTCAAGTCGGTGCATTTCATGACAATGCCATTAAACAAACATCATCCATCCACCACGTTCATGTATGTTATATTTAATAAATACTTTTGCAACATACAATGTTAAATACTTGGCCATTTATGTATACATGTATATTGTACCAGGATGACATGTTCCATGATGATGTAGACATGTTACTAAACGATGATGCCGATGCCAATATGATTTCGTTAGACACAAATGATTTGCTGATGGAACAACCATCCGGTCTTGTGCACAGAGAACCAACAACACCTTCGCAGCTAGATGTTGAGGTATATGCTTCATTATATACTTTGGTTTGTTCCTATGTCTTTTGGGCGCTGCTAATCACAACCTATGATATGCAGAAAGATCAAACAACACCATCACAACAGATACTCGTCCACCTAGGATATGCAAATGTGGTCGGTCCTACAGACAAACCTTGCTTGGACTCTGTTTTTTCCAATCGAAAATCGAAGAAAATTCAAAAAAAAAAAAGAAGCCGGCCAATTTGCAAGCATTGGCAATAAAATTTTATCTGATAACTAGTCCAGAAAGGCAGGATGAGTTACCCATAAAATTTAATCCAGTCAACGGTCAACGCGGCCGAGTCACAAGAGCATCTTGTTCCAGAAAGGAGTCGATTGACCCTATTGTCGTTTCTCAAGTAAAGCACCGTATTACATTAATATTTACATCAGTATCTGGTTGGTCTCTGCTTATGTATGTTATGTATGTTTTCAGGACGTATGTGGAACCGCAAGAACACGGTCAATTACTGAATGTTATTCGATCAACGTAGATCCTTTTGTAGAGGTATTATATTTTGTTTTTTTATTATGCATATCAAATATTATTATTTGTTTACTATTAATAATTTGTTTGTTCTTTTAGGATCTGTCTCGACACCCCAAATGCAAAAAAGACAAGGTTACTTTGTCGGATTCTCTTCGTACTTACTTAAAGCAAAGACAACCCACAGAATTTACGTCTCCATGGGCCGCTCGTTCGATTGTTGTTGGTGTGGATTTTTGGCTAACGTTGGCGTGTCTTGAACATTGTAGCGGTGGTTGGTTGTATGGCTATGTAAGGAACCATCATCAGTAACCACAATAAGTTTTTATATACTTTATGTTTTGTTACATTTGCACTTCGTATTGATTCAGTAACCACAATAAGGTTGTATACTTTATGTTTATTTTTGTTTAACATATAATATTTTGTTTTTGTACATAGCACTTGGACGTATGGTTTGACCTGATGTGGTCTGTTAGACCAAGCAATGCACATTGGACTTTGGCAGGGTCTTTTTTTGCTAAACACATCATGGATGGTGATATGTATGCTCATTATTCAAATGGCAAAGGCTACCCCGTGCATTGGCGAGATGTCAAAAAGGTTAGTTTACGACAAATAATCTTATAATATACAACTTTAATTGCATACATAGTAATTTGTACATGTTTCTCTATATTAGGTGTATTTTCCCGTTAATGAACCTAACAAACACTAGTGTCTGGCTGAGCTTCATCTGGGTACTGGAGTTCTTTCCTTTTATGACACGCTTGGGGTTGTCCATGGGAAGGGCACACGGTGGTGGAGAAATATGAAGAGAATTTTGCCAAAACAGGTTACCATATATCTGGACCAGCATGGGATATTGGATAGCAAGGGCATATCAGCTAAGGACTATAAAATAACATGTCATTGTCCTGTAGTCTCAGAACAAGCCCAGGAATATGGTGATTGCGGTGTATGGGTTTGTATCATTTTGTATAGGCTGTGCCATAACCAACCATTAGAAGTAGATGACCCTCTTCAAACAACTATAGCATATCATGAACGGATGCTTGAATACTTCTGGAAGCACAAGTAGCTAGTAAAAAAGAATTAACGGTATTTGAATGTACTAAACTATTTTATTTTTTAACGCTATAGACTTTTAATTACACAGTTTACATTCGCCTGCATATGCAGTGATTGAAAATGTTATTAACCAAATAGTTAAGTAACTAACCAAGCACAGTTGACTTGATACCAATCAAAACGTTAGTTAGGTAGTATATTATACACATAACCTGGTGTTACGACACAGGCACTTTAGTACAACACACGGCAGAAACAACAAATATACGCGACAAATCCCACTACCTTTGCTACAAAAGACAATTACGGCTCCTTATAAAAACTTCGTTGTTGGTTTGGTTCATCACTATATGTTGCCTTGCTGATAAACACTTTCTTGGCTTGCGGTACCTTGGCCTTAACACTGCCGTGTGGTTTTACACTTTGTTGTTGCTCCTCACTGAATACTTCACGTCTTAGGGCTTCTAGATCTGTAGCTGGAAATTGAAACTTTGGTTCAGTAGCATTAGGCCCATACCTCTCATAAATCTCAGGGAATATAACCTCTCTTAGTACTTTCTTTTCCCATTTTAGATCTATAGCTGGCAATTGATACTTTGGTTCAGCAGCATCACGCGCCAACCTAACTCGTTTACCATTGGATATATTTGGGTGAAAGTGTTTCCAATATGTTGCCTTATATGCTATGAATGTGTAGTAAGATTACAGTAGGTGCATATGTAGCACTACTTGTCCAGTCTTAAATAACATAAAGCATACAACATGGTGAGTCACATGCAAACAGTTCAGAATATGTGTTCTCTTGATTAGATAAATCCTGTCCACATATTAAGTCAAATTGCAATTAAGTTTCTTATGTGGATACAACGAACTGATGCCTGACACAATATGCTTCACCAATTGTGCAATATATTAAGTGTTTTTGGTTTTTCAAAATTTGACACAATTCACAATGACGAACAATATTATTTTGTTGAATGAATTGAATACGGTGTGTTATTGACCCGGGTCAATAAGTTGCCCGTAATATGATAAGTTGCCATTTTAGTTTAAATAGTGGCCCGTTTTAAATGAATTCAATTGAATAACATGTGTTTTCTGCACGCCGGTAAAGAAGTTTCTCAATATTTCAATACTTGCCCAAATTTAATTTTAGTTGCCCATTTACTTATAATAGTTGCCTAGTATTTAAAAAATAGTTGCCCCAATTCTGGAAGGTAGGTTAGGCTACAGTATACACACGTACGAGTACATTAATTTAATTTTAACGCCACTTGATAGGTGTAATAATAATTAATGAGACTCCTATATATTTGTGTCATACTTCCTATTGCCTTAATATATCGCAGCCATTTCCCATCCATTTCCTCAAAACTTTCAACACAATGTCTGACAACATACCTTTGGATGTTCAGCTAGAAATCATGAATAGGCTACCTATAAAGACTATAATCATGCTACGTAGGGTTTCAAAGATATGGAAGGCAAACATAGATTCACAACCCTTCATCACTTCATATGATGCTCGTCACACTGATGAGTGTATTTTTAATCTAACATTTGATCAGGGTTATAAAGGGTTTATGGCATCTGTATCTGAAAAATTTATCATTACCCCACTTGATTTACACCTACAACTTGCCGCTATGAGACCTGTAGGCAATTCTTGCGGCCTAACGTGCTTCATTTATGGTACTACTATGATGGCAGTTATTTGGAACCCATCCATAAGAAAATCTATTGGCATATTCACCCCTTTTTACACTGACCAAATCGAATGTTCAACGATTTGTTTCGGTTTTGGTGTCCGTCTGGACACTCTAGACCCAACTGTTGTCATGGTTTCCTATCCTGTTTTCCAAACTGGTTTTTGGTTTGTTTCAGTTTTTTCATTGAACAATATGACCTGGTCGCGTCTCCCAGATTTTCATTTGTCACGTCCATCCCTAAGATTGAAGAGAAAGAGTCAGGCAGTTGTAGGTCATTTTATCTATTGGGCTGCTACCGAAAGGTTAGTTAGTACAAAGGGGGTTCCATACAAGGAATACAGTTTGGTTTCTTTTGATATGGTTACCTCCCAATTTAACATCATAGAGATTCCTTCTCTTTTGAAAGTTGTCATGCCAACTCCTTTTTCTGTTTGCGAGCTTGGAAACTCTGTTGTAATTTCTGGAATGATCATGACTTCTGAGGTCCCACTGTGTGTTGGTTGGCTGTTGGATGTGGATGGTGCATCTATAACACGATTTTCAAATGTATTATGTATCCCTACTCCTATGGTGAATAAGCTGCTCGGCTTTACAAGTAACCGAGGTCCAATAGTCGAAGCCAATGTTGGCCACATCTTGGGTCACTCAGTTTTTGTTTTCGATCATCGTCTTGAACAATTTGTTAGTTTGGGAATTGAAGGAAATGGTGGTTCCTTCTACATTGCTCCGCACAAAGAATCTCTTCTTCTGATAAATCACAGAGACCGTGCATTGTACAGTATGTATACATTTTAATATATCATTATATTGATTCGCCTATGATACATTTTGCGTATTGTGGTACACGATGAATTTCATAACTATTGTATCGCATTCTTATTCAATTTAAAACATTAACACAAATTTTTTTCCCATTCGTTAGTAGGTATTCCTGGTGTTTGACAATGTGTTCAGTTATGGATCAAGCGTTGTGGTTTGACAAGGTGTTGTGTTTGGGTACGAAGTCGCGTGTGACGAGTATGTGGAAGCTGGCTACTTTTATCAATGGATGGCTTTGAATAACATGTCAAGTTGTAATAATTCAGACTATTTTCTAGTAATCGTTGTGGTTTTTACCCGTTGTCTTCTATGATTCCATGAGAATATGTACTATTTGAATTATCTTATGATGTTAGTGGTTCACTTTATGATACTGACTCTTAATGTTGTAGTAGTTTGCAAAACGCGTACCCAAATAACAAAAAACCAACTAATTTATGACATAAATATTTTGGGCAAATTATATGGACATTTTGGGCAACTAACCATCAGTGACGCAATAAGTTTTAGTCCTTTTGGTCAACTTGTATTAATTCAAGCCTTTTAAGTTTCCATAACATTTATTTGACTATACACGTCCAGTACATCTATAAAACGAGGCAACACATCCCACACACAAAAATCTATCAAATAGCAGCACATCTTATCATCTTCACATGTAATTTTAAAAATAAATTATCAGGGACTTCATTATCAATGACATCATCAAACTGCAGTTCGAGTGTCGCATCTAATTTCGTTTTGGATTCGTATTTGCTGTCACTTGTGAGACAGAGATACCGAAGGCGTTTAAGATTTTCTTTCAACAACAGATTGATCATGAGAAGGGTTTTACAAATGATATTCGTAATAAGATAGCTGATGTTAATGCTAGTATAACAATGCTGTCTACAGCGATTCGTGAGATGGAGAGCTGGAGTGACAAAGATGTTTTCATGGATGTTGTTTACTGTTTAAAACAAAATAAGGCTAGGTTGGAGCTGAAGTTGTCTCGAATTTAAATGGTGTTAAGCAGCTAGAAGTTCAATCAGATATGATTGATTTGTGTGAAGCAGACTATGAAATGTCATAGATTATCGTTTTTTTTTTTTTTTTTTTTTTTGCATTAGGTTTATGTTTTATGTTTAAATAATGGTTTTGTAATTTTTTTTGTAACGTATTTTAATTTTTTTATTATAATTTTTTTTGTAACGTATTTTCATCCCACCAAATTACTACGTACGATATTGTGTTGTACTTTTTAACTTAACGTGCACTACTATTAGAGACTATCTGGTTAAGTAACTACTATTGTTGGTTGCCCTATGAAAACAACCCACTCCATTTGTTTTGCTAACCATTATTTCATAAAAGTTGGTTGTCTCCATATAAGTAATTACAGATCTTTTGTAGAAACTGTAAATATAGTTTAGAAACCGTTAGTTATCCTTAACTGTTACTTATCCTTACCATGTGGGTATTATGAATTGGAAATGTTAGTTATCCTTACATTTATTTTATAAACCATTCTAACTCTTGTGTGCCAATATAAACCACCATATTTCATCTTTTGCAATATATACTTTAATTTTTTTGTTTCCAAATTCTATGGCTTCACCATCTTCAAGTAATGATTCAAAGAAACGCAAACGTTCAATGGAAACTTCTACTCCTGGAGGAAACGAAGGTATGTTTTTTCTAATACTCAAACATGTATGTTATGTAAAACACTTATTGCCATGGTATATCAATGCTTTAACCACATAATTTAGTCAAACAACTTTAGGCAACCATTATTTCTATACCTGTGCAACCATTATTCAAATTACTTTGGGCAACTCATATTCGTACACCTGGGCAACCATTAGTTATGTATGTTTGCAACAGTGTAAGATACATAATGCCACACCAACCACACAATCAATGTAACACACGTAATGCCACACCAGCAAGTACAAATTCTATCATAGCAAATCCAAGCGATTATCATGTCAGTAAAATTCATGTTTCAAAAAATCTTTTAAAAAGCGAGTATCATGTCACCACTTAATTTAGTCAAACAAGTTTGGGCAACTGTTATAATGTATACCTGTGCAACCATTATTCAAATGACTTTGGGCAACTCATATTCGTACACCTGGGCAACCAATAGTTATGTATGTTTGCAACAGTGTAAGAAACATAATGCCACACCAACCACACAATCAATGTAACACACGTAGTGCCACACCACCAAGTACACATTCCATCATAGCAAATCTAAGCGAGTATCATGTCAGTAAATTTCATGTTTCAAAAAATCTTTGTATAAAACCACTCCAATGCAACAAAGCTTTTAAAAAGCTTTTCTACAAGTAACCATTTAATAAAAATCATATGATGTAGTGCACAATTATTCATTATTTTCTTTTTCCACATCTTTTGCATCAAAAGCTTGGTACACTTCAAGTCATTCACCCAAAAGTCATATGAAAAGTGTTTGCTCCAATGCAGCAAGTCATCTAATAGCATTTGTAAATAGTTAACAAGTCATGTAAGAACCTCTCCATTGCGGTTGCTAAGTTGCAACATACTTCTAAAAACATGTATGTTTTTTCACCCTTTTTGCTCTTTCAAAGGGAGTAAATAGGGTATAATAAATTATCTTGGGAATACCAAATTGTAATTATTCATATTTCAATCAATTGAATGCAGCCATGTCGAAAGGTGTTCCAATACACAACTACAAGGGTTTATACCATGTATTTGGTAATCGCAATTATTACAACCACAACTTTTAAGTATATATACGATTACATTACTTATCAAAAGTATAACATTTAAAACACTATATCTAACAAAAAAATATCAACGTATTCACCATTATTTATTTAAAAATGGCAGACACACCAAATCTTAATGAATTGAAAAATGCAACTGAATCTGGTAAGCTTGGCGATGCCTTCAAGCTGCTGATAACTCATGACAAAGCAGAGGAGCAAAGTTTTATCGGTCGTATAGGGGAGGAGAGTAGCCAGTTGAGGGCAGTTATTCAAAAAAAAGGAGCAAACTCTAACTGAGGCAGCTTCCTCATTTACTCGTTTCAATGATGTGGCTGCAACAACTCAAGCTTACCTTATGGAAATACAGATGAAGGATCGACGGAAACTTGATTTGTTGGCTCAATTACTGTTGCTGTATCGTGAAAGCACAGAGGAGAAGGATGAGTTTTTGAAGAGGATTGAAGAAGCCGAAGAGGATGACGAAGATTAGGATCTTTTGGTCATTTTCCTATGTGTTTTGATGTATGTAGTTATCTCTTTTTTATTTGAATGGCAACCATGTGGATGTAAAATATTTCTATGAATGCAAACAACTCATAAGAAGTCGTTTATGTTTTAAGTATTAATCGTTTATTAGCTTTAAGAATTAAATTTTTTTTGCTAGTTTATTATCGTTTACGGGTACAACGATAAGGAAACAAAACTTTAGCCACATAAACAGCAACATACTACTAAAAGTATAGAGTCTAAAAGTTGGTCATAGACTTTTAAAATGATTGTAGCCACGTATACTATGTGTTCAAAAATCCGACATTTGTGTACTTTAAGCAACCTTCTGTAAGTAGTAGCACCATTTACTGTTTCTACTTTAAACACAACGAGCATATAATCTTGTGAACAACTGACAACACCACTTATGGGCTGTACTTTGTGCAACCTGAACCGATGTAATTTGTGCAACTGGTTAGCGTTTCTGGGCAACCAGTTTGTGTGGCACAAATTACAACACTATTTATAGGCAACCAGTTTCTGTGGCTCAAATTATAACACTATTTAGGGACCTGACTATTTATCTAGGATTGTTATTCATACATCATTAGTTTGTTTACTCATCAATTTGTACAATATTAACAGTCCCTTATACTTCTTGCACCATATTTTGGTAAATCCATGGAGTCAAAATTACCAATTTACGAACAACTGAAGCACCAGAAGGGTGCGAGGCAAATGAATCGGGTGCTCCATGATCTGTTTGACAGAGAGAGAGAGAGAGAGACTAACATAGGTGATGATAAAGACTATGGGAAGATGATCCATGAAATACAGGTCCGTGTTGAGCACAGGCATGTGATTATACTGGAACTTCAAAATATGGGTTATCATAGGGACTTTTTTGCACCTCTGGAGTCACTCATCTTGGCGGAAGGTGATGATTTTGATGAAATTGATTTTTTGATTCAAAGGCGCAGTACAAGTATCAGACGTGCCGCTGAGAATTCAATGATCATGAAGAACCTAAGGAATTACATATGACTCTTATTTAACTAAACATTTGTTGAACTGTTTTTTTAATTTTTTTTCTTGTTAATGTTTTTGTATGTTATTATTATTAATTTTTGTAATTTATGTTTTATTTAAGTTATGGCAGCCATAGTTAATGTTGGTGGTGGGTCATGTTTTCATGTATCGAACAAGTTGTTTACTTGTCGCATTAACCGTTTGTCAGTTGTTTAATCGTATGGAAATTAAATGTGGTTTGGGAGTATTGTATTTCCAGTTTCATAAGGGCATTAACATTGGAATTTCCATGAACCATTAAAGTAACAAATGAATCATTAACCCGTGCATATTAACACAACTAGAGTACATCGACACATTTCTTCACTTAAATCTAATTTTTTTATTCATGCTACGGTTAAGTACCAAATAAAAAATAAATCCGGTCAAGATATGTAGAAGTCGACTAGATACACAAATGGACTTCATTCAACAGATAAAAAAACTTTGTTGTTACTTTTATTGTAATACTCCAACATATGGTTTGTTTAATTTGATACTGACAAAGCCATGTTTTAGTGGTCTATAACGCCAATTTGTGAACCATCCTACTGGTAACCAATATTTACAAATGTAAATCAATAATGTATGTATTATAATAATTAAAAGTAGTTTCGTGTGTCTGGATATGTACATACATGAAAGGCATGAAAGTTATGGGAAATTTACATCTATTTGGATATGGGTCCCAACCATATTGGGGTTTATTTGTGTCGGGCAACCTAATATTGGACTTTGGGCAATTATATTTCTTTTGGGCTACTATACTTCTGTGGGCAACTATATGTTGTTATGTACGTCTATTCACCATTTACAGTTGTACTTTGGGCAACTTTTTATTGTTTATATAACTCTTCACCAATTACAACACAACCAGCAAAACCCAACAAAAAAAACATACTCAAAATTCAAACCCAACCAAACACAGAAATAAAACTAGGATTTGGTTATAAGCAAATGGATTCTTGTAAAGCCAATAAGTTCAAGGTGTTTATGCGGTATAAACAGGCTTTGATTCCAGTTTTACTTCCAACTAACATTAACTTTGCCAAGCTTCTCAAGTATGTGTCAAAAAAGTTTAACTTGAACGATGCAGACGCAATCATTTTATCGTACAACATAAGTGAAACCAAAATCACCCTACTTAACGACGACGATGTCGAAGTTTTCAAAACCCTTGCTTTGGAAACGCCCTTTCATGTGAATACATTAGTCGTCGACCACTCTCCCCATACCCCTGTAGTCAATTTACTCTAAAAGAACCAATTGCTACTCACTAATATTAACTGTATGCCACTCCCACCACACTCACCCACTGTTGACTATAACATCAAAAAAGGTGGTGTAAAGGTTAATGATCTGTCTGACGATAAGGAAACTTGCATTTATGAGATAAGTGTGAAATGTTTAAAAGAAGGGTATCAATTTTGTGTTGTTAGATCGAACCCGACAAGATACAATGTAAAGTGTAGCCAACCAGAATGTAAGTGGCACATATACAGTAGTTGAGTTGGGGATACTAGTCTATTTAAAGTCACATCAGTAAACGACAACCATTTATGTTCGAAAATTGTATTCAATCCAAATCACCGAAATGCATATGCAAAAACATTGGCTAGAATAATATCCCCAAAGCTCGCAGATCCGACAAGAGTGTATAGGCCAAAGGACATTGTACATGATCTGAATTTGGATATGAATATTGACGTTTCATACAAACGAGCTTGGAGAGGCAGGCATTTGACACTGGAATCAAATCAGGGATGCCCAAGGGCATCATTTGAGCAGCTGCCATTATATTGTCATAACCTAAAGCTGGCTGATCGGCTCCAAACGGTCAACTAAAGTCAACCACGGATGTGGTTAAGATAGTCAAACTGCCTAGAGTCAATCTCCGTGGAAGTACAGTGTTTCCCCGGGTCGTTATGTCCCGACGAGGTGTGCGAAGGTATAAAAAACGGGTTTGTGATCGGGTGAAATTGGACAGGAATAGGGTTTGAGTGATTTGAATGATTACACTACGAAAATACAAGTGAAAACAAGTTAAATAAACTAACTTAACTAAAACGTAAGACCAAATTACCCTAGAACGTATTTAAAATTAAAAACGCGCGTTTATGTTAAAAATAACGTCAACGCGCAAAATAAAAAGTGAATTTTGAACTACGCTAACCCTACAGACATGAAAATTATATTTTTACAATCCTAATGATAAAAGAAAATTTTGAGAAAAAGAAAAATATTTTTTTGACATTTTACTTAATTATTATTAATTAATTACTAATATAACTAAATTTAATTATTAAAAATATTAAACTAATTATGAAAATTATGGAATTTTTGCTAAAATTACTTAATAGTAACAGGAAGTTAAGAAAATTATGAAAAGGTTCACAAGCTTATTAATAAGCTGTAAATAAGCTAGTAAGCCAAAATAAGCTTAAACACTACACACTACACTAAGTATTTGATTTTGTAAAACATAAATGAAAAAAGACCCAAGGGCGACTGGAATGCAGGTACCCCTTATCACTCTCCAAGGGGGGAGGTCTCAGGTTCGACCCCTGCCTCTCCCCTTTTTGCTAAACATTTTTTTTTCAATTTTTATTTCACAACCTAATTAAACACATGGAAATAAGCAAAATGTAAAACTACAACTATTTCTAAAAAACAATGAATAAGCAGTTGCAGGGACAAAAGATAAGCAGTTTACTAATAAGCTTGAAAATGAGATTTTTAAATAAACTTAAAAAGCTAGTACAAGTTACAAACTAAAAACCAAAATTAAAATAAGCTGTAAACAAGTTTATCTAGCTTAAAATAAACTGGAATGACAACAGAAGTACACAAAATAAGCTATTAAGCACAATTAAGCAACCCCAATCCACCCACAGACCACACAGGCCCAATGGCTTGATTGCAGACTTGTGTGGGCCCCACCAAACAGACTCAGGGGTCCAAGGAGGGGGGGTGATCCAATAAGCCCACCTGGTAAGCTATACAATAAGCCAGGAACTAAGAGCTGGGGTCCACAGGAGAAGCTCAGTGTGAGCTTATGATCTTGGTTTTTCACACTGATGACTCAGTGTGAATGCCAAACGCAACAATTTGCAGGCCATCATTTAAGTGTCCAAATAAGCTCAAAAGACAAAAATAAGCCTAGAATCTACAAGCTAGGTTATTGAGGTATCCAAAAGGCCAAAGAGCTTATGAAACCTGGCTTATGACCAAATCACCCCCTGAGCAGGGCAACTTATTGCCAGACAGACAACTTTAAGCCATGCTAAAAGCTCTAAACAAAATTCTAAAAAATGAAACAAAAATAGTCTAGGAAACACAAGCTACCAATGATCCAAAATCATGAATTACAGATCCAGTGGATGCAAAATGAAGAAATGAAAAATGCTAGTAAAAATGGATTTATGACAAAGCTATGCAATTTGACTTTTTCTAGTTTATACATATGTTGACTTTATTGAAGTTCTAATGATCCTAATTGCATCTAGATGTGATATTAAGCTGATATGAGATGAATTTAAGCTAATGTGACTACAGTTTAACCTACATGAAAGATTATGCCAACTAAAATCCTCAATAGTGAACTGTGATGAAGTTTTAAGGAGGATTTTGACTCTATATTATTACCTACTGATTTTAAACTTTGACTATGCTACATTATCCTAAACTAATATGTTACAAACAAAGATAACAACCAACATGAACCTTAGCTCCCTGAAACCTTCTAAACCAAACAGTCCTCTAAGTATGCAAAGATGAGATTTTCAAAGGAACTGGATTATTTGAGCTGAGATTATGCAAGATAAATGTAAAATAAGTTGGTTTAAGTATTATTAAGCAAAATTAAACAAACATTAAGTCCTAGAATAAGCTACAGCTAAATGAGCAATATTTTTGGATTTTCTTAAATTTTAAGAGAAAATAAGAATAAAAGCAATCTATACTAGCAAATAAGCATAACCTGCTAAAAAATGCATATATGAGCAGTAATGGACAAAAATAAGCACTAAATAAGCACTAGCTACAGTGCTTGCTAAATTGGAAAAATATACTTACAAGTGTTCCAAGCCCAGGACTGAGAAACCAAGGACCAATATCATCACCTAAAGCTTCCCAATAAGCTTGCTAATCAAAACCATTCACAATCCACCCTGCTTCTCTGCTTCTTCTTGGATTTTTGATTTTTACTCTATTTAATTTATATTTTTGGTATTTTTTTTATATTTCCTAAGTAGACTGATTATTTAAACTTCTAATAGCTCTTATCAGCTATGTCAGGAGCCTATATAAGCTTATAAGTCCGAAACAACAACAATTATCAATATTACAACTAATTGAGATTTTTGAATTTAAAGAAAAATTTCATAAACTGACATTAACTGGAAGAACTGAAATTGTTTATTGAAACAGCTTAGAAATACATTAACAAGACTTGATACAACCTATTTTATCTAAAAATTACACTGGAAAGTAGAATTACATTAAGACGATTTAGCTACTCTAAACTATTACTACTAAAACTAGCTAACTCTTCTCTGCTTCCCTCTTTTCTCTTTTATAAGCTTCAAAAAGTGGCCCTGGATACTTCCCACTTTGGTTCTGAGCCATTGGATGAGCTACATCAATCTTGGCCGTTAAATCGTTTTGGCGGGAAATTGGGATTTGCAACTTGGGAGTTTTCTTGTGGCAGAGAACAATATTTGGATTGTATTGGTGGAAAGGAGTGTAGGGTGGGTGAGTGGTGTAAGATAGAGGTGATGATGGTGTTTGGTGTTAGCTATGGCAGGGTTTGCAGGTCACGGGGGAAAAGGGACGTGGAAGAGGGAGTTGGGTTAGTTTGACCTGTGTTTGACTGTGGTGGGTTAATAACTAAACCAGGGGTGTTTGTATTTTATTTTTGGTTTTGGGCTTGGATAGATTTGGGCCAGGAAGGGATTGGTGGACTTGGTGTTGAATTGTGTAAGTAATATGTAAAGGGCCCATTAGGTTATTAGTTAAAAACACATAGGGACCAAACTTGTTAGAACTAAAACTCCGGGGACCACTTCTGCCAACAATTCCAACTTTATTCCAAGGATTAATTATGCCAAGCTTTAATTTCCCAAGGACCTTGAATGCTTATTTTCGAAAATTAAAATTCCCAAGGACCATTTTTGCCAACTGCTGAAACTTAGGGACCAGAATTGTAACTTTCCCAAATTCATCATAGGGACCTCATTTGTCAAGTTTCAATAGTACAAGCATTATTTTGATATTTTTAAAGTTTGAATATCCTAGGGACCAATTTTGCCAATTTTGAAACTGCAGGGACCAAACTTGTAAATTTTCCAAACTTTTCACCCAAGGACCATATTTGATAACTTTTGACTTTTAAATGCCTTGGGTTGACTTTTCTTTCAAAACAAATGCTCAGGGACTGATTTTGTCAAATTTTAAAAGTTGGGAGACTGAAACTGCCAATTATGCAAACTCTGTTCGTTTTTCATCTGTTTTTAATCATTTTGCATCTGTGATGTGTGTTTTTTCACACATCCTTTTTAGACCAAATACACTAAATACTAACCAAATATGCCAAGAGAATGTATGTTTTTGTATTTGTGTATGTGCAGGTACGGATATGTGAAAAATGAACAAAAACAAAGCAAAACCGACAAATACCGAGCACGAGATTGGAAAAAGGTCAAAAGCCGGAGCCGGGGAAGCAAAATGATAAAGAAAAGCTCAAAATGTCAATTGAAGTCCTCAGAGATTCATAAAGTTGCAATATTAGTCCCTGATCAAAGTTTGAAGGTATTGGCAATATCAGTCCTTCATTTTCCAAGAAAATACAAAAAGGGTCCCTGGAAGATTATTTGTAGAAAATGGCAACAAAGGTCCTCCAACTATTGAAGAAATTCAACATAAACCCTTGAATCTACTTTGGAAAAATGGCAGCATTGGTCCCTTAATTTTTCAGAATATGACACATTTGGTCCCTAAAGTTAGCTAAAATACTATAATTATCTAAGCTAATAAATCTGCCAAAACTAATCCACTTTTACTCACCCACAAGCCCAATACCAAACATAAGCCCACCACCCCTATTATTATTACCCGGTCCACCCATTTACCACACCCGGTCAAACCCAACAGTCAACTCAATAATAAAAATATCCCAAACCAAATTTACCGCCCCCCAAAATCATACCCTAACCCAGAAACAATATTGTTACACGAACCCTAAAAATTACCCTCTCTCAAATTAACCTCGTACACATTAATTACCAATAATTGGTTTTCTAGAACATGTCAGGGAGTCAGGAATATCAGATACGTGGACCAATCAGAGAAGACTCGCAGGATCAATCACATCACAAAGTTAATCCAACGGATGGAATGGATTGATTGGAGGCCAAGGGTGATCAAATGGCTATAACTGACTCAGAGAAAACACAAATTACCCACGGATTGATGACCTGGATTTCTGGAACCTTCACAAGACCTCATCTTCTCAGCCTATATATACCCTCTTCACTCACGTTGGAAATTGATAAAGCTCAAAATTAACATATTTTTAGTCACGTTATTGTTTGATTTATGAGTGGAAATTGGTCATATTTGTATACATTTGTTACTTAACTGTGGAAAAGTGTTTATACATGCAAATATAGCCAAAAGCAGTGAAAAGTGAACAAAAGATGAAGAATTGAAGTGGACATGCATTTTTGGAGAGTTTCGAGAGGATCAAAGAAGAAAGAAACGTTGCGTGAACAAAAGGATTTGATAAAGACAAGTTTGCTATACGAAATTATCAAGGAAATATTAAGTTCTAATGGACAAAGTCATGCCACGAAGAAAAATATTGAATGCAACGTAAAACGACGAAGAAAAGACAAGAAATCATGTTCAGACGAGATCTAACCGATCGGTTGCAACCCGCAACCGAATCGGCTGGATATGTGCCAGAATGACCAACCGATCGGTTGGCGAGAAACTGATCGGTTGGTGGTGACAGAAGTTACAAGTTTTGCATTAATTGGCGAATTTACTCCCCATAATCATTTGTGGCTGATCATTGTTGCTTATTTACTATGGAGGGACGTTTTTACTTGAAGCATAAGTGTCATTAAGCTATATAATGAGCACTTAGGACTTAGAGATACTTGTACCACCATTATCTAACTTTGTATTACACCAAATCTTGTTAGCTTATCTTATATTGCCTGAAAGTTTGCTAAGTGTTGTAAAAACGTCCGGAACGTGTTGAGTTAAAGTCTCAAGCATTGGTTCGAGTGTGGAGTTTTTTACTTACTTTGGTGAGCAATTGGAGGAGTGTGGTTGCTACAGTTCCACAAAGTTTTCTCATTGTAATTTCAAGACTAGGTACACCTTGATACTTATAATGAACAATTGTTACTTTAAGTTTTATGAAAGTTTTCTATTTTACTTGTGTTTTATTATGATTGCTATGGAGTAATTTGTGATATACTTGTGTATATGATGTGATTGATAAATGGAGTATTATCTTATGAAAAAAGTAATGCATGAAAACATATCTATTTTTATGAGTTTGTTGATTTAACATCTTTTTTGCTTAATTTGTCGGTAAAAACAATTTCTTGAAAAATAGGTCCGAAAGGATTTTCAACTTGTTTTTATTCCAAAATATTAATACACCAAATTAGTATGGAATAGGATGCTTGACAACCATCTTATTTACTTGTTAAAATAGATTTGAAACGATTTCATCACGAAAAAAGGACCGAAATGATTCGTAGAAATTCATAAGAAAAGAATTGATTTTCTAAACAACCATGTGTTTATAGGATTGTCATACTAATTTGATATGTCCGAAAGGAGTCATTTAGTTGATTGAATTCTTAGTAGTAGTGAAAACATGACATACAACATGAATTGTATAACTACTCAATTTTAGTTGCGCATCATAAAAAGTTTTACACCAAACTTCGTACTCAAATTGTTACGATACTCCTACTCACCAATCAAGGAATTATACATAAGTATATGTTTAGTTTTAATTGAGTTTCTTTTACATTAAGCTTTTACATAAATTTGGATTGACAACCCTTATTTATCAAACGTTTTTCTAATTACTAAAACTACCAAATCCCTTGGGACGATCTCGACTTACCCACCTTTATTACACCGGACGAGTATACTTGCTCGTATGTGCTAGATAATAATCGGATAATTCGTGTTTATAAATTTTAAAACTTGTACTAACAAAACGCACATCAAGTTTTTGGCGCCGTTGCCGGGGATTTGATTAATTTTCTTAGTTTTTAGTAATTAATTTGTTTGAAATTAGTTTTTAAAGTTAAAAGTAAAAAAAAAAAAAAAGTAAAAAATTTTTGGTTTTTTGACCAACCGAATCGGTTGGGTAACCAACCGATCAGTTGGTGGTCACGGTAAAATTTCTTGGATTCTCTTTTTGGCAATTAATTCTTACTTTTCTGTTTTTAGTTAATTAGTTTTAATGTTTTTATAGTTAATGATAGTTTTTAATAGTTTTAAGTTGCAATTATTAGTCATTTTAATGTTTTATAAGTTTTAATTTCAATTAATGATTTAGTAATTCTTAAAGACACCTTAATTAATGTTTTTATTGTTTTTAATCTTGTAATTAAAAGTTTTATTAGTTAAAAAATAAAAAAATAATAAAAAATAAAAAAAAAATTATGTAAAAACTCCAACCGAATCGGTTGCGGGTTCCAACCGATCGGTTGGGAGTGGTAATTTGTGCTAACCGATTCGGTTGGGTAAGAAACCGATCGGTTGGGCACCTCGGTAAAATTTTTGACATTTTTAATTTTTAGTTTATTTTCTATTCTTAGTGTTTTATTTAGTTAATTTACTTGTTCTTATTTCATATTAAGAGTTTATTTGATTATAACTAACCCTCATGCTAATGATTTTGATTTTTTTTTATGGTTATGTTATAGTTAGTAAGTGCTTAAGTTGAAATGGAGAGTTTGAGCCAAATTTCTGCGTATTTGAAAGACTTGGAAGATATGTTCATGGATTCCGGTGATTCTTTGGAAAAGTTGGAAAGTTTGTTAGAAAAAGCAAAGTTGGATTTGGAAGGAGAGGAAGTTGTTTGTGATAATGTTGCTTATTTTCCACATGAAATGTGTTATCCAAAGAAGGAAAAGGAAAGGAAAGTTGTTGTTTTCACTAGAGCACCACCTAAGAAATATGATGCTCCACACATGAGGTATTCAACACCTTGTGCGGTGGAAGGAGTTAAAGCGTGGGATGCGGAATTGAATATGGAATATGGAGACAATTACATTTCGGAAGGAATGCTTGACAAACTTGGTTTTGTGAGGCTTGATTATGGAAGTTATGGTAAGTAGGAAGTGAAAGGAGTAAGAGTGAATATTCATGGTCATATCTTTAAAGTTGATTTTGTTGTTTTGGAGTATACTAATGAAGATGAACCGGAAGTAATTTTTGGTAGAGATTTCTTAGTGAATATCAAGTGTAGTTTGGATTTTGCACTTGGGGAGTTGAAAATTAACATAAGTGATTTGGAAGAAGGGAAGAGTGTGAATGATATGCTTGTTGATGTTTGTGAAGGAATGGAAATGTTGAAGGAAGGAACGGATGAAGTTTGTAAGATGGGTAAAGCTAATCGAAACAAAACACCATCGAACAAATTAACCCAACCCTCCACCCAAAAAGAAAACAAATCATCATCATCATCATCATCATCATCATCATCCAAAACACCACCTAGTTCACCAAAAAGTACCAAACCTTTAACCAAAGAGCAAAAACAAGCCATTTTGGAAAATCTTGAAGCAAAGATTAGTGAATTGATGGAAAACAAACCGGTCATTGAAGTGTTGAGGAATTATATGGAGTATAGGAAGATGTTAGATGGAGTTATGTTGGCAAAGTCTTAGTTGGAGGATAATAGTTTTGATGAAGTAGAGGAGAGAAGGATAATTGAAAATGGACTCCCAAAGAAAATGAATGATCCCGGAAATTTTGTTTTACCGGTTAAAATTAATGGGACAACTCCTATATATGCATTAGCCGATACGGGTTCTAGTGTGAGTATTATGCCTTATCCATTGTATCATAAGTTAGGATTAAGAGACCCTACACCTAACAATTCTAAACTCACTATGGCGGATAATTCTAAGGCAAAAGCAATGGGGGAAGTAAGAAATGTGAGAGTTCAAATTGGTTATCAATCATTCTTGGCGGATTTTCTTGTGTTAGATGTTGCGGTTGATAAGGAACTACCTTTGTTGTTAGGTAGACCATTTTTAAGAACTTGTGGAGCTATAATAGATATGGGAAAAGGTACCATGACAATTGATGATGGAGTTCTTAAGAATACTTACTATCCAAAGCCTAGAGGGGGTAGTAATGGAGATGATAATGATGAGGACCAAGAGGAGGATTACCTTGGTTGCTTTGAAGTAGGAAGGGATGAAGATGGTAGACCAAAGTTTGGTCCATGCACACCTAGTTTCTTTGATATTGAAGATGAAATGGAAAGAGCTCTAGCAATGGAGGCTTTCTTTAATCCTTTTAAAAATATTTTTGTGTTTAACAAGTTGACAGATTTTCTTGGATCTTTACCGGTCCAATTGAAGAATTTGGAATGGAGTTCCGAAGGACATAGCATTTACAAAAGAGAAGAAGGAGATGGTGATTGGCATTGCAAATTTGATATCATATGTCCTAGTGGAAGGAACTTTGCAAGAACTTTCAAAACTCAAAAGACAACTAGGAAGTTGGCAAACAAGTATCGTGGAGAAGACATTCTTAGGAATGAATATTTCTATGGATGAAGAAGAATGATCACAAGAATAAAGCACACCTTGTGCTAGTTTGTTTGTTTCGTATTTTTATTTTTTTCATGCATTTTATTTTATGTTTTTAAGTTTTATGCATTTCAAGTTTGAATGAGACTACCTATCTATTTATCTATTTATTTATCTATTTATTTTAGTTTTAGTTTTTAGAGTTTGAGTTATATTTTAGTTTTAAGTTTAGAAGTAGAAATAGATGACCAAGGTTTTTGGTAGACAAAGTGTGTTTGGAATACAAGTTAATAAGTTTGAAAAAAAAAAAAAAACCTGCTTGTACTTGTAAAAAGTCAAGTAGTGGAGAAAAACACTTTGAAAAATCAATTTCATACAAACCGAACGGATGGATTGATAACTGATCGGTTGAAGTTGAATATATAAGCCAAAATTTTCAAAAACTTAAGAAAAACACATACACACAATCCACCAAAAATTGGGGTTAAAAATTCGACCATAAGAAGTTGTTAGAAGGTTGCAAGAGTGATAATTAATCATCAATGGCATCAAGTCAAGTAAGTTATATCATTTATTTTGTTCAATTAAGTTTTAATTCGGATGATTGAAATTAGGTCACGAATTGGGTATTTTTGAATTAGTTCGAATTAAGATGTAATATTTTGGGGATAAGTGATTAGATGATAGGAGAAGGTATTGCAAAAAGAATTAGATCAATTGGTTAAGTTTTGAGTAAGAATTCATTGATTGAAT
Source organism: Artemisia argyi (assembly GCA_030686995.1). Classification (NCBI taxonomy): domain Eukaryota; kingdom Viridiplantae; phylum Streptophyta; class Magnoliopsida; order Asterales; family Asteraceae; genus Artemisia; species Artemisia argyi. The sequence goes on along the minus strand of CM060709.1, from coordinate 271,322,132 downwards.
TTTCGGATTGAATTGGGTATAATCTTTGGAGCTAGTTTATTTGCAATTGATGAATCCCAGAAGTTATATGATTGATAATTTGTGATGTAGGTTATTGCATTGTTGATTAGAACACTATTTGGAAGATTTTTAGTAGATGATGTTCTTGGTTTTTATAGAATAATTGGGTTGATGATTGGAAATGTTAGGAATGATCGTTAGGAAAGTTTGGATGTTTAGAAGTACTCAAGAATGAGAGATTACAAGTTAGAAACAAGTTTGGATTGATTGGGAAATGTTTAGAATGGATTGAAAATGAATTTGGTTTGTAGAAAACTCCAACCGATTCGGTTGCGAGTTGCTACCGATCAGTTGGGAGTGTGCCAAAGTGCAACCGATTCGGTTGGACGTCAAACCGATCGGTTTGTCGCCTCGGTAAATTTTTTTGAAAATTTTTGAAATGTGTTTTCTAGTTTCTAAATTGATTGATATTAGTTCTTATACTTATATACTAACATAATTTGAGATTTATTTCAGGGAAATGTCGGAAGATTGGGCCGAAATCCGATTGTTAGTAAGTATTTGAAAAGGAACGAGTGAAAAAGGGTTACTTTCAGTTTGAAACCAGAATCGAATGAGAATGTTAAGTTTTCTCATGTGCAAAATAAGGATGAGAAGAATGCGTATAGAGAACGTCTTTCAAAACTTCAAGAAAGGAATATTGCTAAGCCTAGGTTGATTGATTGGGAATTGCTTGAGGAGTATGGATGTGAAGATCAATTAAGGAGTATGATGAATATGGTTTATGTGTATCCTGGTGACGGAGATAAATTTGAAGATTATTCATGGGAAAGAGCTTTTAGTATTCGTGAAGATGTTTACAAGGAATGGTGTTTGGAGTTCTTTTCTACGTTCTATTTTGATAGAAAGGTAAATGATGTGCTTGGAGATGTTTGTGTTTGGTTTAGGTTGTGTGGTTGCGAACATGCTTTATCTTTGCCGAACTTTGCAGTTGCACTAGGTTTGTATGAGGAGAGTGAGATTCAACATAGGTTGTTTGGACCACATTTTGTGAGTTTAGCTAGAGGCAATGATCAATACACGGGTATTGATGAGTATTGGAATAGAATTGGTGATCCAACTTGTCTTAGGAGAAATGCTTCTAGGATTAGGAACCCATTGTTGAAGGTTTTACAAAAGTTGATTTCTTAGGGATTGATACATAGGAGTAGTGGACAAGACAAGTGTAGTCAACCGGACTTATGGGTGATGAAGTTAATGGAGGAAGACAAGAATGGGAATGTGGCATGGATTATTGCCGAGTATCTTTCGAAGAGAGCACCGGGGATTAAGAAAAAAAGTGATGTTTGTGGAGGTCATTATGTGACCATGTTGGCTAAATATCTTGGGTACTATAATGATGAGGAGTTGAGGAAGTGTAGAGTAAGAATGGAGAGTGAGTTTTGGGATGCTTTTAGTTTTGGGAAAGCATTGGATAGGATTAACAAGACTTTGGGACCTTGGATTGAACCAAGTGTGGGGGCACAATCCGGAGCTTATGCGGGAGCGCCTTCACAACCTCAAATGGGGAGTTTTCCGAGTAGTACTCAAAGTGGTTTTGATTCAGGATGGGGTGATTGGAACCGTGAATTAAATGCTATTGAGTGTAGGGATGTTTGGAGAGATTCGATGCAAATGAGGACTAATTATAACTATGATTATTCCATGCCTATGATCCAATTTGGCACAAGATGCCAATTATGAGGTACCTCCCTACAACCCACCAAATGTTCCACCATACCCTTTACCGTATTCTCCATATCCTGGACCATACCCCTATCCTTATCCTGGTTATTCACCATTTCCCGAGCCATATCCTCCATATGGTAGACTTCCCGAATATGGTAGTTCAGGTGTTAATGTGGGTGGACAAAGTTTTAATCCGGGAGGATCGAGTTATGATGTTGGTGGATCGTCATCAAGAGCTGGAAGGAAGAAGAGACGAGTGGTAGACGAAGACGATGAAGAAGATGTTGATGAGGATGAAGAGGAAAGCGAGGACGAGTTCGTTCGTTCGGATGTGAGTTATTGATGGTAACGCTTGGTTACATGATTATGGTTGGATTTCAAAAACAATTATGTGTCGAACAATTTCTATTTCTATTATCTTTAACTATTTTCTTGTAGGATTTATAACGTAACGTAATTTTCTATTTGGTTTAGATATGCTTTTGTTTGTGTTTGTTTGGTTGTTTCGTATATTTTGCAGTTTTCTTGCAGGAGTTTTATTACGGAAGTATATAGTTGATCAACTTTTGGAGTCGGTAAACTCATTTGCTTATTATGATTAAATATGCATGTTGCGTATTTAACTCCGGTATTTTCTAAATTTTTCCATTTTCTTTACTTTGAAGTCATTTTTTATTACATTGAGGACAATGCAAAACTTAAGTGTGGGGGAAGGAAGAAAATAGAAAAATTGCATTATTTTTAAATTTTTGAATTTCAAATTTTTGATTTAGAGTCGTGAACTTTAGTAACTAGTAGTAGTTCGCCCTTCATATTTTAGTTAAAATAAGGTTGATTTCATGGTATATAATAATGATATTTTTTGGAGAATAAATTCAAGTTTTAAAGAGCAATTTGTCTCGGAATTGATAACATTTGCTAGCACAATTTTATACCCTTATTACTTTAAATTGTGAGAATTATTTTTTTTATGAGAATAGTATTTCTTATACTATTTACATATTTCATGATGAGTGTGCCGGTGGTTGTGTTAATTCTAGAACTTGTACTTGTTATGCATTACGGTTAAAATCATTTTCGAATGATGAGGATATATTCATAAGATAAGAGGCAAACTTAGGAATAAAACCAAATGGCATCCGTTTACAAAATAATTTTTGCTAACCACATCGGTTAGTTACCCTCGTATTTGGAACCCATTTGTTAACGTTCATTTTTAGCGCTAGATACCCCTAGTTTTACCCTCTGAGCCATCCTTTTCATTTTGTTAAATCCAGAAAAATACAAAAATATTTTACACTTTAAACCTTAGCCTAACCCTTGTCAAAGTCTAAAAGATGGATTGCGAGTTGCTTGGTTACTTGGTTAGTTTTTGATGATTATTAGTTAGCCACACTTTACAATTCATGTGTGTGCCATTCCAACAAAGATGAAGGATGCATACTTTTTATTTGTATTTTTTGTGGTGTATGCTTATGCGAAGTGTGGGGGAAGTTATCTATTTATATATATAAAAAAAAAAAAAAAAAAAAAAAGCCATCGCAACTATAAGGTGACAAATATAACCAATGTGTTATATTATGATGAGATATGTTGTTAGCCGATGTGCTAAATTTGAAGAATATTTTATGGAGAGTCAAGGTATCAACATATGGAGTCGAAGAGGAGAAAGATTGTAACTATTATCATATTTGGGTTTGTGGATTATGTGAGATTAGCAACTATGGGACTTAGACTTTGATTTTATTTTTTTTAAAACCAATTTCATAAATATTCCCATGCCTTATCCTTACCTTTTTGACTTAGTGTAATTATTTTGCATGAAAGTTTATAAAACCCTTAGCCTAAACATTACAACCCGAATAAAAGACCTCTTTGATGAGTTATTCTATTATTTTGATACTTGTACAAGCCTATGGTAAGAAACATTAATCATGACTGTGCAATGAGTGATCTATTTATCGTTACACATATTGAGTGATGAGTGAATTTCAAATTATTTTCGTGAGGTGCTTAGAATTGTTATCAAAGCTCTTTATTTACTTGATTGAGTTCAAATAAGATATTTGCATTATTACCATTGAATTCAATTTTCTTTTGATTAAGACTTGCTCGAGGGCGAGCAAAGCTCAAGTGTGGGGGATTTGATAATGCTCAAAATTAACATATTTTTAGTCACGTTATTGTTTGATTTATGAGTGGAAATTGGTCATATTTGTATACATTTGTTACTTAACCGTGGAAAAGTGTTTATACATGCAAATATAGTCAAAAGCAGTGAAAAGTGAACAAAAGATGAAGAATTGAAGTGGACATGCATTTTTGGAGAGTTTCGAGAGGATCAAAGAAGAAAGAAACGTTGCGTGAACAAAATGATTTGATAAAGACAAGTTTGCTATACAAAATTATCAAGGAAATATCAAGTTCTAATAGACAAAGTCATGCCACGAAGAAAAATATTGCATGCAACGTAAAACGACGAAGAAAAGACAAGAAATCATGTTCAGACGAGATCCAACCGATCGGTTGCAACCCGCAACCGAATCGGCTGGATATGTGCCAGAATGACCAACCGATCGGTTGGCGAGAAACCGATCGGTTGGTGGTGACTGAAGTTACAAGTTTTGCATTAATTGGCGAATTTACTCCCCATAATCATTTGTGGCTGATCATTGTTGCTTATTTACTGTGGAGGGATGTTTTTACTTGAAGCATAAGTGTCATTAAGCTATATAATGAGCACTTAGGACTTAGAGATACTTGTACCACCATTATCTAACTTAGTATTACACCAAATCTTGTTAGCTTATCTTATATTGCCTGAAAGTTTGCTAAGTGTTGTAAAAACGTCCGGAACGTGTTGAGTTAAAGTCTCAAGAATTGGTTCGAGTGTGGGGTTGTTTACTTACTTTGGTGAGCAATTAGAGGAGTGTGGTTTCTATAGTTCCACAAAGTTTTCTCATTGTAATTTCAAGACTAGGTACACCTTGATACTTATAATGAACAATTGTTACTTTAAGTTTTATGAAAGTTTTCTATTTTACTTGTGTTTTATTATGATTGCTATGGAGTAATTTGTGATATACTTGTGTATATGATATGATTGGTAAATGGAGTATTATCTTATGAAAAAGGTGATGCATGAAAACATATCTATTTTTATGAGTTTGTTGATTTAACATCTTTTCTTGCTTAATTTGTCGGTAAAAACAATTTCTTGAAAAATAGGTCCGAAAGGATTTTCAACTTGTTTTTATTCCAAAATATTAATACACCAAATTAGTATGGAATAGGATGCTTGACAACCATCTTATTTACTTGTTAAAATAGATTTGAAACGATTTCATCACGAAAAAAGGACCGAAAGGATTCGTAGGAATTCATAAGAAAAGAATTGATTTTCTAAACAACCATGTGTTTATAGGATTGTCATACTAATTTGATATGTCCGAAAGGAGTCATTTAGTTGATTGAATTCTTAGTAGTAGTGAAAACATGACATACAACATGAATTGTATAACTACTCAATTTTAGTTGCGCATCATAACAAGTTTTACACCAAACTTCGTACTCAAATTGTTACGATACTCCTACTCACCAATCAAGGAATTATACATAAGTATATGTTTAGTTTTAATTGAGTTTCTTTTACATTAAGCTTTTACATAAATTTGGATTGACAACCCTTATTTATCAAACGTTTTTCTAATTACTAAAACTACCAAATCCCTTGGGACGATCTCGACTTACCCACCTTTATTACACCGGACGAGTATACTTGCTCGTATGTGCTAGATAATAATCGGATAATTCGTGTTTATAAATTTTAAAACTTGTACTAACAAAACGCACATCAGAAATTCATTAGGAGTAGGCTTAATATAGTGTAGTTAGGAGTAGATTTTATGTAATCATCAGTCCTATTTCAGTTTATTCAGCTTTGTAATTCATTTTTAAGTATTAATACAATTACTTTATTTACTTTGCTTTATTAATATGTTTTTAATAAATTTCAAGTTTAAGCTTATTGTAGTTTTTAAATTCCTGTTTTTATAAGCTCTTTAGTTTAAGCTCTACATTAGTTGAACATCTACTATTTTCAGTTTACTGTTTATATTAAAAAAATAATAATAAAAAAAAATAAAAAAATAAAATAAAAATAATAATAATAATAATTATTATTTGCATAAGTTTGAGGGTACATAAGCTTGCATAAGCCAAAACCCCTCCTGATAAGTTCAAATAAGCTCCCTCATTGCTTAGTTGAGCTTATCTCATTAGCTAGTGTTCATTTCCAGTCTGCATTTTTAATTCAAGTAAGTTTTCTGTTTTATCCCCTTGCATTATTTAGTTAGTTGTGGTAGCTTGTTGTTTATTAATGTTTATCATTGCTTAGTATAGCTGTTTCAGTATTGTAGTTTAGCTTATTTGAGTTCTAGTTCTTCACTGCATAAATTTAGTATAGATTGCATACTTGTGCTCTGGTGATAACTTGCTTTATTTTAGTGTTCATCTAGGACTTATATTAGTTAAGGATTAAGAATTGATCAGTGGCTTGTTGTTTAGAATGCCTTAAGCTCTAACAGTTCGTATAGTAGCTTGAATCAGGGGTGTTTGGGATAAGGTTGGATTCTAAGTTGGAGTTGTTCATTGGTGAAATTCATAGCTTAAGCAGCCTCTATTAAGGTCTCTCAGACAAGTTTAGTCATAAAATTTCAGGTAACGTAGCAAATAGTCAAAATCATACTTCTGCTTCATTACTATGTTCAACCTTTAGAATCTGCTGTTGAGATTATTTACTTTAGATAGAAACTAGTTACATTTAGGATAATTACACTTTAAATTAGTTTAGTTTTGCATTTAGGTTGAGTCTTGATCAGATAAAATCCAGTTTAGTCAAAACAATTGCAGTATAAAAAAGTCAATAAGATTTGCTCACTCAGTTTTTTGGACAGAATTTTGGAAGCCTTTCTAGAATTCAATTTTGGTTGGAAAAACATTTGGTTGGCTGTTTTGTAGAGAATAGTAGTCAGTAAAATAATTGCAAAAAGAAAATTAAGGTTTGTAGTTCATTAACTTATTGAAAAAGTGCTTTGAAGTGGACTGATTGAGCTTGGTCTTCCCCTGCACCATTCTGCTTCACCAGTTCTTTTGGCAATAATTTAGTTAGTTAATTGAATTTGGAATCAGTGCTAATAGTGAATTTGGGTTCTCAGTTATTTGGAGTGTGAATTGCCCCTATAAGCTCTTTTTCTCTGGCCTTTCTTAACTGCTTATTGAGTTTGTTTAGTAAATGTGTTTTAACAAGTTTCTGTTTTTAATAATAAGGCTGCAATTGTGTTTGGTTAACCATTAGCTGAGTTGAGTTGATCTTCTGAGTTCATTTGCACCATTAGTTACTGTTTCCATTAAACTTTTGCTTATTGCTTCATTAGAATTGCTTATTGCTTATACACAAAGTGCTTATTGTACTTGTTTTTGCCTCAAACCAGTGTTTCTGTGTGTCATTTGGCTTTCATACTGTTCCATTAAGCTTAAGTGAGTCTAAAAAACATTCAGTCAAAGTTTGGTCAACTCTGGTCAAGGAATGCTTATAAATAAGCACTCCCAATAAGCTGTTTTAAGCCCAGTAGCATTTATAGAGCTTATTTTCCAATTTTTAAAATTTTCTTATGTTTAAAATATTATTTTTGATTTTCCCTGAATTTTTCATATTTTTCTGAGTCCATTTACTATTTTTCTTATTTAATTTTCATTTTTAATCAATTTTTAATACTTTTTAATTACCAAAAATTCCAAAAAAAAATCAGAAAAAGCCAAAAAAAATCAAAAAATATTTTTAAAATTTATTTTCATTTATTTTAGAATTTTAGAAATTTATTTTGCATTTTTCCCATTTATTTTGAATTTAATTTGAATTTTTAATTAGATTTAATAGTTTTTAATTCCCAAAAATTACACAAAAAGCCAAAAAAAATTAGTTTTTAGTTTTAAAATTACTTTTTAGTTATTTTATAATTTTCAAAATTTAATTTGCATTTTTCTCACCTTATTTGCATTTTCTTTTAATTTTTAATTAGATTACTTAGATTTTAATTCATAAAAAATAAATAAAAAGTCAAAAAAAATATATTTTTCTTTTTCCTAAATTTTTTATTTTATCATTTTTAACTTTTCAAAATTATTTTCAAGACCGTAGGAGTAGTGTAGCTTAAAATTCGCGTTTTAGTTCGTACGTTAACGTTTAATTTACGTTTAACCTTACGTTTTCGATTCTACGTTACGTTTTTGGTTTCCTTATTTGAAATACGTGCTTAAGTGATTATTTGTGCTTCTTTTGTTATTTCATTAGTATAATCCCATCTAAATCACTTTTTACCACTTTCACGACACGTTTCACAAATCGAGAATTCGAAATTCCATTCACACCTTCGTTGGGACACGACCCGGGGAAATACTTTCCTAAGTATTTCTTCGGAAAAATAAACCTACACTAAAACGACTATATCAATCTGAAACATATAAAACACAACTTTGGGATATTTTCTGTATTTTGATGCATTTCTGAGTGTTTTTTTTAATGTTTTGGCAGTTCAGATACGACAAAAATGATGAGTATTCACACACTCATCACTGGCAAACAGGGACACAGTTACACACATAGAGACCGACGATGCCAGACGTTTTAAGAACCTATTTATCGGATTCGGTGTTGCGGTAAGCATGTTATTATACTTTTTATCTTGTTTGGTTAGTCGGAAATCAAATTTGTTCTTAAGGGTTTGTTATAAATTACTTACTTTTAAAATCATGCAATACATTACTATAGCGGTATAATTAAATAAGGAAAACCCATAGGCAATGAAAAACACAACATTATTCTAAATAAGCAGTAGGAACTATGCATAGCATACATTATACACCATAGTCATATTCCATATTCATAGTCATACAGAAACATGTACCTCCATATACAGGTACATAAGGTTCAACATACATACTTGTTTATAAACCGTTTTATTATATACTACATACCAATTCATAAAATTAAACCATTTTACTTAATTGGTTATGACAGCATATAGCAAAAATCAACAAATCCATCTTACGTGCATACGGCACCTGCCATGTCAAACAACAAACAAATATATTCGTATTAGCTAAACAATAAACTAATTGCATATCAAATTGAATAAAGGTTTTCAATTTGATGTACCATTGTATTTGTTACATTCACAGATTAAGAGTTTCCTGTGCTATATGCGGCCTCTTATCATAATTGATGCGGCACATCTAAAAGGGATATACCAAGGAACAAATATGGTTGTTGTCGGAATGGACGGAAACAATCAGATTCTACCGATTGCTACCAGTGTTGCTGAAGGAGAGAGTGATGAATCATGGACGTGGTTTATGACGAAACTCAAAGAATGCATTAGGAACGTTCCTAATTTGGCAATCATATCTGTTGGATCGAAAACACCTTGAACTTGTGTTAATATTGATACTTTGAGTGATACCACTAAGTATGCGGATTCTACTTAATGATACTTAGAAGATTGATTGTAAATGAAACAGTTGTATGTAGGGGTGTCATTCGGGTCAACCCAACCCGATAAGCCTCTATCGGGTCGGGTCTATCGAGTTTTCGGAAAATAAAAATTAACCCGCAACCTGATCCGATAAGGAATCGGGTTATCGGGTTCGGGTCTATCGGGTTATCGGGTTTATCGGGTTCGGGTTCGGGTTATCGGGTTCGGGTTATCGGGTTTAGTTCAAAAATTATAAAACTTTTAATGTGTTATTATAGCTTATCGGGTTATCGGGTCAACCCGATAACCCGATAACGAAATAATTAAGACCCGCAACCCGACCCTATAAGGCTATCGGGTTATCGGGTTGACCCGATAACCCGATAAGGTATATTGGACCCGAATCAACCCGACCCTATAAGGCCTTATCGGGTTCGGGTCGGGTTCGGGTCGGGTCGGGTCGACCCATATGACACCCCTAGTTGTATGTATGTAAGAACAATGTATGTAACAAACAAATAGCTCCAATATTATTAATGATAATAATACGAGTGATCTATAATATCACTAGGGTTACACCTTGAAGCTCTAAGAAAACGTATTAGAAAGATATATTCTAACTATGACCTAGGATCTCCTTTTATACAACAAGGAGTCCTCTTCTACAAGATAAGTATAATACTAATAGAATAAGATATACACAAGATCTTTTCTATGTTTATCTAAGTGCGTTTCTCTAACAGTTATCATGCAAGCAGTGGTAATATTTGTTCTTGCAGTGGTAATGAGTTTCCACTGCAAGTACAATCTTCTGCAGTTGTAATATCTTCACTAGCCGTGGTAACTGATAGTATAATTCCCAACAATCCTCCCCTAAACTTATGATTTATTTGTAAATCAACAAGTTTCTTCAAGTATACAATAAACCTGAGGATATGGGAATTCTTCCAAACACTTATCTTGTTTTTCTCAACACTTTATCAGCTCTTGCATATTGATCTTGAACCTTCTGAATCAAAGCTCTAATCTTTTCATTATCTGCATAAACTCTTAATTTTGATTTCAACATTGCAGAAAGAGTTGTAGCTCTAAGTGGATATTCCTTCTCAGCAAACATAAACACATCCACTTTATTTGTTGTAGAAACATGATGAACCTCACATTTATCAAAATATGTCCATGTAGTATTCAAGCTTGATGAATTAAACTTCCAATACTTATCATTAGGATCTGGTTCATATAGTCTTCTTAAGTCAACCCAGAGCTGCATTTCTTTCATATCCTTGAGAGTATCAGCCTTGAATCTTTCATTAACAAGCTTCCAAAGAGTATCAAGATCATCTCTGTCACATGCTTTAAGAAGATCTTCAAACTGAATGAATGATGAAGATTCTCCTCCCAGTCTTATAATTTTCCAAGTGGAAGCAAAATTCTTTGCTGTGTACACTTCCCAATCAACAATTTGATGTTTTGATTGTAAAGGATCTGGATAGAAATCTTCTTCTTCAACAATGATAATTGCACTCTGTAGATCTTTTGCACATTTCTCAGATTGAGATTCTTTCTCTTGAGGAACTTTCACTCTTTTGGTGACATGATCTTCAACTGTTGAAGCTTTCCTTTTACTTTGTTTAAATCTTTCAACTTCTTCAAAATCAATAGGTCTGAAGGTACTATCTTGCCTTTTAATTCTGTAGTAGATACCTTCAATTCTTTCATGAGACATACCTTTGAAATCAACCATCTTCCAAGTTCCAACATGGCAGCAAAATACTTTCATCTCATGAATGATCTGTGCCTTTGTAGGTTGTCTCTGTTTCTTTTGACCTTTTCTGAAGTTTCCAATAATCTCATCCAGTGCTTGTTGATTCTTCATTTGAATGAAATCAACCAATTGAGCTGTTCTTTGTTCTTCTGTCAAAGTCTTGTTAGCAACAAGCTCAATAGCTTTCTTCTTTACAACTGGATCATGTGTAATCATATGTTCAATCTCTTCATCTGATGGCACATATGAGAACATAGGGGGTTTCTCATGTAAGATGGTTGGTGGAATCACTGAGAGTGGTTGTGCCATTACTGCTTCAAGTTTACCTAACCTCTGTGCTTCCATAAAACTAGCAACATCATTCTCCTTTTGCTTTTTCATATTTTCTCTCTCTGCAGCTTCAAGTTGTTCTGCCAATCTTGCATCAAAATCAATTTGAACTTGATCTTTCTTGGAAATCATTCTTGTATGCACTTGTTCTGCACCAATCACAATTGATTTACCTTTAACTGATCTTTTTCTGGCAGCTTCTTCCTCTGCAGTGGTAACTGATGGAACATCAGTGGTAACTTTTTCACTTGCAGTGGAAATTTGTTGAGCAGTTTCAACAACCATATCTTCAATATCCAATTTCCTCCCCTCAATCTTAGCTACATCATCATATGCTTGAGCATTCATATCTTCAAAATTAGTACTCCTCCCCTTAAATTATGCATCTGTTTTCCTCCCCTGTTTGGAAGAAGTTCCCAAATCATAACCAGAACCTGCAGAAAGACCATCATGTGATGATGATGATGGGAAAGAAACCACAACTTGAACATGTCTTCTCTTCTTGAGATTCTCAACTTCAGCCTGCAACTTTTGAATCTCAGCCTTCAATAGATTCAACTCTGTGGCATGTTGTTCTTTGGTCTGTGCCAGATCTTTCTCCAGAGTTTGAACCTGTTTGACTAATTTGGTACATAATTCCATCAATTCAGTTAGTGTCACACTGCCTTCAACACTTCCAACTGTGTTACCTGTTGGGAGAGGTGAATCATAAGGCATTGATTCAGGCTCTTCTCTAGTTGGACTAGATTAAAGCCTTGAACCACCACTGCTTGTTCCTAAACCATAAGGGTCAGCAACATGCAATGTTGTCATGGAAGGAGTTGGCTGTTTTTGCCTCCTTTCATATGTGTGAGTTACAGCAGGAATATGTTGAATTTGTGGAACAGTAATAGTGGGTGTGTGATGGGATACAACTGGGATTGTTGCATCTTCACCCTGTACCTGTGAAATCTTTGCAAGCATGTTTGGGAAAAGAGGATGAATCACTCCATTCCAAAAGTCTGAAGCCTTACACATATTTTGAAATACTTTTGGCTTAAGACATGGAGTTTCATAAATCCTATCATGATTTTGCAGTTGAAATTCATTTAACACTGCTTGCACAAACCTTGGATACATCAAAAATTTGTATGAATTTGTTACATTGCCTTTCATGTTATTAAATATAAACCTTGAAAAATTGAAAGTCCTATCAGAAACCAAGCAAACTAAAGGGTAAGCCATGGTTGATCCAAATTGTTCATAAGAAGTTTTCTTAGGACTTAGGCAATGCAACAGAGTGTGTATCAAAAATCTCCAATGGGGACAAAAACATCCTTTCTTAAAAGTTACTTTTTGGTCAGATGTATCATACCCCATCAAAGCAATGTATTTGAATATGTCTGAATTAGGTAATGTGATGATACCATTGAGATAATCTAATTGGAGAATTCTCCTTAAAGATGACTCAGTAACATCAATAGTTACCCCATCCACTGTGGCTCTAAGAGCTTCCACAGATTCATGTATGTCTCCCTGTTCAAGTGTGATGGACTCCACAGAGTTCCAAAACTGTTTGATTTGAGAAACAAAGATTGTGGGATTCATAGTTAAGGCATACCTTATATGAGTTGTGTTTAGGAAATCCACAATCTGATGAAAAACGGGTCCACTCTTGTCGTTTGACTTTTGTAGGTAAGCCAGTTGATTGTGTTCATCTGCAAACTTGAGAGTCACCATGATTTTGTGATTTGAGAGATAAAAGTGTTAGTAATCGAGAATAAGAATAAGAAGCAAGCCATATAAAATCAATTTATACTAATAGGGTTTTGAGAAAAACGCGTATGGTGAATTATCTATAGAAAGATTTATCTTTAGAAAAGAATAAATAAATTTTGGTAAGTAGATAATTCCCAAAAATTTTACCCTATTAATAAGGAAAGACAGTTATATTTGCAACGGCTAGTAAAAATAAGATTACTGACACACAGTTGTAACGACTAGTTCACCAGTGGTAAAATTTACACTATCAGTGGAAACGGTGAACTTGCAGTGGTAAAAATCAACAAAATTTCAAAGAGCAGTGGTAAGTAAAACATGTAAAATTTACTGCTCTTATCATAGTTTTTAGCAAACTATCAGCTATCAACGGATTTGATAAGTCTTTACCAGAAGCCGTTTGCTTATGGACTAGCTGATTCTTATGTGGGTTAGACATGGTGAATCAATAACCATTTGTTGTGTGTCTAAGATACACACCTTATTACTCCAATGATATAGGTTGTATATTACAACACAAAATAAGTCTCATCTTAACCCACAAAGATTAACCCAAGTAACTTTTTAACCAAGTTACTATACACAAAAATATCTTCTCAAAAGTCAAACCACAGTTACTTCTCAAACCAACCAAAACAGATAGAAGTAAATAACCTTCATTAATTAGCATAACACCTAACCTTGGCTTATTTAACCTCCTCCAAACACCACATCTCAGTCACCAATAATCTTTCATACCCTAATATCCCAATCAACCCAATTCTCTTCCAAAACCATGTCATCAAACCCTGAGTCCTCTGATCAACACTCTTCTGTTCCAACATCAGAAGAAGATGTTCCACCATATCCATGGGGACTTGAAGATTCTGACTATCAGAGAGAAATGGAGAAACGGTGGGATGTGCAAGAAAAACAATGCGATGCACACATAGAGGGTGAATCAAGCCATGATCCGAATCCTGCTGAGAGAGAGCTTGTTTCTCCCTTCATCTGGACATCTGATGAAGAATCTTCAGAGGAAGAGAATGAAGATCCAACCTTTCTTCCTCCTTCCACACCAGAGAGATCCCAACCAAGATCAAGTAAGAGAGATCCATCTCTCCCAACATCATCAAACTTGGTGTTGGATCTTCCTGCTCCAGAACCTTGTCTTCTAAATCAAGAACATATTGGACAGAGCAAGAAAGCTCAGATCATACATAAGGGAAAGGAGAAGCAGAAGTAGATGATTGAGGATTGTTGCCAGGTACCAAAGTTCTTGAGTATTTTCTTGACTTTGGTACTTGAGCATCTTCACAGTCTTTCTTCTCTTCTTTTTCCATTTTCATCTTCAGCTTCTTCATTGTACTTGTCATAGCCTCAAGTATTATGTAATAATTGATAGAAGCTAGTAGTTTACAATTAGCCAAATGTTTTAGGAATGGTCTTTGTAATTCAGTTGGAACTTTGAATGTAAGTTGTAACATGTGTCTTTGAATGAATGAAAAGATCTTCTTAATTTAATCAATATTGTAAGACCTTTAGCATTATTATCTTTGCAGTAGAAACTATGTTCAGCTTATTTGACCACATTCCTTGGCTACACTCCTTGGTGACTTTAACACACTACTTGCAATCTCATTAACATTTGCAGAACAGACATATACCAAACAACTTGAAAACATATTAGTGAGTCACTGTAAAACTCAGAAAGTATTACCAAGTCATTCATAATCATTAGAAGTCTTTGACTGTCCCTGCACTCAACATAAAGGAATTAGTACCTTTTGGGGACCCAAGCCACAAATGACTTGGATCTGCCTCGTGTATCAATATAATTATATCTATCAAAGGTCATTGATACACCATTGGGATTGCTTGAGGTTGTTGTTCCTTTTGGTTTCCATTCCCAACGAGCTGAGGCCTTAACAGCATTTTCCAAGTTTACCCTTTTCTTATTCAAATAGACATCAGTGGAAACATTTGGTCTTGCAGTGGTAACTGCATGCCTAGCAGTGGAAACTGCTGGATTAGTAAATTTGGGTCTCCACATGTGATTCTTGTGATCATTCTTTTTAAAATAAGTCTTTTTCTCTGTTTGATAAGATTTAACAAAAGAAGTGACAGGGGACTTAGGATAAACTCTGTTTTTACTACTGGCAGTGGTAACTGCTGGTCTAGCAGTGGAAATTGGTTTGATGCCAGTGGTAAGCAAAACAGACCTGGGAACCATCTTGCTTAGGGGGTTTGGGTGAGTTATTTTATTAGAATTATGTCCATTCACCCTTGTATTCACAAATACTTCCCTTCTTCCCATGTGGTAGTTACAAGTATTGGAAAGGTGATCAAAGCTACCACAAATATGACAGGCCTTATTGTTGAACACAAAATCACTACCAAACTGCCTAGTTTTAACATGATTCCAACTTCTCATGTTCTCTCTAGGAGATTTAGACCTATCCCTGTACATCTCTGCATATCTAGTAGTAGGCCTAGTGTAATTAGACTGTGTCCTAGGCTTCTCTTTGACTACTTCAGGAATATTATTTCTTTCCTCTACTTTAACATCTTCAGTAACACTAGATTTAGACTCAACATTCAAACATTCATCTTTAAGAGATGAGTCACTAGCACTATCAAAAGTCTCAACCTCAACCTGAACCTTTTCAGTTTCAACTGGTTTAACAAATTTTGGTCCATAGGTCATAGGTGGATCCTGAAATTCTTCTAAGCCTGTGTGAGCTAGGTCAATGCCAGGGGGTGCTGGAACACCTCTTAGAGGTGGTGGAACAGATTTGTGTCCAAGACCTGATTTAGCTTTGCTCACAACTTGGGCTTCCCAAATTTTGTCAATGCTCTTGGATTGATGATCTAGTGTTTGCTTAGTTATCTGAATATTCTCACTAGCCTTTTTAACTTTTTCAATCTCTTCCCTAATAGCTTTATTTACTTCAACATAAAAATCTAAGTCTCTTTTTAAAACAGCAATGTCATCACTGAACTTAGATTCATTAGCCCTATAATGCTCTATCTGTTTTTCTAAAACACCTAGACCTCTTTTATGATTTGCTAAATTATAATTTGTATGATGTAAATCTAGCATCAGTTCATCATATTTTGTTTTAGAGATCTCTAACTCTTTTAAGGCCTTACAGTTTTTAGAACAAGCATTATCAGTATGTACCTCAGTGTCAGAGAAAGCCATGAGTGCATGCTCAGTAGCTAGCATTGCAGATTCTGAATCATCTTCTCCATTCTGAGTCATAAAGCTCCAATCAAAGCTCACTCCATCAATAGCCAATAGCACCTTTGGCTCTTCTGTTGTAGGTTCTTTGTTCTTTTCCTTCTTGTACCAAGTTGTCTTGTTATCAGATTTCCTTGGTTTTCTACATTCTCTTGCAAAGTGCCCCATCTTGTGACAATTATAACACTCCACCTTCTTTTTGTCAAAACCTACAGTCTCATCACCACTTATATGTATCTTTCTCCCTGTCTTCTTCCAGAACTTCTTAGATCTTAAGCTTAGTAATGCCACCTGCCATTTAATGTCCATCTCCTCCATATCATCTTCATCAATTTGATCCAAGTCCTCATGATTGAGAATTGAACCAACCACATGGCTTGATATAAAGGCATAGAAAGTAGCATCACTTAGTCCTGCAACCTGCTTCTTTGAGCTCCTAGTGGAAACATTTCCATTACCAGTGGAAACTATCATGTTACCACTGTCATCATCACTATCACTTTCATCATCTGAACTATCATTACCTGATGATGATATGAGTGCTACACTTGCAGAACTTGTTCTTAATTTGCCAGCTTTCTTTAATTTTTGTTCAATAACTTTAAAGTTATTGTACACATCATTAAGCTTCATGGTCTCAAGATCTGACTTATCTTCCCAAACAGCAACATTGGTATCAAACTCAGAAGGTAAGCTTCTTAGAAATTTAAGATTGAGATCTTCCTTTTCCACCTCAATTCCAAAAGCAGTGAGTTGAGTAACAATCTTTTTTAGCCTTGTGAATATGCTATCAAGAGATTCATTACTTGTTGATCCAAAGTTTTCATAAGTCTGCTTCAGTAAAGTCTTTTGAGTCTTCTTGGTAGAATCATTACCACCAAACACTTCACAGATCTCATCAAAAAGAGTCTTTGCAGACTTGTATTTGCTAAAAGCCAGAACTTGTTCTCTGGGTAGAGCCATTAATAACAAACCTCTAGCCTTCAAATCATTCTTTAGTTGACTTCTTTCTTCACTAGTGACAGGACCAGTGTTAACTTTTGTTACTGACTTGTCACCAACCTACTCTACAGTTGTACCAGGTTTAAATGAATTTCCACACATTATAATCTCCCATAATGTGTAGTCTTGAACCATAAAGAATTGTTCTATCATAAGCCTCCACATCTCAAAGTCATTAATCTTAAGCTTAGGAAGCTTTGCAGCAATATTTGATTGGCTGGTTTCTGTCTCCATTGTTTCTTTTGAGTCTGCCATAGGATCTTCTAAATCAAAATATCAAAGCCTTGCTCTGATACCACTTATTGGATCGAAAACACCTTGAACTTGTGTTAATATTGATACTTTGAGTGATACCACTAAGTATGCGGAATCTACTTAATGATACTTAGAAGATTGATTGTAAATGAAACAGTTGTATGTATGTAAGAACAATGTATGTAACAAACAAATAGCTCCAATATTATTAATGATAATAATACGAGTGATCTATAATATCACTAGGGTTACACCTTGAAGCTCTAAGAAAACGTATTAGAAAGATATATTCTAACTATGACCTAGGATCTCCTTTTATACAACAAGGAGTCCTCTTCTACAAGATAAGTATAATACTAATAGAATAAGATATACACAAGATCTTTTCTATGTTTATCTAAGCGCGTTTCTCTAACAGTTATCATGCAAGCGGTGGTAATATTTGTTCTTGCAGTGGTAATGAGTTTCCACTGCAAGTACAATCTTCTGCAGTTGTAATATCTTCACTAGCCGTGGTAACTGATAGTATAATTCCCAACAATATCTGACAGACATTATGGAATTACCGCTGCATGTAACGCTGTATTCCCGAATGCATTTCACAGCTATTGTTGTCGCCATTTGATGTTAAATACAAAGATGCACAACGAGACACTGAAATGTTTATACTGGAAGACATGCAAAGCATACACAATGGATGCTTTTCAAAATCTAATGTCGGATATACGTTTGGTAAGACCGCAAGCTTACAAAAAACTTGTTGAAGCAGGGGTCGAGAAATGGTCAAGGGCACATTGTCCTGGGCAGAGATACAATTACTTAACATCAAACAGTGTTGAATCCATAAATGCTTTGACGAAGCTTGTGCGCCACTGCCCAATCATGGCGCTGATTGAATGGTTCAGAGCTCGGCTTCAGAACTGGTATTACTACCGCCGAGCAAAACACGCAGGTAATAAATGATCCAATTTGTTATTAAGTTTACTGTCGAATTATGAGGTACTAGTGAATAATCATAATTTATTTTCTACTGTTAGATGCCCCGGATGATGATCTTTCAGAATGGGCAACTGCGAAAGTCAATGCCAGAATGGCCAAAAGTGCTAGCTGGAAGGTTATGGGGATTGAGAAGGACAGAGTGTATGAAGTACGCGACACGAAGAAACGTCATATTATTGACTTGGAACAGGGGCATTACACTTGTTGGCAATGGCAGCTTTCGGGCTTACCGTGTGGACATGTCTGTGTTGTGGGTAGATTTTCTGGCCTTACTAGTGTCAAGAAACTGGCTAAAGCTTGGTTTTATAATACTACACTTAAAGGAACATACAAAGACATCATTTATCCTTTAAAAGACATGACGGAGTGGGACACTCCAGACGACATCGATCCTGTATCCCCCCCTCTTGCAACAAAGCGGCCAGCAGGTAGACCAAAAAAAAGAAACAGAATTCCATCTCAAGGAGAGGTGCCTACAAGGAACTCTTGTAGAAGGTGTGGAGGAGCAGGACATAACCGCCTTACGTGTAATGCAATCACGGTGAAAGAGAAGGTTGACATTCGAATTATTATGACACAAGTAAATTGTTGTGTTTTTTTTGCATCTAATGTCTTTTTTAATTTCACAGAAGGTCTGCTCCAAAAGGGCGGTTACAAAAGGTCCAGCAGGTCCTAGCAAAAAGGCTCGTGTGGTGGAGGGCTCATCTAATGAAAATAATTGCAATGCGTCAGAGGTACCCAACTCAAGTCAAGCAGAGGAACAGCCGAATTCATCCCAGCCGGAGATTACTTTCCTATCAGATTTCGCTACTCCAGCTGACTTCTTACTGTAAAGTCCCCTTATCTTTGATCGGTGTGCTAGCATGACAGACACTAAATTTAAATGCATGCACTCACTTCCTAGTTGGTACTATGTATTGTTTAAGTAAGAATAAAAAGCGTGGGACGTACCGTGTGTAATAAACATCAGTACTAAACTATGTAATAAAGTGTGTGTTTGTGCTCTTAAGGTATAATTCAAGCAATTGTGTTACTGGAAATGATTGCGTAAAATAAATTATGAATGCAAGTGAACAAACGTACCAACCACCAATCACTGATATGGCACTTCAACCATTTTGGGTCGACCATTTATCACTGCCCTCCGGTATGATTTGACACCTTGATAGCTGCTTTCATCGATTGAATCAGATCCATCAAGTTGTTCCTTATGTTTCTTTACACCCTTAACTGTCTTTATTTCTATGACATCATCGTCATACAGCTTCGCTTTACCTTTACTGTTAC
Source organism: Artemisia argyi (assembly GCA_030686995.1). Taxonomy (NCBI): domain Eukaryota; kingdom Viridiplantae; phylum Streptophyta; class Magnoliopsida; order Asterales; family Asteraceae; genus Artemisia; species Artemisia argyi. The sequence goes on along the minus strand of CM060709.1, from coordinate 271,302,253 downwards.
CATTTGCACTATTACCTTGTACACCAACCTCGGACAACAAGATAGCATCCCCTGGTTCACCACCTCCATTACCGGTAACATTTGCATTGACATTTATGCCACCATCACTGTTGCTGATAACAAGACGTTTAATAGTCATCCTTCTTTTGAACGGAGTCGCACAACAGCAACGATGGCCAGCGTCCTCCTCTTGCCAAAGCATGTTTTTGAAATAATACTTTGACAATGGCTGTTGTTTGTGCGCGATAAACAGGTTTATGGAACCATGGGCGACAGCGTCAAAAAAAATCTACGGACGTCATTATCAGTATGTAGTAAAGTTAAGCCATTCTCAAGTGACAGGTTTGGTTTATAATAAAACAAAGCCCATTTATCACCTTCAATGTCCTTCATAACACGATCAAGTGCCCTTGTGCAAGTACCATTGTGTGTGCTATAACACACAGCGTAGCAAACACACCCATCAACATAACGCGGAGGATTAAAAGCAAATTTCCCATGTGCGTGTACTTTAAAGTCAACTTCTTTCTTCATTTTTATCCTGATTAAATATAATTATACATGAGTATCGATTAAGTATAACTACGCAAACATCAAAGTAACTACACGAAAAAAAAAAAAATTGAACAACCAAAAACCAGAAAACAAAAAATCATGAATATAGAAAAAAAAATGATTAATAAAATCATTTAATGCAAACTAAATTAAATAAATGAAACATCATATGTATATGAACAAAAAAAGGGAATAATTTAGTTATGGGAAAGTGCAACAAACCTAGTTTATGTCAATTAAATATGATAAGGACAGCAATTTGTTTTTGTTTTATGTTAGAATCTTGGAGTGACAGTGACTTAGGGTTTCACCTAATTTAGGGATATGGTAATTTGGAACAACCAGGTTTATGTGGTGTGGGACAGTGGGGATACAAGCTGTTTTCAAAAAGGTCACTTTTGGCCCTTTAAGTAGTAATAAAGAAAGACCATGCATGTGTATATTTATTTTTTTTCCAAAATTGGATACATTAAGTAAAAATACCCAGCACGTGCAAACTTTGTTTGTCCTTTTATATACATATACCCCACTACATACAACTTTACCAAATATCCCCAATTGTATCAAACCTTGAAACCCTAAAATATGAATAACCGAAATAGAGCGATACGACGGGTAATTGATGGCAAAACCAAATTCTCTTGTCACTGTGGTGTTCGACTAACAGTTTTGACTGCAACTACAAGGACAAATCCTGGTAAAAGATTTGTAAAATGCGCAGTTTGTCGAGTTTATGAGTTTTTAGATGATGATCTCCCAAGTGAATACTATCAAGAATTGTTGTTTGGATTGTTACAAAAGGAGAAACGAAGGAACAATACTGTCAACTATCGGCAGGTGATTGATGCTATTGCTTTGGACAAGTCAATCATGGAAGAAGAGCTTAATGATATGAAGTCAAAGTTTAAGTTGTATGAGCGGTTGGTTTTCATTTTGTTAGTATCATTTGCAGTTGTTTGTGTTGGGTTTGGGTTGTTAATAGGCAAGTAATGTAGTGCCATGGGTTAGTGATACTTGCTTAAGCTGCTTTCAGTTGTAAGTTTCTCCCGTTTGCAAAATTAGTGTTTCAAATAAATTTGTTGCTCTATCAACTGGCCGTTGGTTGTGGATGTATGTTGATGCAATGTCAATTAGTTATGCTTAAGCACATATCTTGTCTAGTCATACATGTATAAATGGTCACTCAATTTTCCAATACTGCTAACCATATTAATCACATTGCAGATATGCAAACACATCTTCAACATTTGAAATCCTCTTGTCCAGTTCATCAAAGTTAGTTAACAATGTATCTTTGCCATCAAAACCACCCAAGATATTGAAATTGTCACCTTGAAACAAATCAGTTGCTGCAAATAAGTATATGGCCAAACAAGTATATAGGTAAAACAACATAACAGATAATATAATTCTTGTATCAATTTATTTTTTTTGTTTTTTTATATATTTATAGACAGCAAATAGTCTTAACATACCAACACACTCAAACGATTGATTCGGCAAAGGGGGATTGTAAAAACTCTGCATACGCAACCATTTTAATCCGATTAAAATGACTAGAATCCCGTTTTTTAGATCCTGACAATTTTTTTGATTATTATTCCAAATCGGGTACGTTTGGTAGTACTGGTCTGACTCTGCTGCGTGTACAGGTGGAGGGGTCATAAGATTTGGGCATCCATTATTTGGGGATGTGTACAAATTGGGCGCCAAAAACATAGAAAAACACCCGCCAAAACTATTGGTTGCCCTAAAAAGAGTAACAATTGTTTTGATCAAACAAACGCACTATTATGTGCTCCAAAAAAGTAAGTGTGGTTAAGATAAACAAAAAATAAATACAAACAATTCACAATGAACTGCATTTTAAGTTGAATACAAACCACTAAGATTGGTATGAACACACACCAAACATAGAACCCAATACATTTGCACACCAACTGAACTTAACAAAGGATACATCCACTTTTTTGGTTTGTTCACATTTTTTGAACATTTTGTTAGCATTCATAATGGGTAGCAAAAAAATTAAACACATGTTCAACAAAAAAAAGAGAAGGATGAATCCCTAAAGACTATATCAGTGCGTATGATTTAGGTAGAAGCTTGCGAAACAAAAGGTTTTCAAACCCCGAAGAGCGGTTGCAAGTACTTTACAACAACCCTAGAATGCAACCTACCATCCCTTAGGAACCATTTACGTGTTTTTTTAAGACCTCCAACCACCCGCTGGTTGTGTAGAAATCCAAAATATCTCGCCATCTTTTGCCTTCTCAAAGGTGCAGTTCGCGAGCCAAAACAGAAATTCCTGGATGTCTTCTTCTTTGAAACACGTCGACACATCGTACGATGTAGACTAATCCCTTCATGTTGAAGGACTTGAGACCCACCTTGATTGGCAATTTCGAACAATGATTGTTGCATACATCATTTACCCACTCACCCGGAGACGACGTAGACCAACCAACATCCATCGCTGGAACATCAACTCCAGGGACACCAGGCATGTAATCTTCATCCGAAAATAAAAAATCATCATCAATATAATCAGAATGCAAAAATTCTTTGAAAAGATTCTTACATTGAAATTGTCTTCCTTTGGTTCGAGGAGGGGACGGAGGTGTTCTTAGAGGAGGGGTTGAAAGTGCTTCGTTCTCCCATGCAATAAGAGCAGGATGCGAGTTAGACATAGCAACTAACAAAGCATTGTCATGTTTTGCTAGATTTGCTTTTATTTTGACATCAGCAGGATCAAAAGTCATATTTCTATAATAGTACTGTGAAAGGTTTTGAGGAATATGGGAAGCATACAAATCAATTAAACTTAGTGAATCCGCCAAATCATACATCTTTCCCATATCATTGTCACCTTCAACTAACGTCAAGCCTTGTTGTATAGAAAGTCTTGGAGAACAAAAATAAACTTGTCGAATATCTTGTACAAGTTTATCTCCTAACATGTCAAGCAGGGCCTCATAGTTCATCCTCTTGGACTTACAAACATTCATTGTCATTATTTTGCCATTTTCATACTTTAAACTGGGAAAAGTGATGAAACAACCATCGTAGTGAATATCAAACATAACATATCCCTTATCATATTTGAGGAGGGACCTGTCCACAAGAAACATAAACGTTTTTTGAAACCCAAAAATGAAGCAACCAAATAATCATTTTACTATATAAAATAAAGAAATGCATATATTTGATTGATGTCATCCAATTCATCTAGGGGGTTTGCAGGAACTTTCTTTGGATGAGATGGATGAGAGTAAGCCATGATGATACAACAAGTACTAATGTATGTGTGTAGGATTTCCTATTATAGACTGTATTCTATTACTTTATTGTAACTAACATATGGGAGACATTTTAGTTTAATAGGGTCAAGTTACAAATAGTAAATAAGTTTGTATTCAATTACTATTGGATAGGTATTGCGGGTTGTTTAGTAACTTGAAGTGTAAAATTTTTTTTCCTTCATTTTTTTTATTGTTGTGTGAATCCAGAGTTATGTGTATGCATGACTATATTCTATAACTTTATTGTAACTAACATATGGGAGACATTTTAGTTTAATAGGGTCAAATTACAAATAGTAAATAAGTTTGTATTCAATTACTATTGGATAGGTATTGCTGGTTGTTTAGTAACTTGAAGTGTAAACTTTCTTTTTCCTGCCTTTTTTTTTATTGTTGTGTGAATCCATAGTTATGTGTATGCATGTTATGTGTATGATGACAATGATTTATAGTATAATGTTGTAAACTAATATGACATGGTAAATAATATGCATAAGAAAAAGTTTAAAATACAAGGAGACATAACATCAAGTAAAAAAAACTATCAGTTGCAGAGGGTAATATCTGTGATTGTAATAAAACCGGACCATCTTTTCACGATACGCTAAGGCAACGTCAACGGGGTCATCAACATCCAAAGATATACCATGTGACAAACGATATAGAAATATACACACCCAAACACCACAACCACCAAATATACCACATTGTTTTGGAACTTTCTCCTCGAGCCTAAACATAATGTTATATTGAGACGAATTCATTCCTTTCTTCTCGAAAACATCGGCACGGTGTAGAACTAGTGGAAGTCGATCCTGTATATCGGTGTACAATGTTATTATACATAGAGGGCCAATCTTATCTGATATTTTGTAAATATTGATGCTAAAGATTAACCATTTACTAGCAATGTGTGTCATAAACAATTGATTGTTTTTTGCTTGTTTTGTGTATATATATTTTTTCAGATACTTTGTTCAGGATATTTGTGAAGCAATTCATGATCTACATGGTTTCATTTATTCATATAAACTTTTGTAACACTACAATAAAGTGGTTAAAAAACAGAGTATAACATAAACTTGCTTGCTTTCATTATAAAATTAAAAGCAAGTACATCGAACACAAGAGGTACATAGAGGATAACACAAAACACAAAAGACAATAGTGACAGAATTTAAGAGCAAGCACATCGCAGGTCAGGAATTGTGGTTCAGTTGATCTTCTTCATTTTTGCAAGAAATGAGATTGTTTTGAGGACTTTTATTTGAGTTTCACTGATGCATCACATCAGACTCCTATTCTTTTCCAGCTCCTCATCTTGAATCTCAACTAGCAACTCTAAAGCCTGCGTAGTGAGAGTGGACCCAACAACAGTCTGGAGCTGTTTGATCTGCTCGCCCCTTTCCTTGCAATGGCGAGCAAGGTCTACAACCTCCACATGTAGTGACTTTATCAGCTTAAAGTCAAAATGAATAAACTTCTATAGTCAATTGGTGAACAGTGGGGTCTTGTCAAGTTTTGTGTGTGGCAAGTAAGGCAAATAATATTAATGGGGATTAGAGATGTGAAATAATTTTGGGCAGAAACATGTCATATCCTGTCCACTAATTGACAACACAACTTAAAAAAGGATGGGCAACTTGGGAAATAGTTTGGGCAACTAGTTATGTTTGCTAGGAAAGTAAGTTGCAATATTGCCCCAATGCAAAACAAATAAAATTGTGTGTACTTACAAAGTTAATAAACTAAAGATATTATGTTATTATTTGGATGTACTACTACAGTCCATGTGTATCTTGTCAAGTTTTTGTGTGGCTGATAAAGCCAAATAATATTAATGAGGATGAGATTTGTGAAATAATTTTGGGCAGAGACTGTCATATCCTGTCCACTAATTCATAATACAACTGTAATAAAGTTGGGCAACTTGGTTAATAGTTTGGGCAACTTGTTATATTAGCTGGGAAACTTAGTTGAAATATTGCCCAATGCAAAACAAATAAAATTGTGTGTACTTACAAAGTTAATAAAATAAATAATATGTTTTTCACTCAGGTGTACTAATAAAGTCAATGTGTATCTTGTCAAGTTTTTGTGTGGCTAGTAAGCCAAATACTATTAATGAGGATGAGATTTGTGAAATAATTTGAGCCAGAGACTGTCATATCCTATCCAATAATCCACAAACACTTGTTAAATACTTTGGGCAACTAATAAAGTTAGCTGGGCAGCTTAGTTGAAATATTACCCAATGGTTTAAAAAGTTATGTGTACTTAAAAGGTTTATTAAATAACGTTTATTGATGCGTAGGGATTGCACCAGGCTTTACCTCTCGAGGGATCTCGAGAAGCTTACAACCCCCACCAGGCAGTGTACCTGATCGATGTAGTATAGTATAATGACAAGTACCGGGGGATGGATCGTTCAGCTAGGAATAGTGTCGCTAGGATTAGGAAACCTAAAGACTAGGTCTAAAGATGAGGGATGATTCTTTTTGTATTTTTTTAGTTTTTAAAAAAGCAAGTAAAAATCTCGGTTTTGAAGGAGTTGGGCGGAATTAGTTGCTAGTCAACTAACCCAATTACTAAGATGCAATCAAAATAAAAATACTAGAAATGAAAATAAACTAAATTAAGATAGAGGTGTGAGCAATATATGGGAGAATTGTGTTTACTTAGATTTCACTACTCCCTAGATATCTTTTACAGGTTAATTACTTGTTACAGTTGCGTGGATGACGGATTGTATTCCTTAATACCATTCATGGGGTGGCGTACTTACTTCCCCAATCCTATAAGCGCCTACTTCACTCCTATGTCGAGCCAGCTAAGAAGTTCCTAACATGGGATCACTAGAATTTGCTCATGCATTAAATACAACCAATAAAACCTAGTACACACCGGTTCATGTTTCTTAAGACGTTCAAGCATGTTACACAATGGAGATCTGCCAGTTTTCTTAAGCCTAACATTGAAATCATTCATCCATTACAACTATAAACAAGCAATCAACCTATAATTAACATCTAGGTTTCATTACATCTAAGCAAACACATGGTAGATCTAGCCTAGCATGTTGAAATCAAGACAAGCATAAGATATATTCAAACAACACATAGACATATTGAATAAATTGAAAGAGGACTTATCTCAATTGAACATGAAAGGTTTCAAGGGGTGAAAACCCTTCAAAATACAGTAAAAAACAACCTAGGGTTTATTAGGTTCGACCCTAGTATTCTCCACACAAGTTCCTCCTTTAATGAATGAAAAATAGAAAAGTATATATAGATTATGAGAGGTGACGGCGTCAAGAACAAAAGTCTGACGTCATCATCTCGCCGCCAAATAAATTCTTCGGACTGCCTAGATCTGGGTTTGACGCCGTCACGTGTACTGCTTATGCAGGCCGTCACAAAATTAACTCTTGAGGCCCTTCTCTTGACGCTTTCAGGTTTTCTCTGGGTCGTCATGGATTTCACCCCTGACTCCGTCACATTTTTCCTCTTGACGCCGTCATGTACGTTTCTCAGCATGGAAAATTAAGTCTTTGCCGTTTTCTTCACTTTTATGCTCCAAAAACGTCCAAAATGCTTCCTTTTCCAGAATTCACTCCCAAAGTACCTAAAATCACAAAAGAAACGATTTAGGGCAATATTTGATCAAATAAATTCAATTCCGGGCTTAAATGACCCCCTAAAAACGGTTCATTTTTCGCCTCATCATATACCCTTACACTTGAGATTTGCTTGTCCTCAAGCAAATGCGCTTTTATTCTAGTCAAAATACAAGTTAGGGGTCATTTAACACTAATATAAAAGTAATTACAACAAATAATCGTTCCACTAAAGACCAAAGACAAGCACGGAGGTCATACATTAGCACCTCACAAATAGTGTTTAGATACTCACATCTCTCGGGTGTAATAAAGTAATATCACAATATGGAAATGGAAAACATCTCTCACTACCTGTCATAACAAAATAGATTACCATAGGCTTGGGAAAGGATCAAACCTCCACCACATGGCGTAAGCACCTAGGATAAACTATCAAAGAGGTCTTTCAAAGGGTTGTAACGTTAGGTGTAGGGATATGGAATACACGGTTTTGTTGGATATAGGCAGTCTTTACTGGTGGCGAGTTAAAAATCTTGGTTAATTACATGTACAATATGGTGTTGCTAAGCCAAGACTAGACTCGACTTAAGCTAATAAATGAAAAATAACAAAAACATAAAATGAACATAGAACAAAAAGGGATGGTAGTCCGTATGTTTTTTCTCTCTCTTTTATTATTTTTTTTTCTTTCTTTTTTTTGTTTGTTTGTTTGTTTGTTTTTTTTTTTTTTTTTTTTTTTTTTTTTTTTTTTTTGTTTTTTCGCATACACTCTTACCCTACCATCCAAAATAATATATCATAGGGAATGAGCATTCCCCTTACACTTGAATTTTTACATACTTTACAATAAACTAATCTAATGACTCGAATTAAGAAAATCAAAACACTTGAAGTACTTTTAAGATTAACGCACATATGGGGGTAATAATATGATGTTCTTCCCCATTACTCCACAAAATAAGTACTTTACCCAAGAGTCCCAATCGTCCCAAAACAATATGTACAAGGATATGACTCGACTTAGCAACCATGTAATCAATTAGATAATTAACTTAGGGTTTAACAAATAACAATAATGCACTAAAGATGAGTGTATACACGGAAGGCTAAGGCGATTTGGGTGTACATTTAAGTGGGTGTAACAAATTCTTCCTTTAAGTAAGATGCTTAAAGTTAGAAACGAAAAGATAGGCTCGGAGGGGTGTACTAGGGGTTTCGTGTACTAAAAATGAGTACAACGCTAATGGTGTGGGAAAAATTAGTTGACTTAACTAGCCAAGTAATATGACTTAAATGGTCAAGTAATTATGATACGGGTTTAACACAAGAGTGATCCTAATGCCTCTTATCATGTAGTAAATCCTACTACACGAATGTAGTCTCACTAGCGGTCTCGGGATGCATCACTAACGCAAGTTCTAGAATCTAAATGCTACCGGTACACTCATAAGCACTAATAATAAATGCTTTTCCTATCAAATCTAAAAGCGGACTTCACATATTTGGGTGGAAAATTTTTCTGAATAGTACAGTTTTGTGCTAGTCATACAATCTCCTATCCATGAGACGCTTGCTATGGCTAAAGTTTCACTCCTAAATGTTGTAAAAAATTTTAAATTTGGCGCTAAAATTACACTAACAAGTATTTCTCATAGTTTTATTACACATCTACCATCAAACAAACAAACTCAAGCGAAAGTGTATCTATAAGGTATCATCATTTTACCCTCCCCTTACACTTAGGATGAACATTGTCCCCAATGTTCAAGTAAAGAATGTGAAAGTGAAATACGTAAAACAAATGAAATCAAATACTCCCCTGATTCGCTCGGTATGGATAATAAGGTGGCCAGGTTAGATCTTCCTCCAAGAAAATGAACAATCAAAGCTTCCCTTCCAGAATATAGATCATCTACTTGTCATACATAACCTGTAAAAACCTGAGAAAACAGACAAGGCAACCTCGCATAAAATCGGCGGCAATCTATACATGCTAATAAAACCTAGAAAACAAAATAAGATATAATGCTTGTGGAATGATGTTTGCAGATTTTCTGGAGATTATAAAACTAATAATTCAACAAAAACTTTAAGACTCCGTTAGAAAAACAAAACTGGTAAAATTTCTAGAATTTTACACGTGACGCCGTCAGGAATTTCTTCCTGACGCCATCAGAAGTTACCTGCAGAAATTCTTATGTTAAGTTTCCGGAAAATTTCTAAAAAAACTTCGTCCTACTTCCTGGAAAATCCTGCAAAACATCATTATGACTCGATACAAGCATTTGACTCTAACAAATACGAATATACATGTTCATTTAATATTGTGGAGAATCATGATCGGTTTTGTTTCTCAAAAACATATTTGGGGTTTCCCCTTACACTTATCTTTTGCGAAATACCTTTGGATGAAGTTAAGACTAAGCCAAATGACAAAATAAAGTATTTTCACCATTTTAGTTTTGAAACTTGATCTAACAACAATAAAAATAAAGCATGCATACGGAAACAAATAACAATCAAACAAATAAAAATCACACAAAGCATGGGTTGCCTCCCAAGAAGCGCTTGTTTTTGTTCGAGTCACGAGCCTGCCTCTACCCTTATTTAACGGAAATAGGGGAGGTTTTCCCTACACTTTGAATTAAGTGCGGGTGGAAGTAGCGATACACACCCTTAGGGTGGAAATATGCCTCGTGAGGAACGTGTGGTGGGTGAATTATATGCTCAAAGGGGTGTGCTATCATCATAACCTTACCAAATTCAATCGGGTTAATAGGTGGATTAAGATTTTCTCCTAGAAAGGGATCATTTTCAATCAACTTCAAGAGACTACTAGTTGGGGATCCATCTTGACCTAATAAACCCGGTTTAAACCCATAATGTTTCTTGCGATCAATCATAAATGGGTGATGTAAGCATGTAAGGTCATTTTCCAGTCCTATATTGGCTTCCTTTCTACAAGGCTTAGACTCCACTACCTTTATCCTAAGACTGCCCAAACTATATGGTTTGATGGGTGGATCGGAACCTATTTCAATTCCTAAATTTTCATCCAAGGATGGAAGATTAGGTAACGGTTTTGGTTGAGGCTCCGGTTCATCAAAACTAGGAACTTCCCTAGAACTAAGAGTAAGGTTATCATTATAAGTATTCAAACCTATATCCTCTAGTTGTGTTTGGTTCAAAGGTTCTGCCTCAATTGGGATTCCTAAAGTCTTTTCTACTTCATCCGAATAAGTCACGGGCGGTGTGTATGCCTCAAATGATAGTAGGACTTGTGGGGTATTTAGCGGGCTTATGTTACTTACTTCATTGTTCCTTGTGTCAAGACCACCTATATCCTCAACATGTGTTTTATTATAATCCAACCCTAACATTTTCCCAAGTATCTCAAGTGCTTCTCTAGGCATCTCAACTTCTATATCCGAATCATAAGGATCATCCTCAATATTATGACTACTATATACAAATTGCCCAAAAGATTCATCATCTGTTTCTTGAGATTCATCATCATCGATCATAAAACCTAGGTCTTTTTGATCAATGTGATCATGTTCGGCTACATCCTCCATCACATCAAGGTCACCTATGTGTTCATCCTGTATTATGGTAGGGCCTAACCATGACATGCAGCTAGGGGGCTCATACGAAACTATCCTATGTGAAGGCTCATATGTTGCATAGGTTTCACTAAGTGAGGCATTTTTAGGGGTTGATGGAGCTCCTAAGGTGAATTCTTTAAAAGTCTTATGCACTTGGCCTCTTTTCTCAAGGTACTCAATAAAATCAATATAAGATCCTGTCCGCCTCATTTCATTCGTCCATCTTGGTATATCCAAACTGGTGTAATTATATTTTTTTCTGGTAAAACTCTAGTGTCGGACTTGGTGGATTCACGCTCTCCATAATGGTGAACGGAAGAGTAAACGGAAAGGTTTTTACGAACAAAGACACAAAGAAAAGATAGACTAAAGAAAACTAAAAAAATAAAAATAAAATTTTACTAGAAAGGAATCTAGCAAGTAGACGGTCTCGAGAAGCTTACAACCCCCACCAGGCAGTGTACCTGATCGATGTAGTATAGTATAATGACAAGTACCGGGGGATTGATCGTTCAGCTAGGAATAGTGTCGCTATGATTAGGAAACCTAAAGACTAGGTCTAAAGATGAGGGATGATTCTTTTTGTATTTTTTTAGTTTTTATAAAAGCAAGTAAAAATCTCGGTTTTGAAGGAGTTGGGCGGAATTAGTTGCTAGTCAACTAACCCAATTACTAAGATGCAATATAAATAAAAATACTGGAAATGAAAATAAACTAAATTAAGATAGAGGTGTGAGCAATATATGGAAGAATTGTGTTTACTTAGATTTCACTACTCCCTAGATATCTTTTAGAGGTTAATTACTTGTTACAGTTGCGTGGATCACGGATTGTATTCGTTAATACCATTCATGGGGTGGCGTACTTACTTCCCCAATCCTATAAGCCCCTACTTCACTCCTATGTCGAGCCGGCTAAGAAGCTCCTAACATGGGATCACTAGAATTTGCTCATGCATTAAATACAACCAATAAAACCTAGTACACATCGATTCATGTTTCTTGAGACGTTCAAGCATGTTACACAATGGAGATCTGCCAGTTTTCTTAAGCCTAAAATTGAAATCATTCATCCATTACAACTATAAACAAGCAATCAACCTATAATTAACATCTAGGTTTCATTACATCTAAGCAAACACATGATAGATCTAGCCTAGCATGTTGAAATCAAGACAAGCATAAGATATATTCAAACAACACATAGACATATTGAATGAATTGAAAGAGGACTTATCTCAATTGAACATGAAAGGTTTCAAGGGGTGAAAACCCTTGAAAATACAGTAAAAAACGACCTAGGGTTTATTAGGTTCGACCCTAGTATTTTACACACAAGTTCCTCCTTTAATGAATGAAAAATAGAAAAGTATATATAGATTCTGAGAAGTGACGGCGTCAAGAATAAAAGTCTGACGCCGTCATCTTGCCGCCAAATAAATTCTTCGGACTGCCTAGATGTAATCCCCCGTAAATTTCCCTATAAATAGTAAAAGTAAATCAAAGACTAATATATCATTACGTTAATTTATAACGTTTTTACCGATAACAAAATTTTTTTTTATTATTTTTATTTATTTAAATATGCTATGATACTTTGAAATCACTACGATATTCATGATCTCATTTTGCTTGGAACGATGCTCACACATGTACCACTATAGTCTAAAATCGCGAGAATATTAAAATTTTCTTTTATTCGTTACGAACCTGCATTTTCGAGACATTTCTCAAAATTACTATTCATCGGTTACTATTCACAAAATACTATTCATAATTTCATTATTCATCGTTTTTGGAGTCGGTTAGTGATATTGAGATGTTTTTCAAAAGTTTTACTATTCATGAAACACTATTCACAAAACACTATTCACTCTCGGACTCACGTAAACGTTTCACTAAATATTAACTAAACTTTCACTAATCACAAATTTAATTTTTACTAATCCTAACTTACACCTAACCGGACCCTTAATTAAGTTTCCAAGCCCAAAAATCTTATCCGGCCTGTTACTATTCACGGCCCAACCAAATTCAAGCCCAAATCTCCTATAATTATTTTCGTAACCATTCGACTAGACAAGTAAGAAACGAGCCTCGTATGCTCAAATCCTACACACGACACACACTTCTTTTTACACATACTCGTTCCTCCCCTAGCCAAAAATTAGAGTGTCGATTTTTTTATTTCTCACATCGAGTCTAGATACGTTTTTACTAGGCAAAGCTCATTTCCCAATAACGATTTCATAACATTTCACCCAATCCAAAACTTAACCATTTTAACCCATGTTTGTTTCTATAACTTCCTAAAATCATTTCTAAACACAAACTAAGTGTCTAAATATTTCAAAGTTATCAAATCTCAAACTATACACTAATTTACAAATCGGTTACTAAAAGAAATGGAAGTCGACATGCTTGTTACAAATAAACTAGTACTTCCTTAAATCAAGCACACACACTACCATATTTTATTCATTAGGAAAAGTACCTTGACCTTTTATAATATATTTCACATGTACCATGCCCTTATAATATTCCAAATGCCCATGTTTCTTTGCATTTTGAGGATGTCGACATATATGAAACCAAAACATGGAGTAACTTGTACTCTTACACATTAGGACTTTTGGTGCACAAGCTAACATCAAATCACATTAAAACTTAGACACTAGAACACCCTAGGAACCTTATATAAATCGCATGCATGCATGCTTGCATTTTCTACTTCCATGCAAACCAAAAATCCACCAAATATTTCTAAGTAGTGAACTAGGCTTTGGGTCGAAGCTTTGGGTAGGAATTCAAGGGATTCGTGTGGGTTTAGGAGAAACAAATTGTTGTTTGTGAACCTTGGTCGAGCACACATACACACTACGTACTCATATCACTCACTTCTCGACTCTACGTCTTGTTTTACCCACCATTTTGGTGTCGTAAGTTACTAACAAACTCTTTTTAATATTTATATAAAACTTTCATTTACATTATTTTTATACGCGACACACACAAATGCACCTCATTATTCGAAAACTAAATAAACGACATATATATATTTTACGTTCGTCTATATATTTTACACCCTAACAATCGAGTTATGTAAAGTTTTGAAACTAAAAAGCTACGTACAACCTATTTTAGAATACATTTCTAACGTATACAAACAAGTATCGAAAACTCTAAAATTTTTCTAAGTCTTTTGTTTTATAAAAACTTGTCCCATGCTAGCCCAAAACGCACGTATATCTTTAAATTTTACTTAACAAGCATGCCATTTTATTTCACAAACTAATAGTCCTCATGAAAAACAATCATTTTCGTATAAAAACTTTATAATAAAAATCGCGTTTTGAACCTATAAAAGCCACCAAGCAAACCGACTTGGAAACTAGTTTTGGAAAATTATTAGTATCGACTGGGCCTTAAGGCCCAATCATTTCAAAATAAGCCGAGTGAATAAGCTGAAGCTATAAGCTGTTGAACAACTTTTTCACAATCCTAACCCTAGCCCAAAACTCCCGTAGGCCCATTGGATCTAAAAATGCTAACGGGCTTTACATTTCGTTAAAAGCCCATAAGCTATCAAATTAACTTTTCGAACAAATAAGCTGGTAGAATAAGCTCAATAAGCTGTTTTGAAACTATTTAAGAAATAAAAACATTAAGTTTTGAAAATTGTGAATTTTGGACTAAAATTGCAAATTTTATGAAAATCGGGTAAAAAGTGTCAAGTTTCCAAAGTTTCGGTATAAACTGTCAATTAGTAAACTTGAGGATGAAAACTGATTTTTATAAACTCTAGGGTGAAAGGTGTAAGAAATATAAAGTTTTGGACGTAAAATGTAAATATATTTAATTTTGGAGTAACGCTAACGCCGTTAGGGTAAAAAGTATAAATTTTTAGAAAATACAAGGGCCATATACATAAAATTAATATTTTTATTTTTACGTTCCATTTTTATAATTTCACGTAACGACGTTACTTTTATTTTCAAACTATTATTTTTATTACTATTATTATTATTAAACGTTACGTTTATTTTCAAACTATTATTATTATTACTATTATTAATATTAAACGTTACGTTATTTTCAAACTATCGTTATTATTATTATTAAACCTTACATTAGATTTATATATATATAACTAAACTAAACGTACAATATATTATAAAACTAAAAGTTTTACTAACGTCAAATTAACCAATCATGCATTTAAAAACTACTCGCGATTAAAACACTAAGACTATAAAAAGCTAAAACTTGCTATACCTTATCTAGATCGTGTGTGGAGCCGTTCCCATTATTGAAAACTGAGTATCGATATTTTTATTCACTAAACCACTAACATGAGTTCATAGCCTCGCCTTTACTTGTTTAAATGGTTTATAAACCCTGCGAGGGGGATACATGCTAGTTTTTACAAACTGAACACAAGTATTTTCTTGGTATGCTTTACCTGGTCTCGTTATTGCTTAAGTACCTTTTTGCCAAAAGCCCCTCATACCATGAGCCTTAGTCACCCAAGAGGTGAACGTAAATAATTGTGGATAGATCTATTAGGGATTGACAATCCCCGTTTGGGAGTTGGAGAAAACAACCAAACGCACTTTATTTGAAATCTAATAGGTTACTGGCAAGGACCTATCCCGAGGGCCCCCTGTTACTATAATCCATCATTTATGATGAGATCTGTTAATCGGCTGAGTGTCATGAGCTTAATGCAATAACAACTGATTTTTTAACTTATAATTGTATACCGGTGCAATTATCACTTATAGCTTGTGTTCAACTTTTAAACTTAAACCTATGAATATCACTCAACTTTTGTTGATTTTTAGCATGTTTATCTCAGGTCTATAACGAGCAAGGATGGGACGGAGGAGCACGAAATTCTTACAAAAGCTATAAAATTTTTATTATCATTCGAAAACCTATTTAACAAATTTTAAAACCACTGGGACCTCATTTTTAAAACTCAGATATTTATAAAAATTCGAATGATAAATGTTTTTGAAAATCATTTTCTACTGAAAAACTATGAGCTGTGAAGTAACATCCAATCTTTATTCCGCTGCAAATGTTTTAAAAATAGGGGGTGTTACACTAGATCTGGGTTTGACGCCGTCACGTGTACTCCTTATGCAGGCCGTCACAAAATTAACTCTTGACGCCCTTCTCTTGATGCCTTCAGGTTTTCTCTGGGTCGTCATGGATTTCACCCCTGACACCGTCACATTTTTCCTCTTGACACCGTCATGTACGTTTCTCAGCATGGAAAATTAAGTCTTTGCCGTTTTCTTCACTTTTATGCTCCAAAAACGTCCAAAATGCTTCCTTTTCCTGAATTCACTCCCAAAGTACATAAAATCACAAAAGGAACGATTTAGGGCAATATTTGATCAAATAAATTCAATTCCGGGCATAAATGACCCCCTAAAAACGGTTCATTTTTCGCCTCATCATTTATGTTTTTTATTTGATTGTACTACTACAGTCAATGGATTATTTGTATATGTCAGGGACAATTTGTTATTTTCAAAATATTATGTGTATCTTGTAATTGTTTCAACAAATGTTTGTAAGTTTTATTCCGGTTGGTCATTAACGACGTAACTTTATAGTATAAATGGCTCTAACTAGGATTTACGTGCCCAAATATATGTAATGTAAATTGTAAACCATTTAGTTAATAAAAGGATACATTTGGGTCTAACATGGATCATTTTAATATGCAAATATATTAAAATAGAAATAATGACTCTTATAGTAGAAGTAAGCCATATTGTATTGATGAGGAAAGTCAAGTTGTAAAAGCAATGTCTTGTCAAGTTATTAGGCATCACATTAAGCCTAACATTTTTAATAAGGAGTACAAGTTGGGAAATGATTGTGGCAGGGCAAGTTGACCTTTACCATATCTGGACATAGAAAGTGGTGCAACTATTATATGATTTCTTGGGCAACATATCTAACTATAGGGCAACTAATACGAGTAGTTTTTTTGGACAAGCTGAATTTATTATATTAACTTGCAACAAATTTAAAACATAAGAATAAAAAACAAGGTTCGGCAACACCGAAACTTGGATACAGAAACAGCAACCATAGTATGTGTAAACATATTTGTATGCCGACTGACTAACTAAAATTAATAGTTGGTTACTGTATTATGCTATCATATGGGCGAGTCGTGTACTTCCCTTTTATGTGGTTGATTAGATATGAGTATTTGTTATGCTGTATGTGTTTAACTACAAATGTATACTTAAAAGCATATGTTGCACACTGGTACACGGTTGTGGAAAATAAAAAGGTTAATCACCTGATTTGTGTATACAAACAACGTACCTGTAAGCACTTCCTAACAAGGATATACCAGCCACGGTTGTTGTAGTCAAATGTGTCGCCGCTATCATAAAATGTTACCACGCCAGATGGTATTTGAAAGTGGGCAAGACACCAGTGTTTGTCCGTTTCATTGATCGGAATATAAACCTTGAGTATAAACAAATTGGACATACATTAGGCGGGAAAAGTATGTCCAAAAAATACATGCTTATAATATTCTTTATTATAATTCCTACAAATCTAAATCTGGCTAGTCGTATTGGACATTTTTTAAAGTGTTACTGTTTAACCGACATTGGTTTGAGGGAGAACAACATATAAACAATATATAGCTATTGATTCATCGGTATTCATGAATAAGCAGTACATCTCAAACCAACCAGATGAAATTAGTGAAGTATAAAGTGACCGATTTGGTAAGTTGGAATAAGAAAGCTTGTATTTAAGCGTAAGGCGGTAAACATATTACCTGATCAACATCGCTCCATGGACAGGGATACCTCTGGCCATCTGCATAAAACGATGGCGTGTCGTTTTGATGAAGAATCTGGAAAAAGTAACAACTAACCATCGCCCAGTTTGCATTATTGGGTCTCACATGCCACATGTAGTCAACCCACAAGTCTATGTGCTGCAAATTTTGAGAAAGGGCGAGAGGCAAATTTTATACACAACAAATGAGTTACAATATCAATTGTATGCTCACCTGCTCAGTTAGCCAACCTTTTCTAGTCGGGTCTAAGCATACTAAGCGTAGCCAGAAATTTCGGTCAACGGTGTAGTCATCGGACCATGGAAATTTACACGCCTGAGTGTATGGCGGTTGACCCAGGAATATTTCAATTTCATCGGTAAGCCAAACATTTTCCACAGTATGGAACCATCGAGATAGATCCTACAAACGTTATTGACTTTATAAGATACAAGGTCAAACAGGTAACAAAAGAAAATGTCAACTAAATTTTCTTCATGCCAATACCTCAAATCAAGGTTGAACTCTTGTAAGCAATTCAGCAATAGCTGGGTGAGTAACGTTAGGACAATGTTTTTTTATTCTCTGCCAAACCCGTTTAGCATTGTTTGATTCCGAAACAGGTTGCAAATAATGTCGTCTCTTGCTTGGATGTACACTAGCCAAATATCTTTGATAGTGGTCATATTGCAAAAACTCTTTTCTTTTTTGCTTCTTCTCCTCCTCCATCTTCAGCATGTTTTTTTCTTCCATTCGTAACCTCTTAGCCTCTTCTTGTCTTTTTAGGTTGTCTTCTGCCAACATCTGATCCTGTTGTATCTGCAACCTCTCTTCCTCTGCTAACGCCAAACTCAATTCCTCTTGAATAAGATACTCCTGAAACAGTATTTTGCGGATTACATATTGCGGTTTGTATATGCCACACAAATAACATGACGGTTTATTTGTATGCCTTGCAAATAACATATTGTACCTGAGCAAGTTCTTCATCACAATCAGGCAACGTAATCATTTTGCGGTATATTTTGTTAAGTGATTCACAAAATTCAGGCCTCGTGTTTGGGAAATGTGCTTGAATATCAAGTTTCTCCTGTGATATAATTATATTTGTACATCATTTAAAAGTGTATTGAAAGTATATATGCAGTTGTTATAAAAAAATTGTAATTGCATATCTAGTGAAACTCTTGAAGATATGTTTCATTTAATCAAGTAAATAAAGGTTATGTTTCTGTTGAAGATATGTTTGTGTAAACTAGGATAACGTATTACCCAATTTACTAGCAAAGAGCACCAACCGTAACCGACCAGTACTAAGTTTTAACCTACCAGTACCAAGCGTAACCGACCAGTAGTAAGTTTTAGCCTACCAGTACCAAATAAACGGAATAGTACACACTGTTCTTCCCACCAGTATGAACCCAAAGTGTTAGGGATAATTATATTTGTACAAGAACAGTACACACTGTTCTTCCCACCAGTATGAACCCAAAGTGTTAGGGATAATTATATTTTTACAACACTAAAAAGTAGATTCAAAGTATATACTCGGTTGTTGCAAAAAAACAGGTACCTGTAATCCGCCAGCTCTGTCATGAGCAATAACCTAAAAGATGAGGAAGAAGTTTTTTTAACCAGTATATTACATCAACTACAGACTGCAATCTTTTGATATATGATGGTGAATAAAGGTAACCTCAATAATAATCTCAAGTTTCAATACTTCGCCATTCAGCTCAGCCATGACACGATCCTTAAGCATCTTCGTTGTCGAACTATTACTAGGCCTACGTTGCGTGGAATTTACTTTCAACGACTCAGCGACACGTTTGCGTCCCTTTGCCAACCTGTCCAGATAAGCATCCACGAGGGTGCACTTGGATGTGGCTGCAGCCCTGGGAACGTAGTTTTGCAAAAAAACTTGGCTATCTATCCACCATGAAGACTCATACTCAGTTGTATTCGGTATGAGTTCCAAACGTGCAGTCGCGTCCTACAAATAAATGGGGACAAATAACGTATGTAACCTTAAAGGTATTTCACTGCTGTATGGTAAAAAAATTTATTAATTATAAAAAGATAAACCTTTGCAAACAGGGTGGAACGGTCACTTCTTTTGAATATCGACTTCCTAGACCAGGCTATCGCTCTAGGAATCACATTTGGCTTTTTTGTCCACAAACGTTCACAGCTCTCAAAAGACTCAAGTATCCAAATCTAAACAAACTGTAAAACACAAACATATCAATTTAACAAGCATTCAACATGTCGAGATGAAAAATTTCATCGATAAAAATAATTTTAAACCTGGAAAGCAAATACAAAGCGAGACAAAGTATACGTCGGAACATAGGTTGGGTTTTTCTTCAATCCTAAAAGGTGTTTATCCATGTGCTTATCCATTACATTATGTAGTTGGTCATATAAATGAGTCCAAATATGTTCACCCCACGGAAATGCATTCCAAGCTTCAAGATTTTCAACCAACCTCATCAATGTGTCATCAACTTCACATGTCAACAACCGACCCATAAAGATAACCTCTAGGACTAACAAAAGAGATATCCGTATTGCGTCTTGATCAGATAGCTTCCGAAACCGGTCTTCATCCTCGATGACACCAATGAGGTCTAAGTTGGTTACAATGAACCCTTGGTTATCAGGAAACACCCTATCACGGAATTTGAGATCACCAGACGTGTATACTTCAAAACTGACACTTCCAAAATCCAAGCCAGTCATTAGACAAAACTCAGTACGACCAAAATGCAGCGTATGTCCATCTAGGTAATAGATGAAGGGCATATCATAATGAGAGTCGTCCACTCGCTATTGTTTCCGTACCATGTAGTCTATTAGGTGTGTTTCATGTTCAAAGTATAACAGATCAAGCCATTGTCCAAAGCAAGGACTCCTAAACAAGTTCCGTCGCTTTGCATCTAATTTCTGATTTATTAACCAAAAGTAGTTGAGTTTGCTCCTAATGATTAGTTTCACTTCATAGTCCTGAAACAAAAACATAAGCTCAGTCAGAACCGACAATACATAAAAAAATTTAGTATGCAGACATGTATACAGGCGCCATAAACACTATCACCAAGAGTTCAACTGATACATACAAATGCATATTTAATAATCATTCAATGCCTAATTTGAACCTAAGTAAAACCACTTAGTATTGGACCATTTTAATAGACTGTTTTATCTACGCATATATCACTGCTTGTGAAGTTATTTGATTCATGCCTGACGTATCAACAAGTGTCAACTAAAGTGGATACAATAGGGGCTTATGAGTGATGAGACATTAAGAACCAAAAAAACAAATAAAACCGCCTTATGAGTGATTAGACATTATGAACCAACAAGTCTCAACTAAAGTGGATACAATCGGGGCTTATGCAATACAATCAAAACTCAAATGAAATCATAAACCACATAAACGGTTAAAAATTAACAAACAAACTATAAACCAACAAAAAATTGTACAATCCAAGTAACTTCTATATAAGACACAGACTAATATAACGCCAAACTTTGACACACCATAACGACTAACGATAACATTTCAATTATTTGACATCAAATACTTTTGGTGTCAATCAGGTCAATAGAATAACACCATAAACATATAATCAATAACGATTTAAATCATTGGTAATACCCTTTACATACCCTGTTATACCACATTTCTATTGATAAAATCAACAATCGTTGGTAATCTTTTTTTTTGCACGATCACTGTTTCATGAACAGTTACTCATTGTGCGAATCAACGAAACATGAAAAATAACCGGAACAGATTGAATAAGTTAAATAATACTGGATATTGAACATTGGAGATTGAAATAATAGTGAATCGATATTTTTTCTTAGTGTAAGGGGTTAATGGTGATACAGGATAGAGTGTTTGTTTTTAAAGTTTAGGATTATTTTTCTTAGTGTAATTTTGTTTTTTGTATATGATCCTAGGAAAAGTCAATTGGTAAAATACAGTATAATGTGTAAAATGACCAAAAAACCAGTTGCCCTATTACGGTTGCCCAACTAGGTATAGTTGCCCATAATACAAATACGTGACACGTGTTTCTCTATGATTGAAGTTGCCTAGTCTTAAAAAGTTGCCCGGGCTAATATGAGAATTTTCAAAAAAGGGGCTAGATATGCCTAACAGTTGGGCAACTGGGCTATTGTACTATTTATCCCATATATATATATATATATATATATATATATATATATATATATATATATATATATATATATATATATATATATATATATATATATATATATATATATATATATATATATATATATATATATATACATATTCGTATTCTAATGTTTAAGATTTAATGTTATGTTGTTTATTAAATGAAGTATTAGTTTTATTTTATGGTTTGAATTTAAAATAGTTGAGTTATGATAAGGAGTGTTTTTTTTTAGTTAAGGTGAAAAAAATTAAAGCTGATGTGGCGCTGACATGACACTGAGTGAAACTTCAACTCCACGTTACCACATCCTCTGCTCTTAAGGGCGTGCGTTTGGTTTATAAGTGGGGTTGGATTTGGATTTCGATTTGGATTTGAATTTGAGACAGGATTAGGAGAGAGAAATTTTATTTATTTAATATAATTTATAATATAATAATAATAAAAAAGATTTTTATCTAATTGAAAAAGTAAAAACATATGGATAAGAAAAGGACGGGGAGTGAGGTACAGTTGAGTTGTCAAAATTCCACCACAAATCCCACCCCTTATGCCCGGATTGAAATTCTAGAATTCATTTCATTGTTTGATACCAAACTATTTTTTTTGGTCCATTCCATTTCAAAGTGGCCAAAACCCCCATAACAAACAGTTTGTAAGCTTTTGTTTTTTTTGTTTTTATAATAAGAGCGTGCGCCTTGAGGTATGGTCACTAGCCCTGATGTTTGTGTCAAATCAGAGTCAGTATTTTACAATTCACATTCACACACACCCAAAATACCCTTTCTACCATGGCTTGAGCTGTTTCGTGTCATTTCGTAGTTTTTAGGCCCCACAACTTTTTTTTTTCATTTTTCAAACAAACTAAATTTTCATTAATTTAAAAAAATCATGCATATTTTATAATACGAAAATTAAAAATACAATACGAAAATTAAAATACATTACACGAAAATAAACATGCTTCTAGCTTTTAGATTTCTCTGTAATTGTTAATGAATTCTTCCTTCTCACCAATGCTTCTAAGCAATTCGTTCCTAGCCAACATCAATTTGTTTGCGTTCCTCATATCGGCTCCAGTCATCCTTTTAAGCATCTGCAGACCGTAGTCGATAAGGGGGTGATCAGGCAGTGAACCTACCCTTATTATTCCAGGCCTACGGCAACAAACTCGATCAGTAAAGCGATGAATCAAGTTCAAAAATTGCTCATCCAGTGTGATCTCACATCAAGTTCTTCTCATACTCACATGAGGATAGTTAGTCAGACATCATTTGGTTCAGTAAACATAGTATCCATTATGTGAAAAAACGAATGATAGTGGGAAAGTTTAAAAAGAAGTTGTGTGAAAAAATGAATGATGCTAAAAGGATATTTATAGGGAGAAAGTAGTCGTTGGAGTAATACGACTTCAAAAAATAAGTTGTACATGTATGAAACCAAACAAGCTAAATTTAATTCATTTAAATAAAAATACAATTACAATATGAAATTTAAAAAACAATACGAAAACTAAAACACAATCGTCCAAATTATTTCCTTTATGCATCCAATAATTTTTGCACTCATGTTATCTTGTATTTTGCTCGCCAATTTATTTTTAATCTCGTAATCTTTTCAAGATTCTTCTTCTAGAAAAGTATCGTTCGAAGCTACTTTTTATTCTGTAATGTCTTTGCATTCCGCGTATGCTTTCCTCATCATCTTTAGCATTATGTGCATTGTTAAACTTCTCAACTAACTCGATAATATCTTCATGAAGAATGTAATCCTCGTGTGTGGTTACGCCGTAATCTTGTCATAATCTTGGATCCCGTACTGTTCCTTAACTATGAAGTAACTTCTTAACATGGTTACGGCGTAGCCTTTTTTGCAATGAAATTCTTCTATGTCTTCAAATTATTACGGCGTAACCAAATGTGATAGTTACGCCGTAATCCTTGATCAGCGTTGACTTAGTCTTCATGTTTGAATTCTTAGCTACGGCGTAAAGGAGAGTGTTAGTTAAGCCGTAGCTTTCTTCTTAGCATACTTAAATGTGTATTGATGAGTGTGTAAATACTCATCATTTCTGTTACATATAAGCTGCAAAAACATATGAAAACGCACAGGAATGCCTTGAAATATATAAAATTATCCCTGGATTGTGTTTTTATGCATAAGGATTGAAAACTGATGAAAAACAAAACATTTCACATAATTTACAGTTTCAGTCCCTGAACTTTGGAAAATTGGCAAAACTAGTCCCTGGTAAATCAAAACTTGTACAAATGTCATAAAAGGTCCTTGGAATTCATAAGTTGTCAAGAAAAGTCCTTTAAAGTTTAAAAAAATGACAAAATGACAACTTTGGTCCCTCAACTTTTGAAAAGTGTCAAATTTAGTCCCTGGGTGTTTAAAAATGGAAAATTATCAAACTACACCCTTGTACTATTCTAAAAAGACAAAATTGGTCCTTATGATAACTTTTGAGAAGTTACAATTTCAACCCTTCAAAAATCAGAAAGTTACAGTTTTAGTCCCTGGAGTTTGTGGAATTTGCAGTTTTGGTCCCTAAGGTTTAAAATGGAAAAATATGCAATTATGGTCCTTGTACTAATGTTTAATTACAGGTTTAGTCCTTATGTGGAGTTTGGAAAAATCACAAAACAGCCCTCAACTTTACCTATATTACACATTTGGTCCTTGTGATTTATTAGTTAAAAACCAAACCGGATCCACCCTTAAACCAAAACTAAACCCATCAAAAACCAAATCCAGATCCAGTCCAGTCCACTTGGGCCCAAAATGAATCCAGCCCACCCCCCTTAGTTTAATAAGCCGGGTCAAACAAAGTCAAACACCACCACCCTGTATTCTCCTTCTTCCCCAAAACCACCACCACTGCTCACTCCCTCACCTCCCTCTGCAAACCAAAACCACCATGGTTTTGCTCCACCTCAACCCCCCCAGCTGGCCTAAAACCTCACAACCCTCATCATTTCAACCCACTCACCAATTAATGCTTCCCCACTACTCAACACTTCACCTCTTCCTCTACACCTCTGTTTTCAACCTAAACCCACTAAACCCTTCCAATCATGTCCCTTACACCTCCACAATCTTCCAAAGTTCTTTAATTGAACTGAAACAGCCACAAGCTACCTATTCCAGAATTGGCGCCAAAAAGGAGTTTAAACGGCTAGGATTACTCTGACTGAATCAATGGCTCAAGATTGGTGGGATTTGATCAGTGGACATGTGGAAAGCAGAAATATCTATATAATTGAAGAAAGAAGCAATGTAGTATCTATCTAGTTTTAATTAAATAAAATGTATGTCGATTTCTTAAGTTTTTAAGTTTCCAGTTCATGTTAAGCTTTAAAGTTTCAATTCTAGTGTTGTAAGTGTATTGTAAAACTTCCTTTAATAATAAATTCCAAGTTTGTTTATGATATCAGTTTATGCAAGTTTTAAGTTTCAAAGAAAATTCTTATGTTTCTTGATATTGTGTTCTTAGTTGATGATACAGACATAATAAGTTCACATAAGCTCCCAGGAAGTTCATAAGTGCTTCTAGATACCTTAAAACTTAGTTTAATCATTTAAACTCACAAATCAAAACTTGGTCAATAAAAGTCAACCTGCACAATCTTTTAGCTTGGATTCTGATTCAGAGTGATTTGAAAAGAGAAGCAGCTGTGGAAAATGGTTTAGGGACTCATGGGAGTCACATAAGTGTTTTTAGTTCTTGGTTCTTAGTTGTGCTTTGGATTCAATTTGTAAGCAATTTCTATTAATTTTTGCATTTACTGTTTCAGTAGATAAATAGCTTAGATTTTGGTAGTTAATTGTCCCTGTGGTGCTTGTTAGTGGATTTATAACTTAATATTGCTAGGTCATTGATTAAAAAATTTAAGTTGTTAGTTGATAAAAGTTAGACAGTCAAAATAGATTAGTAGTGATTAATAGGTTTAAGTTGCTATTAACTGTGTAATTGTGTTCATTAGATCTTAGTTCATCATAGTAAAGTGTTAGGAATCAGTTTCATGATTTAAATCATTGTTGTATAACATTAATCATAGAAACAGACCTGTATAAGGGTGTTTGGATCAAGCTGCCACAGTGAGTTGATGCATGTTATAGTGCTTAAAACTTGTTTATGCATGTTAGTTTAGATCATATTAGTCCTTATCTGTCATAATAAGTAGGTCTCAGTAGTGTAAAAGTCAAAATAGAATTTAATCTTATCAAATCTGTTAACTGTTAGTGTAAATCAAGTCCAAATCTTCATATTAGCTGTATAAGTGGTTAGGTTAACTTATTTTAATCTTATTACACCTTAATACAACATATAAAATTAACTAGGATTAATCAAAACTCATAAAAGTCAACTTCTCAAGTTTTACTTAAAAGTCAAAATTGCTCAGCTCAGTTTTTTACCAAAAACACAAGAATTGTTTAGAATTTAGGAAAGGGATTCAAGCTTTGATATTTTTAGGATTAATAATCTACCAGCTAAACTTTAGATTTCCAACTTGTTTATATTTTTGTGAAATTTATTTGTGGACCAAAATGCCCTTTGAATTGGACTGCAGGGCAAAGTCTTGCCCTGTGCACAAGTCCTCAGTCAATAATCATAAGCTTGCATAAGCTTCAAAATTTGACCCTAGCTTGTGAACTTTGTGATTTTGTGATACCTTATGGCTAGTTATCTGATATAAGTGCTTATTTGCTTTTAATTACTCATATGAATTGCTTATTCTACTTAAAACTTGTGCTATCAAAATAACTTTTACACTGATTACTCAGTGTAAACAAGCAAAACCACAAGCCCATCATAAGCTCATCACTGAGCTTTGGCTTGTGATCTAAGACTTTCCAAGAAGCTGAGCATCCCAGCTGTCTAGTTCAATGCTTAAATCTCATTTTCTAAACCTTTCACTAGGGCTGCTCTCAGCTTAAAGCTTGTTCTTTCACCCAGTTTACTGAGTGATCCAGTCAACCCACCCAACTTTATAAGCCCTTCAAAAGCTTATCAGTGGTCCCCATTGATCAAGCTTGTCATTGTGGATTCCTTACCAGCTCCACTTTATAGTCCATCACTCAATTGGTCCTTGTTAGCTTATTCTATAAGCTCAAATTGACCATCTTGGTTGTCTGTCAAGGGTGTTTGGATTTCAGTTCATTGATATTGCTTAAAAGCTTTTCACAAGCTTATTAGCTTAATTCAGTGAACTCACTTGTTCATACCTGTTTATATACCACATAAATATTATAATATCTTTTTATTTTCTTTGTTAAGCCTGTTTCAAAACTTGAAATAAGCTTTCAAGCTTATTCTCACTTATGCACTCAACTGAGTGAACCAGTTGGACCCCTCACTTCCCAAGCTCATTCTGAGCTCATCAGTGGGTCCCACACCCTATATCCTAGTTCTTCTAACCCCCCTCCTACCAAGGTTCATCCTTTGACCCTTTGGTTGACCTGCACACCACTGGACCCCACCTAGAATTGCACCCAAACCTTGTCCCATTTCTGACCCAGAACCAAATAAGCAATCAGCTTATTGTGGTCTTTTGGCTTATTCAGTGAGCTTATATCATCAAATATAGCTTATTCAAGTCCAATTAACTTAGGTGAAACAGATTTTACCCTTGTGGACCCCACATAAGCTCATTTGAGCTCATTTCTTTGTTTGGTCAAACCTAGTCAACTGTTTGGTCCAATAAGCACTCTCAGTGCTTATTTTTGATTTCTAAATTATTTGTTTTTGTAAAAGTTTGATATTTTAGGTATTTTATTAGATTTGTAAAAGAAAAAACCAAAAAAGCCAAACTTACTTATAGTGATAGCTTCTATTTAATAGAAACTATCTATTTAATTTTCCTTTTTAGCTTATTTATAAGCACTTTTGCTATTTTATATTTTTATTAAATCTCTTATATATTAAAGTAATTTTATAAAATTTTCCATAATTTTCTTTTGTCATCTAGTGTTATTTAGAATTAATATTAGTTTATTTAATAATTAAATAATAAATAAGAATTAAATAGCATAATAATTTTTATAAGGTAATACTTATATTTTATATTTTCCCTAGCTTCTATAAGTCATAAAATAATTTTAGAAATTTTCTTGTGATTTATACTGTTCATTTACTAGTTTTTATAATTTAATTATTTTAATTAGATAATAATTAATAAATAGCATAATAATTAATAGATTAAATTAAAAATACATAAAATAAAGTTTTTATAATTTTTTAGGATTCCCATGATGGTTAATTAGATTTATAAAATTTTTCATAATTTTCTAAGTTAGTTTAATATTATTTGTAATTTAAAATAGTTTAATTAGTTTAAATTATTATAAATAGTTTTTAATTAATAGAAAATTTAGAAAAAGACAAAAAGATTTATTTTTATTTTTTATACTTTCTTCAAGTTCTATTTTAGGTTTAGAAAATATTTTTATAAATTTTTAGTTTAAATTGTAGTATTTATAATTTTTAGTTGAATTTTAATTAAATAGTTAAAATAGATTTTAATTAAATAATTAATAATAAATAGATAAATAGTGTGAAAAATATAATTTTAATTTTAAAATAAGTTTTATAATATTTTAGAATTTTTAGAAATTCTAATTTTAATTTTCTAGACTTATTTTACATTTTCATAATTAATAGTTAATTATTAGATAATTAATAAATAGTTATTAAATAAAAATAATTAATTAAATAGTTTTTAATTAGAAATTAAATATTTTAAATTTATTTAATTTGCATTTAAGCCCCTAAGGCTTACAAAATCCTACTATAAGTAAATTTGTTTTTGTTTACGTTTAATTAATAAACGTTTACGTTTTTCTGTACCTTTTTCACGCGCACTTATCTGATTTCACGTTTTAGTTAATTTAGCTTATTAAAGCTATTTTCTCTTATATCTCAGTAGTACAAATCACTTAAACCCCTTTTCCTGTTCAATTCACCTGATCTTAAAGTCGTTTTATTTCAGATTTCACATCTCGTTGGGATCTAACGATCCGGGGAAACACTACACTCACCGGAGTATTGGTTTAGGCTGTCTGACTTGTTGACCATAACTTGGTTAATATTATCTGACTGTTTAAGGCCAATCATGTATCTTTGTAAGCTCTTTTCCAATTCCGCGTCTTTTTTGCTCCTATGCTCATTAATACTCTGGAAATGAAATATAAAGAAATCAAAGCATATATCATTAAAAATAGTACAAATAATGAGCATATTAGGGGGAAATTGACACTTAAATATCAGGACTATTTGATGTTATCAACGTGATCACTTATAAACACATACCAAAGAGTTATAGTGATAAAAGAAGAAGAAGGAAAAAACAAAAAAAAAAATTGTGCAAAGAGGATTGAGTTTTTCTGTGAAAAATGGCTCAGTATTTATAGGCAGCTCAAGGAGCGGTGGACGATCCCTTATATATAAGGGACCATCACTTTATTTAAGGGACCTTCTCGGCATATTTTGTCCTTTAGTGGTGAAATGTTATCTAGTGAAAATTTAACTGATTTGGGCGGGAAAAATAGCTGTTGGGAATTTGAAATTCAAATTTCAAATTCAAATTTATTTTTCTTTAAAACATTTCTTTATAAATACAAACATAATTTTTCTATTTTATTTTTGTAAAAATGTTTTGTCACATTTATAAAAATGTGAGTTTTAAGGACAAAAATATTTTCTTTGATCACTTAACAAAGTTGGTATAGTGTTTGTTCATACCTGAAGTGATTTAGACTTGAGCCATCGAGAGATGTTGATGTGTGCATGCATTGATGATTTGTGTAAGCGAGTAACTTGTGCACTTTACGTTATGTATTACAAGCTACATGTTTGTCATCATTAAAACATGAAGACACTATATAGATTAAACGTCGTAACGTTTGCACTAACACATATGAAGTAAATATTGGATATACTAACCTTCAAAGCAAATACAAATCTGTATAACAAATATGTTGCTTGGTATGTCGACCCCTTGATTACAAATTCTTTCAAATCCACCTTTCTTTTCTTTGAAACTGATAAGGAAATATTTGTTACGCTTTTAGGGGGTCATTTAAGCCCTAAATCGTGATATTATGGTCAAATATTACCTCAAAATCGTTCCTTTTGTCATTTTAGGTACTTTGGACAAGAATTCTGGAAAATGGAGCATTTTGGACGTTTTTTGAGTTAAAAGTGAAGAAAACGACAAAGTCAATAAACCATGCTGGAAACAGTACCTGACGGCGTTAGATGTCACAAGGTGACGCCATCATTTGATGAATCAAGAGGAGGATAACTATTTGCACTTGACACACCAGAGAAGAATTTCATGATTACAACGTGACGGCGTCACGTTATATTTCGAGTAGGCCATCACGTATCACCACAAAGAGAGACGGCCCAGAAGACAACAACAAGAGACGGCGTCAAGAAGATTAATTAGGCGTCAAGAAACCCTAATGACGGCGACTTGACGGAGTGAGGATCTAAAAGCTGATGCCGTCACCCTTGTATATCTATATATAGTTTTGGATTTTTCATTCATGAGTGTGGAACTTTTGTGCAAAAAACCCACCCCGATTTTTACAGCTATTGTAAGGGTTTCATACCCTACTTTCATCCATGTTCAATTAAAGATAAGTTAGGGGCTGTTTGATATAACTATGTGATTTAGCGCTGAATGATTTATTTACTCTGAATGATTAAAAGACTCTTAATCAGAATGTTTCTGAATGATAACATGATGTTTGACAAGTGTCCTGAATGCATATCTTTATCGGCTAAATGTACTATTTTAACATTTTTTTTATAGGAATGTATTTTTTTAAATTATACTCAGTTTTTTGTTTTTTTTATTTTTTTTATTTTTTTTATTTATTATTATTTTTTTAAGAAGAAGCAAATTTTATCATTTTTTATGTGTATCTCTAAACCACATGTTAAAAGCCAATATGCTTATTGTTGAACATTTTATATATACATCTTTTCTTAATTATTTAGTTGTATAATTTTAGATGTTGTCGATAATATATAAGTGACTGGCAAAAGTTAAAATGCCAAATAAAAAAGGTGGTTAATAAAATTATATAGGATAAAAATAAGTTGTATCATTTAGTGGACCGATAATATTTTTTGAAGTAGGTGCTAAAGTGTGCTAAAGTTAAATATTAAATCAATAATAACATATGAGTAGAATGAATAAGCGACAAAAAAGGGCTGCTAAAGTTAAATATTAAAATTATCATAATAATAAAAGAGCTTAAAACCCCACTGAATCATTTTGCATCCCTTGGATGCTGTGCCATTAAACGCCTACTAGAATGAATAAGCGACAAAAAATGCTGACCGATTTTGCATTGGACTCATTAAGAGGCTATCAAACACCCCCTTAATCTTTTAATCATTCAATATATCTATGTTTTGTTTGATTATCTTTTATGCTTGTCTTTCTTTTAACATGCTAGCTTAGGTTTTTTAGTGTTTGCTTAGATCTAATGAAACCTAGCTATTAATTACTGATTGTTGGTTTATTTGATTGTATTGGGTGATTGATTTCGCGTTAGGCTCTAGAAAACTGGTCGAACTCCTATATGGTAACTGGCTTGAACGTCTTGAGAAATGTATTCGGCTGTGTACACCGATGTTATTGGTTGTTTTTAACGCATAAGTGACTATTAAGGAGGCCATGATAGGATACTAAACGTGTCGTCATAGGAAGAGATAGAAGCTTATAGAGTTGAGGAAGGACGTACACGCCCCCACGATTGGTATTAAGGAAAGCAACCCTTCTTCCAAACAATTATAACAAACCAATTAGTTAATAAGAGATAGATAGGGAGTAGTGAAATCTAAGTAAACACATTTTCTCATCATAAGAAGTTCACCACATTTACTTTTATTGTTATTTAATTTTATTTGCATTAGTAGTTATTTTGGGTTAGTTGACTAGCAACTAATTCCGCCAACTCTTCCAATACCCGAGATTTTTACTTGCTTTCATAAAAATATAAAAATACAAATAGAATCATCCCTCACCTTTAGACCTAGTTTACGCAGTTTTCAATCCTAACAACACCATTCCCCTAGAGAACGATCAATCCCTCGGTACTTGCCACTCACTATACTACATCGGTCAGGTACACTGCTTGGTGGGGGTTGCAAGCTTCTCAAGATCCCTTGAGAAGTAAAACCTTTTGCAAGGTTGCAAAACCATGCATCAGAACAACATTATAAACCATGTCGTGAACTTCTAACCACATATGTTCCCCATAAGGAAAAGCTTCCGAGGCATAAAAATCATCAACTCGATTCACAATCTCGTCTGCCCATTACATGTCTAAGCTCCTGACCCATAAATACATAATCTAGTGCTAGCAGCAAACAAACACGCACATTGATTGGTTGTGTTTTTGTGCAAAACAATTTATCAAAATATCAACAAACATGATGTCAATGTTATCGTGAGACAACAAGACGTGGAGAATTACGAGTAAACCTTTTAGGAAAAAGATTACCTCGTAAACTTGTGAAAGTGATATTTAATTGTGAGACCGGGAAGTGATTTCCCGGGTCGTACCCCAACGAAGTGTGAATAGAAAGTTTCGTAAAAAGATCGAGATTAAAATCTTGTATGTTTGGTTGTGAAAGATTGTTTGGTTTTGTCGTACGTTAAATTGACGAAAATTGAAAATTAACAAACGAGAATGAAAATAAAATAACCTAAGGGGAAACAAAAGGCAATTGGCAAACTAGAGAAATCCTAAAACACTACGGGAATCAAAGTTAGGTATCGGGAATCCTAAGACACAGGTTAACAAATAAATGTGACGTTTATTTAAGATAAACGTCAACGCGTGCACAAAAATGTGAAATTTTAGCTACGCAAGTTCTACGGGCCCACAAATAATTTTCTTATAATCCTAATGATAAAAGAAAATTTTGTAAAAAAGAAAATTAATTTTCCAACAAAAATCCTATTTATTATGAATTAAATACTATTTGAGTGAAATTAAATTAAAATAAATACTTAGACTATTCTAAAAATTATGAACTTTTTCTGGAAATTAAATAAAGTTAAAATGGACTTAAGAAAAATAAAAAGTCTGGAAAAAAGTTTCTAAATAAGCTGGAAAAAGCAGTTTATCATCAAATAAGCAAAAACCAAGCAAAATCTATATAAAGGATTTAAAGAGGAAGGGTATGTTGAAAAAGTCCCAAGGGCACGTTTGGTTAAGTATGGTATGGTTGTGTCAGTGTATTGTGAGCCAAGGGAAACAGGTTCAAATCCTGCCCTTGGCTTTTTGCAAAAAATATATTTTTTTTTTATTTTCTTTTCTTTTTGCAAAATAACTTAACACCAAATCTAACCAACTTTTATGAATGAGCTTTTGATGAAAAGTTGGAAACAAGCTTGTGCAAAGCTTGAAAACCAACAGTGCAAGGTTTGAGTTACAAGTGAGGTTTTTTTTTTTTTTTTTTTTTTTTTAGACACTTAAGCACACACCATTCTAACCAATTAAGCCAGAAAAGCAAAACTAAGGAACAAGCTCAGTTGAGAACAAACAACAACAAAGAATTAACAACAAGGATCAACAAAAACAACTCTGAGGCAAGCATATGGATCAAAGCAACAAAATCAACAATAAGAATAATGTAGCAGCAGCAGCAAGTGAAAAACAAGCTAAAAGAAGGCTCAAGTTTAGCTGTCTAATAAGCACTAAAGGGGAATCTAACTCCTGAATCCTAATCACCACCTAAAGGGATTTCAAAAGCAACAAAATTCAAAACCCAAGGCTCAGATTTGAGCAATTTATGATCAAGTGAAAATTTGCAAAAACCTGAGTGCAGGGCAAGGTCTTTCCCTGCAAGTCACTTTGGGCACCCAAATAAGCCAACGCAAAAATTCACAAAAATAAACCAAACATGGGATTACAGAGTTTAGCTAGTAGACTTTAAGATGTAAAAATTTCAAAGCTTCAATCCAACCACAAAAATCACTAAAAATCTTGCAATTTTGGGATTTTCTGCTCAAAGATGAGTTTGACTTTTTCAATTTTTCATCCAAGTTGACTTATATGAATTTCTAAAGACCCTAGCTGCTTAATTATGTTATACTAACCCTGAATGAACATAAATCTACCAACATTAACTATTTATGTATTGAAATCAAGGCTTGAGTGTGCTAGATCCACAACAGTTAAACTGTTGGTGGCTTTGGTGTCCACAATCAACTTTGACAAAGAAAACTACCAATATTAAGGTTGGAATAAACCAATATATAGTTGAGAATGATATTCAAATGGTTTTTAACCAAAACTAACTTCAAGAACTTAGTTGAAAGACTTAATCCAAACACCCCTATACCTACTGTTTCATAGAAATAAATGAGCAATACAAGAAATTATACTAAGAAATCACTAATTTAACTTACACTAACACTAAGCAAGCATAAATGAGTAATAATGAGCAACAAACAACATTTATAACTAGGTGTAGCAGATTGTGCATAAAAATTAGGTGGATGGCTTACAAGTGAATCCAAATTGAGTAACAAGGTGAGAACCAGATTCAAAATCATCACCTAATGCTCCCCATGGAGCTCTAAACCAGACCATTCCTCCTTACTTCCTTCTGCTTCAACAAGTTCTACCATTTTTTTATTTTTATTTTTATTTTTTTTTATATTTCCTTGTATTTTCTTTTTTTCTTTTCTTTTTGTGAGTCTCTGTTGATGCAAGGCTAAGAAAAACTTTTGAATAACTTGTAAAAGTTTCTGAGGGTAACTAGAACACAAATAGGAGTGAGTAACCAGACTTTGCAAGTAAATGAGAAAATTGAATAAAATTAAAATTTCTTGAAAACTAAAATGTCACTGGAATTAAATTAAGGGCAAATGGCACAAAAAGGTACTAAACTTAAGGTCCATTTACAATCAAGGTACTCTTCTTTTTTTCTTGCATAAAAAGGTACCCAACAAATTTTTTTGGCGGATTTGGGTTTTTTACTAACGTTCGTTAACTCACTTCGTTAGTAAATTACATGTTTGATCCTTGAGTTTGTATAATTATTTCATGCACTATCCACCACCACCCACTACCACCTGCCACCACCAGCCGCACCACCACCTGCCACCTCTACCACCATCCACCACCACCACCACCAGAAGCTACCATCACTGCTGCCACCATTACTAATTCTAGCCTCATTTCTAAGAATCTTGTTCATTGACATTACATCAAACACATTACACACATCATTTTCTTCATTACTAATTCTATCATTCTTTCCTCTATTTTTTCCACTAACTTCTTGCAATTCCCAATTCAAGAATTCTTGTGATGCAACTCCTCTACAGAATTATTAGACATTATAGCTTTCCCTTTTTCTCTCCCCTCCAACCGTTTTTCCGCCCTCTCCCATCATTAAAAATCTTGAAATTCCTTCAATTAGACTGCAAATTGTACGTTATTTCAAAATCAAATCCGAGTAATTGATTCTAATTTCAATTCCGCATCTTTTGATCTTGTTTTCCCCAATTTTTGTCCTGTTTTGATTCAATTAGGGTTTCTTTTCTTTGTTTTTAGTTTTTTTTAGGCTTAAAATTCACAAAAATAAAAAATAACAGAGTAGTTCATTTGTATTGATGATTAGTATAAGCCTTTAGAATGGCAACGAACAAAAGATCTTCTAAGAGAACAATTAGGGCTCCGACCAGATTTGGGGATTCAATGCAGGGGATTCCCAAGAAGAATGGTGTTGCGGGTACTGTTTCAGGGGAAAATAAAGGAAATAATAAAGATAAAGATGTGAGTAAGAGTGGTAGTAGTATGGGAAGAACAGGGGTCAAGAATAGTGATAAGAAGGGGAGTTTTGGTTTGAGTTTTGGTGGTGATCTAAATGGAGATGGTTTCCCTACTCTGAGCAGTCAGGTAAGAAGCTCTCCAAGTAGTGCTAATAATCTGAGTAATGGTTTGAGTAAGGATGGTGATGATAGTTTGAATGCATGTGATAGTTTTCCTGGAATTGATACTGGTAAGAATTGTACTAGTGCTAATGAAACTGCTATGAACATGAATGCATGTGTTACCAATGATGTTACTAGTGCTGATATTTATGGTAGTAGTACAAAAGTAACTGATAAGCAGAACAATGTGAGTGACTGTGAGAAAGTTGCAAAAACTAATTTAGAGAATACTGATGGGAGAAAAAGTGAATTGGTTGACATTGTTAAGGCCATTGTGAGAAATAAGCATTTGGAAACATTGAAATGTTTATTAGTTGAGGGGTGTCTGCTTATTGCAAATGCACTGGCAATATTGAACGAGGATCGTGGTGGCAGGTGGTAGTGGGGAAATGGTGGTGGTGGTGGACGGTGGTAGAGGTGGCAGGTGGTTGTGGCGGCTGGTGGTGGCAGGTGGTAGTGGGTGGTGGAGGATGGTGCATGAAATGATTATACAAACTCAAGGACCAAACATGTAATTTACTAACGAAGTGAGTTAACAAACGTTACTAAAAAACCAAAATCCGCCAAAAAAATTTGTTGGGTACCTTTTTATGCAAGAAAAAAAGAAGAGTACCTTGATTGTAAATGGACCCTAAGTTTAGTACCTTTTTGTGCCATTAGAAGCATTACAATTGAAAATAAAACTTAAAACAGAAAACTACTAGGAAAATTGGATGCCTTATAAGGCTTTACAAGAGTCCTATTTATACTAAAACATGAGGTAGGTAAAACTTCATCCTTGTAGCTTCTTTTTGAGAGATAACAGCTGTGAAATGGTCCTTGGGACCTTGCGAATAAATCCCAACCCTTTAATTGCTTCCAAATTGATCCTAGCCCTTTGATGTGGTTTGGCGGGAAAAGGTGTTGTGGGGATTTGAGGATTGCCAGGGGTTAGGTATGAGTTTGAGAGGAGGGGGAGGTTAGTGGGATAGGGAATTGTGTTTTGGGGTGCTTTTGAGGTGGTGGTGGAGTGTAGCAGAGGTGGAGTGGTGGTGGTGGTATAACCAGGGGTAAAAGCGGGGTGGGGGAGAAGGGTGAGTTTGACCATTTGACCATGTTTGACCATTTGACCCTTTTTATTAATACAGGGGTGTTTTGGGCTTGGTAGGGAAACTAGGCCATGTGGAAGTGATGGATCAGGGGGTTTATGGTATTAGTGGGTTTGATGGTGTTTGGGGTTTCATAATACCAAGGGTCCGTTTGGTTTTAAATAATCACAAGGACCATTCATGTATCTTTTTGAAAATCATGGGGTGTTTCTGCCAATCTGCCAAAGTTTTCACAAGGACCAATCTTGCCAAATTTGAATATCCCAAGGACCATGATTTATAATTGTCCATTTTAAAATGCCTAGGGACCATTTCTGTCAAAACTCAAACTTGAGGGGCTAAAATTGTAATTTTTTGAAAATGCAATCCAAGGATCAAACTTGTCATTTTGGGATTGTTGGAGGACTGTTGTTGACTTCCCTTTATTAAATTCTCTCCAGGGACCATTTCTGTCATTTCTTAAAAGTACGGGGACCAATCTTGCCAAATGTGAAATTCTAGGGATTAAACTTGTACACTTTTGAAAACTTTTCACCCAAAGATCATTTTTGATTACTTTTGATTTTTAAGGACTTGGGTTGACTTTTCTTATAAATGCTCAGGGACTAGTTTTGTCAAATTTTAAAAGTTGGGGGACTGAATCTGCCAATTATGCAAACTTTGTTCATTTCTGTTTTCAATCCTTTTGCATTTGAAACATATAAAACACGATCTTTGAGATATTTTCTGTATTTTAATGCACTTATGGGTGTTTTTAAACGTTTTGCAATTCATATTTGACCAAAAATGATGAGTATTTACACACTCATCACACATCATCCTCGTCCGATATTTTCTCAAAAGTTTCGTTTTGAACAAGGCTTGAAAGAACACTCCCTTTTAATCTATTGATTCCTGGAAATACACGATCACGGAAACTAGAAACCCCACCACTCAAATGCCCTAAAGAAAATTTCCCAAATCTAAAACCTGTTATTAAACAAAACTCCTTCCTACCCAAGTCTATAGTATGTTCTCCAATATCAAAATAGATGGGGTTTTCGTAACTAGGGTTATCCACATTTCTTTGATGTTGAAGCATAAAATTTAGCACATGGTTATCATGCTCTTCGGTTCTTAAATTTAACCATGGCCCAATAACAGTGTTTCTAAACATATTATAACGTTCCTCTTTAAAAGCCAAGCTTTTCCCCTGGTTGTAAGTAAGTATAACCTAGTTTGGATGGTTACCTTGGCATTATAAACCAAAAAAAAAAAAAAAAATAAAAAATAAAAAAAACCCGCAAACTTAGCACGAATTTGGGTAACCAAACAAAACATAAAACTTACAGGTTGATGTCTCTTCTTCACTATTCTTAACAAATAAATCACATAATAATGATTTACGGACTCAAAAAGATGGTTTTAGGCTAGAACTGAATTTTAGAGGAGTGATTTAGGTGTGATTCACTTCGTGGTTACTGTGTGTGTATTAGATCTCAAATTTGTGTTACTGTGTATGTTTATGCTTGAAATCCGCGCAATTATCAAGAAATATTTTACTCAAAAGTCAAGGATTTTTTGATAGTTTCCCATAAAAATTTCACGTAGTTGTATCGCCGGTCAAGCATTTAGAAGGTCGAGCAGCAGCTAGTCGAGCATGTGGTTCGAGTAAAACAAAAGACAAGTGGGCCAACAAATGACTAGAGAAATAGTTAAATGTACTTTTGGTCGGGACACATGTCGCACATTGGGTGGGGTAGCACAGTCGCGTAGTCGCACATGACCAAATTGGGAATCGGATGCATTTCGTGACCTCGTTGTGGACCAACCTCAAAAAGTTGGCACATTTTAGGGATTTTCTCAATATTAATTGATATTATTGCATAATCAAAATTTTATGTAAAAAACCATGCATGCACAGGTATTATAACAATATAAGTATACAAAAATTACATAATTATATAGAAAATATTATCTAACAACTTTGTATATGCACCCGAACAGGCTTTACTACGCCAAAATAGAAATTTACAATCTTATCTAACTATTTTTAAGACGTTTCTATTAAATACCCGTGAAATTCATGGTTAAAGATAAAGTCAAATTCAAAACTCATAGTCCGTTTGGTTTATAAGTGGGTTTGTATTATGATTTAGATTTGATATAAGATTTAAATTTGAGGTGGTTTAAGAGAGAGAAATTAATGTTTATTTAAAAATATTTTATAATAAATTTTAAATACAAAAGTTTATTTAAATAATAAAATAGCAAAAATTAAAGAATGATACTTAAAAAAAAAAAAAAAAAAAAAAAAAAAAAAAAAAAAAAAAATCATTCCACCCCACATCATCACATTTTCATTTCATCTATCATTCCATCTATCAAAGTCCCATACCAAACAATTGATTACTGTCTTTTCAAGGCAAAACCCAAACCAAAGTGTCTTACCAAACGGCATCTCAAATCAATAGTTTTGCAGGTATGAAATCCGGTAAAAAGAAAAAATTGAAGTGAGAATAGAATAAGAAGGATTTTCAGTGACATATTTTAAATAAGAGATAGAATTTCAAAACAGGATACATCTATCTAAATGGTTGTATTATCTTTCTCATATTTTTTATTTTAATCCTAACTCTAGATTTGCATACATATATATTTCAATCTACCATTCACAAGGTTATAAATAGCGTGAAGCATGGCGTAGCGGCATAGCCAAGCCTCAAGCTTTAGCGTGAGACGTTGCGTTATAGCGTTTTTAAGGCGTGATTCAAAGCGGCAAAACATATTTATAGAGTTGTCAATATTAGTTAGCTACTAGGCTTAAAATTGAGTTATGGAGCTACTAAGCTCGAATAAATACTTGGAAATAAGCTCAGTCCAATAAATCTTTAAAGAAAACAAAAAAAAAATCTTAAGATCTTCAAAAAAAGCGCCACGCTACGCGCTATAGCGCGCTATATCACGCTATATGACGCTTTATTGCACGCCACGCCTTTAGACGACGCTTTGGCATGTTTCGTAACGTGGAGGTCACGCCTCACGTTATGGCGACGCTATGGCGCCGCTATAGCACGCTATTTAGAACCATGACCATTCATACAAAATCCACTTTTTTCACCATCCAAGTGATGCGCTCAATACCTATGTTTTAAAAACCGTTTTTCTACCAACCCGGTTTAGCCGCTGGTTCACCGGGTCACCGATTCAACCAGTTGAACTGTCACAACTCACCATTTCAGGTCATTTCGGGAACTTTGGAAAAACACTATTCATAAAACACTATTCATCGTTTTACTATTCATCATTTTCGAGGTCATTTTGATATTCTGAGAAACTTTTGGGAAATTTACTATTCACTAAACACTATTCATTTCCGGAAAAGTTTTCACTATTCACTTGCATTACTCATTTCATCGTAAATTTAGTTTACGGGTATTCAAATTCGCGTAACCGGATTGGTTTAGGTGCGAATTCATTTCATTAGTGCTAAGGACACTGCATACGGAC
Source organism: Artemisia argyi (assembly GCA_030686995.1). NCBI lineage: Eukaryota > Viridiplantae > Streptophyta > Magnoliopsida > Asterales > Asteraceae > Artemisia > Artemisia argyi. The sequence goes on along the minus strand of CM060709.1, from coordinate 271,261,577 downwards.
TAGAGACAGTTCGCATATCATCATAACAGCATTTTCATGTTATACCACTCTTAGGATTTTCAAATTTATATATTTGATACATTTAACGTTTTTACGTATAAGTATTCATAATAAACGTTAACACCCGGTTTATACATGACGAATATATCTAAATATTCCCACGATGGTCCCGACCTATTTTTATATCCATTTTAACATCATAAAACTTATAACATTCAGTTACCCAGTATTTTGGAAATTTATTTTATTTATAACGTACGCGTATGAATATAACGACGGTTTTCGTGAAGACTAAACAATAATCACCCGATCACTCAGTAAATGTACCCAACATATTTTTAATATGTTTTTAACATTATTATGACTTTATTTCATCCCGGTTAACTTCGTGAACGTTTATTGCTATTAAACCCGGTACCCGATTTTAACGAATAACACGTAATAACACTTAACGCTACACTAGATTTCTAATTAAATACCAAGTACCCCTATCCCCCCCCCCTTCTACCCTTTGAAAACCGGCCACATGATACACCCCTTAACCTTATGCATTAATGTCCTAAGTTTTATATTAATAAACCTTAAAAACCTTACTTTACCAAAAACCTAAAATCATAATCCACACTTTTAGAAAGATCAAAAGTTATCTCATCCCTTTCCTCTCCTTTGCAAACCCACGACCCAAGATAAACACCAAGATCAAGTGATCATTTTTCAAAAGTTATAACACTAAACTTGTTCCTTTTACTTGCCTAATCAAGAATCAATCAAGAAAAACACAAGAAATCCAAGCATAATCATCATCTAATCATCTCATTTTATCAAGTAAGTTATCCACTTTATTTTTACATGAATCATCTTATATTTACTTGTATTACATGATTTCCATGCTAAAAACCATGTACAACTAGCTATACCACCATTTATTTTGTCTAAAATGGAACATACAAACCCTAACTTTTTATTTATGAATCCCCTTGCTATAATAACTTGGTTAGGAGTCCATGGCACCCTAAGAAGGTGTATGGTAGGATTAGATTAGCTATGTGGTGATTACAAGAGGTTTGGTGATGGTAGAAATTAGTTATAAACCTTGAAAACTTGATTTGGAGCATGTTTTAGACATGCTGTCCCATTTTGCGAAAATCTGGAAAATCAGTAAACACCAAGGGAACTTTGGAAAAATTTTTAGAAAATACTTTCAAAAACGAAACTGTAGGCGAAAGAACGGATTAAAAAGAGTTTATAACGAAGGAGTTATGATATTTGCAAGATTGTTGACGAAAAGTATTTTCTGGAAATTAGTTGCTGTTGGACGTTTTTCATTGGACAAAAAGAGACTTTAGACGTAACCCGGAGGAGCCGAGCTTTCCAAAATATATTACTACATACTAAGACGTAACCGTGGACATAAAGAACAAGTAAAACGGACAAGTAACGACAAAGATATTCACGTTTGAATATCGGCTAAAACCATTTTTATTTGGCAGCTTTTAATAAAAATGGACACTAAAACTACGAAGTACTTTTATTAGCTAGAAATAATATTAAGTACCAAGCTTTATAACTAATGTAGTATTAGTTATTACAAGAATATTTTCATCATTTCAAAGCGATATTTCAAGGATTACAACCCGAGTATTTCAACACTAACATGGAAACTTACGATATATATATATATATATATATATATATATATATATATATATATATATATATATATATATATATTGCAACTAGCTTATTATATTTTCTAATAGCAATATTTTTCCAAATTCTTGGATTATATATTTTGATAACACAAGTGTTTTCCAAAGAGTAGAGTGGTATAGGAACATGAGCATGGACATTCATAACATTATTTCACGATCTAAATTAGATCGTTCATCATTCATCATAGGTTGCGGCAGTTAACCGATCATTGTTGTTCACTTCATTTTATTTCAAGTATCATCACTTAAGGTGAGTCATAGCCCCTACTCTTTTAATTGTTCTATCAACTCTTTGGGGGAGATACATGCTACTACTTGCTTACTTGTACGGATTCACGTAACATTATACTTGATTACATTATACTTGATTTCATTATTCTTGATTACATACATACATGATTGATACATGCACACATACTCACTATTATACTTTGGGAAATGGCACCCAGTAATCATACATACATACAGATTTCCAATGGCCCCAGATTAAGTTGCTGGGCACAACCATGGATACATACATACAGATTTCCAATGGCCCCAGATTAAGTTGCTGGGCACAACCATGGATACATACATACAGACTTCCAATGGCCCCAGATTAAGTTGCTGGACACAACCATTGAGACATACATACAAACATGAGGTCTTCGGAGATGAAGTGTGGACTCACTACTAATTGCTTAACTGTTGTTATGAACTCATACATATCTTAATCATATTATTTTGTAGCAGTGGGTTGTAAACACACAGGTTACAAGTCTCTTATGGCGGGACTTGCAACTGAGTGGATTTACGATGCCTTTGCTGTGAGAACATTCTTTATAGGCTTTTCAGCTGTACTAAGACAAACTCTATGAACTCACCAACCTTTGTGTTGACACTTTTAAGCATGTTTATCTCAGGTTAGGAAGGCGATAGCAGGTTTGTGGAGCTGAGAGTCTTAGGGCATGCTTTTGGAGACTTTCACTTTTATCGTTTACCATTCGATACACTTTAAAAACTTATGTATCATTCTACTTTGGGATCTTTGTTTTGTAAACTATGACTTTTATCTATTCGAATGGTAACTTTTCAAAAACGTCTCATTTAGAGTTCGTTTTCTATATCTTGTACTTTGTGCCCTGAAGTAGCATCCCAATGACACAGTCTTCCGCTGCGGTATTTTGGGGGTGTTACAGATTGGTACCAGAGCCTTGGTTATAGAGAACTAGGTTGTTTTAGAGTCTAGACTATAACTACATACATGTAGACTCTCCTCCCTATCGCCTTGCACTTTACATACACATACGCTTGCTGGTAATTTATTTATTTTTGGACCCACGCTATTAGATACTTTGTAGAAACCGTTAGAAACTAGACTTCCCAGTGACTTTAACACTTAAGGGAGAACCTTTTGTTCCTTCGTACTAAGCGTGACATTCCCTAGATGCCCATTTAAGCAACGTCTACCACTGAGATATGTGTGCCTGGTGATATGTACACTTGTGAAAGGAAACATTTATAATTGTGGTGGCCAACATAATTATAAGTGCTTCACGACACACGTGGACATATGACTATGCAGATGTAGATCGGTGTTGGCACAACTTAGGAAACAACTGGTAGCACGGTATTATATATGAGGATGTTAAGTATAGACTTTGGTTAATCAACGGTTTTCCCTCATCACTGACGTTCACTAAACCCAAGTAACGATGGTGGAAGAACTGGTGGACGTGGAGATAGAGGAGGTGGTCACGGAGTTGAAAACAATGATAACAACGACGGTGGAAATACTGATTTTGAAGCCATCATCGCTCGACAACTTGAAAACTTTCTCCCCACTATTGTCACTCAAGTTGGCGATCATATGAATAACTTGGCAAACCACGAAAGCGGAATTAACAACACCAATGGTATAGGCCAGAATGGTAATGGTAACAACAACATTAGGACCGGATGTACGTATAAGGAATTTACGTCATGCAAGCCAATTGATTTCGATGGTGTAGGAGGCGCGTTGGTGTATACTCGATGGGTTGAAAAGATGGAGTCGGTGATCGACATTAGCAACTGTGCAGCACATCAAATGGTGAAGTATTCCATGTGCTTACTATCAGGAAAGGCATTGACATGGTGGAATACGCAGATTCAAGCTAGGGGTAGAGCGGCAGCTGTAGGTATGACATGGGATGATTTTAAGGCATTACTGAAGGAGGAATACTGCCCGGATAATGAGATGCAGAAGCTGGAGGATGAACTCTATCATCACTCTATGATAGGGGCTGGACATGCAGCCTATACAGATCGATTCCATGAATTAGCCAGACTAGTTCCACACCTAGTTACCCCTGAGTCCAAGAGGATCGAGAGGTACATATATGGTCTTGTCCCAGAAATTCGTGGGACTGTGAAAACAACTGAGCCTTCTACAATTCAGAGTGCAATATTGAGAGCAGGGACTCTGACAGATGAGATGGTTAGAAATGGAAGCTTGAGGAACAGTGATAAAAGGAAGGGAACAAGCGAGTTAAACAAGCAAATGGGCACAATAGCTGACAACAAAAGGGCAAGGACCTTTGCGGCAACTAATCCTGGTCAGAAAGAGTATTTAGGCTCGCATCCTAAATGTACGAAATGTAACTTTCATCATCAAAAGATTGCGCCCTACCGTGTGTGTGCATTTTGCAGACAGTCTAGTCATTTTACAAACAAGTGTAGAGAACTAGCAAATGTGGGCAATATGACGAACAACCAAAGGACATGCTATGAATGTAACAGCCCGGATCACTTTCGGAACAACTGTCCTAAGTTGAAAAGAAATCTTAACCAAGGAGGCAATCGTCCAAACTTAGCAGCAGCAATAGAAGGGCCACGAGATGAGGCCAATGAGATTCCACCCGCAATTGGCAGAGCTTACTTCTTAGGAAATCCTATCACCCAACATGTCCGCGGTAGCATAACGGGTACATTCTCTTGAACAACTATCGTATTTTAGTAGCACTTAAGTCTTAATATAGGACTTATACAAAACATTGACTAATCTGAGACCTAGCAGCATTAACCTTAGTCATACTAACATTAGTATTTTGATTAGTGTAAGCAATTCCAAAGTCGAGCCAATCTTTCAAAAGATCTTTTTCAAGGATGTTGAATCCAGATCTTGATTTTTAGCTTGGTTCTAGTGACTGTTCTTGTTTGATTGGGTTGCGAAAATCAAGCTAAAAGTTAAAGTCATCACTCAAACCGATTTAGCCTAATCTCATGACTGTTCTTGTTTGATTGGGTTGTGGGATTAAGTGAAAATCGGTTACCTAAAGGATTAACCTAAAGGAGGTCTTTTGAGGATTATGCTCGGGATTGGGAAGGTTTGCCTCATCAAGTCTGACCACGAGAACATACCTATTTGGATAGGAAACCCACATACATAAGCTTTGACACATTTTCTTAAACACACATTTAACTGATTAACTTTAACTGAACTTCGGGACGAAGTTCCTTTTAGAGGGGAAGACTGTCACAACTCACCATTTCAGGTCATTTCGGGAACTTTGGAAAAACACTATTCATAAAACACTATTCATCGTTTTACTATTCATCATTTTCGATGTCATTTTGATATTCTGAGAAACTTTTGGGAAATTTACTATTCACTAAACACTATTCATTTCCGGAAAAGTTTTCACTATTCACTTGCATTACTCATTTCATCGTAAATTTAGTTTACGGGTATTCAAATTCGCGTAACCGGATTGGTTTAGGTGCGAATTCATTTCATTAGTGCTAAGGACACTGCATACTGACTAGAGATAGTTCGCATATCATCATAACAGCATTTTCATGTTATACCACTCTTAGGATTTTCAAATTTATATATTTGATACATTTAACGTTTTTACGTATAAGTATTCATAATAAACGTTAACACCCGGTTTATACATGACGAATATATCTAAATATTCCCACGATGGTCCCGACCTATTTTTACATCCATTTTAACATCATAAAACTTATAACATTCAGTTACCCAGTATTTTGGAAATTTATTTTATTTATAACGTACGCGTATAAATATAACGACGGTTTTCGTGAAAACTAAACAATAATCACCCGATCACTCAGTAAATGTACCCAACATATTTTTAATATGTTTTTAACATTATTATGACTTTATTTCATCCCGGTTAACTTCGTGAACGTTTATTGCTATTAAACCCGGTACCCGATTTTAACGAATAACACGTAATAACAACGCTACACTAGATTTCTAATTAAATACCAAGTACCCCTATCCCCCCCCCCCTTCTACCCTTTGAAAACCGGCCACATGATACACCCCTTAACCTTATGCATTAATGTCCTAAGTTTTATATTAATAAACCTTAAAAACCTTACTTTACCAAAAACCTAAAATCATAATCCACACTTTTAGAAAGATCAAAAGTTATCTCATCCCTTTCCTCTCCTTTGCAAACCCACGACCCAAGATAAACACCAAGATCAAGTGATCATTTTTCAAAAGTTATAACACTAAACTTGTTCCTTTTACTTGCCTAATCAAGAATCAATCAAGAAAAACACAAGAAATCCAAGCATAATCATCATCTAATCATCTCATTTTATCAAGTAAGTTATCCACTTTATTTTTACATGAATCATCTTATATTTACTTGTATTACATGATTTCCATGCTAAAAACCATGTACAACTAGCTATACCACCATTTATTTTGTCTAAAATGGAACATACAAACCCTAACTTTTTATTTATGAATCCCCTTGCTATAATAACTTGGTTAGGAGTCCATGGCACCCTAAGAAGGTGTATGGTAGGATTAGATTAGCTATGTGGTGATTACAAGAGGTTTGGTGATGGTAGAAATTAGTTATAAACCTTGAAAACTTGATTTGGAGCATGTTTTAGACATGCTGTCCCATTTTGCGAAAATCTGGAAAATCAGTAAACACCAAGGGAACTTTGGCAAAATTTTTAGAAAATACTTTCAAAAACGAAACTGTAGGCGAAAGAACGGATTAAAAAGAGTTTATAACGAAGGAGTTATGATATTTGCAAGATTGTTGACGAAAAGTATTTTCTGGAAATTAGTTGCTGTTGGACGTTTTTCATTGGACAAAAAGAGACTTTAGACGTAACCCGGAGGAGCCGAGCTTTCCAAAATATATTACTACATGCTAAGACGTAACCGTGGACATAAAGAACAAGTAAAACGGACAAGTAACGACAAAGATATTCACGTTTGAATATCGGCTAAAACCATTTTTATTTGGCAGCTTTTAATAAAAATGGACACTAAAACTACGAAGTACTTTTATTAGCTAGAAATAATATTAAGTACCAAGCTTTATAACTAATGTAGTATTAGTTATTACAAGAATATTTTTATCATTTCAAAGCGATATTTCAAGGATTACAACCCGAGTATTTCAACACTAACATGGAAACTTACGATATATATATATATATATATATATATATATATTGCAACTAGCTTATTATATTTTCTAATAGCAATATTTTTCCAAATTCTTGGATTATATATTTTGATAACACAAGTGTTTTCCAAAGAGTAGAGTGGTATAGGAACATGAGCATGGACATTCATAACATTATTTCACGATCTAAATTAGATCGTTCATCATTCATCATAGGTTGCGGCAGTTAACCGATCATTGTTGTTCACTTCATTTCATTTCAAGTATCATCACTTAAGGTGAGTCATAGCCCCTACTCTTTTAATTGTTCTATCAACTCTTTGGGGGAGATACATGCTACTACTTGCTTACTTGTACGGATTCACGTAACATTATACTTGATTACATTATACTTGATTTCTTTATTCTTGATTACATACATACATGATTGATACATGCACACATACTCACTATTATACTTTGGGAAATGGCACCCAGTAATTATACATACATACAGATTTCCAATGGCCCCAGATTAAGTTGCTGGGCACAACCATGGATACATACATACAGATTTCCAATGGCCCCAGATTAAGTTGCTGGGCACAACCATGGATACATACATACAGACTTCCAATGGCCCCAGATTAAGTTGCTGGACACAACCATTGAGACATACATACAAACATGAGGTCTTCGGAGATGAAGTGTGGACTCACTACTAATTGCTTAACTGTTGTTATGAACTCATACATATCTTAATCATATTATTTTGTAGCAGTGGGTTGTAAACACACAGGTTACAAGTCTCTTATGGCGGGACTTGCAACTGAGTGGATTTACGATGCCTTTGCTGTGAGAACATTCTTTATAGGCTTTTCAGCTGTACTAAGACAAACTCTATGAACTCACCAACCTTTGTGTTGACACTTTTAAGCATGTTTATCTCAGGTTAGGAAGGCGATAGCAGGTTTGTGGAGCTGAGAGTCTTAGGGCATGCTTTTGGAGACTTTCACTTTTATCGTTTACCATTCGATACACTTTAAAAACTTATGTATCATTCTACTTTGGGATCTTTGTTTTGTAAACTATGACTTTTATCTATTCGAATGGTAACTTTTCAAAAACGTCTCATTTAGAGTTCGTTTTCTATATCTTGTACTTTGTGCCCTGAAGTAGCATCCCAATGACACAGTCTTCCGCTGCGGTATTTTGGGGGTGTTACATGAACCGCCAGGTTGAACCGGTTCTATACATATACAAACTTTTTTTTTAATATTTAATAATTAGTATCGCATGATCTCATAATTTATTTGTTTTTATTCGTACATTCGATTAAATCGATGAAAAAGATTGGGACTATACCGATAAGTTTTGCTTTTTAAGTCTATATCTAAATAACTAGTTATAATACCCGCGCACGCGCGAGTTTTTTTTTTAATATTTTGAAATAATTATTTAAAAATTTTAATTATATTGTTAATTGCATCTTATTTATATTTTTTTTATTTATCTTCTACTTCTGTTGTGTATAAATATAAAATAAATAATCTTTTTTTAAAATATTTTATCTATATTTTTTGTATTTATCTTCTACTTGTGTTATGGATAAATATAAAATATTAACTAATAAGAAAATAATCTTTTTTTTAAATAAAATTATTACTAAATCAGGTATGAATTGACTTTTTTGAAATGCAAAATTCTCAATAAGGGTTTTGTTTTATTATATAAAATATATAGCAAAATATTTCAACAAGTGGTTCTAAATCATAATAGTCTATGGTAAAACTATATTAGTTGGTGATTCTAAGATCATGTATAACTATAAATTTTAACAAACATAGTCATCATTGCTTCAACTTTTTAACTAAACTTAGAAAAGTTAATGGAAAAAATTCATTTTGTTAATTTTTTTGATAAAAAGTCATGACCCGGACGGGTTTATCAAACCGGGTCAACGAAAAACTGACGGTTCAATCCGGTTCTCAAACAAGCAAAAACCCGGTCCTATCTGTCCCGGTCTCCGAGCCGGTTCCAGGTTGAACCGGCCGGGTCAAAAGGGTTTTAAAACATTGCTCAATACTTCCCAAACAAAAAGCCCGCCAAAACACTATCCTCTTCTCAACGCAGCTATCAGCTTGGCAGTCAAAGATTACATACATCTTCACCCATCTACCATTTATTTATTCTTAGAGTTTTCAATTTGGTTGGATCTGTGATAAATTGAAGGTTTTAATTTACCTTTGTTATTCTTTATTACGGGTTTCCATTTGAGATGATACCTCTATAAGGCTGCTAGCAATGGGCTGTAAAATATCGTTCGTATAAATCGTTCGACTGATTTCGAAATCGGTTGTTGCCATTGTGGCGAATATCGGTTGCCGGATGAAAACTTGCATATCGTTCGAGTTTTCGATCGATTCTTCAAACACTTTCCCACTTGTAACCGTTTGTATATTAAAAAAAAAAAAAAAAAATTTTTTTTTTTTTTTTGAAGGGCAAAAAAAAAAAATGATGCAATATGGGTTGTCACTGTGATGAGAGAGATAAATATGGGTTGATGAGAGAGAATGCTGAGGTGGCAGCCGGAAAGATGATGCAATATAGGTCACCACTGTGGGTAGCCTAACTTTTTATGTTTACGTTCAATTTCCATTCATTTTCTAAATTACTTTTTGGAATACAGTCTTTGACTATGACGAATTCACGACCGCCGGTATGGTATGTTTCTTATGCCTAAACCCCTATTGTGTAATACTTAGAATTTATTGTTGTATTGCATCACCTATAATCTGTCTTCGGGGTTTGGGAATGTTACTTAATTTGTTGTCCCAAGTTACTGTAGTAAAAATGAAGGCAATTTGACTAACCCGCCTGCCTATTTAGACCCTGTTTCAAAGCGCCCAAGAATAGAATTAAGAAATTGATGATACGGATGCTGCTTAATACCAAACAAACCTTTTAGTTCGAATTGTTACAGGTTCTTACTTCAACTATATTAGGTAAAGAAATAAAAGATTAGAAAGTTTATAAAAATATTTGTGTTCTTTAGTAGGAAATGAAAGAAAAAGTAATAGGTTTTTGTGTTATTGAGTTGTTAAGGATTGAAAAGTTTGATAAATTTACAATTATACCCATGTTTAAAATGTTTAAAGTTAAAAAAAGTAAAGACAATTTTGTCTTTTAACATGTAAAAGCTTGCTTTCGTTTCATTTCCTCGAGTTTTATCCAAAATCTCCCTTTCATTTCCCTCCTAATTCTTTCTTTTCCTTCCCTAAGAAAAACTCAAGAACGCAAATTTGTTTAAGTTCCTTTTCCTTCCTTTTCTTTTCTTTTCAAAACTGACTCGAGAACAGAGTGTGTATGCTACAGCTTTGCATTATTACGTCTACCATGTGATTCTTCTTATAAATGTGAATATGTGATGTGTAAGATTAGTTGCAGAATTGAAATTTCAATTTTGTACAACTTAGCTCTTTATGATTTGTGTCACATTTTTGCCTAGACATCTACAAACTGATGTAAGTGACAGCTTTGTAGTTTAGTTAGGCAACGTTTATATGACTAGATTTTTGTTTGAGTTTTGCTCCCTAATTCGCTTTATCTTTGCTTCCATTTTTCCTTATAGTTTTGGATTTTAGCTGATATCTCTATATTCTGTAACTTAATCTGGCTTTATGTTTACGTATGATTCAGTTATTTTTTTTATTTGTTTTATTTATTTTTTATTTTTAACTTTGGGAATAGGTTATTGAGCCACTGTAAATGTGTAAAAGATGAGGATGATTCGAGAATGATGATGCTGGTGTGTTTTTATCATCAAGTAAGTATAGCTGGTTATCAACGTTTTACAAGAGAATTATCATCATCATATGCAACACTTTATACTTCAACTAGTTCAACCATGATCACCTTTTTCTCCCTTTTGATAACCCTTTCCTCATCCCTCTTTTGCTTTCTCAACTACCTAAGGCTGTCCTTATTGATTGTGGTGCGACAACAAGCTCGGTGATAGATGGTCGAGAATGGCTTCCTGATACGGGTTTTATTTCTACAGGTACTTCAAGAAACCTTACACAAACGGGCCTTGAAATAACTTTGTCCACTGTTAGATCATTTCCTTTGCTACATAATGATATGTTGAGAAGAAAGCTGTGTTATGTTGTCCCGGTTTTTCGTTCAGCAAACTAGCAAAGTATTTTGTTCGGAACGTATTATTATGGGGGAGTTAATCGTGGTGTTTTTTGCCACCTGTGTTTGATCAGATTGTTGATGGGAGTTTTTGGAGTGTTGTGAATACGACGGATGATTATGCTAGAGGATCGGCTTTGTATTATGAAGGGGTGAGTGTTTGTTTGGCGTCAAATATTTATACAGATTCTGAACCATTTATATATATCACTGTTGGAATTTGTTTTGTTGGGTGATTCGTTGTATATTCGACCGATTTTGGGAATTTTAGTAGTCTTAGGTTGGTTGCAAGGCATAGTTTTGGATACAATGGATCCTTAATAGGGCATGATTACCAATTCCATCATTTTTGTTAAGGGATTCGAAGAACTCTAGTCATGGACTAGATTACAATTTTGCATGAGAAATGATATATCCTCCGACTACATGTTCCTACTCATATTCCTACTCACACGATCCTGACAAGTGTCAGAATAGACTTTAGATGCAGAGAGATAATGAGTGGAAAAAAAAAACATATTATATTATTGTGTGTGTAGGAGAATATCTAGGAATATAACGTAGGAGGCTATAGCAAAACTCTTTTTGCATACATGTTCCAATTGTGGTGAACGGTGATTATATTATGTAGGGGCTTTTGGCATTGACATTCAAGGTGATTATAGATTATTGTGATTTACAGTAGGAGATGACCCATTTTAATGTTTAGTAAATAGTGAAACTAATTCTGATTCTAGTATTATTAAGGGGTCATAATTCATTTAGGCGTACCTGCTATAAAAATGATTCTGATTATCTGATTACTTAGGCCATTTACATGTAAACTAGTAAAGTAGCAGAACTAGCCAAACACACTTACACAACTCAAAACAACATCCTTTAGCAACCCATTGTTGCAACTGGTTATATGATTCTACTTGTTCCAAATTTTGACATAAATTAGATTAACTTCTACATTATTCATCTACCAATTTTGGTTTGATGATTATACTCATTATTTAGGGGTTTTCAGCATTGCCCTTTGTAAGTGATTGCAAATTATTGCGCTTTAAAGATGCCGATGACACATTATTACTATTCGATATATAATGGAACCCATAATAAATTTCTGAATCTATGGCTTCATGATTGGTTCAGGAGTAATACAGCAAAACTGATTTTGATTTCTCGGTTATTTAGGGGCTATTTTAAATGCAAATCCTTATGTAATCTTGATTATCCAAATAGGCTATTACAGCTTGAAACAACAGTTCCTTCCAACATCCTTCGTCAGAGCTTATTATTCGGATTATTCCATATCACATAACCACATTCAAAAAGCAACACCATAACATAACTAGGATTCTGTTACCATTGTGACGCTGTAGATATTGGTAGTGTATATGAGCTAACAGATGTTATGGTATTTTCAGTTACCCTGAATCCTGATGATCAGTTTGATTGTTACTATAAACGATAACACTTTATATATAACATTCTTTCTCGAAAGGCCTCATTATGTAATTTCATACAGGGCCCTCAAAATTTTTATCAATTCTTGGGACGGCCCTGACCCTGATGATCAGTTTGATTGTTACTGGGAGCCATATGGTGAAAACAGTCCTGCAACATCAAGAGGTGAAAGCGTAGCTATCAATGGTTTTTGGAACCTCCCTCCATTAAAAGTATTTCAGACGCAGTTGACAGTCAGCCAAGTGCAACCCCTGGAGTTACAATGGCCTCTTGAACCTCTTCAGAACTCGCGCTACTACATTGCTCTCTACTTTGCAGATGAAACCGGGACATCAAGATCTTTCAATATTTTGATAAATAATGCTACGTATCTTAATGATCTAAAGGTTCCTCAGTCTGGCGTTGCTTTGTTTGCTAATGATTGGCCACTTGGTGGTCCTACTAAGATCATACTTACTCCAACTACTGGATCTATTCTTGGTCCTTTGATTAATGGTGGAGAAATATTTGAGATGCTGCCAGTTGGTGGAAGAACGCAAACGCGAGATGGTTAGATTCACAATTTTGGTTAAATACACTACTTGGATGATATCATTTCCGTTCACATAGATGAAATGTTTACTTAAATTTCTTGGATTTATAGTGATTGGGATTGACTCGCTTGAAGGAGAGTTTTCAGAACCCTCCATTTGATTGGAGTGGTGATCCTTGTTTACCAAAAGAAGACACATGGACTGGAGTGACTTGCTCTAACGGATCTCATGTTCGTGTGATTGGACTGTGAGTTGAATGGTTTGATAATAATAACTATGTAATATTAGCGAATTTGATTTGTTTGTTTATTCACTCCTTGATAATCTCTTTTTAAAGAAACCTTACAAGCATGGGCCTTTCAGGATCTCTGTCTCCTAACATTGCAAATTTGACTGCATTAAGTGACTTGTAAGTTGCTCTTTTGCTTGTATAGCTGCTTAGAAAAATTTAGTTTTGCTCCATTACAGGTCAATTCACCACATGTTCGAGTCCCTCAGAGTTATAAGTTTGTTTATTGATAATTGTTGGTATTGGCAGATGGCTTGGAAACAATAGCTTGTCGGGGTCTATTCCTGATCTGAGTACATTAAAGATGCTAAATACAATGTAAGTTCTTCATTCTGTTAATCAAATCATTATTTAAGTATTGATAGCTCACTTTAACTAAATAAGTTGTTAGGGTCATTTACTCGCGAAATATGATCTGGTGGTGTTGTATTCGTAGCATGTGCTAGCTTTTTTTTTTTTTTTTTTTTTTTTTTTTTTAATTTATATAATTGTCTTTTAAAAAAACGTAGAAATCAAAAACTTATAAAATTATGGTTTTCCATTGTCAATTTCTCCGTGTTAGATCAGCAGAACAGATCATGTAATGTCATAGTCCATAAACAGTTTGAACTAAAAAACAATACATATATTACAAAAGTGAGCATAAGTATCTTTGAATATAAGATTGTCATTTTTCTGTCATGAAGTGAGTAAGTAAGAGCATCCACAATGGTAAAAACCTAAATGACTTTTTGCATTTAATGCTTTAAATGCACAAGATATTTAATGACAAGAGCTTTGAGCAAAGACTTGATGTTTGGCAAGTCTTTGTGAAAAGCTTTTCAAAAAGCTATTAATGCAATGCTAAAAACACTACTAAAAGACTTTTTAGAATAGGAAAAAGCTTTTGTCCATTTGAACCATTGTGGATGCTCTAAGAAAAATACAATTACATGAGATGGTGTAATTCCCCTAATGCCTAAAGGTACAGGTGGGGTTACCCCCAAAATGTTTTCGTTTCTCAAAATGACTCGGGGCGAAAGTCGCCCCGGGTAAGTGGGGGGCGACTCTCATAAAATTGCGACACGTGTCCAAAACAAGTACATGAGTGGGACACATTTCACAGTTTTGAAGGAGTTGCCCTCACGTACCTGAGTCGACTTTCGCGCGCTGGGACATTTTGAGAAAAAAAAAAAAAAAAAAAAAATTTGGGGCATATAGAACCCCACTGTACCTTTGGGGATTACCTCTAAACAAAATGGAGCCCATTTACAGAATGAAAATTTATAGTACAATGAGCTGTTTTAACCTCTATCTCCATCTCTCTCTTCTTAAACACACATTTGTAGGACAATCAGTCCAATGAACAGTAAGTTAAACTCATAGTACTACTATTGTGAGGATGAAGTGAATGTTACATAAAATGTTTGTTATGGTGGGTCATATTGGAATCTAGTATCTGTTGTGCAATGTGTCCTAGCGTAAGCCATTTGCACCATGTATGGCTCATGTTAGAGGTGGTATTTTTGGTTAATTTGTTTATGAATGGGTCAATTTGGATTTGGTTTTATATCTTATGGGTCGAATAACAAGATGTTTTTAGGAAAAGAAATGTGTTTGAAATATGAATGGGTGGTTTTTTATTTGACATCTCTCCCTTTCCCCTTGTTTGACCCATTTGACCCGTTCCTTGTAAGGAAAGAAATCTTGAATGCAACTTGTAGTTAAACAGGTCAAAACTTGTATTTATATTATAGATATCGTATATTTTCTGTACAAATATTGTAGTGATCATTTACCGGGTTGAAAGACAATAATTTACTAAAAAACCTAAACCGTTCCATTTTCTCACAACTAGTGCATCTATCACCAATATTTGCTTATTTGGGTGAACATTAACTTCAATTGCTAGTCTGATGAAAATGATTGCAAAACACATGCAAATCTTACAACGCAACGACCAAATTAATTTTGTGGCACCATGGTGAACGTACTACTTCGACTAGACTTCTTAAAGTACCAACCGGTCATAACAAAATAAATATATATTGAATAGACTTGTACCATTTTGCATGTTCTCAACATCAGTTGCCAGCACAACCCCAATCATGATTTTGAATCTGTTTGAGATTGTTATAGTTTGTTCCGTGACCAATAATGTTAATAGATGTATTTTTTTGTTTGTTTTGGATTCTTGCAAAACAACAATTTGACTGGTCAAGTTCCAAGCTCACAGAAACCAGGATTAAACTTAAGGTGATATTTAATCCATATTACTTACCTTTATGGTTGGTTGGGGAATGAAAGTATTATTTTGAATTACAATGTTTAATTAAATAATCCAATTTGTAACCTCAAAATTGATGTTGATTATTTTTAAGTACAAGAAAAAAACTTTGTTTTTTATGGGTGAAGGGGCAGTGTCTTTTGGCTAATTAGATTAGCTTATGTAGATCTAATGTCTTATTTGTTTTCTTCTTCAGGAAAACTCACTTCTGAATCCACCAACTCCTTAATTACTAATGTGTGAATTCAGCTATAGAAGATTTTTTACCCAACACAAGAGTACAAGACGGCGTGGTTAAGCATTTTGATGGATTTTGCTTCCAAATTGTTGCCATTTCTTGATTAGTTGATACATAAGTGTTCTTATGGTGTAGCTTATTCCAACAACTGTTTTGTTATATGTTTATGTAACTAAAGCCGAGTGACCAAAATGCGATCTTGTTTTAATTTTACATATTCTTGCCCTTAAGAGGTGTTCGATTTTGTGTTTTGAGAGATTATTACATGATCAAGTAACAAATACTCCGTAATTAGCTTTCAGTACTACTACGTCCGACTACAAAATAATTAAAAGATTAAAATGATTATGATTATCTGAACATTAGGTAAAGATACAAAAAATCATCAACATTCATAAGATCATCATTAATCAATCACAAGTTCAAAGATCCCTTGTACCAACATTTATTAGAGCTAATTTCAACATAGTAATTTTGATCAAGACCAAACACCCTTTTAGTTTGGATTACAAAAAGAAGATGCATTAAGTAAGATACAATCTAGCATTTACATAAGGATGATTATGCACTAAAGAAAAAGAAAAAAATTACCTAAAAAAAATTAATCCAACAAAATTACAATCCATAAATTAAACACACATACATGTAAATTATTCAAAACCTAAATCTTACCTGTCTAGACTTCCTTTCCTATAGGAACAAAGCGGAGGCAGGGAATTACTCCTGCCTCCTGCTTGAGTACAAACAGGTAAATTAACCATCGGCCGGATCTTTATTCCGGCCGATCTGGTCCTTTCCAACCCTTTTTTAACTCTCTTCACCACCTTTTCCTTTTTACTCAAATTATCTTCTTCTAACGAAGAAGCCGAAGATGAAGAAGAAGAAGTAGAAGAAGATGGCGAAAGAGACGAAGCTCGTTGTTTCTTCAACCTTAACAACTCTTTCCATAAAACCGTACATTTTGGCGGTCTAGGAGATGGATCTTCATCTATAAACCAACTCATTCTATTACTTTCTTCTATTTTCATCTCTGGAATAACCCCTTTTGGCATAATAACATTATTCTCATTAGCTTTTTCGGGTTTCAAGCTAATCTTCGCTAGCTTATCCGAACATTGTTTCTGCCAAAATGGAAGCAGCTTCCCTTCGAAAAATAGCTCGTCAGCAGTCAGCATTGTAGTTGGACTTGTCAAGTTGTTGGACAAAAACTCAAACTCCCCATGCTTCTGCTTTTCTTTATCTTTAACTCTGTCATGCGGATTAATGCAGATAAAGTTTTCATCGTCAAGAAACTCAGCCGAGAAAGAAATGCGTGGACTTTCGACAGATTTAACAATGGTTGCAGGAGGGTTAGATTCCGATGAGAACATTTTGTTTTTTGTTAAGGGGAGCGTCATGTGGTGTGTTTTGGTGTGTGTGTTAATGCAGTTATGCTAGCAGGGATATATATATAAAAAGGAAGTAGTGTCAGATGGTTTTACTGAGTGGGTTGTTATTATGTACTCCGTAAATAATATGGACTGGAGGGTCAGAATATTAAAACCTTGTGGTGTCTGGTGAAGCTGAAACAGGTGAGCCATGATACTATAAGACTAGCACATGCAAACTTATCAGCAAAAGGATCAATGAATTGGTAACATATGCAACTTTTTATTTAATGCTAGGGTAAAATATATTGGCAGGAATCTTTTTTTATATTAAAATAACACAAAGGCTTTGTCCTGTTCAAATGATAAATGTAGATTGGTTAGTATGTTGAATAAAGTTTTGTGGAGAACATTTATTTTTATTGATGTTTATCTACCTAGGTAGAAGAAAAAGTTGGTCATTTATTGTATATAGGATTGATTGGTGGAACTATTTTCACAGAAGTACTACCTTCGTCTCATATTAAATGTCCACTTTTAATTTTTAAAATCTTGTTTTATTAACTTTAACCTTAAATACTTTTATTTATAATATATAATACATGATGCAAAATATATGAATGAATTAGGTTTTAAATGTACTTTTCATTGACATAATTTTTATCAAGTATCATATAATACAAACAAAAATATTTATGATCAAAGTTAAAAAAAAAGACTTAAAAAGTCAAAAGTGGACATTTAATAAGGGACGGAAGGAGTATTAGTTTTGAATCTTGTCTGTGGATCATAGTATATTGTTATACCCGCATGCATGCTCTCAAGGTGTGGGATAAGGTGTAAAGGTTTCAGATGAAAAATAAAAGTTTTCACAGCACTCGTGGTTAAGGGGCGGAATCAGAAACTTATGACGAGGGGGCAAACGTTAATAATTTTTAGAACTACACTACAAATCGGTTCGTTAGGGGCAAATTACAAAAATAGCCAGATATTTTTAAAAAATTTACTACAACTTTTTCGTTATTCCGTTTTCTTGCTCGTTAGCGCCCTTCCTTCAGCTGGCTTCGCCTTATCTATTCATGTCTTTTTTCAAATGGAGATTTAGGGAGCGGTACACTGAACACCAACCCAATCGAGACGAAAAAAAAGAAAGAATAGCAACCCGCCTCTGCCTGTGGTAAGGTGTTATGTAGGCTACAGGTTTTTTCTAATAGAAAATAGAAACAATACGGTGTTTGGCAAGAAAAACGCATACTGCAATTCTATATGGATTCAATTGAGATGTTTTGACTGGTTGAGCGGAAGATTTTCAAAAGGAAAGATAGTTTGGGAGTAGTGGCTTGAGATGCTTTTAGCAAACTGAGGTGTTATGGCACTGTAGTTGTAAGATTGTAACTAAAATGTATATAGGTAAGGCTGGGCACAGTGGTGACCTAACTTAACCCAACTTTCCGACTGCCACGTCAGCTTTCTTTCTCGAGCGACCAGACATGACCCAAGTGTCACAGTGGTGACAAACTTATTTTGCTTTTTATTTATGGGATTGTTTTGTGTAGTGAATATCAGTTTGGATTTTGGAATACAACCGATTGTCCATTTTACTAGTACACAACCGATATTTGACCATTAGCTCACAAAGGGGACAACCGATATGCAAATCGGTCGAGGGTGGTGGACAACCAATATTTATCGGCCCACTGTGCCCAGCCTAAGTCTCAGTGTTTGGGGTTGTGTAAAGCTAGACCAAGATGACAATATACATAGCTACTTTTGTGTTTGTTTGATCATGTTTAGTTATCACTATCAGATATATTTTAGACAAAAATACACCGTTGGTCCCTAAACTTTCAACGAAACATCACAGGGCACCTTAACTTTTATTTTTAGTCGTCAGGCGTCCAAACAGTGATTTTGAGGCTGAATGCGTCCCTCAACCATAATTTACTGTTTTGTTTTATTTTTAGTGAAGGGCATAACGGTCATTTGAATTATTACACATATAATTCTCCTCATCTACTCTTCTTCTTCCTCTACTCTTAGAAATTCAACTAATATCGTTTTACGTATGCTATAACACCTGCAATCTTTTTCATATATTTGAGAACGATTTGTACAATGATCTGGAAGATGTATCTTCAATAGGAGTTGGGACTAAAATGTATTTTATAGATAAGGTTCAACAATTCTTAATTAACAGAACAGTAGGAAACAAAAGAACAACTTTCCTATTTGCAGATAATACAAAGTAATCTTATAACCATGAAAAGAACATGCAACAGCTTAGAAGTTAGAACTAACTATGATCAAAGTGGTTATCGTTATTTTACAATGCTAGATGCAACACTATCAAATGCTTCCTTTATTTCATCTTTTGTCATCTCGATTGTATCATCACTGTCATAATTTTTGGTTTCTTTGCCTTTTTCTATCTTTGGTCGTTTATTCTTATCGCTTATGTCATCTTTCAAATTGCCAACCTCAAATTCGTAGGTTCGCTTGCAGACGATAGCTTGGTGGTAGATGTCTTTTTTAGAAGTGGAATTTGGACTCTCTTCGGCTGTGTCAAGCTTGTTCAACTCCTCAACAACCCGTGGGACAAAACTCCACTCTTCAATTATTTTTCCCAAGCCCTATAAACACCAATATTAGAAGGCCAAAAATTAAAGAAAATTTTGATGGTCACGAGTTATTGAATAAAAATAGAAGTTGGGAGATTTTGGATTCATAGCATGCAAGTTGTATGTTTTCCACCCATTTTTTAAAGGTGACAGCGTACACTAGAAAAGGGCAGATCGCATACGTTATTTTTCCTGGTGTGGCATATTAGAACCAGTTAAGTTACAAGATTACACTAAATGAGAACTTTTGAGAATTTGTTACCTTTCTCGGAAATCAGACTAAAGCATGGTACTATTTATGCAATATTCCTATATGCTCCAAGCATGGGTTCTTCAAAAATTTACTAGAAAACTCGCTAATAAATTTCATACCTCTCCCTTGTTAAGAGAATCTATGGCATCCTGCAAGCACGTCAAGATTCCTTCGGATGCTATCTTCTTCATCTCACTTGGATCAGGCTGTGTAATGTACACGAATGAGTAAATGCTTATTTCCCTTTTTTTGGGGGGTGGGAAGGGGGGGGGGGGGGGTTGCTCAGTCTTATTGCACTGCAACTACAAACACAAAAGACCAATTTTGCTTACCTTTTCTTCTTGACTGTCCAACCACAATATCGTCTTGTTCATGTCATCTATTGCCCATTTCTTCACTTCAGAAGTCGAAAACTCTTTTTTAGCAGGCTTATGAGCCGCCTGTTTCAGATATCACATACAAAAAAATTCAGTGCTACTAACATTTCAAATACATTGCTCAATACATAAAATTAAGATTAGCTAAATTAACCTTGCTTGAGGAAGAAGCCCTTGGTTTTGACTCTGCAGGCGGCTTATCTGCTTGTTCATTAGAGTTCTTTGATGAAGATACTTGTGGGTCTGCAGGCACCATTAGATCAGATGACAATAATATACTCACTAGAAGAGGTAAAAGTGTAAAACATAAACATTTTACAGAACCTTATATAGTAAAAATTACAAATAAGCATATACGGCTACCTTAGCTTGGTCCAGTAGAGATACTTTGATGCTTCCACGGTTTACCAGTGTGCTGTCTAATTATGTTTCCTACTGTTCTGTTAATTAAGAATTGTTGAACCTTATCTATAAAATACATATTAGTCCCAACTCCTATTGAAGATACATCTTCCAGATCATTGTACAAATCGTTCTCAAATATATGAAAAAGATTGCAGGTGTTGTAGCATACGTAAAACGATATTAGTTGAATTTCTAAGATTAGAGGAAGAAGAAGAGTATAGGAGGAGAATTATATGAGTAATAATTCAAATATATGAAATGACCGTTATGCCCTTCACTAAAAACAAAACAAAACAGTAAATTATTGTTGATGGACGCATTCAGCCTCAAAATCTCATTGTTTGGACGCCTGACGACTAAAAAAAAGTTAAGATGCCCTGTGATGTTTCGTGAAAAGTTTAGAGACCAACGATGTATTTTTGTCTATATTTTATTATGGTTAACAAAGTTGTTTTGTGGTTTTTAGTGGTTTTAATATATTAAAAATATTGTGAAATATTACACATGAATTTGCCCAATGTCTATAAAGTCCTTTCTTTAGGCTCTAAAAGCTTTCCAAACAATGCAGTAAACAAATACTCGACTAGATCGAAACTTTGGGCAGAATTTGGATAATATCATATGAAAATTTGAATTTGTATCCAACTAGAAAGATGAATTCTTAGTACTGAAATATAAATCACGTTGCATTAAAAGCTTGTATCATCCGTTGTCCTATGTGGAGTAAAAAAGCAAATGAAGGGAATAAATTCAGGTCGGCCCTCTTTTCCAGATTTTAAGTAACAAGATGCTAAAGCACTGTATTTTTACAATTATTGTTAAAGCTCATCAATACAAAATATGGTAAAATAATTAATCAATTTTTCGGGCTAGTAAAAATATATGCTCTTTATCCGTACTTTCACAAATGTACTTTCATGGTTTCATAATAAAAATACTTTAATGTAGTTTACCCATAAACTTAAATAAAGTATATTTCTTCACTAACCTATATGAGTATATGTTATATGGAGTAAAAGAATTAAGGGCCCGTTTGGTTTGTAAAAGGATTTGAAATCGGATTTGAATTCGGTTTAAAATGAAAGAAAGTGAGGTAAGAGAAAAAAATAACATTTTAATAAAAAATTTATTTTAATAGTTGTTAAATAATTTATTTGAGAGAAAATAAGGTGATTTTATTTTTTAATAATTAATTTATGTATAGATTGTGAGAGTGAACATTGATGTCGGGTTCAATTATAGGTTTGGATTTATGAAAGTCACCCTACTTGACATGAATCAATATTTGATTCCTGGGCTAACTTTAATTACAAAAAATTTAAATCAAACAATTAATAAGGGTGCGTTTGGTTTGTAGAGGATTTCGGATTTGGATTCGGATTTAGATTTGGTTTTGTATTAAAATTAATGATGGAGAGAGAAAAATTAAATTAGATAAAAAAGTATTTTATATAAAAGATTTTATAAAAAGATATTATTTTTTAATAATAATGAAGAGAGAGATAGAGTGTAAAGTATGAGACTCATCTAAAAAATAAGTGAATCCCACCCCACTAGATGGGAATTAATTTTGAAAGATTAATTCCTTATTTTGAATCCAAACCACAAACCAAACAAATCTTTTATACGGAGGCCCCTAAAACCCATTCCAAAGCATAAAACAAACGCACCCTAATATGATTCAAACCATTCCTTGATTGTCACACCCTAATACCAAACGCACCCCAAGTGTTGTTTGCTTATTAAAGGGCTCTGAATCTGAATCTAATTCGCCACTGAAATATCTGAATCTGATTCTATCTTAATGTAAATAAGAGGCTGAGAAATTTGAATCTAACTAATATTAATAGTGTTGATAAAAATTAAAAATAATAATAATAATAATAATAATAATAATAATAATAATAATAATAATAATAATAATAATAGTGTTTATTTTAAAAATAAATAAATAAAATTGAATACGCCATTATAGTCACACTTTAGATTTTAATACGCCATTAAGTTTTACAATATAGAAAATTAACTACTAAACCTGTTACTCAATCCGTCCAAAAAAAAAACTCCTCTTTAGGAGGGTGGCAGTCATGCTTCCGAAATCATCATACTTCCCAAATCCACCAATAATATCATTCCACCTCATTTAACCTCATTCATACTTTTTTCATACCTCCCAACCTCTTTTTAGTGGCAACCATGCCTTTTTCATACCTCCCAACTAATTTTATTTTTTTATTTTTTATTTTCATAAATTAAATTAAACAATTTAATAAAAACATAAATATTTCATTAATAATTAAAATGACATTACATAATACTTGGAAAAAAATACATAATTATCTAAAAATCGGCAGGCCATCCATATTTCTCCGCGTACACACGTTTTTTTGACAATAGCGAATTCTCGTTTAGTCCAATGATGAAGTCAAAAATTATCCCAACAACCATTTAATTAACCAAACTATCACAACCCATTAATCCAGTAAAGTTCAAAAATACCAGCTTTAGCCCAATTACATTTAAAATCGTTTAGCCCATATTGACACAAAAATCTGATAAGCCCATAAAAATTAGGGTTATAAAATGGCACTAACCCTAAAAACACTCCTCATAATACACGCCTCCAACATAAAGTGCAGACACTTTCTTCCATATCTCTATCAACCAAATCCTATCAAAACACATAAACCATCCTTATATATATAGGGATTTTTTTTTTTTTTTTTTTTTTTTTTTTTTTTTTTTTTTTTTGATTTCTTGTGCTCCCAACGTTCCAAAATAACACACCCCAACGGATAGTGTAGAACCCTGTAAAAATTTCTTGTAATTAAATCGTTAATAAATAAACAATCCTTCGTTATCGTTACTAATTCCCATTTTACAGAAAAAATTGAAATTTTTCTTATTATATTATTTTGACGATTATCACAAAATAATATAATTCACGAAATGACGGAATTAATCCTCGACACGTTACTTGAAACCTAAACTTTACATTTAATCCTAAACATATTTCCTAATCCTAACTATATTTCCTAAATATAATTAAAATCCTTAATTACACTTAATTAACTAAACGGACCCTTAATTATTTTTAGCCCAACCCTCGTTACTATTCCTAAGCCCAACAAAAAAAGCCCAAAATCCAAATTCTTAAATTTTCATCCGATCGACTAGTTCAAGCACCCCCCAAAACGCTTCGTTTAATCTCGTTTTCTACACACGACCCCCCAATATTTTTACACCATCTCGTTAAACACCTAGCCAAATAATAGTGTGTCAAATTCCAAGATCATTGGACGACGTTTGATACGGTTTTAAGAGGCAAAGTGTTCGACCCTTACAAAACCAAATCGATTTGTAAATTATTCAAAACTCAACCGTTTTGATTCCCGTTTGTTTCTAATTGTTCCTAATAATATTCCTAAGATGATTTTGTGTTCAAATGTCGAAGATGATCAAGTATAAACAAGTAGCATGCGATTTAGTAAATCGTATATACAAATATATACTTGGTCGACATACATGTGAATCACCACAACATTTCCCATAAATCATGCTCTCACATTCACTTGTATAGCATTATAAAATTCACGTAGGAGCTAGTTTCCCTGACATGCAAATAGTACGTGAAGTTTTCTTTGAAACTTTCTCACTTACGTGTTATATATTCAAGTAATATATAACGTACATGCATGCACCATTCAATTACCTATCTCATACTCTTTCACCTAGTGATTTCGTCCTCTAAATTATTCTTACAAGACCAGAAGTCGATTGTATTATTGTTTGGAAGCAAGGAAGGGAATATCGGGTTTGATTTATATATAACGTTTGGGTTATATTGTGAAACGTGATTTCCTTGTATTTCATTTTATCACACTCGACTCTCTATCACCTCTAAGGTGTTTGTAAGTCTTTTCTACTCATTTTCATTCCATATCACACGTTAATTTTATATCATGCACCATATATATTTTATGTAGATCGTATATCATTTTGCACTCATATTTCACGTAAATATTGTTATTTTGTACACGAATCGTGACTAGCCTCTATCTTGGAAGGCCTAGGAGTCACGTAGCACACCAAGTTCACTTTGGTTTAAACGTTACATGCATTTCACAAACCCATTTCAAACCATATCCATCGTATGAAAAATTATTATAACACTTAGTAAAATTTGCAAGTTTTCAAAATATATAACTGGTTCAAACATGCTACAAATCCTGCGTATAACTTTGAATTTCATTTAACAAGAGTACAATATTATTTCACGACTCCATAGACCACCTAGAAAACTATCAATTTCATTTACACGACTTGTAAAAATATTCACGTTTTGACACCACAATCGACCCAATTTGAATCGACACAAAACAGTTTTTCAAATCCAAACTTAATAATAAAAACCTTATGTTTGTCGAGTGGGCTCAATTTAAGCCCAATAAGAATTTAAAATCCGTAAGCCCACTGGGCCCATATGAAATGTTTTTAGAATCATAAAAATAGCCTAAAGCCAAGCCCAAAACATTTTTCATGCCCTCGTCTTCAAAACTCTTAACGGGCCTTGATATGTCTCGTTAAGGGCCCATAAGCTAAAAAAATAAGCTTTTAAATAAATAAGCTGTTGAAATCAGCTTATTACTTACTTAATAAGCCTTGGAAAATTTTAGAAAATTTTTATAATTATTTTTGTAATTTTGGACTAAAAATGTAACGCGACGACACCTAGAGGGACTAAAAGTGTAAATATTGGAAAGAAAGGACTAAACCTGTAAAAACAGAAACTTAAGGGTAAAAATTGATGAAATTTAATATTCTAAGCTTAGTATTGATTTTTGGACAAAGTAGAGGACTATAGTTGAATTTATTATAAAAAGGACTAACGGTGTAATGCAGATATCGTTAGAGTAAAAATGGTAAAATTGGAAAAGGAGACAAAGACTAAACATAATTTATTTATCATTCTTATTTATTTTCTATTTTCGTAAATTTATTTTATATTACATTTAAACTTTATTTTTATTTATATATATATTATTTAACGTAACGTTAAGAATATATATAATGGTATTTAAAAAGTTAATATTTTACTTACGATTAAAAAGGTAAAACTTCGATGGATAATTTAAAAATCATATTTTGTCATATCATGCATATCACAAGAATTACACTGCACATCACTTATTCGTCATAACGAATATTTATTATTCGTTATTCTTTCGTATTTACCAAATAGTATTTGGTCAAGTTCTCAGATAAATTTATTTATCAGGTTGTGTTTCGAAACCGTTATCATAAATTCGTCCGACTTTATTTTCTTCATTTCAGTATCAATCTAAGGTGAGTCATAGCCTCACATTTACTTATTTTCAAAACTCTGTGAGGGGGATACATGTTATAAACAGATCGCAAGTATTTTTCTGTATGCTTCCTGACTTGATATATGCCTAATTTAGCTATTGCCAAAAGACCCTTAATCATGAGCCATTAATCACTGTATGTGAACGCGAATATAATGAATAGATCTATTTAAGGTTTGACAGCCTGTCCCATTAATACTTGATGGAATGCCATTATGCATGTGGTTAGT
Organism: Artemisia argyi; assembly: GCA_030686995.1. NCBI lineage: Eukaryota > Viridiplantae > Streptophyta > Magnoliopsida > Asterales > Asteraceae > Artemisia > Artemisia argyi. The sequence goes on along the minus strand of CM060709.1, from coordinate 271,234,866 downwards.
CGTATTAGTCGTGATAATTATATTTGAGTAAAAATAGGAATTGGCAAATCACCTATTACACGAGGGCAAAATTATCATTGATTTGATAAACACCTTCGTTTTTACGGTATTTGTTAACGTTTGCGTGTCATGAGACTTAGAGCAATATATAAACTGCAATATCAATATTTTCAAACTGATTGTATTTTCCAATACAATCTTACTTGTGTATCAAAATGATTATTAAATTCAAACTCTATGATATCACTCAACATTTTTGTTGACTTTTAAGCATGTATCTCAGGTATTTAGCAGGGGAAGCAAGCATGGAACGGGCGGCAAAATCTTCAAAACTTGTTTACTTTATTTCAATAATGGTGTAAAATAAAAGATGTTTGATTTAGTTCAAAACATCAAGACTTTTATAATACTCTGATAAGGACCTCTTGTAGTTGAATTTTTATAAATGAAATTATGTTTTAAAACGTCTCTTTCGAACCGTTTTCTATCATTATGACTTCGATCCTCACCATAACACCCTAATTACTATTCCGCTGCCGCATTTCAAATTAAGGGGTATTACAGATTGGTATCAGAGCCATAGTTATAGAGAACCAAATGTTTTCAAACATTGAACTATAACCACACTTTCAAATAAATTAAATTTACACCATATAAATTTTTGCCTGCCGTACCTGTTTGCTACCATTCAGTAAGTTAATCATTAAACTATGATATTTTGATCTTGATATGTTAGAATTTTGTATTCTTTGACGACAATAAATTCTTATTCTGCACTATTTATGAATTGTTACAGTATTATTTCAATATGAGTATGTCAGACTCCGACTCTGATATTTCCATCGCGTCCGTTACTTCGCCTGTTTATCGTTCTACTTTTGTACCTGACGCTGTTTCCCAAGAAACAGAACCCTTTGAGCAAGACGAAATTGTTACAACGCCTGAAAATCCCGATGCTTTTGTTTTACCGACACATACACCATTACCACGTCATGAATTCAATTCATATGCACCCGATCACCTATTCAATCTTTTTAGCCAAACTTACCCATATACTTTTCACCCTAGAGAACAAATTCCTGAAGAGGATATACCTACATCCAGCCGACTTCGTATTTCCGATTCTATTCCTCCACTTTCACCATCATTACCCTATCCTCCTGGTTTTACTCCCCCAGCTCATATCAATGAAACTGGCGAGAGTGCTAGGATGGTAATTTCCTCTACCCTTTCACCTTATGTAGTAGTGACGCGTTTGGAGCATCACGAAGATCAGATAGACTCACTTCTTCAGATGATTGATTATTCATCCTTCGATCATTCAGATACTATCCACAACACCTTACATAACCTTATAGCCAATAGGATAGAGTTGCAGCAGGGGTTAGCTCAGATACATTCGGATATCTCTGAGACACGTTCTTTCGCGATATCATTGCGAAGAGAGGGACAGAACCGTACTTGGGAAGCCCAGCTTGCACACCGAAGAGCTGATACATTGGAAAACCTTGTAGGAGATATGCAGATTCAACATCATGCCGAGATGCAGGAGCTCCGAACTTAGATCTTAGAGATGGGAGGACATGTGGACATACCTAATCATTAGAGGCAGTTAGTATTTGTACTAGTAATAAGGCATCTAAGCCTGCCGCATGTGGCAATTAATAAAGAATCTTGTATCGTTTTGTTATGACAACTCAACTGATCAAGTTATTAATGTTATGCTGTTGGTTGTGATATTACTATATACAAATGTTAATTTATGCTTATGGTTGTTCATGTGTATAATAAATGCATCTAACATATCGGAATGATTATGACTGTTGTATCGAAATAAAAACTACATATGGTGCCCAATTATTGTTAAGACTCATAAATATTCATTTCCCTACTTCACAAGATCCTTTAAACAAATTTTTTGTTTAAAATTATAAATGCTATATTTTTGTATTATCAATAGAAAAACGGAGCATGCAAGTAGCGAAAACTCCAACCCGGAAGTGATCATGACCCCCACTGAGGTTCAAAGAATGATTGCTGAGGGAATATCTACAGCTCGTGAAGCGGATCGTTTGAATAATATCAATGGTGCAAATCGTGAAGCTAATACGTCTACTCCTCGTAATTGTACTTACAAGGACTTCATGACTTGCAAGCCAACAAACTTCAAAGGAATTGAAGGAGTGACTGAAATGGCCCATTTGTTTGAGCATACTGAGACAGTCTTTAAGAGGAGTGGTTGTTCTGAGAATAGCAAAGTTACCTTTGCTACAGGAACTCTTCAAGGAGAAGCACTATCGTGGTGGAACACTACTGCGAATGCTATGGGTCCGGATGAAGCTTTCAAACTTTCCTGGAATGAGTTGAAGAATAAAATGCTTAAAAAGTATTGTCCAAGAACGGAAATCAGAAAACTAGAGGATGAATTTCATCAGCTAGTAGTAAGGTACAATGACCTGAAGACATACGACAGAAAGTTTCTGGAGTTGTCGGTGCTGTGACCAACAATAGTACTCGATGTTGAACATGCATTGGAGAAATATGTGGAAGGACTGCCACCATCTATTGAACGGGATGTTACCGCATCGAACCCAAAGACAGTAGAAGAAGCTATGGGACTTGCACAGAGATTGTTAACCCGGGTGATCAAAAGAGGTTCTACCTCCGTGATCAATGAGCATAAGAGAAGTGCTGACAACCGTGGGAATAACAATAGCAACAACCGCAGCTACAACAACAGTTACATTGGTAACCGGAGCTACAACAACAACAACAATCAAAGCAGCAACCGCAACAGAGATCAACAACAGAACCGTAGTAATCATCATCAGCAACAAAATCGTCGACAAGAAGCTACCAGAGCTTATGCAGCAGTGCCTGCAGAAAGTAAAGGTTATGCCGGAACTCTACCCCCATGTAACAAGTGCAACATGCATCATACTGGAGCATGTAAGGCTGCTTGTGGCAACTGTAGAAGAATTGGTCACATGACAAGGGACTGTCGAGCGACTGGAGCCAACACACAACCGATAGCAGTAAAGTGCCATGGTTGTGGTGAGGTTGGACATTACAGAACTCAATGTCCGAAAATTGCCAATAATGTTGCCCGAGGAAGAGCGTATGTACTTGGTGATGGGAACACAACGCAGAATTTTGATGTTGTTACGGGTGCGTTCCTATTAAATCAACAAGATGCTAAGATATTATTTGATTCAGGAGCAGATAAAAGTTTTGTGTCTACTTCGTTTGCCGCAATTCTAAATATTACTCCTGTAGAATTAGATACTATCTATGAAATAGAATTAGCAGATGGAAATATTATAAGTACCAATACCCTAATCAAAAATTGCACCTTAACCCTTCTAAATGAATCTTTCCCTATCAATCTTATGCCCATCCAATTAGGAAGTTTTGATGTCATCATTGGTATGGATTGGTTATCTACACACCGTGCCAGAATAATTTGTGACGAGAAAATCATCCAAATTCCATTCGACGGTGAAACCTTAATCATCCAAGGTGATAAACCTAAAACTTCGTTCAATATTATTTCGTACGCCAAGACGATGAAATACATAAGCAAAGGATGCCATGTATTTCAAATCCAAGTAACGGGAGGAGAAACAAAAGAAAAGAAGAAACAACTTGATGAAGGTTTCATCTTAGGGCCTTGTAGAATCGGATTTGGTGTGGTTTTGTGTAGTTTTTGTGAGTTAGAAGAGTTTTCTTTGAAAACATCATGGTTTGATCTTTCTTGTGTTATTTGACATGTTAGTGATGTACTTTTATGATCATAGGTGTTAGTTGAACATTGTGTTTCAGTTGGCTATACCATATTTTTAATCTATTTGAAGTTTGGACTTGATTTTGGGCGTATTTCATAGTTGCGGTTAAGTCTACTGTTGCATTGCTTATCTGCGTTTAGTTTCTGATTTCTGCGGTTAGTTTGCTGCGATTACTATTTTGGGAATACAAAAAAATCGCAAGGAAAGTGACAGATTTGGATTTTTGTATGCTGCGATTAGCTCTTGCGGTTAAGTGGTCTGCGGTTAGTTCATTGTGGTTAGCTTTCTGCGGTTAAGTGGTCTGCGGTTAGCTCATTGTGGTTAGCTTTCTGCGGTTAAGTGGTCTGCGGTTAGCTCATTATGGTTAGCTTTCTGTGATTAAGTGGTTTGCGGTTAAATCTTTGTGGTTATCTCTCCTGCGGTTAACTCCCTGCGGTTAGTTGCTACCTGCGGTTAGTTGCTCCCTACGGTTAGTTGCTCCCTGCGGTTAGTTACTCCCTGCGGTTAGTCACTTCTTGCGGTTATCTCACCTTGTGGTTAACTCACCTTGTGGTTACCTTTCCTGCGGTTACCTTGCCTGGTCCTGCAGTTAACTCTGTTTGACCATAGTTGACTTTTCATGTCGAAACTTCAAACGGTCATAACTTTTGAACCGTAACTCCGTTTTCAGCGAAATAGCTGTCAAAACGTCCGGAACAGGCTGAATATTGTAAGGTTTCACCACAAAGTCGTAAAACGAATTTTTCGAGGCCCAAATCACCTCCGGAGTGAAGTTATTGAGGTTTTAAGTTTTCTGACCAAAAATTTCACCGTAACTACTTGCATCAACCTAACCAAATTACGACTAAATAACATACAATCACTGCTATGGAACCTTCGTGCTCAAATTCTAATGATAATGTGCTTCATCAGCCAATTAAATTGCCCGATAATGCAAAGAATAGTCGCATTGAATGTTTTCGATCACTCCATTCACATCTCAAGGTTCTCTTTGCAAAACCTGGATACTTGGGAGGTTTCAATCGTGCATTCGCAACACTCTTTGGTCAAAATGTTGAGACTTTCACAGTCAAAATGACGCTACACTTAGATCAACTTCAACAACAACTTGAAAAGGGTGAATTTTCTGAAGATAGATCTATGGCTGCATTCTGTGTGATCAACAACCAACTCTAAGCGTTCATTGATTCACGATTCACTGAGGAGTATGATCATGAGAGTCAAATGACGAAAAAGAGCTTTGCCACTCATACGGGTATTGAAGTTGACGTGTTCAGAGTCACACTACTCCAACTCATGGGTAATGTGAAGGAGTACATTATGGAAAGAGCAAAGCACGAGCACAAGTATGAAGACAAAGTGATGGCATGTCGGGTGCAACCATGTGATGGTAGTGTGGATTCGGGCAAAGCATCGAATGCTGGGTCAGTTATCATCGAAGGCAGAGGATTAGAGACTGAAAAGCTTGACACAACGAACAGTTCAATGACTCTTACACGTGATGTGGATGCAGATATCAGACCGGTAAAAGAACATGTGTCATGTGCTAAGGTACTCGAACTGTGTAACATTGTTGATGAACAAAAGATTCCTAACAAAGTACAAACGACAAACAATGTCGATTCAGATGTCGTTGACATGGGAAATAGTAATGTTGACCCATGTGAACAACATATGAAACACAATGAAGTGTCTGTTGTACAATGTAGTGCATCTTCTGTTTTAAAAGATGATTGTGTCGTGCATGAGTACACTGCCTATAACCCTGATGACTCCTTGACCACTAGATTTAATATCCTTAAGGATCAAGTGGCTATGTACGAACAACGTGCTAGATTTGAACTCACTGGACGTGAGCAGAACATGGAATGGCAAATGCGTGCATATATATCTGAAAATAATCTTAAGCGAGAAACATTGAAAAAGGAGTTACAATCTTTGCAAAAACAACTGGATCAAACTGTTAAACAAAAACAAGATATTCAAAAAGGTTTAAACACACTCAAACATGAGTTCAAAGAAAAGGAAACAAAACTCCTAAATGATTTCTCTAGTCTTAAAATCCTAAAAAATAAACTTGAGGATAAGTTATACACGCAAGACCAAACCATTCAAACTGCTCAAATGATGCATAAACATAGGAAGTTGAGTGATGATCATAGTGAGAAGGATTCTACTAAGCCAAAAGCTAATTTCCTTAGAAGCGGTATAGGTGCACAACCGGCATTATATGATGCAAACATTATGCTTGAGCCTAATCATGCCCCTCCTGATGCTACATCCGATGATGAGGGCAATGAGATAGAAGATAGAACTAGAGAAAAACTAGCTGAGAAATTAAAGGATCCCCTGTTCATAGCTAATAAAATCTTGTACAATTATGATTACTCTGAAGATACTCAATTAGCTGTCTTTGTCCCACAAAAGAAATTTACTCCAGAGCAAGTCTTCTGGAACATAGACATAGAAAAAATGAAAGCTGAAAGAGTTGTAGGTAACACACGCACTATGTTTAGAATTGCTCACCCAACTGCTTACCCCCTGAACACACCTAGGCACCTTGTACCTTTCACTCTTCCCACACAATGTAATACTCTAATTGGGCTGTATGTGCTAGGTCAATTGTTCAATGACTTTGAGAAAACCTGTAAAATAAGAATTACACCTACAGGGATTACAAAAGGGGAAAGGGGTTTTGAGCAAACAAAACAATGTTACCTAACTGAAGTCATGCCATTTTTCAAACTTCTCAAAGAACATTTTGAAGGCCTTAAAAATACCATTAATGATGATGTGACTCAAATGAAAAAGGTTTTTAAAGATGTGGAAAATGAGGGTAAACAATTGGCAATTGATCTTAAATGCAGTGAAGTTGCGAGGAAAAATATTCTCATCATGAATGAGAATTTGATTACTAAATGAGTTGCTCAGGACGTATTTTATACTGCTACTGATTCTACGTTATCTGCCTGCCAATTTCATGAGATGTCTATTGCATTGACCGCTCTCCAGAATCGTGTTGTTGAGCTTGAGGGGGAGAATTTAAAATTGCGTGAGAAAATTCAAAACGATGACCATGATAACATGGTCAGACATTTGTCAAAACTAGAGGTTGATAATCTTAATTTGCAATTAAAGTGTCAACATTTAGAAGAAAGTACTAAAATCTCAAATGCCAAGACATCTTCGGATGCTCCTGAATTTGATGCATATTTTGAATTAGCCAAACGTGATGAAAAGATTCAAGCTCACACTAACACGATTCGGAACCTGAGGGTCCAAATTGCCCAATTGAAGTCAAACAAGTGTGATGTGATTGGCACCCAAAAACCACAGTCTATAGATTCTCAGAATTTTCAATTTCATGATACCATCAATAAATTGCAACATGAAAATGATTGGTTTCGTGCTGAAAATTCAAAAGTCAAACAACATTACAAAGAGTTATACGATTCAATTAAGATCACACGTGATATAAACAATGAAAAGATAACTTCTTTGCTTAAAGAGATTGAGAATCTAAAGACTCTGGCAAAAGGGAAAATGCCAATCATCAATTGTGATAATATTGTTCAAAAGGTTTCTGCTTGTAAGAAGTATGCTTGTGATGCTGTGTATATTCCTCTTCCCCTTAGGAATAATAAGTTGGTTCATAGTGACTATCTTAAACATCTTAAGGAATGCCTTGATTTGCTTCGTGAAACCATTGAAGAGGATAGGATAGCAAAACCACTTGATGATGCTATTGTAGGTGCCTGCTTTCTCACTAATAGATCTCAGGAACTCTTAGAATATGCTATTGGTACATGTCCTAAAATTGATAGCAAGCGAGATAGGTCTACTGCATCATCATCTATGACTAAGAACAAGCATGTTACCTTTGAGGTACCCTTGGAAACTTCAGATCCCAACACATCAAAACATGTTCAGCAACCGGAAGTGAAAAAGACTAAAATTCCCATTAGTCCGTCTACAGGAGTAAATAGTAACACTAAAGCTATAGAGTCTAAACCAAAGAGAAATAGAAGGAATTATAGGACTTCACCTGCTAAAAGTGTTCCTAAAAAGAAAGTAGACGACCACATGAGGAAAATTAAGTCCAACTTGAGCAAAATGAGTCATAATTCACAACCTAATTCACGTTGCAAAACATGTAATGAATGCATAATTTCGAGTAATCATGATAAATGTGTTGAGAAATTTCTGAAGTCGTTTAACAAAACCCCAGTTAAGAAAGTTTGGAGAGCTAAACAAAGTAAGCAAATTTGGAAAGCAACAGGTAAACTGTTTGCCAATGTTGGTTATCAATGGAAGCCCACTGGAAGGAAATTCACTTTAGGAGAACAGTGCCCTTTAACTAGGATAACTAATTCTAAAGTAGTGCCTATTAAGGAATGGAAGCCAACTGGTAGAACCTTCCCTTTAGAGACCCAATGTCCTTTACCTAGGCCCATTGCATCTACTAGTGAAATTTCCACCATTCAAACGAATGCACCTAAGGTCTCAGTGGCTCCAGAACTTGTTCGCACTAACCAATTGGAACCCAACTCAAATTGGGGATCCGACACTCCAAATTTTTTTGCTCTCGTCTGTTTCCAAATGCAGGTCGTACTTTTCGTCCTTTGATATTTGGACTCAGGCTGCTCTAAACATATGATTGGGGATCGCTCGGGGCTCGAGAATTTTGTGAATAAGTTTATCGGGACAGTTAGATTCGGGAACTACCATTTTGGGGTAATTATGTGTTATGGTGATTATGTTTCTGGTGACTGCTAATTTCCTGGGTATACTACGTGGAAGGACTTGAGTATAATTTGTTCTCTGTTGGTCAATATCTTGAGTCCGATCTTGAAGATTGCCTTCAGAAATTACACATGCGTCATCAGTGAATTTGATGGTGTTGATCTTCTTAAAGGTTTTCATAGCGCCAATTTATACACCATCTCTATTGAAGTCATGATGCGGTCCTCTTTTATTTGCTTGTTGACTAATGCCTCAATGAACAAAACATGGCTATGACACTGATGTTTAAGTCACTTGAACTTTGGTACCATTGATGCTCTTGCTCGCAGGAATTTGGTGCGAGGTCTACCCTGATTTATGTTCGATAAATATCATCTTTGATAGGCTTGTCAACTGAGCAAAAGCACGAAGCATACACACAAACCCAAAACTGTCAATACCATCATGGAAGTTCTTCACACCCTTTACATGGATCTATGCGGACCAATGAAAATGCAAAGTATAAATGGGAAGAAGTATGTTCTCATAATAGACATTGACTATTCTCAGTTTACATGGGTGAAGTTTCTGAGAACCAAGGACGTGACTCCAGAGGTTATCATCAAACTCATTAAACAGCTGCAAGTAAGGGATACCGAATCTCAGTTTACATGGATTCTTCATTGGTTATGCTCCAGATTGTAAGGGATACCGAATCTACAACAAACAAACCCGATAAAACTTGGAAACCATTCACGTCACATTCGTTGAGCTGACTGAGCAGATGGCTCCTGTACAGATCAGTGAAGGACCCGCGTCTAAACTTTTGTCCCCTGAACCAATCAGTTCAGGCCTTGTATAGTATTCCACGCCTGCAGTACTTTATGTACCTCCTAGAAGTGAGCATTTGAAGATCTTATTTGAACCAATATTTGATGAATAATTTGAGACACCTACTGATGATACACCGACACCACCAGCTGCCGCTGCTCCGGTTCTGTTCAACTCAAATGGTCCCTCAGTGTCTACCTGAATTGATCAAGATGCTCCATCTGCTAGTTATTCACCATCATCGTTTAATCTTCAATCTCCTTCTGTACATCAAGGCACTGCAGTCGACAATTCTTTTGAAGTAAATTCATTTGCTCCTCTTGAGTATGCTCTGTTCAAGAACCTATTTGCTCCTGACTCTTCTTTTGAGACACCTTCTTCAAGGGATGCAAACATGACTTCTTCAGGTTCCTACCCTCAACCACATCAAAATCTCAGAAAACGGACCGATGATCATCCGATTGATAACATTATCGGGAATCTTTCTCGACCGGCGTTCACACAAAGACAACTTACCACCTTTGCTTTGTGGTGCTTTTATAATTCCGTACTTTCCAAAGTCGAACCAAAAGATGTCAAGACTGCTATCTCTAAAGACTGTTAGGTTAATGAGATGCATGAAGAAGTTAGCATGTTCGATCGACTTGAAGTATGGGAATTGGTACTATCTCCAGACTGTGCAATGATTATTGCTCTAAATGGATTCTTCAAAGGTGTGGTGGATTAAGTTGAGAAAGGGCAGTGGTACTTTTCCTTTGTGAGGATAGAATTTCAGCTGGCGGATTCCTTCACAAAAGCACTTCTGAGAGAACGGTTTCAATTCATTCTCTCATGATTTGGAATGAAGTGTCCTTCGCCAAGTATCTGTCAAACGTCTTCAGGAAGAAAATGAGGAGAAATGGTTTTGCTTCACATATCCTTGTATATATCTTATACCATAAAGAAAATAGAAAAATATAAAACCTATAAAACCCATAAAAAAAATCAGAAAAATCATAAAAATCCAAAAATATTCTTCTCACGACATGTCTCTTGTGTAATCAATATTATGTACGTTTCTAGAAATGTCATTCAATAATGACACGGAAACATACATATGCTTGAGCAAGAGTTTTTCGGTTTCAAATAAAGTTTTTTCTAAAACATGTCGTTTCTCAAAATATTCTTCAAAAATATGGCTTGCAGTCATTTCAGGCTGCAAACCGGACTTAAAATTATGGCTTGTAGTCATTTCAGGCTACAACCCGGACTTCAAAAATATGGTTTGCTATTACTTCAGATAGCAACCCGGTCTTAATATTGGGGAAAGTTCGTCGCCAAAAAGACGACTGTTCCTAACAAAGGCATGAATTACTTTATATTCGTGCCTTTCTGATCTAATGTACGTTTCAGTGCATTATTTCTTGTTTAAGAAGAGAAGTCTTCTTTTTATTTAAACAAATAATTTTCTTTCTATGATTCTTCGGAAAATTATTTGTGTGATACATGGTGGTAACGTGTTGCTTGTAAATCAATCAGTCTTAGATACTTCATAAAATTTGTCACTCAATCAATGACAATGGGTCATCAATTGAGGGGGAGAGTGATTTCCAACTTTATATCATCAAACGGATTTCTTGGTTGTCTCATAATTGTTAGAAAAGGTTTTGTTGTTAATGGGGTATTAGTTGAAGAGGAACTTACTAAGCTTTATCTTAAATGGACAAATGTGTTAGTTGTTAGAAAGTTTAGGGCATTATGTGCTATTTGCGTATAGTTTCCTAGCTTTATGTAACTAGAATCTTTATGTAACTAGAATGTCCATTTGTCTCACGTTGGTTTCCTCGCTTAATCCCCTAAATACGTTTAAATCCAAAATCTAAATAATGTTAGTACACCATTGTGTTTGATGCTCTTGTTCTCTCCTCTGGCATTCGTATTATCTGATTGATTGTGTTTCGTTTGCTGTTTGCTGATAATTGTTTAAGTGTTGTTGATTATGTGTTCGTGTTCTGATGAGTATCTAAATACTCATCATTTTATACCAATCTGAACTGCCAAAACATACAAAAACACTCAAATATGCATTATAATACTTAAAATATCTTAAAACTGTGTTTTATATGTTTCAAATACAAAATATGCAAAAACAAATGAAAAGCGTACAAAGTTTGCATAATTGGCAGTTTCAGTCTCTCAAGTTTCATAAATTGGCAAAACTAGTCCCTGGTTATTCTAAAAACATGAAAAAGTCACCAAAGGTCCTTTTTAATCATAAAGTTATATATTTAGTCCTTTGGTGCAAAGTTTCACAAAATTACAAGTTTAGTCCCTATACTTTGGAATTTGACATAAATGGTCCCTGGAAATGTAAAAACTTTGAGAAATTCAATTTTAGTCCTTATACTAATAATCTTTTGCAGGAATGGTCCTTGGTCTGAAGTTTGGTGAATTTACATAATTGGTCCCTAAAGTTTCACAGTTTGGCAAAACAGGTCCCTCAAAGTTTCAAACTTGACAGTTTTAGTCCCTGGGTGTTCAAAATGGGAAAATTATCATTAAGGGTCCTAGGGAATTCATAATTGTCACTATTAGTCCCTGGATGAAAAGTTTGGAGTAATTACATGTTAAGTCCCTGGATTTTCAGTTTTGTCAATTATAGTCCCCGGGTATTTAAAAAAATGAAAAACATCAAAAATACCCTTGTACTATTCACCCTTGTCAAGTTTGGTCCCTATGAGAACTTTGATAAACTTACAAAACCAAACCTTCAACTTTGTACAAATTACAAATTTAGTCCTTGTGTAATATTTAAACCAAACGGATCCCTATTATTATTATTATTACCCAAACTAAACTTAAACCCAATCCAAACACCAACAGCCCACTCCCTACCTTTTCTTACCCAGCCCACAACCTCAGCCCAATCCACCATTTAATTAAAACCTGGGTCAAACCCCGGTCAACACCCCGCCTAAACCACCCACTGTTCACCATCCCTTCCAAATACCACCCTCACCTCACAGTCCACCAATACCACCATACCAGCCCACTGAATTGCTCCCCTACATGTCCCTCCACCTCACACATGCTTCCAAACCCCTGAATTACCTCTCCACGCAATGTACAGTGCCCTAACTGACCCAAGACTTTTTGGCGCGAAAAAGTAGATTTAAACGGTGTGGATTACTCAGACATCCAAGGGCTCTAAATGGTGGTGGGAAATGGTTCTGTGGGTCCCACAATCCTCAAAAGTCTTATAAAGATGAAAAGGAAGCAGAGGAGAAAGAGTATTAGTTTAGGTTTAGTGTAATTCATTCGTAGTATTGTAATTTCTTTTTTCAGTCATTCCTTTCAATTAAAGTAACTTGTAATCTTCAATTCAGTAATATCTTAACTAGTTTTGATCATAAATTTCAAGTTTCAGTTGTATCTCAGTTGGTGTTTATTTTTACTCAAAAATCTCAAATTTGATTAATGTTGATATTAGTTGATCACAAGGACTAATAAAGCTCCATTAAGCCTTGACAAAGCTTCTGTAAGCTTTATTAACTTTAAAATTCAGTTGAGAGTTCAATTATAGAAAATTCTCAAAAATACAAAGAAAATAGAAAATAAATAAAAAAATAGTGTTAGTGATGAATGGAAGCTGGAAAATGATGAGCAATGGAAGGTATCTGGTTTAGTACCCTTTTGGGAGGTGTTAGGATTGGTTATTTGTTCTTGGTTCATTGTTCCTCAGTTAATACCATTTGTAAGTTTAATTTTCAAGTTTTACTTTTTACTGTAGGCTGTCTTATATTGCTTATTTGTGGTTGATTCATGTTTATTTAGTGTTAGGTAATCAATATTTAGCATAATATAGTTTGCTTGTTCATCAGATTTTATAACTACTTAAAAATCAAAAATCTCACAGTTAAAAACACAAATTTGACAAACTTGTATTTTATGCTTGTGGTGTTATTGATTTCTGCTCTATTATTCTTATATAATCCTAAAATAGTATCCGGAATCATTGTTGTGGATTAAATCAGCTCCTTGTAGTTAAAACTTTCCAAAACAGTTTGTAAGGGGGTGTTTGGCTCATGTTTGTTCAGGGTATACCAAGGTGATCTCATTGTTGTTTGTTGTTTCTCTCAGTCATATTAAGTATCACTAGTATAAAAAGTGATAGTTTAATACAAGAAAGTCAAAATCACTAGCAAACATCAATCATGGTTAACTGTTACACAGATTAGTACTCAAATCCTTGCTCAAATGCTCATAAGTGATTCATGTAACTTATTCTAGTCTCACATTAGCTTATCATAACAGTTATAGCTTGTAGGAATCACTAGAATCTCACAATAGTCAAACTAGCAAGTTTTCATCAAAAGTCAACTTTACACTTCTCAGATTTTTACAAATCTTTAAAGATTTGTTTAGAATTTAGGATTTGGTTCTAGGACTTGAAATTTGTTTCTATTAATAGTCTGTCAGCTCATCTTTTAGTTCCCACAAATTTTATATTTTTAAGAATTTTGTACTGGGCCCCACTCTCTCCCAAACTCACTTGCAGGGCAAGGTAACTGCCCTGCATCAGCAGCTCAGGCCATCACCACCACTTTGGTGGTGATTTGTGGCCACCTCAGTGGGCCCCACCTGTAATACTTAGCATCTTTCAACCCCCCTCCTAGTAGACTCTTAGTACTGACCATTTGTTTGACCTAAATCAGAGTGGACCCCACCTAGATTAAGCCTTGAACTTTGTCCCCTAATCTGTCTCAGATTCTTAAAAGCCAAGTGCTTATTTGAGCTTATTGGCTTATCCAGTGGACCTCACTAGCATTTTATGATTTAAACAAGTTCCCTAAACTTATTTAGATCTGAATTAGTCATAGTGGGTCCCACACAAGCTCAGTAGAGCTTATTTGCTTAGTTGGTCAACTTTGGTCAACTATTTTGGTTAATAGCTTATATCTAGCTTATTTTTAAGTTATAGAAATATTGTTTTCACAAAAGTTAGTTATATTTAAGTATAATTTAGTTTTGTAAAAGAAAAATCAAGAAAAGACAACATAAAAATAAGTGATAGTTTCTATTTAATTTAATTTAATTTTAATTTTCATTTTTAGATTTTATTAAGTAAGTTGTGTTTTTATATTTTTATTAATTTCATTTTAGGTTAAAGTAATTATAATAATTTTCTCAGATTTTAATTTTGTCTTTTAGTATTAATTAGAATTAAAAATAGTTTTATTAGTAATTAATAAATAAATAAGTTTTAAATAGCATAATTAATTTTTACATAGTAACACCTAGATTTTATATTTTTCCTAGATTTTATAAGTCATAATATAATTTTAGTAATTTTTATAGAATTTTTACTGTTCATTTAATAGTTTTTATAATTTAAATAGTTTAAATAGATATTAATTAATAAATAGAATAATAATTAGTAAACTAGTTTATAAATATATAAAATAAAGTTTTTATAATTTTTTTTAAGATTCCTATGATGGTTAATTAGATTTCTAGAAAATTTCTTAATTTTCCAAGTCATTTTAGTATTATTTGTAATTTAAAATAGTTTAAATAATATAATTAGTTATTAATTAATAGAAAATCTATAAAAAGACAAAAACATTTATTTTTATTTTTTATACTTTCTTCAAGTTCATTTTAAGTTTTAGAAATTATTTTTATAAGTTTCTAGTTTAATTTGTAGTATTTATAATTTTTAGTTTTAATTAAATGGTTAAATAGTTTTTAATTAAATAATTAATAATAAATAATATAATAATCTAAAAAATAGTTTTCTTTTGAATTTAATTTTATTTTAAGTTTAAGTTCATAGAATTTTCAATTTTAACCCTTGTAGTTTATTTTTCTTAAAACTCACCTTTTTCTCAGCACGCAGTCGCGTCTGATTTTAAATTGGTGTACGTTTATACGTTTTAGATATCTAGGTTTCACGTAATAGTTAATATAGTTTATTTAAGTTATTTTAAGTTATAAAACCCTAGTTTAAATCACTCACACACACTTTATACCTTTCCTGTTCACATTCACTAATCACAGATTCGTTTTAAATACCATCACAACCTCGTTGGGACATTACGACCCGGGAAAACACTGTATTTCACGGAAGCATTTGCCTCAGCTGTTTGACTGTTACAGTTGGCCATTCACAAGTGGCTAATCAATAATTATCTTACTGTTTGAGGTGAATCAAAATTTGGCGCCGCTGCCGAGGAGGTTGTGCGCTTATTCTAACGATTTTGCGTATTAGTGAATCTGGATATACATCCATTGTATATTTACCATCTTTTATCCATATTTTTATAAAACAAAACCCAAAAATATTCATCCCTTTACCCTCTATCCTTTTGATTCTACATTCTTCCACTTATCCCATAATTGATTCTAATGACATCTCTCAATGACGATTTCTTTGAACAAAGGGCCTATGAAAGCAACATCGAAAAACTTATTGCCTTATCAAAGATATCGAGATGTCATGTTGATTATGATAGACCATCGATTCATATTCCCTCTCCAGTGAGGGAAATGGAACGAGAAACCGGGGTGACAAAGGACCTTGTACTTTCCTCTGACTATGGAAGTGCTAAATACGTCCAACCTACGGTTGTCCAAGAATCTAAGCTCCCAATTGATCCTAACCTTTCACGGTTTACGGTTAAAAGTTTGTCAAGCAAACGTACAGAGCTTAGGGCAGTGACTGAAAAGAACGACTTACCTAACCTTCACGTTTATCAAGAACCAAAACCCGAGACCATAACGGAAGTGGTGGAAATTCCTAGCTCTAAGAGCACACCACTTGTCCCACCTCCAGATTTTGTTCCTTGTGTAGGTTGTGGTGAGCCGCTTTTCGGTTTTCCATGTCGTTGGTGTACATGTGAACAATGTGGTAATGATATTCGAGACGGGAGTTGTTTGTTTTGTGGATCGAGTAATTCATTTGCTTATGATCCTAATCAAAACTCATTCAACAACTCCTCAAATTTTTCCAACTACCCATCACATTCATACGAGCAAGAATCATATTATCCAAATCTCAATGATGCTTCGTATCAAAATACACCAAGACAGACTCAGCAGTTTAACTGTTGTGAGTATTGTGGTGGTGCACACTACAGTTCTGATTGTCAATCAGGAGACACGCTTGTCTATGAGTAGGTTCCTAATAACAATTATGACTCAAACACATACGACTCACAGCCACATCAGTTCAACTGTTGTGAGTACTGTGGAGGTCCACACTTTAGCTCTGATTGTCAAACAAGGAATCCATTTCCTTGTAACAATTACGACTATTCGTTTCAAGACCCACCTCCACAGTGCCAAATAATTCAAGCAACTCTTCACATCCAGCAAGACCCTTATATTGAGGTTCTTGAGAAACTCAAAGATCTTAAGGAGGAGTTGGCTAATATGTCGTCTCGCAATGCACCAAGTTTTTCTTGTGTATATTGTGGGGGTCCTCATAATGATGATCAATGTCAACCTTCCGGTTTTGACACATCCCCACCCCCACAGTCTCCACTCACTCAATATTCTCATGATAAATCTATCACGGAATTACTTGCTGAAAAACATGCTGCTAGAGATGAAAGAAGCATGGAAGAATTACTAGTCTTAGAACAAGCAGCTATAACACGTACCAAATTTCAAAATGCTGCTTTTCTCAATAAGGATGATGAAAGTGATGATACCTCATCAAGTTCATCAGTTGAGACTTCTTCCATGGATATACAGGGAGAAATGAATATAACTGAATCACCAGCAGTAGAAATAATGGAACTTGTAGACTCCATTACTGCTAGTCCTTCTCATCTCCCTGAGTATGATGTTATCACACCCGAGGTTCCCACTCACTCTCTGAACATGGGGGACGAGCATCTTGACACTGTTCCTGCAAAGGAATCGGACGAATTCATAAAGTCTAGTGTTGAGAACCTTGTCTCAATCCCAAGTGAGTCACAGGGAATTTTTGATCATGTGTGTGATATTCCTCCCCCTCTTGTCTTTTCAAATAATCATACTGAGATGTTCTCTGATTCTGATGAGAACTATTCTTTATCTTGTGGAGACATAAGTTATGTGGGGGAATTACCTTCTGAGCTTGTCAACTCAGAAGAAGAGAATGAGGAAGAAATAATCCAAGACGAATCTCTTCGTCTTACATTATTAAATGCTAATCTTCTCATTTCTAGAATCGAGGCTTTTAATGAAAAGCCTATTTCATCTCCTATCCCCGTCAAGGATAGTGAGGTTTTGATCAATGATTCTATTCCTGAATTGCAAACGTTCCATTTTGATCAAACGGAAGAAAAGATAAGTGGTATTATCACTTCTCATTCTTATAATTCTCTTCCCGTTTATGAATCATTTACTTTTGAGGAGTTCCCCAGTGAACTCACTCAAATCAATCCCGAATACGAATCATTCACCTTTGAGGAGTTCTCCGGTGAACTCACTCATATCATATCTCCTCCGGAGTATGATAAATTCTATTTTGATCTAGACATACCCATAATATGTCTTGATCAAACGAGCTTAAATGAGGAGATTCATGAAACAATGAATTCTCCTATTGAAGATGAGGAGTTAATCATGATTTTCATCATGACTTTCTTTCTTTTCTTCATATATCCCGTGTCTTATCCTGTTCTTCACTCTTTCGGGAGTGAAGACATTATCTTTGACCCCGGCATTCTCATTTATAAATTATGAGCCGGGTACTTGTCTCATCGGTGTGGAACTTTCACGTACTTCAATGTGTATACAAACATTCTCTATGAAAGTCCGATGGAGATGGTTTCTTCCACTTACTTCCCCATAAATTTTTAAATTGCTTTTTCTCCAGGTCTGTTCAGGATCTCTTTATTACAGTTAACCGTTCACAAGCGGTTAGCTTGCGTGATAAACCTGACAGTTTGGGAGAAAAGGAATCAAATACGGGGTCGAGTCAAGCTAGTGACTCGGGAATCAAAAACATTAGCAAAAACATGGGCTTGTCACCCGTGTGTAACACCCTAGTGTGGGGGAGATGCCCCACATGTTGTAAAAAAAAAAAAATGTATATATAGTGATAGCTTCTATTTAAGAAGTTTTATCTAAAAAAATAATTGTATGTATATACATCTTAAATAAAGGCTATGTAATATTTCCTTCTTACGTTCTAAGTTCGGTTTAACACCCGGTACTTTGAATATTGAGGACAATATTCAGTTCTAAGTGTGGGGGGAGATTCGTTATTCTAACGAATTTAAATATATGTTCCATCAAGAACCCCCATTTTAGCCAAAATTTTAAAATTTTTTCTCACTTAGAACGCAATAAATGGTATCAATCCTCCATGTCTAACCCACAACAGGATTGGAGCAAACGGCTCTTGGTAATGATAACTCAAACCCGTTGATGGATTGCAATTTGCCAAAAATTGTATGGTTCCTCAACTCCCCATCATCCTCAAAAGCTAATGAGTTGGCTAGCCCGCAAGATTATGGCTTGTGGTAAAGGCCGTGGAAAAACCATAATTGGTAATCAGCTCACCAAGATGTTGACTATTCCATCAAGAGTTGGCTAGTCCAGAAGCAAATGGCTTTTGGTAAAGACTAATCAAATCCGTTGACAGCTGGTGATTTGCTCAAAATCACACGGTTATCAGATGTACCACAGTTCTTACATCTAGCTACTCCAGAAGTGATGGCTTTTGGTAAAGAGTTTTTCAAATCCATTAAGTTTTTCTCAATAGATTGCTAGGGACTAGCAATAGTTTAGTGTGGGGGATTGATGAGTGTCTAAATACTCATCATTTTATACCAATCTGAACTGCCAAAACATACAAAAACACTCAAATATGCATTATAATACTTAAAATATCTTAGAACTGTGTTTTATATGTTTCAAATACAAAATATGCAAAAACAAATGAAAAACGTACAAAGTTTGCATAATTGGCAGTTTCAGTCCCTCAAGTTTCATAAATTGGCAAAACTAGTCCCTGGTTATTCTAAAAACATGAAAAAGTCACCAAAGGTCCTTTTTAATCATAAAGTTACATATTTAGTCCTTTGGTGCAAAGTTTCACAAAATTACAAGTTTAGTCCCTATACTTTGGAATTTGACATAAATGGTCCCTGGGAATGTAAAAACTTTGAGAAATTCAATTTTAGTCCTTATACTAATAATCTTTTGCAGGAATGGTCCTTGGTCTGAAGTTTGGTGAATTTACATAATTGGTCCCTAAAGTTTCACAGTTTGGCAAAACAGGTCCCTCAAAGTTTCAAACTTGACAGTTTTAGTCCCTGGGTGTTCAAAATGGGAAAATTATCATTAAGGGTCCCAGGGAATTCATAATTGTCACTATTAGTCCCTGGATGAAAAGTTTGGAGTAATTACATGTTAAGTCCCTGGATTTTCAGTTTTGTCAATTATAGTCCCCGGGTATTTAAAAAAATGAAAAACATCAAAAATACCCTTGTACTATTCACCCTTGTCAAGTTTGGTCCCTATGAGAACTTTGATAAACTTACAAAACCAAACCTTCAACTTTGTACAAATTACAAATTTAGTCCTTGTGTAATATTTAAACCAAACGGATCCCTATTATTATTATTATTATTATTATTACCCAAACTAAACTTAAACCCAATCCAAACACCAACAGCCCACTCCCTACCTTTTCTTACCCAGCCCACAACCTCAGCCCAATCCACCATTTAATTAAAACCTGGGTCAAACCCCGGTCAACACCCCGCCTAAACCACCCACTGTTCACCATCCCTTCCAAATACCACCCTCACCTCACAGTCCACCAATACCACCATACCAGCCCACTGAATTGCTCCCCTACATGTCCCTCCACCTCACACATGCTTCCAAACCCCTGAATTACCTCTCCACGCAATGTACAGTGCCCTAACTGACCCAAGACTTTTTGGCGCGAAAAAGTAGATTTAAACGGTGTGGATTACTCAGACATCCAAGGGCTCTAAATGGTGGTGGGAAATGGTTCTGTGGGTCCCACAATCCTCAAAAGTCTTATAAAGATGAAAAGGAAGCAGAGGAGAAAGAGTATTAGTTTAGGTTTAGTGTAATTCATTCGTAGTATTGTAATTTCTTTTTTCAGTCATTCCTTTCAATTAAAGTAACTTGTAATCTTCAATTCAGTAATATCTTAACTAGTTTTGATCATAAATTTCAAGTTTCAGTTGTATCTCAGTTGGTGTTTATTTTTACTCAAAAATCTCAAATTTGATTAATGTTGATATTAGTTGATCACAAGGACTAATAAAGCTCCATTAAGCCTTGACAAAGCTTCTGTAAGCTTTATTAACTTTAAAATTCAGTTGAGAGTTCAATTATAGAAAATTCTCAAAAATACAAAGAAAATAGAAAATAAATAAAAAAATAGTGTTAGTGATGAATGGAAGCTGGAAAATGATGAGCAATGGAAGGTATCTGGTTTAGTACCCTTTTGGGAGGTGTTAGGATTGGTTATTTGTTCTTGGTTCATTGTTCCTCAGTTAATACCATTTGTAAGTTTAATTTTCAAGTTTTACTTTTTACTGTAGGCTGTCTTATATTGCTTATTTGTGGTTGATTCATGTTTATTTAGTGTTAGGTAATCAATATTTAGCATAATATAGTTTGCTTGTTCATCAGATTTTATAACTACTTAAAAATCAAAAATCTCACAGTTAAAAACACAAATTTGACAAACTTGTATTTTATGCTTGTGGTGTTATTGATTTCTGCTCTATTATTCTTATATAATCCTAAAATAGTATCCGGAATCATTGTTGTGGATTAAATCAGCTCCTTGTAGTTAAAACTTTCCAAAACAGTTTGTAAGGGGGTGTTTGGCTCATGTTTGTTCAGGGTATACCAAGGTGATCTCATTGTTGTTTGTTGTTTCTCTCAGTCATATTAAGTATCACTAGGACTAATCAAGTATAAAAAGTGATAGTTTAATACAAGAAAGTCAAAATCACTAGCAAACATCAATCATGGTTAACTGTTACACAGATTAGTACTCAAATCCTTGCTCAAATGCTCATAAGTGATTCATGTAACTTATTCTAGTCTCACATTAGCTTATCATAACAGTTATAGCTTGTAGGAATCACTAGAATCTCACAATAGTCAAACTAGCAAGTTTTCATCAAAAGTCAATTTTACACTTCTCAGATTTTTACAAATCTTTAAAGATTTGTTTAGAATTTAGGATTTGGTTCTAGGACTTGAAATTTGTTTCTATTAATAGTCTGTCAGCTCATCTTTGAGTTCCCACAAGTTTTATATTTTTAAGAATTTTGTACTGGGCCCCACTCTCTCCCAAACTCACTTGCAGGGCAAGGTAACTGCCCTGCATCAGCAGCTCAGGCCATCACCACCACTTTGGTGGTGATTTGTGGCCACCTCAGTGGGCCCCACTTGTAATACTTAGCATCTTTCAACCCCCCTCCTAGTAGACTCTTAGTACTGACCATTTGTTTGACCTAAATCAGAGTGGACCCCACCTAGATTAAGCCTTGAACTTTGTCCCCTAATCTGTCTCAGATTCTTAAAAGCCAAGTGCTTATTTGAGCTTATTGGCTTATCCAGTGGACCTCACTAGCATTTTATGATTTAAACAAGTTCCCTAAACTTATTTAGATCTGAATTAGTCATAGTGGGTCCCACACAAGCTCAGTAGAGCTTATTTGCTTAGTTGGTCAACTTTGGTCAACTGTTTTGGTTAGTAGCTTATATCTAGCTTATTTTTAAGTTATAGAAATATTGTTTTCACAAAAGTTAGTTATATTTAAGTATAATTTAGTTTTGTAAAAGAAAAATCAAGAAAAGACAACATAAAAATAAGTGATAGTTTCTATTTAATTTAATTTAATTTTAATTTTCATTTTTAGATTTTATTAAGTAAGTTGTGTTTTTATATTTTTATTAATTTCATTTTAGGTTAAAGTAATTATAATAATTTTCTCAGATTTTAATTTTGTCTTTTAGTATTAATTAGAATTAAAAATAGTTTTATTAGTAATTAATAAATAAATAAGTTTTAAATAGCATAATTAATTTTTACATAGTAACACCTAGATTTTATATTTTTCCTAGCTTTTATAAGTCATAATATAATTTTAGTAATTTTTATAGAATTTTTACTGTTCATTTAATAGTTTTTATAATTTAAATAGTTTAAATAGATATTAATTAATAAATAGAATAATAATTAGTAAACTAGTTTATAAATATATAAAATAAAGTTTTTATAATTTTTTTTAGGATTCCTATGATGGTTAATTTGATTTCTAGAAAATTTCTTAATTTTCCAAGTCATTTTAGTATTATTTGTAATTTAAAATATTTTAATTAGTTTAAATAATATAATTAGTTATTAATTAATAGAAAATCTATAAAAAGACAAAAACATTTATTTTTATTTTTTATACTTTTTCAAGTTCATTTTAAGTTTTAGAAATTATTTTTATAAGTTTCTAGTTTAATTTGTAGTATTTATAATTTTTAGTTTTAATTAAGTTAGTTTTAATTAAATAGTTAAATAGTTTTTAATTAAATAATTAATAATAAATAATATAATAATCTAAAAAATAGTTTTCTTTTGAATTTAATTTTATTTTAAGTTTAAGTTCATAGAATTTTCAATTTTAACCCTTGTAGTTTATTTTTCTTAAAACTCACCTTTTTCTCAGCACGCAGTCGCGTCTGATTTTAAATTGGTGTACGTTTATACGTTTTAGATATCTAGGTTTCACGTAATAGTTAATATAGTTTATTTAAGTTATTTTAAGTTATAAAACCCTAGTTTAAATCACTCACACACACTTTATACCTTTCCTGTTCACATTCACTAATCACAGATTCGTTTTAAATACCATCACAACCTCGTTGGGACATTACGACCCGGGAAAACACTGTATTTCACGGAAGCATTTGCCTCAGCTGTTTGACTGTTACAGTTGGCCATTCACAAGTGGCTGATCAATAATTATCTGACTGTTTGAGGCGAATCATGTTCTCAGGATTTGCTTAGGTATGTAGTTACCGGATTAGAATCTTATTCCTAAGCTCCTGATTTGAATGTTGAAATATGCGTGAATTGCCATGCTAGTGATTGTTGTTTATGTCTGATAGAAACTTGCGATGAATGTTCATGATTGCTAGTTTCTCTCCATGCTAGATAGCATTTTGATGAGTTGCTTGAATGTTCTTTGATCATGATATGAATATGGTATTATGAGTAGGTTAACTGCTACGTGGTAGCAGTTAATTAAGAGTGAATTTGTATGTATGCATCATATCTTTGTTGATTCTATTATGCAGATTCCATGGCTGATGTGAATGTGCCTGCTCCTGCTCTAACCATTTGATCAAATGTTCATACTCCATTGACTGGCTTTGATTTCACCACAACAACAACATCGGCAGCAACAACGACAACAATTCTTTCACCACCACCACCAGTTACTTTGTGCATATATGCAGTGTGCTACGTGTGATTGTTATGTGTTAGTATATGAATTTTTTTCATGAGTTTCTCGTTGAACTCTAAATCATTTATAAACTCATCATTTCTAACACATAACATGCTCCCTCAAGGATTGAGGGGGAGCAATGTATCGTCTCATAATCAGTTATTCTTAAATCTGACCACATTTCTCTCCCAAAATCTTTGAACTTATTTAAATCACTTGGGATCACAAATCTCAAGTGGTTTGAAATTTTTGATCGGGGGAGAAAATGTGATTTAAATATGAAATCTGATTAAAATGTAATGTTTTGGACTCAAATGTAAGCTCTCCCATATGTGTCAAACTCTTTTGTATATCCATGCACATATTGAGGGGGAGCAAATGATTTGTGAAAAAGGATCCTTGCATTATAAGAGATCAAGACTCAGATTTAACTCATGGATTGATGAAACAGAATTGTCTTGAATCGAAAGAACTAGTCCTGGACGGGTAATAACTTCAAGCTGGTTTAACCAGTGATGTAAGCGTGTCTCGAAGAGGACTAGTTTGAGTAGAATGTACCATTTCGAGAAACCTTGGGTGAATCTGATCGGGCCGGGTAATAACTTCAAGCTAGGTTAACTAGTGATGTAAGCGTGTCTCGAATGCCCGGTCATGTTCACTTAAGATAGATCAATTCAAAAAGTGCAACTCTTCCCGACATGTGCAAATTTTCAAAACAATGCATATGAGCACATGTTAAGGGGGAGCATTTGAAAATGACAAAACTCTCAATGTGTTAACAAAATGTATTTCTCAATCATAAACACGTTGAGAGAATTTTCAATGATTTGGTGTATGGCAACATAGGATAGTCATGAAGTTATAAGGTGGCTAAGGTTAGGAAAACCGTCCTATGATCCGCCAGAGCCGGAGGGATCTACCCATGGACAATACCAAATAGATAGTATTAGAAAGTCCATAGGTATGATTATGAAAAAAGGAGAAATGTGAGAATGGAGAAAGAAGGGGTTGAAGAATTAAAAAGAAATGAAATGAGAAAGGGTGAAAAGAAATAGCCCTCCAATTATTCAACCTTAGGGCAGAAACCGGGTTCAATTCATAATCTACTGATGGTTGCTAAGGCGACATCGGTATTGAAGACAAGATGTCATGGACCCAGTGACGCAATGCACTAAACCTTCTAGCCACTCAAGTTCTCTTAAAAGAACTTGTTTCATTCTCACGGGGAACCGGTGTAATCTATCAACTTACCTCTTAGAGATGGTTGATATTGAAGCAGGAGACCTCTCCCTAATCTCCGCATAGGAAAACCAAATGCACTTATTGAGTCTAGAGCCTCGAGATACATAAAAAGATCTCATAGGAACACGTGATACTTCTACCCTGGTTGTTCAACATTAAGGACACCAATGGTAAACTTATGAGTCCTACGCAGATCTTAGCAATCTGCCAGAACATTTATGAGGGAAGTTACTATTGTAACTACCAGTGATTGAATGGAAATTCCTGCCAGGGTCAACATCAAGCAGCCCTGAAAGCAGGTCACTTAGGTAATTCCTTGTGGATTACGCTTAGTGGTCACGATGGTTACAAACGGTCAACAGTCGTGGAGTGATCTCCAGCGACTCACCCAATCGTTGATCTACTTAGGTAGGTCGTGTGAATCCTTTCAGGGTTTGCCGATTGGGAACGGTCTTGGTAAGGGTTAGAAGGAGTCTTCACACTATGCTGTTGACGATCTCTAATTTCAAACCTATAAGTACCGGATGATTTGTTGATAACTGTTTGCTTGCAGGAATTTCGGACGGTTGCAGTTGATTGCTGAAAAGATGCTGATCCATCAACACATGCTCACACTTCGACATCACAATTTTAGAAATCATGATCATTGATTGGGCCTCATCTATGCTTCCACAACTCTGATGCAGAAGATCATGATCCAGAAAAGTGTGAGCATGTCAACTCAAAGATGTTCAAATCACATGGAGACATTACTACTCAAAGATGACTTGCAGATAATCATTTGGATGATGAACTCAAAGTAATGCCAAAGATCATCCAACTCACTGAACAAGTCATTTAGAGTCTGCTGCTGAATGAACAAAGACATGTTTGAAGAATCAAAGTCTACGAGCTACAAGATTTCAAGGATGCAAGAATTTTGTACTTATCTTCTGGGGTGACCTCCCTTAGGGGGAGATTGTTAGGAATACGATTATTCAGTTAAAGACTCGGTCACCCCAAGTATTGCTAAGCATTACGTAACTCGTAGAATTATCCTTATTATAGTTAGTACGTAGTTTATTAGTAGTTAAATATGTAAATAGTATTCGTAGAGTGGGTCGGGTCTTTACCCTCTGTCAGCTCACTCTACAGCTCGTTTCATGGAGCACCTAGTATTATAGTATAAATACCCTCTCCCACCCAAGGGAGAGGGTTGGACCTTCATTCACAAGCTAATACATTTCTAGTTTCTCTCAAGGCTCCCATCTCTTTCTCTCTCTAATCTCTCTCTCTAAAACTACACTAGTTGATTCATACATGCAACACCATACGAGCTTATGATTATGTATATTCTACAGTTTTGAATGGAACCTAGTTTGATCTTTATGTGAAACCAATATATGCACAACACACAATAATAATAATGTACGAGAAGCAAGTAAGTAAATAAGTAAAGAATGAGAGTTGGAAAGCTCAAACCGAGAGACAAAGGATTTATAGTGGTTCGGCTACAAGGACACCTTCCTTGCCCTACTCCACTCCCCGAGCACCGAACTCGAGAGTTTTCTTCACTAAGTCAATAACCTCCCTTATGGCGGAGAAAACCGTACACACCAAAAGCTTACACCAATTAACGACACAAAGCAAGATGTCGAGTTCTAATCGTAGCTAGAACCAATCTCACACCAAATAACACACCACAACTTCTACACACCTTTTACTTCTTCAATACGTCTTCACACCACGAGTATCTTCACGCCTTCACAAAATACTTCACGACTTCAATATCTTGCTACTTCACAACTTTAAAGCACCAGTGTCTTCACAACTTCAAACCAATAATATCTTTGCACCTTCAAGCCACTAGAGTCTTCACAACTTTAGTCTACTAATGTCTTCAAGTCTTCTCCACTTGGAAGCTTCAATTTCTTCACTACTAGTCACTATTGCCACTCTATCCTATCTTCACTACTATCCAACACTACTTCTTCACTTCAAACTCCACTTCACACTTACAACAATTCTAGATTCTACAACTAAATCTAGCAAACTAATACATACACCTTATTCACCAAAATATGAAAGATCAACAAGATGAAACAAACAAACAACTTAGATAGCAAGATGATACTAAGTTGTAATACTTCTAATAGAAGTATTCTTCTCTTTGCACTTGAGTGTTGAGGCTTGAATCACTTTGAAACAAAGATCAAAGTATATAAGATCAAAGGATTTTTAGAGGATGGAGAGGGATGTTTAGATCAGAAAGTTTTTAGTGCAAAAAGGTGAGAAAAATATGTGGAATGATCCAATATTTATAGGGCCAAAAAATACTGTTCTGGAG
Organism: Artemisia argyi; assembly: GCA_030686995.1. NCBI lineage: Eukaryota > Viridiplantae > Streptophyta > Magnoliopsida > Asterales > Asteraceae > Artemisia > Artemisia argyi. Next base: position 271,207,480 of record CM060709.1, on the reverse strand, counting down.
CGTGCCGGTCCTCTTAATTAGGGGGCGGTCCCCTTAATGATTAAGGGGGCTGCCTAGTATAATTAAGGGGGCCGCCCTCCTGAACGTTGGATTTTCTTGTCCTTTTGTGAGGGGAATTATTCTGGATTATATTTGCCATTTTTGGTTGAAAATTTGAATTCACAAATTTGTAATGAATAAAACATATTCTTTTAATTCCAAAAATGTTTTACAAAAGATATAAAATGTTTTGTGACATTTTATAAATATCTAGTGATTAACAAAAATGTTCCTTTGATCTTGTAATACATTAGACACTTTGTTTATCCATACCTTAAGTGATTTAATGGTAAAGATGAGTATTTACTACTAAATACTTGTTTATGTCATAATCTTTGGATTTGATGAGTTTTCGTTTTGTGATTATCAAAACATAGAGATATCGAAAGATATGAATAATGTTTTTAGTCATTTATTTATATCAACAATCTCCCCCTTTTTGATGATTACAAAACCTAAACTCATTAAATCCAAAAATTAATTTTTAGACAAGTATTTAGTGAGTTTATATTCACTTCTCCCCTTTTTGTAAAATCAAAAAGGTTTAAGCCAAAAGAAAGGAAGCTCCCCCTTGATGTATTGATACGTGGGAATCGCACCAGGCTTTACCTCTCAAGGGATCTTGAGAAGCTTACAACCCCCACCAGGCAATGTACTTGATCGTTGTAGTATAGTATAGTGACAAGTACCGGGGGATTGATCGTTCAGCTAGGAATAGTGTCATTAGGATTGAAATTAGTCTAACTAGGTCTAAAGGTGAAGGATGATTCTTTTTATGTTTTTATATTTTATGAAAAGCAAGTAAAAATCTCAGGTATTGGGAAAGTGGGCGGAATTAGTTGCTAATCAACCAACCCAAAAGCTACTAGTTAATCTATTAAACAAGAAAATAAACTAAGGTTCTACAAGATAAGTGAAGCATGTCTACCCATGATATGTTACTCCTTGCTAGCTATCCAATTCTACCTATTGAATTTTCACACCTTGTTTTAATTGATGGGTTGTATTCCTTAATACCATTCATGGGGTGGCGTACTTACTTCCCCAATCTTATAAGCTCCTACTTCACTCCTATGTCGAGCCGGCTAAGAAGCTCCTAACATAGGATCACTAGAATTCGCTCATGCATTAAATACAACCATAAAAACCTAGTACACATCGGTTCATGTTTCTTAAGACGTTCAAGCATGTTACCCTATGGAAGTCTGCCAGTTTTCTTAAGCCTAACATCGAATTCATTCAATTAAACAAGAGACAATAGGAAACAAGAATTATAAGCTAAACCAACTAGACCTATCGAAGTGTCACACCCTAATTGATGAAGATAGACACAAACATCAACAAGGAATCAATAAGATCTAATCAATTATATACAAGTTTCACACAATCATAAGTAGACACAAGGTGAATTAGCAAAACATAATCAATGAAGAGCAAACAACAATAATAATGAAAGACATAATTGAGATAGAATCATCAAACCAATACATGATATTTATGGAGTGATTGAAACCCTCTAAGTTGCTGGAAAAACACCTACCTAAACCCAGGAATCGACCTTAGGGTTTAGGGCTTACAAAAAGTGAAGTTATGATGTTATATTTATAGGCATGTTTTCTGTCAGCCCTTCTTGACGGTGTCAGCCCGTTACTCTTGACGCCATCACCACCATTTTTTCACCAAATTGTAGATCTCTTAGTCCTCTTCGAGTGGGCTTTTGAATCACCTCAATCCGAGTTCGTATGCAAAAGTTATGACCAAAACAATATCAGCTACTCCGCGCGCAAGTTTTGACAAATTAACACGTGACAGCCTTGGGTGACGCCTTCACGTTCTCTCTGGGCCATCACCACTTTTACTCTTGACGCCGTCACCAAAATGCTCTTGACGCCATCAGGTACTGTTCCCAGCAAGGAAAATTAAGACTTTGGCTTTTTCTTCACTTTTATGCTCCAAAAACGTTCGAATTGCTTCCTTTTCCAGATTTCTCTCCCAAAGTACCTAAAATCACAAAAGGAACGATTTAGGGCAATATTTGATCAAATAAATTCAATTTCGGGCTTAAATGACCCCCTAAAAGTGGTTCATTTTTCGCCTCATCATATACCCTTACACTTGAGATTTGCTTGTCCTCAAGCAAATGCGCTTTTATTCTACTCAAAATACAAGTTAGGGGTCATTTAACACTAATATAAAAGTAATTACAACAAATAATCGTTCCACTAAAGACCAATAAACAAGCACGGAGGTCATACACAAGCACCTCACAAATAGTGTTTAGATACTCACATCTCTCGGGTGTAATAAAGTATAAATTACAATATGGAAACGGAAGATATCTCTCACTACCTGTCATAGCAAAATAGATTATCATAGGCTTGGGAAAGGATCAAACCTCCACCACATGGCGTAAGCACCTAGGATAAACTATCAAAGAGGTCTTTTAAAGGGTTGTAACGTTAGGTGTAGGGATATGAAATACACGGTTTTGTTGGATAAAGGAAGTTTTACTGGTGGCGAGTTAACTATCTTGGTTAATTACATGTACAATATGGCGTTGCTAAGCCAAGACTAGACTCGACTTAAGCTAATAAATGAAAAATAACAAAAACATAAAATGAACATAGAATGAAAAGGGATGGTAGTCCGTATGTTTGTTTTTTCTCTTTTCTTTTTTTTCTATTTTTTTTTCTTTTCTTGATTTTTCGATTTTTTTTTTTTTTCCATACACTCTTACCCTACCATCCAAAATAATAAGTCATAGGGGATGAACATTCCCCTTACACTTGAATCTTTATATACTTTACAATGAACTAATCTAATGACTCGAATTAAGAAAATCAAAACACTTGGAGCACTTTTAAGATTAACGTACATATGGGGGGTAATAATATGATGTTCTTCCCCATTACTCCATAAAATAAGTACTTTACCCATGAGTCCCAATCGTCCCAAAACAATATGTACAAGGATATGACTCGACTTAGCAACCATGTAATCAATTAGATAGTTAACTTAGGGTTTAACAAATAACAATAATGCACTAAAAATGAGTGCATACACGGAAGGCTAAGGCGATTTGGGTGTACATTTAAGTGGGGTGTAACAAATTCTTCCTTTAAGTAAGATGCTTAAAGTTAGAAACGAAAAGATTGGCTCGGAGGGGTGTACTAGGGGTTTCGTGTACTAAAAATGAGTACAACGCTTAAGGTATGGGAAAAATTAGTTGACTTAACTAGCCAAGTAATATGACTTAAATGGTCAAGTAATTATAATACGGGTTTAACACAAGGGTGATCCTAATGCCTCTTATCATGTAGTAAATCCTACTACACGAATGTACTCTCACTAGCGATCTCAGGACGCATCACTAAAGCAAGTTCTAGAATCTAACTGCTACCGGTACACTCATAAGTACTAATAGTAAATGCTTTTCCTATCAAATCTAAAGGCGAACCTCACATATTTGGGTGGAAAATTTTTCTGAATGATACGGCTATGTGCTAGTCATACAATCTCCTATCCATGAGACGCTTGCTAAGGCTAAAGTTTCACTCCTAAATGTTGTAAAAAATTTTAAATTTGGCGCTAAAATTGCACTAACAAGTATTTCTCATAGTTTTATTACACATCTACTATCAAACAAAACAAACTCAAGCGAAAGTGTATTTGTAAGGTATCATCATTTTACCATCCCCTTACACTTAGGATGAACATTGTCCCCAATGTTCAAGTAAAGAATGTAAAAGTGAAAAAGTAAAAAGAATGAAATCAAATACTCCCCTGATTCGCTCGGTATGGATAATAAGATGGCCAGGTTAGATCTTCCTCCAAGAAAATGAACAATCAAAGCTTCCCTTCCAGAGTATAAATCACCTTCTTGTCATATATAACCTGTTAAACCTGAGAAAACAATCACAAAAACCCAAAGCATCAATCCGAACAAAGAAAACTCATAACTAGATGTAATTCCAGACTTAGGAATAAAAACAAAACAATTAAAGATATAATGCTTGTGGAATGAATGTTTGCAGATTTCCTGGAGTTTATAAAACTAAAGAATTAACAAAAACTTTAAGACTCCGGTATAAACAAAACTAGCAAAATTTCCAGAATTTTACACATGACGCCGTCAAGAATTAATTCATGACGCCGTCAGAAGTGACCTGCAGAAATCTTTACGTTAAGTTTCTGGAAAATTTCTGGAAAAACTTATGTCCTACTTCCTGGAAAATCCTACAAAACATCATTATGACTCGATACAAGCATTTGACTCAAACAATTACTAATACACATGTTCATTTAATATTGTTGTGGTTCATGCTCAATTTCATTCTTATAAACAAATTTGGGTTTCCCTTACACTTATCTTTTGCAAAATACCTTTATATGCAATTAAGACGAAGTTAAAAACAAAATAAAGCATTTTCACAATTTTCTTTGAAACATGAGCCACAAACAATAAAAATAAAACATGCATACGGAAACAAATAAAATCAAACAAACAAACAAACAAATAAAAACACACAAAACATGGGTTGCCTCCCAAGAAGCGCTTGTTTTTGTTCGAGTCACGAGCCTGACTCTACCCTTATTTAACGGAAATAGGGGAGGTTTTCCCTACACTTTGAATTAAGTGCGGGTGGAAGTAGCGATACACACCCTTAGGGTGTGAATATGCCACGTGAGGTGAAGGGGTGAGTGAATGGCTTCCTTCATCCTAAAACTACCCGGATAATATTGGTTGATGGGTGGGTCAGTTCCTCTTTTGTCTCCTAGAAATATATCTAAGGATGGAAAGGTGTGTAAAGATTGAGGTTCCGGTTCATCAACACTAGGAAATTCCCTAGAACTAGGAGTAAGGTTATCACTACAAGTGTTCAAACCTATATCCTCAAGTGGTGCCTGGTCCAAGGGTTCTACCTCCATCGGAATTTCTAAAGTTTCTTCTACTTCTTCCGGGTAAGTCACGGGCGGTGTGTGTGCCTCAAATGATGGTAGGACTTGTGGGGTACTTAGTGGGCTTGGGTTTTCTACTATCTCTTCCATCACATCAATATCACCTATGTGTTCATCTTGTATTATGGTAGTGCCTAACCATGACATGCAACTAGGTGGTTCAACTCTAACCTCATGTGTGTCGTATGTTTTGGTGAAATCTATCCCGCTCATGCAACTAGGTAGTTCAATACTAACCATATCATAATCTTGGTTTGATTTTAAGTTCATGTTCTTAGAAACTAGGTCATCTTGCTCATACGAATCCACCAATTCATTGAACTTATGGGTTATGGTTAGGAAGCTTTTCTCAAAATTCATCCAAAGGGTCTCACTAAAAGGAATTGATCCTGATAATGATCGTCTAATAGAAAACACACATTTATAAAATTCATCAAACCCATCTAACTTTACACCCATCTCCTCTTGTATATATCTAAGATCACTTAAAAATTCAATGGAACAACAGGAGGCAAATCTATCCGAGTAAACTAATTGTTCCTCTATAGTTAATGATCTAAATGGAATTTCATCCGCCATGGAGACAAATGAAAATGGTTTCACAAACAAAGGGTACAAAGAAAAAGATAGACTACAAGAAAGCTAATAAAAATCTCACTAAAAAGGAATCTAATGAGTAGACCTAATAAAAATCAAATTCAACCTAAACAATAACTATTCCCCGGGCTGCGGCGCCAAAAACTTGATACGTGGGAATCGCACCAGGCTTTACCTCTCAAGGGATCTTGAGAAGCTTACAACCCCCACCAGGCAGTGTACCTGATCGTTGTAGTATAGTATAGTGACAAGTACCGGGGGATTGATCGTTCAGCTAGGAATAGTGTCGTTAGGATTGAAATTAATCTAACTAGGTCTAAAGGTGAAGGATGATTCTTTTTATGTTTTTATATTTTATGAAAAGCAAGTAAAAATCTCGGGTATTGGGAAAGTGGGCGGAATTAGTTGCTAATCAACCAACCCAAAAGCTACTAATTAATCTAATAAACAAGAAAATAAACTAAGGTTCTACAAGATAAGTGAAGCATGTCTACCCATGATATGTTACTCCTTGCTAGCTATCCAATTCTACCTATTAAATTTTCACACCTTGTTTTAATTGACGGGTTGTATTCCTTAATACCATTCATGGGGTGGCGTACTTACTTCCCCAATCCTATAAGCTCCTACTTCACTCCTATGTCGAGCCGGCTAAGAAGCTCCTAATATGGGATCACTAGAATTCGCTCATGCATTAAATACAACCATAAAAACCTAGTACACATCGGTTCATGTTTCTTAAGATGTTCAAGCATGTTACCCTATGGAAGTCTGCCAGTTTTCTTAAGCCTAACATCAAATTCATTCAATTAAACAAGAGACAATAGGAAACAAGAATTATAAGTTAAACCAACTAGACCTATCGAAGTGTCACACCCTAATTGATGAAGATAGACACAAACATCAACAATGAATCAATAAGATCTAATCAATTATATACAAGTTTCACACAATCATAAGTAGACACAAGGTGAATTAGCAAAACATAATCAATGAAGAGCAAACAACAATAATAATGAAAGACATAATTGAGATAGAATCATCAAACCAATACATGATGTTTATGGAGTGATTGAAACCCTCTAAGTTGCTGGAAAAACACCTACCTAAACCCAGGAATCGACCTTAGGGTTTAGGGCTTACAAAAAGTGAAGTTATGATGTTATATTTATAGGCATGTTTTCTGTCGGCCCTTCTTGACGGCGTCAGCCCGTTACTCTTGACGCCGTCACCACCATGTTTTCACCAAATTGTAGATCTCTTCGTCCTCTTCGCGTGGGCTTTTGAATCACCTCAATCCGAGTTCGTATGCAAAAGTTATGACCAAAACAATATCAGCTACTCCGCGTGCAAGTTTTGACAAATTAACACGTGACAGCCTTGGGTGACGCCTTCACGTTCTCTCTGGGCCGTCACCACTATTACTCTTGACGCCGTCACCAAAATGCTCTTGATGCTGTCAGGTACTGTTCCCAGCAAGGAAAATTAAGACTTTGGCTTTTTCTTCACTTTTATGCTCCAAAAACGTCCGGATTGCTTCCTTTTCCAGATTTCTCTCCCAAAGTACCTAAAATCACAAAAGGAACGATTTAGGGCAATATTTGATCAAATAAATTCAATTCCGGGCTTAAATGACCCCCTAAAAGTGGTTCATTTTTCGCCTCATCATGTATGCTCCCCCTCGTTTGAGGGCACCAAGGGTTCGAGAATTATGATTCTTGCAAGAAAAATATTTGAAGCACAAGCATAGCATAAGCAAACACATATATCATAATACCAACAAGTAATAAGCATGGCAAAAGATAATAAGGAACACATATTAAGTCATTCATTGATAGAAAATGATTATGTCAACCCATAATCATTGTTACACAAGCCATAAATATAGAATACTAAGACTAAGTATAGCATCCTATTGTGCTAACAAGGAGTGTCACCAAACTTTCTTGAATCCCAAAATGGTTTAAAGGTTTTATTTGAAAATGAGAAACATAAGCATATAAAATGCTTGGTGGTTTAGTGGAGATAAACTTTTGGTTGCATGGATGTTGGTGAGTTTGGAGATGTGGAACTTGTAGGTGGTGGGTTAGAGATAGGGTTTATTGATTGAGGGTTTTGATGTTGTTCAAGTGATGATGTTTGTTGAGATCTTGTAAGAAGATACTCAATCCAAGTGAAGTGCTCATTCAAGGCAATGGTTTGTTGTTGAAGGAAGATGCAACAAGGGCAATTGTTGACATGCTTCTCAACTTGGTTGATGTTGTGTGGTGATGATGGTGAGCTTGATTGGGTTGGATCCAAATGGCGTTGAGCAAGATGTAATGCTAAAAGAGCACTAAGCTCATGAGCCTCTTTTAGCTCCTCAACGAACTTCAAGTGTTCGGAGGAAGGTGATGATGGTGGAACATGATGGTTGTCTTGGGTGAAGGTTTGAACATGCAACATAGGAATGGCATGTGAGGTTGTAGGATGTGGTGGTGGTACTTTTGGTGGTGGAGACATGGTTGAGCTTGGGTAGTCATGAAAACATGAGATGGGTGGAAGAGGTTCTCCAAGAGTGAGTGGTGTTTTTGTTGAATGAGCAACATGTGAAGTATTGATTGAGAGATTGGGATTGTTGTTTTGGGATTGAGCATGCTCATCATAAGAATAAGCATGAATGAGGGAATGAGTGGGTGATAGGTTGTGAGATGAGTCATTATTGTGGGTTTGAGGTTTAGTAGTTGGTTGACTTGGAACAACATCACTTGAGTTATGACAAGAATCAAGTTTCCTCCTCCAAACGGGTTTGACGGAGATCATTGCGGTTCTTGAAATCTTAGGTTTTTGTTTGTTGGGAGATGACATGTTTGGGTGTGATGGCTTAATGATGGGAAGAGGGTATTTATAGTGTATGAGAAATGTGGTTTAGGAAGGTAAATTTTGAGGTATAGCATGGGACAAAATATGTTTGTGAATTTTGGGAAGTATAGGCTGAAATGGGTCAAAAAGTGATAAAGAAAACAGTATCCCCGACCATCAGATGGCCGGTCCCCTTAATCATTAAGGGGGGCGCCTTATATAATTAAGGGGGCCGCCCATCTGGTGATTCCCAGAATGCCAGAAATGGGTTTTTGGCAGAAAATTTTCAAAAAGGTTGTGTTTTTGGATTTAGATTCAAGTAAGTTCAACTCTTTAAGGCAATATAGGGCATACTATTCATGAATGTAGAGAATGATATAGAATTAATTAAAATAGGCAATTAATTTCTAATAATCATGCTATCTATTAATTTATCAATTAAGATATGCAACAAAGGAGGCAATAAGGCAAATAAGTTAAATGTGTAACTATATGAAGATGATAGCATTTAGTCTAGAGCAAACATATTGCTGATTGTTAACAAGTAACAAATAGGTGGACATGATTATATGGACTTCAAGACTTGTTACAAACAAGATCCATATGGGCTAGCCATGATTCTCATGAAATGATTTGATTAAATTGTGAATGTCATTTCCAATAGAAGTGTATGACACATGTGAGAAAATTAAATGTGTTTTAAGCAAAACGTTTTTAGTTTTATTCAACAATGTTTTGAAGTAAATTCAAGTGTGCATTATAATAACATAGATTGAATTTTGTTTCATAACGTGTAACAAAAAATTTCAATCTTGTTTTTGATTAAAATAATGGTTATGAAAGAAATTTTAGTTAAGTAAATTGTTTCAAAAAAAATATTTCATTCAAAAAGAGAGAAGTTTTAAACATGATGTTTTGATCATGATAATCAAGAAGTTGCAAGTGAAGGATTTGAAATGGAAGCTTATCATGCTCAAGAGAATCAATTAAGCCCATTGTCACACATAATCATCTTTAATGACACCTAAAGATATTAAAGTGAAATGATAGATACTTATGATCTTAAATGCAATGGGACAGGAAGGAGCAAGGTAAATAGTTCATGGATACAAGATAGACATGTGTGTGTATATATATATATATATATATATATATATATATATATATATATATATATATATATATATATATATATATATGTGTGTGTGTGTGTGTGTGTGTGTGTGTGTGTGTGTGTGTGTGTACAAAGAACATCATAATATCAAGTTGCAAACAAATCTCAATTATAATACATCTATTAATGCAACTAGTAAGATCATATAGCTTAAGTGGAAGGGTTCTACTATAGATCATAGAAGATTAAGAAAAATGATAATAGACTAAACAACAAGAAGGTTAATAATGCTAATATCATATATGCATATATTAGTGTTAATAATCTAAAAGCATGGCAACTTATCAGTTAAATCATATTCACATACTAATTGAAGCATTCTAAAATATAATGTAATATTGGCAAGTTTTTGAAAAGAAAACTTATCTCAGGTCCAGCTTTTCTTTAAGAGTGGGCATGAGGGTAATGAAAAAAATCATAGAAGTTTGTCCAAAACATGTCGAAGTAGCCAAGTAACATTCCAACGCAATGGAAATCAAGGGAGCATGATACCAATACTCAAAGAGCGAAGAACAAAATGCCGAGACAAGAAGATTCCCACAACAACGTCATAGGCGAAACGATTGCAGAATGTGAAGTAACGTGATAGAAACCAATAGCCGTCAAAGGTAATAGAGCGAGATGAGTAAATCAACACGTAATAGACTCTTCGTTCGTTAATTACCTAAACATGATAAAAAGCTTGGTACCCAGATTCTCATGGGTCCTAGTTGGTTAGATGAGAACATCCATTGCATTTGAATGCACATGATGAGGATGTCGTTGATAAGTACAAGAATTTACCAATAGTTTGTTTTAATTAACAAACAATGACTTTCTTGACTAGAGCAATAGATAATGTTAATAGTATTAGTTCTAAATTTATTCACTAGGTTTAACAAATTTTATTTGTTTTGATACATTTGTTGAAGGATTATTTACGATAAATCCTAAGCCGGTTTTATCATAAAATGACTTTTGAATGTTGAGAAGATATTTTAAAGATTTAGAACTATTTTCGAATTTTGCCAATGTTTTTGCTCTTTTATTTTCCATTTTAATTTCATGTTTGTAGTCTTGACATTTTTTACATTCAAGATCAATTTCAATATTACTTTCAAGTCTAGACATTTTATCTTCTAAAATTGTTTCTTTTTCAAAGTTGTTTTCAGCGGATGTTGAAGATTCATTTTTAAAAATAATTTTTGAGTCAATGTTGCAAAAATGTTTGAAGTTGTTTTCCATTTTTGAAAATTCTAATATAAATTGATCATAGCAAAAATGTTTGGTTTTGGATTGTACCTTATTTGTAGTTCTACATTCTTCACATGCTATACGGTGATCAATTCCATTTTCCATGTTGCTCCATGTTTTGTTTGTAGTTTCGCTTGGATCTAGAAGCACGTAGTTCTTGCCATCAATACTTGTGTTCGCATTTGTTTGAATATTCTCATAAGCCGTATTATCATCGTCATCTTTGCACTTGTTGCACCATGATTTATTCACGCTCTTTCTTTGGATTTGGCTCATGTATTCTTCGTTATAGATACCTTCAATGATCACATTTGAACTAGTAGTACATGTGTTTGTTTCAACTAAATATTTATTTACTAAATTTTCTAGATTAACTATTTCTTGTGCAATATCAAGTTTATCATCTTTGATTCTACATTTCTCTTGGTGAAACTTTAAAAGACATTTCCAAATATCATTTTCCGTTTTACAACGAAATAATCTTTCATATTTAACTCTTGGTAGAGTTTTAAAATTAAGTAATTTGGCTTTAGTGTTTTTATCAATTTTGGTTTGAAGATTATTATATTGATTTTCAAAATCTATTTTGGTTGGTTTAAGATCACCAATTGAAATGATATGCCAAAGATCAAGATCTATTGATTTCACATAATTTTCAAATTTGTTTTTCCATTCAAGAAAATGATCATTTTCAAATAAAAGTGGTTGTTGTGCAAATTTCCCTTCTAAATATTTTTCAAATTCCATAAATCGTTACAAGTTTTAAAATACAATCTATTTTAAAAATCTTGCTAGACGTGGCTCTTGATACCAATTGTGGAAAACTAGAAGGGGGGGGGGGGGGTTGAATAGTTTTGCGTCTTTTTCGTTTAATAAAAGTTCACTTTCAAAGAATTGATAATAATTTGTAAAAACCTTTGAAGCTAAAGTATAGATACAAATTAATTCACATATGTCACATAGATACTACTTATTTAAAGTGTTGAATAGAAATTATAATTTCATATATCTCACTTGATTATAAGTTTGTATTTATATATGTATATGTGTTTTAATGATTGTATATACTTTTAATTTGCTAATGTATAATTAATGTTTTGAATAGAACCTAGTTTGATCTTTATGTGAAACCAATATATGCACAACACACAATAATAATAATGTACGAGAAGCAAGTAAGTAAATAAGTAAAGAATGAGAGTTGGAAAGCTCAAACCGAGAGACAAAGGATTTATAGTGGTTCGGCTACAAGGACACCTTCCTTGCCCTACTCCACTCCCCGAGCACCGAACTCGAGAGTTTTCTTCACTAAGTCAATAACCTCCCTTATGGCGGAGAAAACCGTACACACCAAATGCTTACACCAATTAACGACACAAAGCAAGATGTCGAGTTCTAATCGTAGCTAGAACCAATCTCACACCAAATAACACACCACAACTTCTTCACACCTTTTACTTCTTCAATACGTCTTCACACCACGAGTATCTTCACGCCTTCACAAAATACTTCACGACTTCAATGTCTTGCTACTTCACAACTTCAAAGCACCAGTGTCTTCACAACTTCAAACCAATAATATCTTTGCACCTTCAAGCCACTAGAGTCTTCACAACTTTAGTCTACTAATGTCTTCAAGTCTTCTCCACTTGGAAGCTTCAATTTCTTCACTACTAGTCACTATTGCCACTCTATCCTATCTTCACTACTATCCAACACTACTTCTTCACTTCAAACTCCACTTCACACTTACAACAATTCTAGATTCTACAACTAAATCTAGCAAACTAATACATACACCTTATTCACCAAAATATGAAAGATCAACAAGATGAAACAAATAAACAACTTAGATAGCAAGATGATACTAAGTTGTAATACTTCTAATAGAAGTATTCTTCTTTGTGAACTTGAGTGTTGAGGCTTGAATCACTTTGAAACAAAGATCAAAGTATATAAGATCAAAGGATTTTTAGAGGATGGAGAGGGATGTTTAGATCAGAAAGTTTTTAGTGCAAAAAGGTGAGAAAAATATGTGGAATGATCCAATATTTATAGGGCCAGAAAATATTGTTCTGGAGCGTGCCGGTCCCCTTAATGATTAAGGGGGCCGCCTAGTATAATTAAGGGGGCCGCCCTCCTGAACGTTGGATTTTCTTGTCCTTTTGTGAGGGGAATTTTTCTGGATTAGATTTGCCATTTTTGGTTGAAAATTTGAATTCACAAATTTGTAATGAATAAAACATATTCTTTTAATTCCAAAAATATTTTACAAAAGATATAAAATGTTTTGTGACATTTTATAAATATCTAGTGATTAACAAAAATGTTCCTTTGATCTTGTAATACATTAGACACTTTGTTTATCCATACCTTAAGTGATTTAATGGTAAAGATGAGTATTTACTACTAAATACTTGTTTATGTCATAATCTTTGGATTTTATGAGTTTTCGTTTTGTGATTATCAAAACATAGAGATATCGAAAGATATGAATAATGTTTTTAGTCATTTATTTATATCAACAAAATCGCATATACAAATATATACTTGGTCGACATACATATGAATCACCACAACATTTCCCATAAATCATGCTTTCACATTCACTTGTATAGCATTATAAAATTCACCTAGGAGCTAGTTTCCCTGACATGCAAATAGTACGTGAAGTTTTCTTTGAAACTTTCTCACTTACGTGTTATATATTCAAGTAATATATAACGTACATGCATGCACCATTCAATTACCCATCTCATACTCTTTCACCTAGTGATTTCGTCCTCTAAATTATTCTTACAAGACCAGAAGTCGATTGTATTATTGTGTGGAAGCAAGGAAGGGAATATCGGGTTTGATTTATATATAACGTTTGGGTTATATTGTGAAACGTGATTTCCTTGTGTTTCATTCTATCACACTCGACTCTCTATCACCTCTAAGGTGTTTGTAAGTCTTTTCTACTCATTTTCATTCCATATCACACGTTAATTTTATATCATGCACCATATATATTTTATGTCGATCGTATATCATTTTGCACTCATATTTCACGTAAATATTGTTATTTAGTACACGAATCGTGACTAGCCTCTATCTTGGAAGGCCTAGGAGTCACACGTTACATGCATTTCACAAACCCATTTCAAACCATATCCATCGTATGAAAAATTATTATAACACTTAGTAAAATTTGCAAGTTTTCAAAATATATAACCGGTTCAAACATGCTACAAATCCTGCGTATAACTTTGAATTTCATTTAACAAGAGTACAATATTATTTCACGACTCCATAGACCACCTAGAAAACTATCAATTTCATTTACACGACTTGCAAAAATATTCACGTTTTGACACCACAATCGACCCAATTTGAATCAACACAAAACAGTTTTTCAAATCCAAACTTAATAATAAAAACCTTATGTTTGTCGAGTCGGCTCAATTTAAGCCCAATAAGAATTTAAAATCCGTAAGCCCACTGGGCCCATATGAAATGTTTTTAGAATCATAAAAATAGCCCAAAGCCAAGCCCAAAACATTTTTCATGCCCTCACCTCCAAAACTCTTAACGGGCCTTGATATGTCTCGTTAAGGGCCCATAAGCTAAAAAAAATAAGCTTTTAAATAAATAAGCTGTTGAAATCAGCTTATTACTTACTTAATAAGCCTTGGAAAATTTTAGAAATTTTTTATAATTATTTTTGTAATTTTAGACTAAAAATAAAACGCGACGACACCTAGATGGACTAAAAGTGTAAATATTGGAAAGAAAGGACTAAACCTGTAAAAACAGAAACTTAAGGGTAAAAATTGATGAAAGTTAATATTCTAAGCTTAGTATTGATTTTTGGACAAAGTAGAGGACTATAGTTGAATTTATTATAAAAAGGACTAACGGTGTAACGCAGATATCGTTAGAGTAAAAATGGTAAAATTGGAAAAGGAGACAAAGACTAAACATAATTTATTTATCATTCTTATTTATTTTCTATTTTCGTAAATTTATTTCATATTACATTTAAACTTTATTTTTATTTATATATATATTATTTAACGTAACGTTAATAATATATATAACGATATTTAAAAAGTTAATATTTTACTTACGATTAAAAAGGTAAAACTTCGATGGATAATTTAAAAATCATATTTTGTCATATCATGCATATCACAAGAATTACACTGCATATCACTTATTCGTCATAACGAATATTTATTATTCGTTTTTCCTTCGTATTTACCAAATAGTATTTGGTCAAGTTCTCAGATAAATTTATTTATCAGGTTGTGTTTCGAAGCCGTTATCATAAATTCGTCCGACTTTATTTTCTTCATTTCAGTATCAATCTAAGGTGAGTCATAGCCTCACATTTACTTATTTTCAAAACTCCGTGAGAGGGATACATGTTATAAACAGATCGCAAGTATTTTTCTGTATAGCTATTGCCAAAAGACCCTTAATCATGAGCCATTAATCACTGTATGTAAACGCGAATATAATGAATAGATCTATTTAAGGTTTGACAGCCTGTCTCATTAATACTTGACGAAATGCCATTATGCATGTGGTTGGTCGTATTAGTCGTGATAATTATATTTGAGTAAAAATAGGAATTGCCAAATCACCTATTACACGAGGGCAAAATTATCATTGATTTGATAAACACCTCCGTTTTTACGGTATTTGTTAACGTTTGCGTGTCATGAGACTTAAAGCAATATATAAACTGCAATATCAATATTTTCAAATTGATTGTATTTTCCAATACAATCTTAATTGTGTATCAAAATGATTATTAAATTCAAACTCTATGATATCACTCAACATTTTTGTTGACTTTTAAGCATATATCTCAGGTATTTAGCAGGGGAAGCAAGCATGGAACGGGCGGCAAAATCTTCAAAACTTGTTTACTTTATTTCAATAATGGTGTAAAATAAAAGATGTTTGATTTAGTTCAAAACATCAAGACTTTTATAATACTCTGATAAGGACCTCTTGTAATTGAATTTTTATAAATGAAATTATGTTTTAAAACGTCCCTTTCGAGCCGTTTTCTATCATTATGACTTCGATCCTCACCGTAACACCCTAATTACTATTCCGCTGCCGCATTTCAAATTAGGGGGTGTTACAGATAGTTTTCAATTTCCATCTCCAAACCGCGGAAGCATTTTATGCCGTTGGAGCCTTGCCGCTGACCATACCGCCGAGGTGGCGGCGGTGTTCACCGGCGGTATGGCCATGCCGCTGGGCATACCGCTGTCCACTGCCACCGTTCTTATTATTTATGTTTGTCCCTAAATAAGTGTTCAGTTTTTATATATGAACAGTAACTATGACTAGTATCAAAACTGGCATTAATTACTCATTTTTTATTTTTATATTAACTACAAAGGTAAAAATGATTTTTTATCAATCAAAATCAGTATTAATTTATCATAATTTCTCCCATTTTTGTTTATCTACCTGATGCAACGCACAATTGGTGTAACATAAATGTTTTTGTACCTAATGCAACGCACAATTGGTAACAATCTTTATTGAAAAAGCATACTGTCATTAAACTTTATGTCGTAGCTGTAAAATGAATGTTTTTACCCGTTGCAACACGCGGGCTTATATATTTACCGAGTCGTTGACATTTTAGCAAAAAAAAATAATAATAAAAAAATAAAAATAAAAAATAAAAAAAAACGCGCGGGCTTATTATATCTCGTTATGTAAAATAATGCATGTATTATATTCTTGTTTCTCAATAGATAATGGTTGAGTAGGATTGATTATAATTGCATATCTTTCCTTTATGACACTTAATGTTCGTTCCACATTTTTCTTGTAGTGTCCCGTGCTTATTTGAACATTTGTCCGCTTTACAACGTTTGAGATCAGACATATGAGATTTAACAAGTGTAGCACATTTCGGATATATCCTATCAGAATGATAATATCCATAAATAAATATATCCCATGCCAAAGCAAATTCTTTAAGTTAATATCGGGGTGCATATGATCACCTCTCATATATTGACTTCGTAATGCTACAAGCAACTAGACGATACCTAATATGTACAATCAAGGGTTCATACGAGCCTTGGAAACCAATGTTTATTGTGGTGAAATTGATAAAAGTTTTTTTGGCTCATTCGTATAAGTAGGATGACCCGAATATTTTTTCCCATCAATTTCAATAAATACGGTAGCATAAATAGTTTAGATTCATGGAAAGTTTTCTCATCCGTTTACAAACATTCATTAACTGGTATGCAGTTTGACGAATTGTAGACGTGTATTTGATCAACAGATAAAAGCCCAATTTGTAAAGAGTTCTAGCATCGCTAGTTTGTTGAAAGCATACACCAATATTTGTTACATCTTCATCAATGCTTGTGAATATTTCGACTCATTCGAAACCTCTTTCTGAACATGTTTCCGTCATAACTAGTTTGTCGGAAAAAGTAGGCGGCTACAAGATGATCACCAGCACTTTCTCTTTCAATGTGGATTCTTTTATACTTCAAAGGTTGCGAACTTTCGGCTTGTTCAATCATCTAAAATCGTCTGCCTATGACACTAAAACCTCAATCTTGAAATATTATTATTATTTATTATCCTGAGTGAAATGATAACATTATTTCTTGAGACATTTCATTGAAATAACATTGGCATGCTTAAATTGTTTGTACATTCAAAATAACCACTCATCCTCTGAATTTAACTACTTTCAACCAATCAATTATAACATGCATATTTTTTTAAATTTTAAACATAACCTTTAGAGCTACAAATAATAAAACCTTAAAGGTAAAAGCGAAATGAACATTGAAAGGTAAAGATAAAATGTCTTACAATTGAAGCCTATCGTTAAAAACCGATCATAATTTTGTTCCAACCCTCCAACCACCGTAGTGACCGAACAAATTAAAGCAATTTCCTGCAATGTCACTCGTGGGTCGTGACTTTGGGGCTGCGTAATTAGTTTAGGTGTTAAGACGGCCATGTCACGCATAAGAATACCCGTGTTACACTAAGTCTAAAAGTAAAATACAAATCAACATCCAATTCATTCAAAGGTTTTTAAAACATTAAAGACGACGACCCAAATTAAAATTCACTCATTATGTGACACTACGTCAAATTTTAAATTTTAGACCAAAACATTTATTGCAATCATTAATTGTATTATTGAAACCACTAAAATAAATTGTATATGGAAAATTCATGTTCTAAAATCTTGTATTCTTTGAAAAATGACCTAGTTTATGAATAATAAACTTATCAGGAATATCGACATGTTTACATGTTGATTTGAGTTGGCATTTCTTTTGACGAAAACATATATAAATGTATTTTTAGAATCTTAAAAAGATCCAAGATGCAATTACATATGTAGGAGGCAAAAAATGTCTTTCTGTCCCTATTACATTGCTTCCGTTTAATTTTTTATATTTTCCTTTCCTTGTAGAAGGAACAGAAAATTACAAGAATTGTGGACAATACAATTGTATTGGCAATGGTACAACTATGGTCTTTTACGTGAAGTCCACTATATTTCCTACAAGATATGTCCATGTATCTTGACACACTTTGCCAACAACACACCAAAAATTTATTTATTTTTTTACCAAAATTTTTATGCATGTGTGGAGGAAGTAATATCAAAAACATTGACTAGCATGCACAAACTTCAAAGCGGTTAAATGTTACATCCATCAAATATGATTGCTAAAGTTATGTCATGTAGAAAGTTGAAAGTTAGATGAGTACGTATTAAATGATTGCTAAAGTTATGTCATGTAGAAAGTTGAAAGTTAGATGAGTACGTATTAAACTAGCCACCTTCGGATAAGGGACATAATTATAAGGTCACTTTAAATGTCAATTCTTTTGTAGAAGAAAAGCACAACACATTATTTGGTCTAATCAATCCCATAGGTAAAATCTGTGTAGAGGCGGCACGGTTTCCTCGCGACACCGTAGAGCCACATTCTGTACACCAGCGTGGACCCGGTTAAGACAACATAGTCTGGTCAGAATGGTGGTTAGGGCCCTGGTCTTCAGGGTGGTAAACCTAAGTTGGAAATTTACCTGTCAAAAAAAAAAAAAAAACTAACTTGATGAGTATCTAAAATAATTGACCGACAAAAAGTAGAACTAGAGTAGAGTGACTCCATTAGTCAAGGGTTCTAAGGTTTGACCTCATCCTACTAGTGCAATTAGTGATAGTAATAACATGGGAAGACTCTCTTATTGCATGTGAATTGTAGGGGTCACATGACAACATGTGCAACAGCTCGATTTCCCAACCAAATCAAGATCATTTGATTTCCTTAATTGCTATATTACCCTTTAAATCCTTTTGTCTTCATGTAGGTTTGGTTGTAAATACTTGTGTATTTTGAGTGGTTTACAAGTTTTACTTTGCCTAAGGATTTGGGATAGGGTTTTGTTTATGTTTAAGACAGCTAACAAACACTTGTTTACAGTATAATGATGCTACTTATATTGATTTCTGCACAACTTTCACCATTCTTAGCTTTCATTTTCTAAAGGAAGATGTTTTGAGACTTGAGAGGGCAATTTCAACTTACTTTTATTACTTAATATGGAATAACATTTATTAGGAGAGTGTTGTGTTTTAGTGGCAATGAAGTGTCATGAGATAATTAAGTGATTAAGGTGGTGTTTGTTTATTAAGAGGGTGTGAATCTGAATCTGAACCGCACGTCTGAATCTGAATTTGATGCGTAAATGTCTGAATCTGAACGCATCTGAACGAAGAAAAAAAACTCATGTTTGAACGGGATTTTTTTTTTTTTTTTTTTTTTTTTTTTTGTTATTTTGTGTCAACAA
This sequence comes from Artemisia argyi, assembly GCA_030686995.1. Lineage (NCBI taxonomy): Eukaryota > Viridiplantae > Streptophyta > Magnoliopsida > Asterales > Asteraceae > Artemisia > Artemisia argyi. Next base: position 271,187,778 of record CM060709.1, on the reverse strand, counting down.
GAGGCATTTAGACGCGTTAAGACACCCCTCTCAAGTCTTGACCATTAAGATCTAACTGCATCTGAACGCGTCTGAACGAAAAAATAAATAAATAAATAAACGGTCTGAACGGGAAAAATGTCTGACCGATTCAGACATAGTGCCCATTCAGAGGCGTTAAGAGGCTGAAGAAAAAAAAACAAACGCAGCCTAAGTGACTACATTTGGTGAATTTATATATAGCTAAATAACTAGTGTATGCGCTTATGTAATATACGGTTTTAGGATAATTAACAAAACATAAATAATAAGTTTAATGTTTATAGGTTAAATGACATAACAATATATATATCATAACCTAGCTCATTCGTACGTTTTGATGTCACATTGACTAATTCCACATCGATCATAACCTAGCTCATTTGGACACCTTGCATATTGAATATATTTAGCATTATTTTAGTCTAAAATTTTCATTTTTACAATAAAATTTTCATTTTTACAATCTGCCCTAGCAGGTTGTCCACGGTATCAGAACCGGACCGAACCGAAACGGGAACCACAGAATCGAGAACCGAAAACAAAGAAAAAAAGTAGAATCTAGAACCGTACCAAGTTCTTTAGTTTGTTCCGGTACAGTACTCGGTTCTAGTACGAAAATTTTTAGGAATTCCCAACAAGTACCTGTGTTTAAAAAATTCATATTTCGTTGTCAATCATTGATAAAAACATGATTAAAAATAATGCAAATCATTTCAGTAATTCCAACTGTTCAAGTTAACATAAATAAAAACACAAAGCAAAAGTTTATAATTGTTCAAAGTGTCATGTGCACTTCATATTATTAATCTAGTTACTATTGTTGTCTTTATTCCGATTTGGTTTTGTGGTATGTGAGTTGCTACTAATGTAGAGGTTGTAGGTTAAAGTTTCGCTAAAAGCATTTGTGAGATAAGTAGTATATGGTGTGAGAAAAATTGTTCAAAAATAAACTAAAATCACATAATAATGATAAAAAGAAAAAATATTTTTAAATAACCTACTTCCAAGTTGATGATTAGTGTTGATGATGATATTGAACCTTTGAATGCTATTAGTAATTGAAAATTCAATAGTTTAGTATTATTTGAAATAGATTAAAGGTTAGAGTTTTGATTTTTGATGAGTTTTTTGGTTTAGGTTATAGTGTTGGTGATTCATATTGAGGGAAGTGTTTTATTTATTTATTATTATTTTTTTTCAAAGTTTCAGGTTCACAAAGTCCAAAACAACTATTCATAATTTCAAAGGGGTTTGTTCTTTTTTTACACCCTAAAAAATTAGCCTAGCATCAATGTAATTTCCACTATAATATCTATATAAGGTATTTTCACGGGAAATTTTTGCTTCAATTATGTAAAGTAACTTACATAGCCCACTAGACGTGCTCTCGCAACTACCAATGCCAAATATCTCTATGTTTATATGATGTAAACCTCCTAGTATGTCAAGCCTATATTTCAAAGATCATTTTACCAAGTATACTAACAATCTAACCTACAATTTCTAACATTATACCATAACAAGCCCTATACATTTACGGTTATTTCGAAAACCCTAATTTCAAGTTGAAACTAGTTTAGAAGTGTTCAAGGCTTATATATAAGTTATCTTAGCTACATTTTCCTTTCTAAACTCTAGTACAACTACCTAAAGCTCAGTGTACAAGTCCTTAAGCACAAAAACCAAATTAGGTCATTTAGGTGCCTAAACCATGTTTAAACCTTACCGTTTCTTTGGTACAAGTTACAAACACTTAATGCATGAATCTTAACCCTTGAACCTAATCACTAATCACTTTCCAAACCCCAATCAAACCCTAATCTTAAACTAAAACCTAAACCTAAAAACTACATAACTCTAGCACCCTAGCACCACCATGACACCACCTATCAACCTAGCACCTCCATCACCACCTTGTCATCACCAAGCAACCAACCAACCACGACCATAAGCTACTTGTCATCTCCTTGTGTTCAATATACCACCGCGACACCACCACAACCACATAACACCCCTAGCTACCACCATAGCCCCACCTAGTCATCTAGTAGCTGTCATTAGTCATCCCCCTCCTACCTTGGCCACCACTCCAAGTTACTTGGTCCCCACTCTTCATTCGAGCCTATAAATAGTCGCAAAACCCTCTCCATTCTAAATCATCCCAAACAGCCTCACCCCACCTTTAAACTTTGCTCTTACTCACTCCTAGTAGTAGCCTAAAGTCCCTTAGAAGCCATTTGAAGCCAAGAATCAAGCTTGAAGCCCTCAGCTAATCGTTTTCTAGCCGAGAAAACCCTAAATCCCATTTCGACCCCTTTTAAGTCGTGTAAGCTATTCTATGTATTCTATAAGCTCTTAAATGATTTTAGAATGTTTATAAGCTGTAGTAGATCATGTATAAGTCCTTTTATTAAGCCTTGAATTAAAAACCTAGGTGTTTTCATTTTAAAACCCTAATTTCATATTTTTGATATTTTGATCAAAAGCTCTTTCCATAAGCTATAATCTCGTAAAAGCTATTTATATAATCCTAAACTAATAATCCATAAGCTATAAAACTCTTTTGTATCATAAATGTACTTTGCATGGTTTTTGGACTAGTTTTGTAACGTATTTCATGCAAAGGGGTATTTATTGTAACTTTTGGAAACTACTACTATTAAGTATAAGGTTTATTTTTGCCATTTTTCTAAAAGATATAAGTATAAAGACCTATTTTGTAAATTTTTAAAGTTAAAGGGTTAGTATATATATATATATATATATATATATATATATATATATATATATATATATATATATATATATATATATATATATATATATATATATATATATATATATATTTATCATTATATTATGACCCTTTATTATATAAAGGACTAGTTTTGTAAAAGTTTATAAGTCAAGGTTATATATTGCCAATTTACAAACTTAAGGGTATAAATTAAATATTTTCTTATAAATCAAAAAGCTATCTTTTTAATTTAACAACGTACCATGTTAGTAGGGAGTTTCATGTGAGGGGTTTCATTTGGGTATACGTTTTGAAGAGTTTGTTGGGTTTACGAGTTAAAGTGCCCTGGCTCCTGATTGGTTCCAAACGGTCAGATATTATTGACCAACGTCAATAAGTCAAAGACAGCTCAGTTCCAATTCTCCGTGGATAGTATAGTGTGTCCCCGGGTTGTTATGTCCCAGCGAGATTGCAATGGTGTTTTGGAAAACGCTTTTTAGAATGAGTGGCACTGAGGACAGTAGCCAAGATGATTAGGAAATGATTATGCTACTGATATTTCGTATTTGGACAATGATATTAACAATGACAGATATACAGATATATTCATAAATTCACAACTTGGGATTCAGATTACAGACAGAAAAAGTGGGATTTTGAACAATTACAAACTACAGGGGGTGCAAGTGAAACTTTTTAGAACTTAACATTAAAAGAAAATTTTAAATGAAAATGAAATTATTTAAATGATTATTTTAATATTTAAATACTGATTAATTAATTAAAACTATTTAAAAAGTAAATTAAATCTACTTTAAATTATACTAAAAATGATAAAGATTACAAATTAAACTAAAAATTTCCAAAACTAATTTCTAAACCTTAAAATGAACTTGAAGAAAGTATAAAAATTAAAAAGAAATATTTTCGTCTTTGTATGGATTTTCTATTAATTAAAAACTAATTATCTTAATTAAACTATTTAATTTAATTTAAATTACTAATAATACTAAAATGACTTAGAAAATTATAGAAAAATATATAAAACTAATTAACCATCACAGGAATCCTAAAAAATTATAAAAAGTTACTAAAAATTAAATTTAGACTATTTTACAGATTATTTACTTATTAATTAATTTAAATCTAATTTAACTAATTTAAATAAGAAAATTGAAAAATGAACAGTAGAATTTAAAAATCTATTTTTTAAAAGTCTTAACTAATTATAAAACCTAGGAAAAATATAAAAACCTACTGTTGCTAATTAAAATTTAAGAAAACTATTTAATTACTAATATTACCTAATTAATTAATTAAACTATTTTTAATTCTAATAATTAGTAAACTGATAAAGAAAAATCTAAGAAAATTATTACAAATACTTAAAGGTGACAGGAAATTAAGAAAATTATAAAAATGATGAAGTGCTTATAAAAAAGCTAAAAAGAAAAATGAAAAAGATAGAATCTATTAAATAGAAGCTATCACTAATTTTATATTTGGTTTTTGTTGGATTTTCTTTTTGACAGATCAAAATAAGTTGAAAATAAGAAACTTTTACAAAACAACTTTTACAAAAGCTTAAAAATAAGTTATGTGCACCCCCTCTTATCAAACAGTGGACAATTAAGCTTATTAGGACTTAATGCAATGTTGAAAAAGCAAGGAAATGGCAAATAAGGTATACACAGATGATTACCAACCTAAAATAAGCAAAATGGAACAAAGAAGCACTCTGAATAAGCTGTTAACCACAAATAAGCACTTATGAACTATTTAGGCCAAGACATGCCTGAAATGGGAGGTTTTGGACCTCTGTGGGGTCCACAGAAGAGCATAGGGGTCCAAATTGAAAGTTGAACTATGAAGGTGGACTGGTAGGCTTCACAATAAGCCAATAAGCAGGGCTTATTGCTTATTAGTGAACTCTGGGTAAGCCTTGGAAGTTGGGGTCTCACACTGAGTACTCAGTGTATACTCACGAAATGATCAAACTTAAAGGCACTTGCAGCCCTATCAAATAAGCTCTAATGGGTGAAATAAGCCCTGATCTATCAAGATGAGTTGTTTGGCTTTCCAAAAAGCCAAAAAGCTAAGGGTGGGTCCCACTAATGAAGTAGCTAAGGCCTTGGGAATTTTGGTCAAAACCTGTGCACAGGGCATGTGTTTGCCCTACAGGTCACTTTAAGCTATTGCACAAGCTTATACAAAAATCCTAAAAATAAGCTGTTTATGGGCTATTGTACACTAGGTGACAAACTTTAATTCCTGAAAAGCTCAAAGTCTCAAACTAAACACAAAAATCACAAAAATTCTTCCAATATTTGGATTTCTGAAACAAAGGTACTTTTTGACTTTTTGAGTTTTTGCAAAAGGTTGACTTAAATGAACTTTAATCCTGATTTTCTGACTTAAAATGACAAGTTAAGCTAAGTTAAGACTAGATTAAGCTATACCACTCATAAGTGAATGGATTTGGGGCATATGCCACACTTAATCCAACACAGAGGGTTATCTAGGCCAAGTTTAATGTGATTTTGACTTTTCTCTGAATAAGACCTAGGTATTATGCTTGTTCTGAGCTATTATGAGCCTATGTGACTTGTGTAAACCAGAAACAACAACAATTAAACACCACAACACCTTGGATCACACTGATCCAAACACTACTTAAGGTTTGTCTGTTTTTTATTTATGAAGCAACTAGGTGTTAGGGCTTATGAAACAGGTTCACAACAACTTTTTATGATAAATTAAGCTTAAATGATCACCTAGAAACAGGAAACAACAACAACTAATCAAGATTACCAATTATGATATTTTAACTGCCAAAATAAGATTTCAAAGCAACTAAGATTTCCAATAAACAAGACACTAATTTTATACAAGATTATCACTACTTAACACCAAATAAACACAGAAAAGCTATTTAAACAACTAAATAAGCAATGCTACAGTAAAAATCAAGAATTTAATTTTCAAGGCCTTACAATGTGCATTCCAGCTCAAACCAAGAACCAAGAACCTCAAAATCAATCCTATAGGTCTTCCACAAGACCACTAACCCAGGGCCATCCAAGATTTACCCTGCTCCAGTGTTCATCTTCAAAAACCTGCAAATGTTGACTTTGGTTGACTGTTTTTGTGATTTTAATTTTCTTATATCTAAGCAGTATTTTAATGGTTTCTAAAAGCTGATTTAAGCTTTCTAGGAGCCTATATGAGCTTAAGAGTCCATGGATTCAACTAACAACAACATTACACAGAGGTATTTACACACTCATCAGCTCCTTAAATATTTACTACATGACCTCTAAATTATGATGACCCAAATAGTGTTATGTTATATCTAAATCTAGTGAATCAAAAGAAACACTTACTCCGAAAACAGAGTTTTGAAACATAAACAAACCAACTAAGACTTGACATACACTACCTCAGGTTGCGTAAGTAAGCCGTCTAAATATCTGAGTCACTTTTGACATCAATCAGATTTCCCTAAACTAAGGTGAGTTAATAGCCTCACTTTTAAATCATTTGAATGTTTAACAAAACCCGTGAGGGGGATACATGCTATAAACATCAATACAAGTATTTTTCAACTATATGCTATCCTGGTCGTTATTGCCTAAGAAACACTTTTGCCTAAGAAACCCATTTTGACAAGTAGTCAACAGCCACGAGAATGTATTTGTTTCCACGAGAAGATGGGAATGGCCCCATAAAATCAATGCCCCAGACGTCAAAGATTTCACAAACTTGAATGGCATTTTGTGGCATTTCGTTCTTTTGTGAAATATTACCGTGACGCTGACAAGCATCACAAGCTTTGACAAGTTCGTGAGCATCCTTATAAATCGTGGGCCAATAGAAACCGGAATCAAACACCTTTTTGGCGGTGTAGTTAGGACTATGGTGGCCCCCGGTGGGTCCAGCATGACAAGCCTTGAGAATATCAGCGGCTTCCTGTCCGCAAACGCATCGCCTGATGACTTGATCGGCACAGATTTTGAAGGGATAGGGGTCGTCCCAGAAGTAATGTTTAACGTCTTTGAAGAATTTGTTCTTCTGTTGGGACGTCATCCCCTTCACGATGAAGTTACCCCGCATGGTAATTTGCAAAGTCGGCAAACCATGGGGTAGTAGAGTTACCACGAAAAGCAACCGCATTGAGTGTCTCGAGAGGAAATGTTTCATTTATTTCCTGTTTCTCGGACACATCCTGGTGAGGGTTTTCTAATCGTGAGAGATGATCAGCAGCAAGGTTCTCAGCTCCTTTTTTTATCACGGATAATGATATCAAATTCTTGGAGTAGGAGAACCCAACGGAGTAGCCTCGGCTTTGCATCTTGCTTTGCAAATAGGTACTTCAAAGCCGAGTGATCCGTATACACTACGCATTTGGTCAGTATTAAGTATGGCCAGAATTTTTCAAAGGCATACACCACAGCTAATAGTTCTTTTTCAGTGGTAGTGTAATGACTTTGAGCCTCGGTTATAGTTTTGCTTGCGTAGTGTATAGGCTGAAAGTATTTTGCTTTTCTTTGCCCCAAGACCGCACCTATGGCAAAATCACTAGCATCGCACATAAGCTCAAAAGGTAGGTCCCAATCGGGGGCAACAAGAATCGGTGCCTCAGTAAGCTTTTTCTTTAATGTTTCAAAAGCTTCGATGCACTCAGGAGAGAAGATGAAAGGAGCATCCTTCTCGAGGAGATGGGTCATAGGCCGGGCGATTTTAGAGAAATCTTGGATAAACCTACGATAGAAGCCGGCATGACCCAAAAAGCTCCTGACACCTTTAACGGTGGTGGGATGAGGTAATTTAGCAATGACATCAATTTTGGCTTTGTCAACCTCAATCCCGTTTTTTGAAATTGTATGGCCGAGGACAATGCCCTCTTTAACCATAAAATGGCTCTTCTCCCAGTTGAGACTTAAATTCGTTTCTTTGCAATGTTTAAGCATCTGTTCCAAGTGGGAGAGACAAGACTGGAATGAATCCCCGATGACTGAAAAGTCATCCATAAACACCTCCATGGTTTTCCCGATCATGACGGAAAAGATAGACATCATGCACCTTTGGAACGTGCATGGTGCATTACATAAGCCGAAAGGCATACGTCTGTAAGCAAAAGTTCCGTAGGGGCATGTGAAGGTAGTTTTCTCTTGATCCTGTGGATCAATGGGGATTTGGAAGTAACCCGAGAAACCATCGAGGAAACAGTAGTATTCATTCCCCACTAGTCTTTCGAGCATCTGGTCCATAAAAGGCAGAGGAAAATGGTCTTTACGGGTGGCTTCATTCAACTTACGATAGTCAATACATACTCGCCAACCCATGACCAAACGAGTTGGAATCAACTCGCTTTCCTCATTGGTGACAACGGTTATGCCACCCTTTTTAGGAACGCAATGAATTGGGCTAACCCAAGGACTGTCAGATATAGGATAAATCAATCCCGCATCAAGATGTTTTAGAACCTTTTGTTTGATAACTTCATGGATTTTAGGATTTACCCTTCTCTGTTGTTGTACTGCTGGCTTAAAGTCATCCTCCATTAAGATTTTGTGTGTATTAAAGTCCGGGCTAACGCCCTTAATGTCAGAGAGTTTCCAAGCAATTGCTTGCTTGTGTGACTTAAGAACTTTTAGGAGTGCAGCCTTTTCCTCATCTTTTAAGTCTTTAGCAATAATGACGGGTAATTTATCATCACCCTCCAGAAATGCATATTCTAGATGAGGAGGCAAGTCCTTGAGCTCAACCTCGGGAAAGTCTTCAGTTATTTCAACATTTTTGACTTCCTCTTTATGAAGTATTTTTGGAGACGGAGAGGGTGAAGGATCGTCATTTAATAATCTTTCAAGAAGAAGAATGTCCCCCTCCGGGTCAAGATAGTTTTCATCAATCTCATGATGTATTGAACTATCCTGAGCAAGAAAAGCCTCGACCTCTTCCAGAAGGAAGTCACTTCCCTCAAACGGAGTGAGAGAAGGGGAAGAGTCGGATATGATAGGATCAGACGAAAGAGTGGTACTGCCACTTGCTGAGAAACCGAGGACTTCTTGAGAATACTCCTCTGACGCAACATCGATGATGTCAATTCGGTTAACCGTTTCAGCATCATAATTGGAGGAGTATCTTGAAGTCTGATCAAGATTGAATGTGATGGCTTCACCACCAACACGTAGAGTGATTTCTTCTTTGAATACATCGATTAGAGCACGACCCGTTCTCAAGAATCCCCTCCCGAAAATGAGAGGAACTCTTGGGTCAGCATCGAAATCAACAATCACGAAATCTGCCGGAAAATGGAACTTTCCTACTTTCACGAAGATATCTTCGGCAACGCTGAGAGGACGAGATATAGTACGGACTGCAAGCTCGAGAGTCATGCAGGTAGGAGTGAGAGCAGGAAGAGAGAGTCTCTTCCAGACTGTGTAAGGCGTAAGGTTAATGCTTGCACCAAGATCGGCCAAGGCAAAGCATTCAACCATCCCTGGGAAAATACAAGGAATGAGAAATTTCCCGGGATCTCCAAGCTTTTCAGGAAGCTTTTTCAAGAGCACTGCTGAGCACTGCTCGTTAAGTGGAGTTTTTGCCATCTCACAGAGTTTTTCCTTATTGCTTATCAGATTTTTGATTGTTGAAGCAAATTTAGGCATGAGAAGAAGAGAATCCGCGAAGCTAATATCGAAATGTAACTCTTGGAAAATTTGATAAAATTTTTCCATCTGATGATTAGCTCTTTCGCGGTTCTTTTGATCATTGAAACGTGAAGGATATGGAATTAACGGCTTGAGATTGTTCTTTGGAATTTCATCAGAACTTTCGGGAGGATCAAATACCACTTTCGACTTATGAGTCGGGATCGGGATAACTTGAGGGTGGACGTTGTTGGTACCTCCGTTATTAGTAGGAAGTACCGTGTCCGTGGTAACCTCAGGTTCAAGTTCCGCTACCTTAGTAGGAGGAGAAGAAGAGGTAGAGGGAATCGTGGGTCCATTGTATGATACCCCACTTCGGGTCGTGATCGCTTTGACATCGCCCCTCGGGTTAGCGATCATGTTGCTCGGTAATGTACCCGGGCCCGAGGGTCGATCATTTAAAGACTTCTGAAGCTCAGAGATCTTGCTGATCACTAACCGATTCGTTTCCTCTTGTGCTTTCATGAATTGTTTTACCACTTCATCGGAGGAAGACGAGGGTGGAACAACATTTTGATTTTGATTAGGAAAATTTTGAACACGGTTGTTTTGAAAATTCCCTTGATTTTGGTTGTTGTAACCCTGAAAATTATTTCTCTGATTGAAATTACCCTGATTGTAATTCCCTTGATTTTGGTTTCTTTGAAAATTTCCTTGAAAACCTTGATTTTGATTGCCATTTTGAAAATTGTTTTGATTAAAATGACCTTGATTTTGGTTCGGGTTTTGGAAATTTGAGTTTTGACCCTGGTTAAAATCTCCTTGACTCTGATTTTGATTCGAGTTACGGTTTTGATTTTGGTTAAAACCGGGAGGTCCGAGAAAATTGTTGGAACGATAGCTTAAGAGATTGCGGTCCCCTTGTGGTTGGTAAGAATTACCCCCCATGTTGTAGGAACCTTGAGCAGCATAAACGTTCTCTTGAGGAAAACCAGCAGTAGCTGGACACTCAGAATAAAGATGTGGGCCTCCACAAGTTTCACAACTTCGGGCCACGGCTTTTTCTTATTGATTTTGAACCTGATTTTGCATAGTTTGGTTCATTCTCAACACAGCCGTAGAGATATCATCCATCTTTTTGGTGAGAGCAATTATTTCAGGAGATGATGATGAAGGAATAACTGATTTACATGACTCATCCCTCTCCGCAGAGGAATCCCAAAAGTTATGGTGGGCAGTCATGTTCTCAATCAGATCATAGCATTCTTCAGGATGCCTTTTCATAAAGGTCCCACAAGCAGCAGCATTGAGAATATCCCGGTGCCTCAATGTCAGACCATTATAGAAGGTATCTATGATGGTAACTTGTAACATATTGTGGTTAGAGAACCAATCAATAGCTAGCTTATAACGTTCCCAAGCCTCAAATAGACTCATCGGGACGCTGTCGGAAGTTGCTGATATCATTTCGTAACTTGGTAACCATGGAAGGTGGATTTTGCTAAAAACTTGGTTACCATTTCATCAAAGGTACAAATAGAATTCTTTGGGAGTCGGTCAAACCATGCAGTGGCATGATGGGTGAGAGAATAGGGGAAGAGATACAGCCGGAGGGCATCATCGGTGACACCATGCTTTTTCAGGCTTTGGGTGACGGTAAGGTATTTGTCAAGATGCTTGTTAGCATCGTCACCCGGTAATCCGTGAAATTGACACGAATTTTGGACTTGTTGGATCATGTGGTGCTTGAGGCCAAAGTCCGTAGCCTCAATAGTGAGTGGTGCAATAGGTCCGTGATGAGGCGAAAAATGAACCACTTTTAGGGGGTCATTTAAGCCCGAAATTGAATTTATTTGATCAAATATTACCCTAAATCGTTCCTTTTGTGATTTTAGGTACTTTGGGAGTGAATTCTAGAAAAGGAAGCAATTCAGACGTTTTTGGAGCATAAAAGTGAAGAAAACGCCAAAGACTTAATTTTTCATGCTGAGAACAGTACCTGACGGCGTCAAGAGGAAGACCCTGACGGCGTAAAGAGTAAAATCCATGACGACCCAGTACAAACCTGATGGCGTCACAACAAGGGCATCAAGAGTTAAATTGGTGACGGCCTGCATAAGGTGAATACATGACGGCGTCAGACCCAGACCTAGGAAGTCCGAGGAACTATTTGGTGGCGAGATGACGGCGTCAGACATTTTTTCTTGACGTCCGTCACCTATCAAACTCTATATATAGTTTTCTATTTTTCATTCGTTAAAGAGGAACTTGTGTAGAGAAAACTAGGGCCGAACTTTGTAAACCCTAGGTCATATTTTACAGTGTTTTCAAGGGTTTTCACCCCTTGAATCATTTCATGTTCAATTGAGATAAGTCTTCTCTTAATTCATTCAATATGTCTATGTGTTGTTTGACTATATCTTATGCTTGTCTTGATTTCAACATGCTAGGCTAGATCTATCTTGTGTTTGCTTAGATCTAATGAAACCTAGATATTAATTATGTGTTGATTACTTGTTTATGGTTGTATTGGATGAATGGTTTCAATGTTAGGCTTAAGAAAACTGGCAGATCTCCATTGTGTAACATGCTTGAACGTCTTAGGAAACATGAACCGATGTGTACTAGGTTTTATTGGTTGTATTTAATGCATGAGCAAATTCTAGTGATCCCACGTTAAGAGCTTCTTAGCCGGCTCGACATAGGAGTGAAGTAGGCGCTCATAGGATTGGGTAAGTAAGTACGCCACCCCATGAATGGTATTAAGGAATACAATCCGTCATCCATGCAACTATAACAAGTAATTAACGTGTAAAAGATATCTTGGGAGTAGTGAAATCTAAGTAAACACAATTCTCCCACATATTGCTCACGACTTTAGTTTAATATAGTTTATTTTCATTTCTTGTATTTTATTTTGATTGCATATTAGTATTGGGTTAGTTGACTAGCAACTAATTCCGCCCAACTCCTTGAAAACCGAGATTTTTACTTGCTTTCTAAAAAATATAAAAAAATACAAAAAGAATCATCCCTCATCTCTGGACCTAGTCTTTAGGTTTTCTAATTCTAGCGACACTATTCCTAGCTGAACGATCAATCCCCCGGTACTTGTCATTATACTATACTACATCGATCAGGTACACTGCCTGGTGGGGGTTGTAAGCTTCTCGAGATCCCTCGAGAGGTAAAGCCTGGTGCAATCCCTACGCATCAGTCGGCCCCTCCCTTGCATGGTAGGCTGGCACAACTCCTCCATCGTTCAGAGATCGGGAGCTGGCTCATCCCTGGGAGGGTCAAGGGGTGGTGGTGGTGGCCCATCGGCCATTTCGGTTTTTGGTTCTTCAATAACAGTACGTAGCTCGGGTACGTTTTTCTGATTTTTACGCTTTGTTTGTGAACGAGTGCGCATGCACTAAAAACAATTTTTCAAAACAAGATCGAGGCAAAACCACAGTGAACTTAAATCCAATAATCACAAGTGAATGGCTTCTTTAAAAAAGGTACACCACCCACAGGGATACAATGGCAAGTTTTTATCTTTTGTTTGGGAACTTAGTACCACACCCTCAGTTGGTAGGTATTCTGCCTTGGTTTGCGGTAGTAAGATTTTATGTATTTATTAACAGAAAAATTGTTTTTGGGCTTTTGGGTGTGTGTGCAAAAAACTTTGGGAAATATTTTTGGAACTGATTTGTTAACCGAAGTCGTTCTTTTAAGATTACTCGCAGGCTGGCGGGAGGAAAGAATGGATTCCTCTTCAGTTCGTAATTTAATGTCAGAACTTACCTTATACCAACTGTTTCAGGTTGTAATCTTAAAGAAAACGAAGTAATTTAACTTCACAGTTTGTTTTGTTGTTTTTGATTTTTTTGGTGTTGTTAACACTTCAGAAAAAGTGTTAATGAACTTTTTGATATGATTGATATTTTTACAAAAACTTTTTACAAATTGTGTGAAATTTGTACAGGGAGGGTTTTGAAAACCACTAAACTTAAAACGATTTTAAAAACACGCAACAACCTCCCCGGCAACGGCGCCAAATTTTGATTGGTTCCAAACGGTCATATATTATTGACCAAGGTTAATAAGTCAAAGACAACTCAGTTCCAATTCTCCGTGGATAGTATAGTGTATCCCCGGGTCGTTATGTCCCAGCGAGATTGCAATGGTGTTTTGGAAAACGCTTTTTAGAATGAGTGGCACTGAGGACAGTACCCAACAATGACAGATATACAGATATATTCACAAATTCACAACTTGGGATTCAGATTATAGACAGAAAAAGTGAGATTTTGAACAATTACAAACTACAAGGGGTGCAAGTGAAACTTTTTAGAATTTAAAATTAAAAGAAAATTTAAAATGAAAATGAAATTATTTAAATGATTATTTTAATATATAAATACTAATTAATTAATTAAAACTATTTAAAAAGTAAATTAAATCTACTTTAAATTATACTAAAAATGATAAAGATTACAAATTAAACTAAAAATTTGCAAAACTAATTTCTAAACCTTAAAATGAACTTGAAGAAAGTATAAAAATTAAAAAGAAATATTTTTGTCTTTGTATGGATTTTCTATTAATTAAAAACTAATTATCTTAGTTAAACTATTTAATCTAATTTAAAATACTAATAATACTAAAATGACTTAGAAAATTATAGAAAAAATTATTAAACTAATTAACCATCACGGGAATCCTAAAAAATTATAAAAAGTTACTAAAAATTATATTTAGACTATTTTACAGATTATTTACTTATTAATTAATTTAAATCTAATTTAACTAATTTAAATAAGAAAATTGGAAAATGAATAGTAGAATTTAAAAATCTATTTTCTAAAAGTCTTAACTAATTTATAAAACCTAGGAAAAATATAAAAATCTACTGTTTCTAATTAAAATTTAAGAAAACTATTTAATTACTAATATTACCTAATTAATTAATTAAATTATTTTTAATTCTAATAATTAGTAAATTGATAAAGAAAAATCTAAGAAAATTATTACAAATACTTAAAGGTGACAGGAAATTAAGAAAATTATAAAAATGATGAAGTGCTTATTAAAAAGCTAAAAAGAAAAATGAAAAAGATAGAATCTATTAAATAGAAGCTATCACTAATTTTATATTTGGTTTTTGTTGGATTTTCTTTTTGACAGATCAAAATAAGTTGAAAATAAGAAACTTTTACAAAACAACTTTTACAAAAAGCTTAAAAATAAGCTGTGTGCACCCCCTCTTATCAAACAGCGGACAATTAAGCTTATTAGGACTTAATGTAATGTTGAAAAAGCAAGGAAATGGCAAATAAGGTATACACAGATGATTACCAACCTAAAATAAGCAAAATGGAACAAAGAACCACTCTAAATAAGCTGTTAACCACAAATAAGCACTTATGATCTATTGAGGCCATGACAGGCCTGAAATGGGAGGTTTTGGACCTCTGTGGAGTCCACAAAAGAGCTCAGGGGTCCAAATTGAAAGTTGAACTATGAAGGTGGACTGGTAGGCTTCACAATAAGCCAATAAGTAGGGCTTATTGCTTATTAATGAACTCTGGGTAAGCCTTGGAAGTTGGGGTCTCACACTGAGTACTCAATGTATACTCAGGAAATGACCAAACTTAAAGGCACTTGCAGCCCTATCAAATAAGCTCTAATGGGTGAAATAAGGCCTGATCTGTCAAGATGAGTTGTTTGGCTTTCCAAAAAGCCAAAAAGCTAAGGGTGGGTCCCACTAATGAAGTAGCTAAGGCCTTGGGAATTTTGGTCAAAACCTGTGCACAGGGCATGTGTTTGCCCTGCAGGTCACTTTAAGCTATTGCACAAGCTTATACAAAAATCCTAAAAATAAGCTGATTATGGGCTTTTGTACACTAGGTGACAAACTTTAATTCCTGAAAAGCTCAAAGTCTCAAACTAAACACAAAAATCACAAAAATTCTTCCAATATTTGGATTTCTGAAACAAAGGTACTTTTTGACTTTTTGAGTTTTTTGCAAAATGTTGACTTAAATGAACTTTAATCCTGATTTTCTGACTTAAAATGATTAGTTAAGCTAAGTTAAGACTAGATTAAGCTATACCACTCATAAGTGAATGGATTTGGGGCATATGCCACACTTAATCCAACACAGAGGGTTATCTAGGCCAGGTTTAATGTGATTTTGACTTTTCTCTGAATAAGACCTAGGTATTATGCTTGTTCTGAGCTATTATGAGCCTATGTGACTTGTGTAAACCAGAAACAACAACAATTAAACACCACAACACCTTGGAGCACACTGATCCAAACACTACTTAAGGTTTGTCTGTTTTTGATTTATGAAGCAACTAGGTGTTAGGGCTTATGAAACAGGTTCACAACAACTTTTTATGATAAATTAAGCTTAAATAATCACCTAGAAACAGGAAACAACAACAACTAATCAAGATTACCAATTATGCTATTTTAACTGCCAAAATAAGATTTCAAAGCAACTAAGATTTCCAATAAACAAGACACTAATTTTATACAAGATTATCACTACTTAACACCAAATAAACACAGAAGAGCTATTTAAACAACTAAATAAGTAATGCTACAGTAAAAATCAAGAATTTAGTTTTCAAGGCCTTACAATGTGCATTCCAGCTCAAACCAAGAACCAAGAACCTCAAAATCAATCCTATAGGTTTTCCACAAGACCACTAACCCAGGGCCATCCAAGATTTACCCTGCTCCAGTGTTCATCTTCAAAAACCTGCAAACGTTGACTTTGGTTGACTGTTTTGTGATTTTAATTTTAATGGTTTCTAAAAGCTGATTTAAGCTTTCTGGGAGCCTATATGAGCTTAAGAGTCCATGGATTCAACTAACAACAACATTACAGCTTAAATGAAAACTTAAAATATATTGAAAATTGCACAAACTAAGATACAACTTCAAACTTGATTTTTATTAATTGAAAACCTTAAAGGTACACTGAAAACAGAGTTTACACCAATTGAAAGCTAAATTACAAAAAGATAATTTGAAAATTACTTATACGACCTAAAAATACTAAAATTAATCTAACACATCTTCACTTGATCTTCTCTTCTATTTATAGGCCTGGATTAGGGTTTGTCTTAGTCCTCTGAGTATATCCCACTTGATTCTGAGCCATTGGATCAATGAGGGGCCTCTAATTGAGCGCCACGTATTTTGGCGCCAAAACCATTTTTTGCAATTGGACTCTGATAACTTGAGGGGTGGGGGAGCATTTATTGTGGAGGTGATGGTAGGTGAAGGTGGGTTGGGCGGTGGAGAAATGACAGGCAAGTAGAAAGGGGGGATGAATACCACTGGTTGTTTTGGAGTGTGGTTTTGGGTGAGAGGGAAAGGGGGAAGGGTAGTTTGGTTGACCGGTTTGACCAAGGGTCAATGTTGACCCTGGTATTATATCAAAGGGGGTGTGGGCTTTTGGGTGTTGGGCCAGCAAAAGAAAAATGGGCTTGGTGATGGTTTGTGTTTGGATTGGACTTGGCTTGGAATTAATATTAAGGGTCCGGTTTGGTTTGTATTATCACAAGGACCATAAGTGTAATTTGCCGAAAGTTGGGGGTTGGTTTTGTAATTTTCCCTAAGTGTTCACAAGGTCCATTCTTGTCATGATTGAATATTTCAAGGACCAAAGTTGATTTTTCCAATTTTGAATTTCCCAGGGACCAAATCTGCCAAACTTTCAAACTCCAGGGACCAAATATGTAATTTCACCAAACTTGCCAATCAAGGACCATTCCTGCCATAACTGAGAAGTGCAAGGACAAAATTTTTTTTCTCAAAGTTTTAATATCCTAGGGACCATTTTTGTCATTTTTTAAAGTTCACGGACTAAACTTGACATTTTGTGAAACTTTGCACCAAAGGACTAAATGTGTAACTTTTTGATTTAAAAGGACCTTTGGTGACTTTTTCAAGTTTTTAGAATAACCAGGGACTAGATTTGATAACTTTTGAAAGATGGGGGACTGAAACTGCCAATTACGCAAACTTTGTTTATTTTTTATCTGTTTTTGATTATTTTGCATCTGAAACATACAAAACACATTCCTGGGATATTTTCAGTATTTTGATGTAATTTTGAATGTTTTTAGATGTTTTGGCAGCTCAGAATAGGTAAAAATGATGAGTATTTACACACTCATCAGCTCCTCAAATATTTACTACATGACCTCTGAATTATGATGACCCAAATAGTGTTATGTTATATCTAAATCTAGTGAATCAAAAGAAACACTTACTTCGGAAACAGAGTTTTGAAACATAAACAAACCAACTAAGACTTGACATACACTACCTCAGGTTGCGTGAGTAAGCCGTCTAAATATCTGAGTCACTTTTGACATCAATCAGATTTCCCTAAACTAAGGTGAGTTAATAGCCTTACTTTTAAATCATTTGAATGTTTAACAAAACCCGTGAGGGGGATACATGCTATAAACATCAATACAAGTATTTTTCAACTATATGTTATCCTGATCATTATTGCCTAAGAAACACTTTTGCCACTAAAAGTCCTTCATATCATGAACAATTAATCACTTGCGAATGAACGTGAATATTGCGAATAGATCTATTGGAGGTTGACAGCCCATTTGTGCTAGTCGGATTGATAGCCAAATGCACATTATTTGAGAAATACAATGAAGTTGGCAAACTCCTACCCGAAGGCACTGTTACTTATATCATTTTTATGATACCACCCACATTAACGTTTGAGTTCATGAGACTTAGAGCAATAACACGGTACTGTACTGATCATACAATACTGCAACTACTGAATTTATGGGTGCAACAACGTGCCCACTGTTTTACTTGATGGGTGTAACAACCGAACCCTTTGGAACTTGTATTCAAACTATTACAATCTAAACCTATTAATTTCACTCAACCTTTGTGTTGACCCTTTAAGTATGTTATCTCATGTAATTGGGTATCTTACAGACTAATGGCATGGAGTGGGACTGGACTTGAGAACTTTCGAACCTGTTATCATTCAAACTCTATGTTTCACATAGATTTTGGGACCTCCCTTTGTAAAACTCATATATTTTTAAATGAATGATAACTTATCTTTTAAAAACGTCTCTTTTTGAGTCGTTTTCTACTATTGTAACTGCGTATCAAAAACTAATATCCCAAATTTAGCTTCTGCTGATATCTATGAAAATGAGGGTGTTACACATAGTAACTAGTGTAATAAGGCAACCAAGTGACCAACATACTTCTCTCTCCTAACCAACTTGTTGTAGTAAGGAAAAGACATCTTCAATTTTTATTTTTCATTTTTCTATTTTCTTAACATTAAAAATAAAATTTTATTAATAATAAAAACAATTACATAATAATTCAAATAAAATTTTAAAAAATACAATAAAAATAAAAAACTTAAACTAATAATCTAAATCATATATCATTCGAATTTTTTCCTTCATCTCCAATAGCTTCCATTGTTGCACTTTGGGCAACGTCTCATCGATTCATGAATTATAGGAGAGGGTGCCTTTGTCCCTTTTCTTTTCTATTTGAAATTCAAGCACTTCACGTTGCAGTGCAAGTTCTACTTCCTGGTTTGCAAGTCGCTCTCTTTCTAATTTCGCTAACTCCCGACACGCCGCTTCTTCAATTTCCAGTTGTCGATTCTTCAACGCTATATACTCATCATGTTGTTCCTTTTTTTAAAAAAACCCGACTTGGTGCTTTTCCATTTATTGGCTACCATATCAAGAAGATCATATGCACTAACATTTGAAGATTCTGAACAAACGGGGGATGACCCTTTTTTCTTAGCTTTGTTCCAACCCATTGGTCACACTTCCCGAACCTCCTACTCCTCAGAAGCTTCTGCTTCTTCGTTCAGACTCAAACCTCCATATGTTGAGTCTGATGTGACGTGTGAGGTGGTTTCAGGTGTCTTGTATTTATTGAAGCCCTTTTTTGTGATTTGTAAAATATTGGCATTTCCACCTCTTTCCAATTATGACGGTCCTTCAAAATTCTCTAACACTCGGTCATTGTGAAGTCCTGATTGTACGTCACATAGTATTTCTTACATGCTTGTTCGTACAAAATTAGGTCACATGCCTCAATCTCGTGCCTCATTTTTACATTATCGTAAATGGTACAAAATTGACCAATTTTAGGACGAAGCATACTTTTCCATTTGGTAGTTATGGCAATCGTATCCTCTTATCGATTCCCTTGTTTCATTCACAAAGGAAGCCACCCCCCCCCCCCTCCCCCAAAACCCCCTAGTCTTTTGGGTATTTCCTTTGACACTATTTTTTGATGTGTTGATCAACGCTTTACACAACGCTATTTCTTCCGTCAGGGTCCATGAGGTAGTATTTATAGTCTTCTTGGCTTTTTGACGTCGTTTTGTAATCTTCTTAGCTTTGACGAGCGTCGCCTCTTAGACAAGAGAGTCGTCCAAAGGAACGGGTTTGGATGGACCTTG
Source organism: Artemisia argyi (assembly GCA_030686995.1). Taxonomy (NCBI): domain Eukaryota; kingdom Viridiplantae; phylum Streptophyta; class Magnoliopsida; order Asterales; family Asteraceae; genus Artemisia; species Artemisia argyi. The sequence continues at coordinate 271,167,874 of CM060709.1, read as the reverse complement.
ACCCGACCCTTGGCCCATAGATGAATAATCTTGCTGACCACTCGAACCTTGACCCGTAGGATAATCTTGAGTACCAAAAAACAGATCCATATCCATATCAAGATTAATACAGTTAACCGGAGAAAATCATTGAGAAGATTAAGGTTGGTCGAACGATTAGTTAAACTGTAGTGGTGACTTAAATTGCGGACAATAAGGTTGTTGATGTTGGTAAAAAGATTGTTGTTGTTGTTGTTGGTTATACGAAGCTTGAAACGAATTATGGTTGTTGTGATTGATAATTGAAACTTGCAGATTGAAATTAAATGGGTGTTAAGAGACCGGATAAACGAAAATTGAAATCTGGTGTTAAGTTTGGAACGGTTTGTTGGCGTCGAGATTTTGTGGTTTTGTGAGACATTTTAAATAGAGATGAGAAGTAAAGTGTTTTGTTTGTGTATAAAATGTAACACCCCCAAATTTAAGTTTGTAGCAGCGGAAAAGTAATTTGGGTGTTACGGGAAGGATCGAAGTTATAATCTCATAAAACGGCTTAAAAGAAGCGTTTTGAAAGTTATTTGTCATTCAAATAATATTTTTGATAAAAGATTAACCATTTGATTTAGAATCTTATTAAAAGATATAAAGGCTTGAAAGAATGACATATTTGATTTTTACACCATTTTAATTTATCAGAGTAATAAATGCCCGCTCCGTGTCTTGTCCTGCTCCGTTAAATTATCTGAGATACACATGCTTAAAAGTGTCAACACAAAGGTTGGTGAGTTCATAAAGTTTTATGGAAAACCATTTATTTCAATAGATTTCAAGAATCTTTAGTAATAATTGTAATAAATACAAACAGTGATAGAACAAGTATTGAGTGATGTTGATTTTAATCACTGATAATTCATATAGATATTCAATTAAATTCAAATAAGGGATCAATAATCCTAACACGAGATGGAAACTCATGATGCTAATTTAATGAGATATATAATTCAAATCTGGTCAAATATCTATACAGCTGTATCTAAATATATGTTGAATACATATATTTTCTTATGGATATTGCCTCAAGCCTCATGACACGCAAAACGTTAACAAAAGAGGTGATTTATCAAGTCAATGATAAATTTTGACCTCTTAAAATAGGTGATTTTCCAATTCCTATTTTTATTCAAATATAGTGTATCACGAGTAATACGACTAACCATATGCATAATGGCATTCCGTCAAGTATTAGTAGGATCGGAGGTCAATCCTTAACAGGTTTCGAAGCTGTTCACTATATTCGCGCTCACATACAAGTGATTAATGGCTCATGATTGAGGGACTTTATGACGATGAAGGTAACTTAGGCAATATCAAGGTAATAATATAACTGGAGTATTGGTGCTCTTCCTAGCAATTATTTCTGTTGAAACATAGAAATATCATATAGAAATAAAGAAATCATTCAGGATGTTATAGTATAGTCAAGCATCATGCCATAATAATCAATTTGGAAACAGTATCATCTAAGTATCAGTATTTCAGTTAAGTAGTTCGCCAGTAACATATATTTATCACATCTTAAGTCATAAACTTCATCAGGTAACTATTAATAAGGAAATTGATTTGAATCATGTAATTTATTCATATACTTATAAAATTATCAAAGTATATGTAAGCATGTATCTCCCCCAATGAGTTAAAAACAAGTATTGGAAATGGGGCTATGACTCACCTTGATTGATGTTGGAATGATGAAAAGTAAAGTCGGATGAGATTATGAGAATAATTATGGAAACGTCTTTAATACGGAACCTGATAAATAAATTTATCTGAGAATCTAACCAAATATTATTTGGTAAATAATTAACAATTAATGAATAACAATTAATCGTTATGATGAAAAGATGATATGCAAATGAAATTCTTATTTTTATAAGTAATATAACATATATGTTATTTAAATTATTTCCAAAGTTTTCCTTTTAAACCGTGATAAAACAATAAATAAAGATGTCTAGTTAAAATATCGTTATATATATTATTAACGTAAAATAACTAATATATAAATGAAATGTAATGAAAATGCATATGACGTGATGGGGTGACGTAAAATAGAAAATAAAATAAGAATGTCAAATATTATATGTGGGTCCTTGTCCTTTTTTCAATTTTACACTTTTTACCCTAACAGCGTTAGCGTTACACCGTTAGTCTTTATTTTATAATATTTGCATTTATAGTCCACTATTTGTCCAATATAGCATTCTAAGCTTGGAATTGAATAATATATCAATTTTTACCCTAATGATTCTGTTTTTACAGTTTCAGTCCCTGTTTTAAAGGTTTGACAGTTTTAGTCCTCCTAGGTGAATTTGCGTTACATTTTTAGTCTAAATTTACAAAAATCATGGGAAAGCCTTTATAAAAATTTCTGAGGCTTATTTTAGTAATAAAAAGCTCATTTTAACAGCTTATTAGGCCAAGAGCTTATTTTTCAGCTTATGGGCTTTTAACGAAGCAAAACAAAGGCCCAATAACGTTTTAAAAACCGTACTTCATGAGACGAGTTGAGCTCATCAAAATTATCAATTTGCATGTTTTATTTTCATATCAAAAAGTTCCAATAAGCCAGCTTATTCAAAGAGCTTAAAAACAGCTTATTGGGCTTTAAGGCACAATTCGCTTAATTTGTTAGTTTTAAAAGACGAGTTCTGCGATTCACTTTGTATCATTTAGAGATTCGACACGTGAGTATTTTTACAAGTTGTTTAAATGAAAATGATAGTTAGCTAGGTGGTCTATTATGTTATGTAAAAATATAGTATGCTTGTTAAGCTAAATTTCAATATATACGAGTGTTTCATGAGACGTTTTATGATATACAAAGACTTAGAAATATTTTTAGTTATTTAGAGTTTTTACACCCGATTGAAACAAGGTTTTAAAATAGTGTCGAATGATGCATGTAACATAAAAATAAACGTGAAACAAGTGTGCTACGTAACTCCTAGGCCTTCCAAGATAGAGGCTAGTCAGGTTTGTGGTTCTATATGATTATACGTACGTAAAAATACACATGAAACAATATATGTTCGACATGAAATAAAAACGATGCATGATTAATAAAATAACGTACGAGATGAATTCAATAGAGATGAAAACGACTTACAACACCTCTAGGGTGGTAGGGAGTCGAAGGTGATGGAGGAAAACACAAGGAAAATCTATGTTCGAAATAAAACACAAGTATCGATTGATATATATATATATATATATATATATATATATATATATATAACCCGACACCACTTCTTTGCTTCCAAATGAACATGTGATTCACTCTTGGTCTTTCAAAGACGTTTGTAGGATGGAAATGAAGTTTTTATGAGTGTATTAAATGAAAGAAACAAGAGGAGGAAACTAGAGTACATATAGTGAGAATTTTTGTATACGTATGTTGCAAATATTTCAAGGAAACATGAATCACTATACATGTCAGGGAATGGATGACTTTGGATTGTACTTTGATTATAATATGACCAAATATGAATGTGTGAGAGCTTAAATTGTGGGATATGTCTTGATGAGTAAATCATGTATGTCGACTAGAATATTTAACCATACACGATTTGGAAAAATCATGTAGCACTTGGTTCTTGCAGCTGAATTTCGATTATTAACATGAAATTATGTTAGAAATATTATTAGGATTATTTAGAAACAAACCGGAGTCAAAACGGTTAATTTTTGAATTAATAATATATATCGTATGGGTTAATTTTGACCGAACATTTTGCCATTCAAAATCATAGCAAAACTCAATATATTATTCTGGGATTTGGCACACGTATAGTCGGCTAGGTGAGAAATGAGATAGTGCAAAAATATATAGGCGTCGTGTTTACCAATTGAGAGAACGAAGAGCATTTTGGAGCTAGTTTCAAATCGATTTATACATAAAATCATATAATTAAAATTGGGCTTGAAATATGGGCTGATGAATAGTAACGAGGGGATGAAATTGGGCTGAAATTATTAAAGGTCCAATTAGTATTATTAGTGAGTAATTAGGATTAGTGAAGTATTTAAGTTTCATTAAGCGTGTCGAGAACTTGTTTCGTCATTTGGTGAATTTTGCAATATCGTAATCATGACCATTTAATATAATAAGAAAAATTTTAAATTTTTCTGTAAAAATAGTGATTAAAATAATAACAGAGATTTATATATAATTAAACGTTGTTAATTATATGGATTTTTGCAGTTCTCTACAGTACCCACCCGTCACTCTGAATTTCGTCCCGAAATTCAAGTTTGACGTGATTACTAGAGTAGAGAATTATGAGCAGAGGATTGTCGAGAGATTTTTATTCCAAAAATTTAGGAAACGTGATTCAGTTAGATTTATTTGTACTGGACAAGACAAAGTAACTGATGTGTCTAAAGGTTGTGAACATTGAAAATAGTGATCCTGAATAGTGGAAAATTTATGGCTAGTGAACAGTATTCAAACGGTCGGGAATAGTAAATTCCAACGGCCATGACTAGTGTTCCAACGGCTATATTTTAGCCTATAAATACCATCTCTAATTTCCATTACTTCCATCAACCATTTTCTTCTTATTTCACATCTCAAAATGCAGCATCTCATCACTATATTAGCGATTGTATATGTCGTCCTTGCCTCTATCTACTTAGTGATGTTCCAGATGAAGACTTTGGATTCTTGGTCGCGATCTTGATGTTTGTCGTACCCCTCACTATTCTAGCTATTACCGTAGACAAGATATGGGGGTAATAATCTTGAGCTAGGGTTTTACTACTTGTAACTTTGTTGGTTTCTCATCATAATGATGATGAGATAAGATAAGTATTTATTGTGGTTTGTTCAATGTAATCCTTATAAACAGTTCATTTTAGCTCTATATTTTGCTTTTGAATAAAGATTGTTATTTAGAAATTTGAAAATATAATTGTTTCCTTCATAACATAATTCTTCCTAAATTAGACATAGTTGATCAGGCTATGTATAATTGAGGACTAATGATGTGATGTTTGGCTCAATCATATGTTTCTCTAAATTGTTTTAGATGGTGTTCAACGTGTCATTTCTATACTATAACACGTAATTTCTTTTAAGAATAAAGTAGAAAAATTTAGTGTTCATACTATGAATCAGAAATTTCCGGAGTAATAATAGTATATTGTTATTTGGTAAATGGTACAAAAATTGAAATTAAGGTAGATTATGATTATTATGGAAATATTACAAAGTAAATTTTTCGATACGGTAGAAAGATAGTTATTATAGTTAGGTTACATCCATCGTAACTTAAAGTAAAATACAAGAAAGAGATAAAACATAGGAAATTCTTGAACTAGAGTTTATTTATCTACAACAGGAATTTATTCATCTGCTTAAATCTAGTTATCATTCCCTTGATACTATTGAAGTCTTTAAAGATTCTTCATTCTCTTGCAAAAGTCTTGGCTTTCCAATTGATATTGTAGTTTGGACATTGGCTCTTGTAGTGCCCTTTTCCACCACATCCGTGGCAAACAACACTTGTAGTTTGGACATTGACACTTCTTGCACTTAACGAGGCAGATTCCTGTGTGTTGCTTCTTGCATTTTTGACACACGGGTTGACTTCCATGATAACCACTTCCAGTAACAGGTGTGACGAGGCAATCTCAACTAGCTTGTTGTTTGTATTTCAGCTGACGATGATAATTGATAAGATCTTCCCGATGTTTACGATAGCAGTCTTGAGCATTGGTGAAATTACAGCAGATGGGGTTGATGATTCCTCTTTCAGTGAGTTTTCACTTTTGGTTATTTCCATTAGATATAACTCCTTGCCTAATCCCTTGGTTAGGGGTGATGGTAGGGTTAATCATTCTTTCTGGAGTTTTAAAGTGGGTTAGTCTATATTCCATGAAACTTTCATGGTTATGATTACCAGGTATACCCGTCTCTCTTCTCGGATAAACTAAGGTAGTCCCTTCGAGTACCACTGATACGATGTTGTTCACCAATTTCTTGATGGCTTCAGGAGTCATGGTGATTTTTGATGATGCTGGAGTATATGTATTGTTCATGTTGTCCATTTTCTTAAATCATGAATGAAACTCAACATTAGAATCCATATACTATTAGAACAAATAATGAAGTTAATTATTTCATTGATGATAGACTGAATTGAATCCCTACTGTAATCTAATTTCAAGATATGTCTAGGTTGTATCATAGATAAATGATCAACCCTTGATATGGGATTACTAAGGAACAAACCGACTTGTCTACTAAAGCTGAAATTCAATAATCTTTTCTCCGTTCTTTAAATTGCCTTTCAAAAATTGATTTTTAGACAATTCTTAAGATTTTTGGGTTAATTATGGTATACTTAAGAAATTCTAATGATTGAAAGAAATCTTACGGTAGATTTGAATACCATTACAGATGTAAACAGAATATTAATAACTTTACTGATTGTTTTTGCAAGATAAACGATACAAGATCGTTTATTAATACTCCATCGATCTGCGTAGAGTCATTTGTTTATCAAAGAAAAATAATAAATGATGAGATTTTTGCATGAAAGTATGAGGATTCATTACATGCATGATTCATATGAAAGGAAAGATTGATTCATAACAAAGAGATATAACAGAAAAGGAGGTTATTATACATTATGATTCGATAACAAGTTCTGAAGTTTCAGATTTATTGAACATTACATGAAATACTAACCAAAACTATTTGGTTTAGTAGGTACAACAAGGATACTTGTAAACTTAAGATTAGTTACGCCTCTGACGTAAATATCTAACTTCTTTCTCAAGTTCAAGTTGTGCAGCTTCCATGTTTGAGAAACGTTCCTGACACATGTTCATTTGATTTGCCAACATAGTCTCTAATGCGGAAATCTTTTGACCCTGGTTTCTGGTTGTGTCTCTGGCCATCCATAGAGTTCTTTCAATATCTTCAACTCTACCATGTGTATGACCGTGTTCTCTTCTTGCATAACGGACCCTGGAGTCCAAGCTTCCAAGCTCCTGGTTGGTGTTGTCCTTTATCTCATTAATCTTTATTCCTAATTCACACATTGTTCATCTCTCAGCATCCGCCCTTTTGAACAATGCGTCAAGGTTACGGTCGTACCATTCAAATTGAGTTGGTCGTAACCCTTTTAGCTGTTCAGTGTGAGCATCTAATATGCTGGCTTGTCGATAAATAAGATTCCATATTGTATCAGGAGTGCTTATATTGTAGTCGGGTGAGTTAGGTGAGGATAAATTATTTGGAAAATCTGGTATTGAGGATTCTGAAGTATAAGGTAATGGAGAATTCGGCTCAACATTCTTTCATGACATCCCTTGGCCTGAACCTTGTCCAACTTCGAGTGTTGCCTGACCACCAATCACATCTTCATATGATTCAGTAGCTCTCTTGAGTTTTTGACGTAAAGGTTAACGAATAGGTGACGATGGAGGTGATATCTGAATGAGTTCTATATCAGGCTGGGGTTGTGATATTTGTACGAAAGGATCTTCGGTATTTCGAGAATTTTGATAGGTAGGTGATGTTCTAGTATTACGGAGAGTAATTTCGACATTCACGGGAGTTTCTGAAGACATGCTACTGTAGTAACCGAGAATAATATTTTATGAGGATTTTATATGTTAAAGATGTAACAGTACGAATAAAATAATAATTGTGTAAGAGTAATTTCTAAACATGTAAAATAATCTAAACAGGTAAGGTATTGAGCACGGCAGTCTGCAGACACGGAGGACATAAAATAGTATGGTGTAAAATCATTCATTTTGAAAGTGTAGTTATAGTTTAATGTTTGAAAACATTTAATTTTCTATAACACTATCTCTGATGCCAATCTGTAACACCCCCAAATTTAAGTTTGTAGCAGCGGAAAAGTAATTTGGGTGTTACGGGGAGGATCGAAGTTATAATCTCATAAAACGGCTTAAAAGAAGCGTTTTGAAAGTTATTTGTCATTCAAATAATATTTTTGATAAAGATGAACCATTTGATTTAGAATCTTATTAAAAGATATAAAGGCTTGAAAGAATGACATATTTTGTCACAACTCACCATTTCAGGTCATTTTCTAAACTTCAACATTTTACTAATCATAAATCACTATTCATCAAAACACTATTTATCATTTTACTATTCATCATTTTTTAGGTCAGTTTGATATTCTGAGAAGCATTCAAAAATATTACTATTCACAAAACACTATTCATGTGCATTGCTCATTTCATCGTAAATTTAGTTTATGGATATTTAAATTCGCCTAACCGTATTGGTTCAGTGCGAATTCATGCTTTATTAGTAGGGACATTTCATACAGACTAGAAATAGTCTACATATCATCATAATAGCATTTGCATACTATACCACTCATAGAATACTCATATTAATATTTTTGATATATTTAACGTTTTTCGTATATTTATTTTTAAATAAGCGCTAACACGCGATTAATAAATATAACTAACATATATAAAAATCCCCACAATGCTCCCGATATATTTTTAAACCCCTTACAACGTCACAAAAATTATAAAATTCATTTACCCGGTATTTTGAGAATTTATTTAATTTATATCATAAGTTTACTATAATTACGACGGTTTTCGTGAAAACTAAATAATAATTGTCCAAACGCTCAATTTTTGTACCTAACATATTTTTATCATTTTAGATCATATCATTCATATTAGGTTGCGGTTAGAGACGAACCTCATCTCTGTGTATCCACTTTTGTCATTGTAGCTATCGCACCAGGTGAGTCATAGCCCCTACTATTTTCACTTGTTTTATAACTGTTTTGGGGGAGAATACATGCTCGTTTTCATCTAAATGTGTACTTGATTTAATTGATTATGCTACATGTTTAGTTAAACATTTATTTGTTCCAGTTATGAATTCGTTACTCAATCGAATGTAGTGTATATTCAACTGCATCACCCTTAATCTTTTTACCATTGGACCCAAGTCTTTTCCATTATTATGCACACTTAACCGAATGAACCGACTCCACCACTATGTACATACATGACTGAATGTAAAGGTAACATATCCGAATGTACGGGTAACATATCCGAATGTATGGGTAATATAACTGAATGAATTGGTCATGTAAACGAATGTATTGGTCGAACTACACTTATTTTGATTATTGGTCCACATATTACTTTTGTTCACGTAAACCAAATCAGATTTGGCAGTGGGTCGTAAACACATAGGTTACAAGTCTCTTATGGCGGGACTTGTAACTGAGTGGATTTACGATGCCTCTGCTGGGAAATCTTCATTCATATGCATTACAATCTTTTTCACAAGACTCTATGAACTCACCAACCTCTTGTTGACACTTTAGCATGTATTTTCAGGTATTAAGCAATGGCACGCTACTGGAGGTTTTGGCAGGGCATGGCATGGTCATAGAAGACTCTGATAATTCATTTGGGGACCGTTTTAAACTATTTTAAGGGCCTACTTCTGCACTACTTTTAACAATGTAAATTCAACACTTTTGGTTAAACGATTTTATTATAAATGATTGAAATGAAAACCATTTTATACTTGTGTTGTGGTACCAATTGAGTTACACCCCAGCTACATGTAAGCTTCCGCTGGACCCGATTTTGGGGGTGTGACAAATTGGCATCAGAGCTTTGGCTATAGCGAACTGAGTGTTTTTTTTTTTAAACCTAGACTATAGCTAATTTCAGGAAAACTTAACCCTATGACCGTCGCGTGCCTTCCTACCAAGCTGAAGCCTCATTTGTGGTTAGTTGTTGACATAGGTGATGAGATTTGTGTCTCATTATCTGATATATTATATTTATTTATTATAGTTGATTACTATAATTGTCTTTCATATAAGCATGTTCACGTATCATATATGTCACCGCATTATGTTTTTCCTTGCATAGTTTCATCATTTGACCTCGAGTTTGGTCACCTGTTTTAGTCATTCAGAACGTCTTTGTATTCGTGAAGGACATAGTATTAGTATGACTGAGCTGAGTATTTCAAAATTCATGAAAACTCGGTAGAATATAGACTGGTCATCTATATTCAACCCGGGATAGTGAGATATAGGCTGACCACCTATGTCTGACTCAGAGATGAATTTTGCAACACTAAGAATGGTTATAATAAAATTTTGTCTTGATTGAATTCTCTACTCAATTTCCAAATGTTTCATTTATGTGTGTGTATACTCTCGTTGGCAGAATATTCATACTTTTCATCACTTCGTGAACCGCCGCCTGGAAGCACGTCAACTGGTCATTTCATCTCATGAATTTTCACGTCTATGCATGATACACTTATATCACAGTATTTTCTTTTATCACAATCTCATTTTGTCGCAGTTGTCGCAATTTTTTCCCTTCTCACCATCACTATCATTTCCCTTTCCCATCCCCATATATATAAGGAATTAGCTAACACCCTATGGATTCCGATGTCACTTATCACTCACTACTCCCAATATTGATAATTGGATATTATCAATGACCTCCCTAGGAAACATCTTATTTATGTTTCACCCTTCTTTTCTTGTTTTGAAGAGCGATGCCACCGGGGAAAGCTAAAGCTACTCCAACTATGACACCTGCTGCTATTCGGAAACTTGTTAAGGATAGTATAGCCGAAGCTCTAGAGATCGAGAGAGCTGAGGTAGCTTCAAGGGCTGCTGAAACCGCTTTACAGACAGGGGCAGATGACCAATCCGATAATAGGCGTGAATGTACTTGGAAAAATTTTAAGATTGGTGATCCCATCAAGTTTAAGGGCACTGAAGGAGCGGTTGCTTTGATTCGCTGGTTCAAAAAGACTGAGAATGTGTTCCTCATGTGCAACTGTCCTGATGTCAGCAAGGTAAAATTCGCTACTGGTATGCTTTTGGATGAAGCTATGTCATGGTGGAATTCTTATGCTCAACCAATTGGTATGGAAAATGCCTACAAGCTCACCTGGGAGCAATTTAAGAAATTGATGACTAAGAAGTTTTGCCCTCGTACCGAGGTGAAGAAGTTGGAAACGGAATTTTATGAGCTAGTGACAGCAGGTAATGATATAGAGGCATATATCCGAAGGTGTCAGGAGTTAGTTGTGCTATGTCCAACTATGGTTCCAGATAATGAAAAGCTGCTAGAAAATTTCATCGATGGACTACCGTACAACATTAGTGGAAACGTAATTGCTTCTAAACCACACACGCTAGAGGAAGCTATCAGAATGTCTCAAAAGCTTATGGCTCAAGTGATGAAGCAAGAAACTACTGTCAACAACAACAACGAAAACAAGAGGAAAAGGGACGACAACCAAGGAGACGATCAAGTATGGCAGCCAAACAAACAACATGAGGTGGATAGGGCCTACGTTGCGGAGCCAAGTGAAAAGAAAGGATATGCAGGTACTCTACCTAAGTGCAACAAGTGTCGGTTTCATCACAAGGGACCTTGCCCCACTCAATGTAGAAACTGCCAAAAGGTCGGACATAAAGCCAAGGATTGCAAGGCTCCCACCCTCGTAATGCATCAGAAAGTCACGGTAACCTGCCATAAGTGTGGAGTAATTGGACACTTCAAGAGTGAATGCCCAGAGTTGAGAAACCAGAATGGAGGAAGAGTTTGTTGAAATGCGAAGCTCGTCAGGACAACAACGATTTCAATGTTTAAAAAGAGAACTCCTGCCTAGTATATAAATGGAAACCTAAACTCTCTAGTGTTGTATTTCTTTTGTATTTTATTCTACGTTCTATCGTATAAATTTCATGTACTATTAACGAATTCCGATCTAATGAATGTTCTATCTTTTATCACCGCAATGCGACTCAAATATCATTATCATCTTTTCACCAATACCACTTCAGAGACCAGCACAAACTGAACTTCGGGACGAAGTTCCTTTTAGAGGGGAAGACTGTCACAACTCACCATTTCATGTCATTTTCTAAACTTCGACATTTTACTATTCATAAATCACTATTCATCATTTTTTAGGTCAGTTTGATATTCTGAGAAGCGTTCAAAAATATTACTATTCACAAAACACTATTCATTTCCAGAAAGAAAACACTATTCATGTGCATTGCTCATTTCATCGTAAATTTAGTTTACGGATATTTAAATTCGCGTAACCGTATTGGTTTAGGTGCGAATTCATGCTTTATTAGTCGGGACATTTCATACAGACTAGAAATAGTCTACATATCATCATAATAGCATTTGCATACTATACCACTCGTAGAATACTCATATTAATATTTTTGATATATTTAACGTTTTTCGTATATTTATTTTTAAATAAACGCTAACACGCGATTAATAAATATAACTAACATATCTAAAAATCCCCACAATAGTCCCGATATATTTTTAAACCCCTTACAACGTCACAAAAATTATAAAATTCACTTACCCGGTATTTTTGGAATTTATTTAATTTATATCGTAAGTTTACTATAATTACGACGGTTTTCGTGAAAACTAAATAATAATTGTCCAAACGCTCAATTTTTGTACCTAACATATTTTTATCATTTTTATAACTTTATTAAGTCCCGATTAACTTCGTTAAAATTTATTTCTCGCAAACCCGGCACCCGATTATAACAAAACTACCTAAAACCTACAACTAAAAACTATACTTAAACTCCACTACACTTTCTAATTAAATCAAAAACACTTTTGCCTCATTTTTCTTCCTTGTAAAACCGGCCACACATGCCCCCCCTAGACCTCATGTGCATTTTAACCTTAAGTATTAATTACATGCTTATATAGTATAATAACCTTAGAAAATATCTAGTGAAACTTATCTCTACACCTCATCATATCCTTAGAAGCAAAAACCAACTTTTCTCTCTTCCTCTCATCTCATAACCCACGACCAAACTAAGAACAAGAAGCAAAATCCATCATTTTTCCAAGATCAAGTTATATTTAAGTTCATTTGGTGATCCTTGTTAGAGTTTTGAAATAAAAACTCAAGGTTTCTTAGGTTTTACTCATCCAAGCTCCATAATCTTTCAAAGTAAGTTGTCAAACTCTTTTTCATAATTTCTTCAAGTTATTTTTATGATCATGTGATTTCTATACAAGATTACATGCATATGTTAATTTATACCACTCATTTTTGTATATTTATGTCTTTGAAACCCTAGAAATGGAAACCGATGTTAGATCTAGTTGATTGATGTTGTTTAAGAACCCATGACACCTTAAGAAGGTGTATGGTAGGAATAGACTAGATTTGTGGTTATTGGAAGTGATTTGGGTGGATTAGAAACTAGTTTGGAACATTGGAAATGAGTTTAGAACTTATCTAGGAACCTACTGTCCCAAAATGCAAAATCTGGAAAACTCAGGAACTCAGAGGAAATTTTTAACCAAAGATTTAGAAACTACTTTCAAAAATGAGACTTTTGGCGAAAGAACGGATTAAAACGGGTTTACAACGAAGGATATATGATTTTTGCAAGTTTAACGACGAAAACTATTTTTCTGAAAATTTCATGCTGTTGGACGATTTTCGTTGGACAAACTAAGGCGTTAGACGTAACCTAGAGAAGCCGAGCTATCAAAAATATATTAGTACATACTAAGATGAACCCGTGGATATAAAGAACGAAGAAAATGAACTTATAACGACAAAGATATACACGTTTTAAAATCGTCAAAACTATATATATATTAGTAGTCACTAATAGAAATAATATAACTACGTACTAAATACTATATTTTCTAGATTTCTTGTTCAAGAGTTATATTCTTAACTAATGAAGTACGTACGACCCAAGGCTTATTTATACGACTACTAGACGTTATTTCAAGGTTTTCAAGGCGATGAATATAACACTAACATTTTATATACGATATCCTACGACTAGTTTTTATAAGTCTAGTTAGACTTATTTTTCCTAAGTATGGAAAATGTTTTATTTTGACAATAATTAGTATTTTCAAGTTATGAGTGGTATAGGTATCATGTGCATGTACATTCATTGCATCATTTCATTTCTTACATTAGATCATATCATTCATATTAGGTTGCGGTTAGAGATCGAACCTCATCTCTGTGTATCCACTTTTGTCATTGTAGCTATCGCACCAGGTGAGTCATAGCCCCTACTGTTTTCACTTGTTTTATAACTGTTTTGGGGGAGAATACATGCTCCTTTTCATCTAAATGTATACTTGATTTAATTGATTATGCTACATGTTTAGTCAAACATTTATTTGTTCCAGTTATGAATTCGTTACTCAATCGAATGTAGTGTATATTCAACTGCATCACCCTTAATCTTTTTACCATTGGACCCAAGTCTTTTTCATTATTATGCACACTTAACCGAATGAACCGACTCCACCACTATGTACATACATGACTAAATGTAAAGGTAACATATCCGAATGTACGGGTAACATATCCGAATGTACGGGTAATATAACTGAATGAATTGGTCATGTAACCGAATGTATTGGTCGAACTACACTTATTTTGATTATTGGTCCACATATTACTTTTGTTCACGTAAACCAAATCATATTTGGCAGTAGGTCGTAAACACACAGGTTACAAGTCTCTTATGGCGGGACTTGTAACTGAGTGGATTTACGATGCCTTTGCTGGGAAATCTTCATTCATATGCATTACATTCTTTTTCACAAGACTCTATGAACTCACCAACCTCGTGTTGACACTTTAGCATGTATTTTCAGGTATTAAGCAATGGCACACTACTGGAGGTTTTGGCAGGGCATGGCATGGTCATAGAAGACTCTGAGTATTCATTTGGGGACCGTTTTAAACTATTTTAAGGGTCTACTTCCGCACTACTTTTAACAATGTAAATTCAACACTTTTGGTTAAACGATTTTATTCTAAATGATTTAAATGAAAACCATTTTATACTTGTGTTGTGGTACCAATTGAGTTACACCCCAGCTACATGTAAGCTTCCGCTGGACCCGATTTTGGGGGTGTGACATATTTGATTTTTACACCATTTAAATTTATCAGAGTAATAAATGCCCGCTCCGTGTCTTGTCCTGCTCCGTTAAATTACCTGAGATACACATGCTTAAAAGTGTCAACACAAAGGTTGGTGAGTTCATAGAGTTTTATGGAAAACCTTTTATTTCAATAGATTTCAAGAATCTTTAGTAATAGAACAAGTATTGAGTGATGTTGATTTTAATCACAGATAATTCATGTAGATATTCAATTAAATTCAAATAAGGGATCAATAATCCTAACACGAGATGGAAACTCATGATGCTAATTTAATGAGATATATAATTCAAGTCTGGTCAAATACCTATACAGCTGTATCTAAATATATGTTGAATACATATATTTTCTTATGGATATTGCCTCAAGCCTCATGACACGCAAAACGTTAACAAAAGAGGTGATTTATCAAGTCAATGATAAATTTTGCCCTCTTATAATAGGTGATTTGCCAATTCCTATTTTTATTCAAATATAGTGTATCACGACTAATACGACTAACCATATGCATAATGGCATTCCGTCAAGTATTAGTGGGATCGGAGGTCAATCCTTAACAGGTTTCGAAGCTGTTCACTATATTCGCGCTCACATACAAGTGATTAATGGCTCATGATTGAGGGACTTTATGGCGATGAAGGTAACTTAGGCAATATCAAGGTAATAATGTAACTGGAGTATTGGTGCTCTTCCTAGCAATTATTTATGTTGAAACATAAAAATATCATATAGAGATAATGAAATCATTCAGGATGTTATAGTATAGTCAAGCATCATGCCACAATAATCAATTTGGAAACAGTATCATCTGAGTATCAGTATTTCAGTTAAGTAGTTCACCAGTAACATATATTTATCACATCTTAAGTCATAAACTTCATCAGGTAACTATTAATAAGGAAATTGATTTGAATCATGTAATTTATTCATATACTTATAAAATTATCAAAGTATATGTAAGCATTTATCTCCCCCGATGAGTTAAAAACAAGTATTGGAAATGGGGCTATGACTCACCTTGATTGATGTTGGAATGATGAAAAGTAAAGTCGGATGAGATTATGAGAATGATTATGGAAACGTCTTTAATACGGAACCTGATAAATAAATTTATCTGAGAATCTAACCAAATATTATTTGGTAAATGAATAACAATTAATCGTTATGATGAAAAGATGATAAGCAAATGAAATTTTTATTTTTATAAGTAATATACCATATATGTTATTTAAATTATTTCCAAAGTTTTCCTTTTAAACCGTGATAAAACACTACGTAAAGATGTCTAGTTAAAATATCGTTATATATATTATTAACGTAAAATAACTAATATATAAATAAAATGTAATGAAAATGCATATGACGTGATGGGTGACGTAAAATAGAAAATAAAATAAGAATGTAAAATATTATATGTGGGTCCTTGTCCTTTTTCCAATTTTACACTTTTTACCCTAACAGTGTTAGCGTTGCACCGTTAGTCTTTATTTTATAATATTTGTATTTATAGTCCACTATTTGTCCAATATAGCATTCTAAGCTTGGAATTGAATAATATATCAATTTTTACCCTAATGATTTTGTTTTTACAGTTTCAGTCCCTGTTTTAAAGGTTTGACAGTTTTAGTCCTCCTATGTGAATTTGCGTTACATTTTTAGTCCAAATTTACAAAAACCATGGGAAAGCCTTTATAAAAATTTCTGAGGCTTATTTTAGTAATAAAAAGCTCATTTTGACAACTTATTAGGCCAAGAGCTTATTTTTCAGCTTATGGGCTTTTAACGAAGCAAAACAAAGGCCCAAAAACGTTTTAAAACCCGTACTTCGTGAGACGAGTTGAGCTCATCAAAATTGTCATTTTTCATGTTTTATTTTCATATCAAAAAGTTCCAATAAGCCAACTTATTCAAAGAGCTTAAAAACAGCTTATTGTGCTTTAAGGCCCAATTCGCTTAATTTGTTAGTTTTAAAAGACGAGTTCTACGATTCACTTTGTATCATTTAGAGAGTCGAGACGTGAGTATTTTTACAAGTTGTTTAAATGAAATGATAGTTAGCTAGGTGGTCTATTAGGTTATGTAAAAATATAGTATGCTTGTTAAGCTAAATTTCAATATATACGAGTGCTTCATGAGATGTTTTATTATATACAAAGACTTAGAAATATTTTTAGTTATTTAGAGTTTTTACACCCGATCGAAACAAGGTTTTAAAATAGTGTCGAATGATGCATTTAACATAAAAATAAACGTTAAACAAGTGTGCTACGTAACTCCTAGACCTTCCAAGATAGAGGCTAGTCACGTTTGTGGTTCTATATGATTATACGTACGTAAAAATACACATGAAACAATATATGTTCGACATGAAATAAAAACGATGCATGATTAATAAAATAGCGTACGAGATGAATTCAATAGAGATGAAAACGACTTACAACACCTCTAGGGTGGTAGGGATTCGAAGGTGATGGAGGAAAACACAAGGAAAATCTATGTTCGAAATAAAACACAAGTATCGATTTATATATATATATATATATATATATATATATATATATATATATATATATATATATATATATATATATATATATATATATATATATATATATATATATATATATATATATATATATATATGTGTGTGTGTGTGTGTGTGTGTGTGTGTGTGTGTGTGTGTGTGTGTATATATATATATATATATATATATATATATATATATATAGCATATATATATATATATATATATATATATATATGTGTGTGTGTGTGTGTGTGTGTGTGTGTGTGTGTGTATATATATATATACATACATATACATACATATATATACATATATACATATATACATATATATATATATATATATATATATATATATATATATATATATATATATATATATATATATATATATAACCCGACACCACTTCTTTGCTTCCAAATGAACATGTGATTCACTCCTGGTCTTTCAAAGACGTTTGTAGGATGGAAATGAAGTTTTTATGAGTGTATTAAATGAAAGAAACAAGAGGAGGAAACTAGAGTACATATAGTGAGAATTTTTGTATACGTATGTTGCAAATATTTCAAGGAAACATGAATCACTATACATGTCAGGGAATGGATGACTTTGGATTGTACTTTGATTATAATATGACCAAATATGAATGTGTGAGAGCTTAAATTGTGGGATATGTCTTGATGAGTAAATCATGTATGTCGACTAGAATATTTAACCATACACGATTTGGAAAAATCGTGTAGCACTTCGTTCTTGCTGCTGAATTTCGATTATTAACATGAAATTATGTTAGAAATATTATTAGGATTATTTAGAAACAAACCGGAGTCAAAACGGTTAATTTTAGAATTAATAATATATATCGTATGGGTTAATTTTGACCGAACACTTTGCCATTCAAAATCATAGCAAAACTCAATATATTATTCTGGGATTTGGCACACGTATAGTCGGCTAGGTGAGAAATGAGATAGTGCAAAAATATATAGGCGTCGTGTTTACCAATTGAGAGAACGAAGAGCATTTTGGAGCTAGTTTCAAATCGATTCATACATAAAATCATATAATTAAAATTGGGCTTGAAATATGGGCTGATGAATAGTACCAAGGGGATGAAATTGGGCTGAAATTATTAAGGGTCCAATTAGTATTATTAGTGAGTAATTAGGATTAGTGAAGTATTTAAGTTTCATTAAACGTGTCGAGAACTTGTTTCGTCATTTGGTGAATTTTGCAATATCGTAATCATGACCATTTAATATAATAAGAAAAATTTCAAATTTTTATGTAAAAATGGTGATTAAAGTAATGACAGAGATTTATATATAATTAAACGTTGTTAATTATATGGATTTTTGCAGTTCTCTACATAAAATGGTGAAGTGAATGGGGTGTTAATAGCGTTAAAAGTGTCATTAATTTATTTATTTATTTATTTATTTTTTACTCAAACAGTACAAAATGTGTCTTCTTAGTTTTTCATTGAGCGACGCTCCACCCTAATACCTTAATAGTTTAAATACTAACCTGGAAATATACAAGAATGTGTCAAGGATGGCGAGGTTTAATTGGGGAGACGCAACAGAACGATGGTCAACCCCCTTATTACGTCCAGTCTTATGGTGCACTTTACTTAGAGTCTTAGACTACCCCAACTCTCACACCATTTCACCTTGTACCTCAGTGTCATATCAGTTTTCTCTCTCCTTCCTTCACAGCCATCTCACTTTTCACTCCCAACCAGCTCACGCCACTTCACCTTTTAACACATTAGTTATTTATTTATTTAAAACTAAAACTTTTATTTATTAAATTCTTAAAAAGATTACAAAAATTAAAAATATAAACGTACGAAACTAAAAATACAATACGGTAATTAAAAACATGAATCGAGCTTTTATATTGCTCGGTAATTATTGATCAATTATTGCTTCTCATTTATGGTTCTCATCACTTATTCCCTAACCTCCTTCAAGGCATTTTAGATACGCATATTTGATTCCTCTATCATTAGCAGAGTTTGTAGACCGAAGCTGTGTTAACTGATTGGTCGAAAGGCAGCGAATGCATCCTTGTTACCTCTTCATTACGGCTACGCATCTGTAGCATATAACAAGTCATCTTAGCCAACAAATTGTTAACCAACACGACCTCCACTTCTTGTTCGGTTCGTAGGCACCTAAGGATAGCGTCTCGCACCTTGTTTGGTTCGTCAACCATAGTGTTTGTGTGAAAACGAATGATAGTTGAGAGAGTTTGATATGAAGTTGTGTGAGAAAATAAATTATGGTAAAGGGGTATTTATAGGAAAAAACAGTCGTTGGAGCCTATCAAATTCAAAACTTCAAACCATTGCAAAAACATACAAACTAATATTTAAAAATAAAAGTTACAATACAAAATTAAAATACAATCGTCATAATTGTATTTTTTATGTAGCCAAATAAACTTAGCATTGATTTGTTTTTGTATTTTTCCCGCCTTTTTAAACAGAGCATTATGCATATCGTAATCATTCGAAGATTCTTCGTTTAAAAAAGTCTTTATCTGAGCACAATTTTCTGGCGGAATATCATTGCATTTCTCGTATGCTTGTCTCAGATAATCTTTAGCTTCGCATGCCTTGTCAAATTCCACGGCTAAGTCGATCAACGCCTGCTGACGAATGGTATCCTTCTCAATTAACTTCTCAACTAAAACTATGATTTCATCGATTTTATATGGAAGCTAATAAGCCATATCAATTTTTTTTAGCGATTAAATATGAAGTTATATAAAGTTTATGGGATATTTATAGATAAAAAATGAGATATTTATAAGTGAAAAATGAGGCAGTGAACTTTTATATATATATATATATATATATATATATATATATATATATATATATATATATATATATATATATATATATATATATATTGTAGTGAGTGGAAATAAGATATATTTAATTTGGGTCTCACCATTACACCCTAACCAAAAGCCTCACCTTTGGTCCTCCTTCCAGATTGCTCACGCCACCCACCCAACCCATCTTGCTGCGTGAATGTGCTTCCCAACCCCACATGCTACGGGCGTTGAGGGTAGCCTTAAGACATGCTTCCAAGTTTTAAACATCCACATAGTTGTCATCCCTCGCTGTAGAGTTTAGAGAAAAGTACAATATTCACATGAAATAGATGAAACTTTTGGAAGTACGAACGTACTATACGTAGCTTTAAACTGTTAAAGAACACACGAGTACAATTGGTGAGCCATGGGACCACACTGCTCCCGTTTATTTTACAGCTACGGAGGTGTCTTCAATTAATACCGTTCCTTTTTTTTTTTTTTTTTTTTTTTTTTTTTTGTTACGTTAATTTGGAAGCATGCACGAATTTTCATTGTTTATGTTTTTAATTGGCATGAATTATGTTTGCGTTCTTTTTGTTGTATTTCATTTTCTTTTACTTCACACGGCGATCCTCTTTCTCATGCTTTACAAATAACAACTTTTTACTATACTCTTATGCAGTACCCGGGTCGACCTGGCCGGGTTAACCAGTTCGACCGGTTCTGGCCAAATAAACGGATCAAAAAAACCCGGGTTTCTAAAACCGGGTTAACCGGTGTGACCCGGCGGGTTTTGAGTGACCCGGGTCAACCCGGTTCTCGAAACCCGGCCGGGTTTCGTTTTTTCAAATTTTTTAATAAAAACCCGGGTTGACGCGGCGGTCGAACCGGTTGACCCGGTCAAAAAAATAAAATAATAATAAATTTAAAACCGGGTTGACCCGGTGCCCGATGACTCGACCGGGTCGATTTTGAACCCGGTTTTCAAAACATTGCTCTTATGTTTGCCATTAGATTTACTATGTGGAGAAACTTAAAGGTCGATAACCTAATAATTGGATAAGAGTTTAGCCGAGTAAATGAGTAATAAGTTAATAAGCTTATTACTTCTTTGTATACATTTATACTCTAGATAGCAACTTTTTCTCGTAAGGGCTATTTTGCCGAGTTCTTTAGAGAGAGTTGTATTACGCCCCTAAGTATTGATACAACAATGATAAACAAGTTAAACAACTGTACCCATGGACGGACTAGGCTAGAGGTGAGCCCTGGCCTTTTCAAAAAAAATTATATTTAATGTATTTTGTTCATAAATTTAGTGAAAAAATAATTTATTTTATCATTTGGCCACTCTAAAACTACACATTGATACTTCGGCCCCCCTGAAGATACCGTTCAAACTCCGTCCCTGAGTCTGTACCAGCCTACGGAAAGCGTGGTTTTACCTTGTGAAAATCCGAAGGGGCAGACTCATGACCATTTGGTGAGATCTAAGAAGTGCTAATGTCTAAGAAAGAAATTAAGAATAGATATGCATTTTAAGTAGTTTGATAGTATGTAATGTTTAATTCGTTGTATTATGGATGTTTTAAATTTGTTTAATTTGATGTTGTTCTATATTTAATATATTTTTCTGTAACTGCAAATTAGATGTCCAACAATATTTTTTTTTTGAACGGCAGAATTATATATAAAAGAAAGCTACTAGAAAGGCACTAGAAGCTAAAAAGTACCAATACAAATCTAGAAATAAACCAAGCTACACAATCTAGATTCTTACCGAGGCTTTAACTGCGAGGACTACAAAAAGAATGAAAAAACTCATGCCAATTACAGAAAACCAAGACACGAGAAAAATCCCCACCCACGGAGGCCATGCCACCGGTTTTCACTCTGCGGTGTTTTTGATGTAGTCCCATACAAGCCCTGGGGAAAGTTACAGCAAGGAAAAACATATCAACAAAAGATCCATACAATCTTGATTTGCTCGAAACTCCCAGCAACGAGAAGCAATTCACAACAGCAACCATCACGTAATGACATACAACCTGCATACGATAAGCTCCCCCAAATAGATTATATAAACAAAAGCGGATTTTTAAACCAGTCATCCCAACGCATACTCGCTTTCTTATACCTATTCCGATACCATATATATGAAAAATGAATAATAGAGTCTACCATACCAACATCCCTCTTCTTCCCGGGCCGAAATATAGATTCATTACGGAATCTCCAAAGCTCCCACCAAGCCGTATAAATGATAGTGAAAAGAATATCCTTAGCCTTATGCAAATTACCTTGGCTATTAACAAAGTCTAGGAACTCAATAGGAGGAAGCTGAAAAGGGAGATTTAGATCTAGCCACTTAGCAACCGATTTCCAAACCTTAATCGCGATAATGCACTCAGACATCGTATGATAAATAGATTCCAAACCATTACTACACATAGGGCATATAAGAGAGACATTGTCGATACCACGAAACCATAAGTTAAAACGGGTAGGCAAACGATCCTTAATCAGTCTCCACACATGAATATTAACCTTTCGAGGAACTATCTTATTCCACCTAGTCGCTAGGTAATGACAAACAATCAAGATGTTTACGTAACCCGTTAACCGAAAACGAATCCATTGTATCACAACACCATCTCCAAGAATCGTCAGATTGAACAATAGTAACCTGCTTGACAATATCACAAATCCTATTATATTGATCATCTTCAGTACCTCCACGTAACGGACGTCTCCAATTCCAAGAGAAACTCGAACCATTCCAATGGATCCCCAACCACAACATTTTTGAACTCTTCTAGTAAGAAAAGACGAGGAAATTGTTGCGCCAATGGGGTATCATTAATCCAGACATCATGACAAACTAAAGTACTCATTCCATCTCCAATCTTCCTTTTTAAAGAAGAACTAGGAACCAAACCTACATTATGAAGTTCAGCCACAATTTGCATAATATTATTCCAAGGCCCAACATGTTTCCTTACCTGGTCCCAACCTTGTGCTTCTCGAGAAAAAGGATACAAATTTTTTATAATTTTTGTCCACAAAGCATTAGGGTAATTGTGGAATCTCCACCTCCATTTATATAAAAGAGCCAAGTAGATAGCAAGGGTGGTCTTGAGTTTTTGGACGCTTTGGACGACCAACTGTAAAAATGTCCCTTGTAAACAAACAGAACAATATCGTAAAGGTTTGGAACCTAGTCTAGGCGGAACATTCGCACAGCCAAGAGAAAAAATAAGATGATCTTTAAATGGCTTTGATGCCTTGACCGTTTCCAATTCAAGTGTCCCGAATTTGATTGCTAAAAGCCACAGAATGATTAAGTGTTTACTTGTTGACAGTAGCACATCCACAAAATGTAGCTCAAATTAGCTTGCATCTTTCTTTTTGCTCGAAGTCACTGTAAAAGGTTTAAAGTTTGTGAAAATTTCATAAATTTTTACGAAGCCGTGAATTTAGAGTTTAGAATCACTAATTGAGCTATTTGTAACCAAATTTTGCCTGCACACTTAGAGTTGTGATTAAGCACGACAATTTGAATTTCATAACTCAAAATGTAAACTCAGCTTTTGATCAAGACACTCCTTAGAAAAAAGAAAGCATCATCAAAGCCATGAACAAAATTGTAGAAATTATTCATAATTAAACTTTCTTTACAATAATAATTGAATGATCTGACGCCAACATATTACTAGTCGGGCCCTACTAGTTTGTAAACTTTATAAAAAAAAAACAGCCCATTTTCTAGTTTTAATGTTTGGCCCACTTAACGTATCCCATCGACCCATCCCGACCATTCACAAAACTAGGTTTCTTCCACTATCATCCTGCCATTAAAGAGAACAAACTTCAAAAGTTCAAATATTATTTATTCTATTCGATTTTAAATTATTTCTTCTTCAACAACATTAATGGGATGCAATGATGCATGATATGAGAAAAGGGTGTGACACTGTAAAAAGGATTACTAGTTCTCTCCCGCTTCACTGCCGATTAGGGTATATTAACATGATTTTACATTAAGACTATTACAAAAAATTAGATCGATTAGTATAAAATTATTGCATGCCTAAGGTCTACCTACAATCAGTCTCCTTACTTTCGGTTTACCTAAAATTAAATGAAATCTACCTATGCATACCCCGCGCTTAGGCAGGCTCGGGTTCTTGTTGTAGAATAAACTATTGCAGTGAATATTTTCGCCACGAATATAGAAGCATATTAAATACATATAAATAACTGAGCAATTAATGTTTGCCGTGAATTAGTCCTTTTCCATTTGTGTGAGAAAAAACCAAATTATGGAATGCCTAAAGCATTATTCAACCTACAAACCATTTTGAATGCAAAAAGAACAATCAACATGGTCCAAATTTACTTGATTAAACGTATACTATCGAGCCAAAACAGCAAAAGACCAAAACATTCAAAGACCAAAACTGGTAACTTGTAAATTAAATACGTAACAAAACAAAGTTCACATGTACCTAAAAACACGCACGTAAAAGAAACCCTACACCAGCAAGAACTGGCGGATCATCAATGTTGCAAAACAAGGTAACAATCTACCTCACTTGAAGCACTTGGCATCAAGAAGAGCTTCACCCTCAAAAGGCTCTGCGTCCTCGATCATCTGATTCACTCGCTCCTTTTGGGCCTCGTCTGACAGGTCAACCTTGGTCCACTCATAGAGCTCCATGTCGTAGCACTCGTCCATCACAAACTGGGGAATCTCTGGGCCACGGAATAGCCACAACCCTTTTACCTTGAATGGGGGCTCGTTTCCAATGATCAACATCTTGCCAAAGGCATACTTTCGTGCAAGATCCATACGCTGGAGGAATCCACCAACCTTGTTCATGGTCACAAATGAGACAGTGTTCTCATCATTGTATTTGTAGGTGCAGAACCAAAGAGAGTAGCCCTCAGGATCAAACATGTCCCAAAAACCTGAAAGTTCAAGATGCACATCAACAATTAAATAACTCATGCCAAAATAAATAGAGCAGAGTAGTGAAGGTTAACCATTGTCTGGAAGGAAAAAGGAATCACAGAAAAATACAGAACTTGCCAGAAACTGAATAACTAACATTTCAGTACTACGGTTTTGGTTGCAGTGGACTCTTACCTCTTTCATACACATTCTTTATTCTATTATTACTAGGTTATCAAAAATAGTGGAATAATTTTATGCATTAAGATTACACTAAGCAGCTTTTGTCACATTCTAGTAATTTATAAAGAAAAAGAATAAGTGAATATACCTTTGATTGCAACCTCACGGAAGTTACTCTTGGTGTTGGAGTAAAGCCTCTTCCAGTCATCCAAGACCATCTTACTTGGAGGTAGCAAATCAAGGGGGTTCTTTGCCTTGGGCTTTGGTGCCTCTTCCTCCTCTACGACTGCAGGCTTGGGGACCTCGACCTTTTTCGGCTCAGCTTTTGGTTTCACCTCTTTTGGCTGTTCTGGTTTCTTTGCCGAAGGAAGAGGAATAACAGCGTCTGCCTGCTTTATCTCACCAAGTATCTTGCTGAAATTAGGTTGGTTAACCATGGTCCAGAAATACCTCTCAACATGAGGAAACTCAGATGTAAAGCTCTTTGGCATTAGCATTTTAAAACCACTAGACAAGGTGCATGTGGTGATGATGTCAGCCAAAGTCACTGAATCACCTACCAAGAAGGTATGTGAGGCAAGGTGGGTGTTAAGAGCAGTGAGACCTCTCTTAACATTAGCACTGTAGCTCTCCTCGACCTTCAAAGATATCACACAATAATAATTATTTAGATTTTATTCAAAAACATGAATGGAGTACAAGTAATAGGGAAAAAAAAAAAAAGAGAGAGAGAGAGAGAGTACATACAGGTTTGATGTAGTTGGCATATCCCAATCTAGGCAAGAACCAACCTCTCAAATTGACATCTAGCTCAAATGAAGAGAAGTTAATCCACTGCTCAATTTGGCCCTGTAAGAATAGTCAAAAAACACAATTAGGATCAATACTTTCCTTCAATTGAAAATAACCAAAAAGAGAACTTACATATTCTATGGCTGAAGAACCTAAGAGAAAACTTCCATGGGCAACTGCAGTATAAAGAACGGCAAAATAAGCACAAAACCCCAAATTGAAAAAAAAAAAAAAAAAAAAAAAAAAAAAAAAAAAAAAGTTTTGAACCAAAAGATATTATGTCTCTTACCGTAGCGAGCAATTGCATTACTCTCAAAAACAGAGCCTTCGGGAGTTTCAAGAACAGGGACCTGCATCAATGACAAATCATATGTAAACCATTTGTTAATAGTTGTGCATGTATGTAAATAGTGTGAATTAATATTAGACCAGCTAAATTATACCTTTCCCATAGGATTCATTTTAATGAACTCGGGGGTCTTGTTGGATACACCCATTTGAAAATTGTCAGCCATTTTGATGTCAACACCAACATATTCTGCAGCAATAAGGGCCTTGTAAACATTGATGTTTCCGGGATACGAATGCATGATCTGTAACCAAGCCACACAATACATCAAAAACATTGTGGATCTAACCAATACCAAAGTTTTACTATCTATGATGGCAAGACAAGACATCAATAGTAGTACACAATAACAACTCCACAAAAAAGAAGCATTAATACATAAAAAAAGATCAGTAAATATGAATTCCATAAATACATATACATCAGTAACATAGTAACAATGACGTGTAGGAGAGGAGAAAAAAGCACATATAAAAAAGATCTAACAAGTTACAGACTTAATCAGCTCGACTAATATGCAAGGCAAACACCTGAAGTTTGGTGAAACTGATTTTAAATTTGGAAAAATACCAAAAATACAGAACTAGTATTGTTCTTTGAAAAGAAAGATTTGTAAATCACCAAATTGAATACCAATTAGGGAAAAAACTACAAGCCGGTCATCATCTTTTGCAACTTATACATAAACAGGGTTAACATATAAACCCTATAACTGACCAATTATTACACTTGAACCAAACAACTATTCAGCTAAATCACCATTACTTAACATGAGAAGAATAAATTAAACATAAATAACATACATGCATAAAAAACAAGGTAAAGTAAATTAAACCGATAGTTAATGTGGTTTTCACACAAATTTCACTTGTAGTCACTGCATTAGTAAAGTGCAAAAATAGTTCCTAACACCAAAGCTATGCACATGGAACATGACTCCAAAGAAACAATAAACACAAAATGCAAACGTGGGCACTCAATCGCCAAAAAAGCAAAGATGGTCCCTAACACTGAAACCAAGCACACAGATGGTCCCTATTCAGAAATCAACATAATATCCTTGTGCATAGCTTCCAGTTTTAGAGACTACCAATGCTTTAGAAATCAAGAGAACACAAATGCAAAAAAATTGTGAAATAACACCAAGCAATTTACTCAAACTAACAAAAAAGCAAAGTTACATATTACTTGATTATCACCATACAACATAATTTAAGTCATTATACAAAACAAAATCATACCACTAGCAAAACACACACACACACAACACAAAACAAAACAATCAACTCTACTAAACAAGACATCTAACATCAATAAATTAAATATCAACAAATTAAATACATGCTCATCAAAATTCATAAAACATTACAGCTTCAATAAAACAACTACAGTTGATAACACTAATAGTCAGTCCCACGGCTTTTGATGTGCACAGATAGTTCCTAATACTAAAACTAAGCACATAGATGGTCCCTATACAAGAATTATAAAAGACCATCCTTGAACGCTTCCCAATTTTACATGAAAAAATCAGCAAAACAACAAATATCATACACACATCAGAAAACAACTACAGCAATGACACAAATCGTCAACAAAGTTTTACACAAATTTGCACATGTAGCCACTCGACTCTGAAAATACCTACGTTAGTCCGTATCATTAAAACAATGCACATGGTTGATCCATATCCAAACATCATCATTCACATCCTTGTGCATAGTTTCAAATTTTAGAGACTACCCTAGCAATTTAGTAATTCAAGAGTCCACATGCACAAACATTATGAAACAATAATGAAGAAGTGCTTGATAATTTAAATTGATTAAAATATAAACATTCACACTGCAGATAACAACTAGAGCAAATACAACAATGGTCATGGTTTTAAACAAAACGCACTTGTGGTCGCTCAACAGAAAAACATTCTGAACTAACCCCTAACACTGAAACCACAAAAACTGCTAAATAACAACCATGTTAAATAGACTATACATAACAACCATCCATGTAAATTACTAAAAACAAATAATAAAAAGAAGTTACATATTAAATCAAAAGTAACTAATCATTATATCTAAAAAAAAAACATAGACCATAAAGTACAACATAATCAAAACCATAACAACTTAAAAAAAAATAATAATAATAATAATAAAAAAAAAAAAAAAAAAAAAAAAAAAAGATCCATAACATATTCGCCAAAATAAACCAATAACAAAAAACTTTAAATAAAATTAATAAGTTACAAAAAACTCACCAGCGCCATTGCTAAAGGAACAAACGATCGTCTTTTACAGCGACCTGTAATATAATATCAGAATTTTATAGCTTATTAATAAGATTATATTAAAAGAGAGAGTGTAATTGAGCTAATAAGAGATTATGATGAGATATGAATACCTTGTTGATGTACGGAACGTTTTGCTCCCAAGCAGCAAATGATAATATGATGAATCTAGGGTTTTGGGAGAGGTGTTTGTAGGGTATTTAAAAGGGGTGTGTGTTTATGGGCTTTTGCTTTTCGTTATGGGCTTTTGTAGGCCTTCATGAGTCCGTTTTAGTTGGAGACTTGGAGGTCAAGTTTCTAAGATCTACCGGGTATATGGAACTTAACTCGCGTCGTAAAGGAACCGGATAAACATGGACAGAGTATAACGATTCAATAATTAAAAAATATATATATATAAACTTGGTTTGAGTATATTTTATAAAAAGAAAACACAAACACACGCACACATCAACACTACATGAACCGAAGTATCTCAAAGTGCAATATCATTTTTATTTATCGATAAAGTATTAAATTTAAAACATACCAAAGTACTAAAAACAAAAGTTTGAAACGACTCCAATCACGTTGAGAGTGATTAAATTGAAAATGCAAACAATTCATGTTAAAAAAAACATCTAATGATGAATTTGAAAGAGTATGAACGATTAGACAAATGTTCATATTTCAGCTTATTTCATATCATCATTCTTCACAGAATCTTCCTTCGTGTCTTCTTCACTCATCTCGGCATCTTGCACAACTTCTGTCATATCACCTTCTTTCATATCAACCTTCATATCACTTTCTTTCATATCAGCTTCTTTAAAATGTTCAATACTAACTACAACCTCATCATTATGTAAATGAGAGGTCTCATTATCTGTATGAGTGTCATTTAGATTGTCCTCATTAGTCATTGTATCATTAGAAGAAGAGCCCTCAAATGTATCAAGTATAGTTGTATTCATTTCATATTCGAGAAAATTTTTAGATCCATTTGCATCAAGTTTCACGTTAGCATCACGAGCCTCATTTACTGTTGAAAGAGGAACATCAACTGTAGTTTTGGGAATTGCAGGAGTAGTTGATGCAGAAGCGGATCCCCACTGAATCTCATCCATAATCTTTTCATCTTCATCGGTTATTTTTACGTTCACCGAGTCCACTTTAGAAGGTACTATCATTCCAGAATTTTCCTTTAGTATGTCTACACTATCACCATAGTACTTAGTAGCAGTATACCTACGAACAAATGTAGGTGCCAGATTATACTTATCAATCTTGATACGGAGAACGACACATCGACCAAGGAGTTTGTCAACAAAGAAATCATCTAACCAATATGGGACACCAGCACCCTAGATAAAAGAATGGCATGTGTTTAGTAATAATAAAATTTAAGTATAGTAGGTATGATGAGAGAATTCGTGATCAACCAACCTCTTTCATACTCTTAGTAAGCAACTCATCCACGATATCTCTTAATAGTTGATTGGCAGTGTAATTGAAAAGTACGCAATTGATTTCCTCATGGTATAGTGTACCTATGGTTATCACTAACTTGTACCTATAATGAGAAGAACATGAATAAGAAGTACATAAACCGCACCGTTCATCGTGATGGAAATAACTTACGTTTGATGTGGATTTGTAACATTTTATTACAATCTTTACAGTAATACTGAACATTTGCCCAAACGACTTTGTGGAAGCACGTGGGACATTGGATGAATTTCCAGTCGTTATCCAAGTCAATTCCAACGACCATTGAACTGATAATGAACTCTGTTCCCTGTTAAAATGCAACCGATAATAGTAACACGTTAATATAAAATAAAACATTTCGTTGGAAACATCAAGATTATAT
This sequence comes from Artemisia argyi, assembly GCA_030686995.1. Lineage (NCBI taxonomy): Eukaryota > Viridiplantae > Streptophyta > Magnoliopsida > Asterales > Asteraceae > Artemisia > Artemisia argyi. Next base: position 271,137,058 of record CM060709.1, on the reverse strand, counting down.
ATCATGTCAATTACCACATTAACGCCATTAGCAAGACGCTCATAGAATTTCGGGATAGTTGTTATATTGATCTCCTGAGTTGTAAGAACACTAGATTTAGGAACATTGGATGGAAAGTCAACGGGTTGAATTGGCCTATTAAATCACAACATAAAGGTAAACATAAGTACTTGTTATAATTGAACAAAAATTTGTATCATAAATATGTCAATAAACATCAAGATATCACCTTTGGCTATATGCATGACAAATAGCTATCGGAAGGTTCAAGTAGAAATGTGTTGCAACTGTCGTAGTCAATTGCAAACCACCTAAAAGAAAAAGCCATTATTTTTCATATAAAGAATACATGATAACTGAAATTGGTTATTTCACTTTCACATGTGTTCGTATGAATATCTGGTACAGTGTCTAAGTGCAGGTCAATTCTGCTTTTAATTGGTTATGTGAGTTTGCAATAATTATCCATTTTGATTGTGAGAGTACAGTGGCTGATGCATAAGTTTGTGTGTGAAGATTTTGTGCTAAGTTGTTGATTTAGTGTGTCCAATTTGTGATTGCAGTATGGTCTATTAAGTGCACAGTGGGTGTGAGTAGCTTTAGGCCACATAACAGGAACAATCTAATGAACATAAGCAATCTAATGTAATCGTAAAGTTGTAGTTGAACGAAATGTTTATTGTTAAAAAATGGGTTAGCCGAAATAAAGGGGTGTTTGGGATTATAGTTAACAGATGTATGGTGTGAAATGTTAACAACAATAACATGAAAGAATGGGTTAGTCGAGGAGAAAAAGACATAAGACATATATGCAATTGATTCATTTATCCATTTAGTAAATTTTTCAAAGTGACCCATATTAAAAACTGACACGTTTTTTAAAATGACCCATTTTTATAGCTGACCCATTTTTAAAACTGAGCCATTTTTAAGTCTGACCCACTTTGAAAAATAACCCAAACTCACCCATTTTGTAAACTGACCCATTTTGGTTCAACTAATCTACATAGACACATGTTGAATGGGATAACTTTTACTCATAACTGATGTAAGTTAATGAGTATATATCTGATCTAAATATACCCTCGCTGAATGGTATAACTTTTGATCATATTTACAACTGTAGATATATTCATAAATGATTACCTCCATAACGGCGAACCCTGCAAGATGTCAGTATCACGATGATATTTGTATCCTTTTGAGATCAGATCATGTCATTTGTGTACTTCAAAGCCAATTTCCCCCACAATGAAATCCTTAGTTTCATATCTCTGTAGTAACATGAACAGGATTGCCGACATGAAGTGGGTTGCCATTGCTATCAACAACAGTCCTCGAAGTAATAACAGTTTGTGGAGTTGGTCGGGATGATACACGCACATGGTTAGCATCGAAAGTCAAACCTAGAATGACAATGTTACATAAATGAGACATATATCGATGTTATAGTGAGTAAAAAAGTTACATGTTAATGGTTACTCACCTGATGTTATAGCTACTTCGTTTGAGCGAGGAGGTAGAGTAGCAACATTTTCGACATGATGAATTATATGTGGTCTAACATTGCGAGAAATGGATAGAGAATCCACTCGAGATGGAGGCCTGCCACGACGTCGTGGTTGTGTAACTGGAGTATTAGTGTTAAAACTTGAAGGTTGTGTGCCTAACCGTGGACGACCTCGACCTCTCCTAACTTGAGGTGTTAGATAAGAATTCAAATTTGATGAAACGAAATGAGGAGGAGGTAATGTATTTCGACTGATATTTGTAATATCAGTTAATGGTTGCACATTTGGTGTTGAGGAAGTAATATCAGTTAATCAACATAGCTAGATGAATGAAAAAAAATTGGTTCGAGCCCTATGCCTGCAGCCTACCTTTTATATAGAATAGAATCCTAACGTGTTTTAATGTAATTTTTATATATACGGGATATACTTTAACTTTTTAGTTTTTCTTACTATAAATAAATTTTTGCTCTCAAATTAATATGCTTTAGTTTCTATGGTCCTTATTGAAGCATCTTTTTGGAAACCAAAACTATGGGAACAACCAACCTTATATATTTCATTATATATAAAGTTTCATGAAACACATATCCATTTGTAAACTAATAATATAAAGTAAAAACATTTGTTTTATTGAGCACCTAAAAAAAGACAATGAAAAAGAGAAAATGAAAAGACATACTAATGAATAGTAGTCTAAGTCATGAAACTTAAAGAAACATGCTACTAAGACAGTAGCCTAACAATAGAAACTAAAGCATAAAATAGTTGTGTTCTTGGTAAACCCAATCGTCATCATCGGTATCTTCATCTTCATCTAATGGTGGGTTGAACATGTCATCTTCTTCGCTTTCATCTTCATCAAATAGTTGCTTGAACCTGTTTCTTCCGGTTATTTTGATTTGGTTTTTTTTGTTTCTTTTGATCGGGGCCATTGGTATTTCATCGTCACTAACCTCCTGCATGAAAACTTAGTGTATGAGTTAATGAACATACGTGGCACATTCATAAAAACAAAACTTAAATAGATAATGTAATTACATGTTCAATGATTGTTAGATCTGTGGCATTAGTAGTGATTGGGACATTAGCAACATTAGTAGGTTCAAGTTGATCCGAAAGATCATCAACTACAATTACTTCACTCCATTTCCAGTTTTTTAGGTACTCCTCATGTTTTCTCTTTCTTTTTTTTCTTTTTTTTTTTTTTTTTTTTTTGTGTGTCATAGTTGATCGCGATATCCTGATATAGAAAACAACATATTAAACAAACAGCCACCACATTAAAAAAAGTATAAAATCAATGATGTATATATAACGTATAACCTGGTTGTTGTGGTTTGCCATCATTGCATGGTTGAATTCAACAAGTTCCTGAGTAAAAGAAAAGAATATTAGAATGCATAGTTGAAAGAAAGTGATACTTGTTTCCATATGATGTAATATGAACACATATACGTACACATAACCTGATTGTTTGCCATTTTGATTTGAAGGTAAAAAGTGAAAGTGAAAGCTACTAATAATCGTTTGTATTTTGCAGGGAAAGAGTAAAATTTACTCTCATATATATAGGCAAATATTTGACATAAACCTAGGGGATGCTGGGTAATTCGGGCGCCAATTCTTTTGCATATTCAAAATTTGAATAAAAGAAGATAAGGCCTAAGAATAAGTATGTACAGATACATGCTTAATGATACCGATTTTCCCTCTAGTTTGTTGCTAATGATAATTAATGATTTAGAATGGTCAAGATGGAAAGAGGATTGATCAAACGGATGGCATTCTTTTATTCAAAAAACGTCACGGTGGCAATAGAATAGTAATAAGTTCAAGCTAATAGAAACGAGTTTTACAAAATAAGTTGATCTTGTAATTAGTCAAATTATTTAAATATCTTTCAAATATTTTGGTTGAACACGCAAAAGTTTGAGGATGTATGTGAATTTAATTTGATAAATATTTACGATATATTACGACAATAAGCTATACCTCTAGCTAATTCGTCAAACAACCTTAGAGGCAAGGGAGCTATAACGCTGAACCTTGCGTTAATCCTACATGGCACGAAATCAACATGCGTTAACATGTTACAACCATTTCCTAGGTGCGCACGTTGGTGCTGCGTTTCAACGCACGTTAGCCCAGCAACTTGCGTTGCATCGTGAAAAGGACAAGGACGAATTCACAAAACGCACCCCTCCATGTTTACAAATTTTGGTTTTGCGATCTGGGTTTGTTTTGCGTGTGTGTTTGTGTGTGTGTGCGCATTCTGGGTTTGTTTTGTGTGTGTGTTAGTATGTGTATGTGCAGGTTGAGAAGATGAAGATGTGAGATATTTTTTTTTTTTTTTTTTTTTTTTTTTTTTTTTTTTTTTTTTTTTTTTTTAACAAAATGGTATGACGTACATGGGCTGGAAAGTGGCCAAATAACGGGCCGTAACTTTTTTACTTTTATACTAACTTTTTTTGGTTTTGTAACTTTATTTATTTATTTATTTATCTGTTTTTTTTAATAAAAATGTTATTTGTTTATTAATTTGTTGAATGAAATATTAGTTAAGGGTTTATTTAATGAATGAAATTGTTGAGGGTAGAATTTGTAAATTGTAATTTAAAAAAAGGTGGGTCTTAAAAAGTGGTGTTATTGGGTGTTATGATTTCCTGGTGTTTTTTGGTGTTGTGTTATTTGGTGTTGAGATGATGTGGCGCTCACGTGGCGCTAAGTTAATTTTCAACTTGAGAGTTATGGTACACTTTGCTCTTATGGAAATAAAAATTTAATCTGTTAGCTCATAGGATATGTTGGGTATTATTAATTGAAAACTGATAGTTGTAAAGGCATCTCCAATGGAGGTAGGGCACTGACTTTTTTTTTTTTTTTTTTTTTAATTTCTCGATGACTTGAGTATCTTTGAGTTGTGTTAAAATAATAATAATAATAATAATAATAATAATAATAATCTTTGAGTCATTTGAGGAATTACTTGAGCAAAACCCTCACTCACACAACTTACTAATTTATATATATTCTAAAAAGCGTGAGGTGCACTGTAGCAACAGTGCTCACGCAAGTTTCGTCGTTGCCCCATTTTAGCCCCTGAGGTTGGTGGTCAAGTGCGAAGTTAGTCCTTAATAGTACTTAACGGTTGTTATCTAACATGTGTAGGGACCAACTTTGCAACAGGATGCCACGTTAAGGGACTGAAACTGAAAATTCATTTGCTACAGTACAAAACAGTGCAGAATAGTGCTGCTACAGTGCCAAACAGTACCAAATAGTGCCTGGTACTGTTCCTAAGAAATTTACACTTTTAGTCCCTCGGTTAGCTGTAAATTCCACCGTTAGTCCCCTGTTAGCGATTTTTTTCAAATTTAGTCCTTACTAAAAAAAAAAAAAATCTATCATTTTATTTCGAGTTTATATTTAATACAACAATCCCGCAGCAAAGCGCGGGTGCCCCAGCTCGTTGTAAGCTATAGCTCGTATATTTGTATATGCGAAGAGTAGCTTTATATTGTATATAAGTGTAGGTGTTCATTTGAAAATGCAAAAATATTGTAGTTAAGCATATTAGGCCAGATTGAGAACTATGTCATTTAAAGGGTGCTTGGCTAAGCTTATAAGTTAGGCTTATGCTTATGTTATATAAGCAACTTATTGCTTATATGTCTTAAGCTCATAAACTCATGTTAAGTATTTGGATTAGCTTCTGTTTAATAAGTTGATAACCTCACATGTTTGGTTTAGTTTAGATTGATAAATGAATATAAAGGACATGGGTTGAAAATAATGAATGTTAGATTAGGTATAATTGATGGTAAAATTGTAATTTATAATGCAACATGCTATATAATCATAACCCTACTTAAAAATGCAACGCTTTTTGGGTTTATCATTTATATAAGCTCATAAGCCTACTCATATAAGCTTGGCTAAACATTTAGTTTGGGCTTAATTGACACATATAAGCTAATAAGCTCATAAGCCTATCATATAAGCTTAGTCAAACACCCTATTCATCAATTTATAAGCAAAGTGATTCACACACTCAATTTATTGATTGACACACTCACAATATAAGCAAATAAAGCACAGTGTGAGTTTTTTTACAACTAATTGAAGCACAAAAAGAATATCCTAATAACTAATAGGAGTGTGCAAATCACTTCCTAATTTATAAACCTTAAGAGCATTCTTAATGTGAGCTCTAAAATTTTGCACTATTACAGTGTTAAAAAGTCATATTAAGCATCTTCAATACATGTATTAATTTTTTACATTATCTAAGTGCAAAAGAAGAATAACTTTTTCACTAAAATATTGTTACTCCAACATATGCATTAAAATTTTCACTAAATATTGCACTAAACTTTATTTAATAGTTAAATTGAGTAAGATGTAACTTCTAAATTAAATTATATTATAATACAACTCAACAATATCAAATCCTGTCAGCGCGAGATATGAGGAGGTGAGATGTAGACAGTCAAACCCCTACATGAGGGAAAAGGGATTGCTTCAGAAAGACCTCTGACAAGTGCGCATGGGCAAGCAAATAGTATAACACTATATTTGATGCATTTTTAGCATCACTATTCATTGCACTAAAATAGTGTCAAAGTTTAATAAATACATTGTCACAACTCGTAATTTCAGGTCCTTTTTCAAACATCGAAATTTCATTATCCATTTCGGAAAAGTTACTATTCATATGTTACTATTCATCATTTTCGGAGTTAGTTTGAGATTCCGAGAAGCGTTCGAAAATTTTACTATTCACATGACACTATTCACTTCTGGAGGAAAAATACTATTCACGTGCATTACTTATTTCATCGTAAATTTAGTTTAAGGGTATTTAAATTCGCGTAACCAGTTAGGTTTAGCTGCGAATTCATGCATCATCAGTAGGGATACGTCATATAGACCGGAGTAGTCTATATATCATCAGTAACGTCATCGACACTTAGATCATGCACGGATATGCATTATTTCCATTTACGTATGCTTAATTTGTAATTAACGTTACCACTCAGTTTTTACTACTAACATATACCCGACACTCCCAACTACGATCCCAATATATTTTTATACTCATTATAATAATATAAAATTTATATTATTAATTTACCTGGTGTTTTGAAACCATTTGCTATATTTTCTGGTAAACGTCTAAAATTACGTCGGATCACGATATTTCAACACGACAATTATTTTAACACCGGATTCTTATCAGGAATGTAATTTCATAATTTTTACAATCTCGTCATATTTTATTTCAACTCGTCACGATTTATTTTCAGTTAACTCGGTACCCAATAACACATTATACTAGCCAAAATCTACCTAAATAACACCTAAAGTCAAATATTACTTACATAATCTTCCACCCCATCACCATTTCCACGCCCCCCCCCCCCCCTACCATTCACTTACACATTTTGAAATTCTTCACTTGCTCCCATTAATTAGTAGTCCTTTTGTATTGCAAATATTATATATCTATACCTAGATATTTATTTTACCTCATATATACATTTATCTCACCAACAACTAGCCAAAAACTTTTTCTTCCTTTCCTCTCTTGCTCCATGATCGGCCATCATCAACAACCAAGAAGAATCCATTAATTTTTTAAGATCCAAGTGTTTATCAAGTCCTAGTTATAATCTAGTTAGGGTTTTGTGGTAAAAACCCTAGGTTATTATACATTTTCTCATCAAATCACTCCAATATTGCAAGTAAGCTTCAAAAATATCTTTTTGATCTTTTCATACTTCCATTTACTTTATATGTTTATGTATTTTCAAGATATACTAGTTGGTAATGCAACTTACTTATGTTTTAGATACCACTTTGCACATAAACTATCTCTAACACTAGATCTATAAATTTCACTAGTAATCTCATGAGATCCACCAAGGTTGATGATGCTTAGGACCCCATGACACCTTGAGAAGGTGTATGATAGATTAAGAGTGGTTTTGAAGTTGATTGGAAGGTTTTTGTACAAGTTAGTAACTAGGAAACCAAGTTTTGAACAATATAAATACCTACTGTCCCTATTTTGAAAACGTGGTAAACTCAGTAGCTTGGGGTTACTTTTGGGCCAAATATTTAGAAAATAATTTCAAAAACGAAACTATGGCCGAAAGTTTGGATAAAAACGAGTTTATAACGAAGGAGATATGATTTTCCGAAGTTTAACGACTAAAAGTTATTTTCAGAAATATAGTGTGCTGTTGGGTAACTTTTGTTGGGCAAAAGGAGACATTTAACGTAACCTAGATAAGCCGGACTACTAAAAATATGTTAGTATATTTCCCCACGATTCCGGGGATATAAAGAACGTAGAAAACGAGTTCATAACGACCAAGATATACGTGTTTGAAACCCGACAAAACTTATAATAAATTTACAGCTTTTGGTAATAAAATTTGCTAAGTGTTGAAAACTATATTTTTCAAGTAACGACATTGAAAGCCATATTTCTTAACCGCCGAGACCCTTATGGTCAAAAGTTAAATGACATGACTTCTAGACATTGTTGCAAGGTTTTCAAAAACGCCGAGTTTCATCACTAACACTTAACGTACGATATTTTGTGACTAGTTTTGCGAAGCCATTTAGGCATATTTTCAAGTTATTAAAAGTGTCACTTTAAGACGAAAACACTATATTTTCCGATAAAACACCAAACAAGGATCGTGGAGTACTGTTTCAACCTATTTACATGAAAAGTGTTTATTAACTTAACGAGACGTCAAAAATGTATTTTTCAACGATAAACGTTATTTTCAAGTTTCACGAGTGGTATCGATAACATACGCATTTGCATGTGTAGCATCATTTCATTGCTTACATTAGATCATATCATTCATATTAGGTTGCAGTTAGAGATCGTGCCTCATTTCGAGTATCCACTTTTGTCATCGTAGCTACCGCACCAGGTGAGTCATAGCCCCTACTTTTTCAATTGTTTTGGTAAACTCTTTGGGGGAGAATACATGCTCGTTTTCATCTAAATGTATACTTGATTTAATTGATTATGCTACATGTTTAGTCAAACATTTATTTGCTCCAGTTATGAATTCGTTACTCAATCGAATGTAGTGTATATTCATTTGCATCACACTTAATTCTTTTTACCTTTGGACACAAGGCTTTTCCATTATTATGCACACTTAACCGAATGAACCGGCCCCACCACTATGTACATACATGACTGAATGAACGGGTCACATAACCGAATGTACGGGTCACATAACCGAATGAACGGGTCACATCACCGAATGTACGGGTCACATCACCAAATGTACGGGTAACATAACCGAATGAATTGGTCACGTAGCCAAATGTATTGGTCGAATTCCACTTATCTTTGAATCTTGGTCCACATATTATTTTTGTTTACATAAACCAAATCATATTTGGCAGTGGGTCGTAAACACACAGGTTACAAGTCTTTTATGGCGGGACTTGGAACTGAGTGGATTTACGATGCCTTTGCTGGGAAATCTTCATTCATATGCATAACAATTCTTTTCCACAAGACTCTATGAACTCACCAACCTCGTGTTGACACTTTAGCATGTATTTTCAGGTATTAAGCAATGGCACGCTACTGGAGGTTTTGGGCAGGGCATGGTATGGTCATAGAAGACTCTGATTATTCATTTGGAGACCGTTTTTAACTATTTTAAAGGCCTACTTCCGCACTACTTTTAACAATGTAAATTCAACATTTTTGATTAAACTATTTTATTCTAAATGATTGAAGTTAAAACTACTTTTGTACTTGTGTTGAGATACCAATTGAGTTACACCCCAGTTACATGTAAGCTTCCGCTGGACCCGATTTTGGGGGTGTGACATACATCATAAGAGATTTCTTTTACTTTTTGCAATATCGTAAAAAATATATTTAGTGTTTACATTAAAGATTCTTAAAGAATATAGTTGCACAAAAAGTTTTTACTCCGATGTGTATTACACCAAAACTTGCACTAAATGTACTTTAAAGCAATTAAAATAGGGGATGTGTTATACATATTGGGTCTACCCCATGATAGTACAACCCTCCCTATTAATAGGGAGTACCATGTCCCATTTTTTTGTTTTTTTTTTCTTTTTTTCTTTTTCAAAGTTACAAAGTGCATTTCGTCCACTTTTTTTTTTGTCCAAGTACAGTTTTCTGTCCAAGTCAAATTTTTTTTCAAAGTTACGAAGTCCAGTTTTGTCCAAAGTGCAGATTCACACAACATAAAGTGCGGATTCACACAAACACGAAGTGAAAACCAAAATCAAAGTTAAAAACATTCATCATCGCCTTATAGCTTAGATTTTTAGTAAGGCTCGGATTTGAAGGTTGCGAAAGTGATAAAAATATCACTTCGCCATTCATTCGGTTTTAAAAACCATTCGTCATCGCCTTGGTTTTAAAAACCTTTTTTTTTCTCAAAGTTACAAAGTGCAGTTTTGTCCAAAGTGCAGATTCACACAAACACAATTGCCCACAAGGGTTTTGTTATACAGAACCTAACAAAGGCATGGTTTATCCCCAGATTCCACAACATAATCCATAACAAAAGCATATTCCACAACAAGGCTGTCAAAACTCACAAGCTCAACACTAAGGATTCCAAAAACTGCAAAGCTCAACAGCTCAACAGCAGATTCCACAATTTCCACATGTTTCTCAAGTATCACAAGAAAGCAGTATCACAACAAGGCTGTCAAAACTCACAAGCTCAACAGTAAGGATTCCACAAACTGCAAAGCTCAACAGTAAGATTCCACAATCTGCAGCTTTACTAGATTATAAACAAAGCTCAATCAACAAAGCAGTATCACAACAAACACAACAACCATTACAACAAACACTACAAGCATTTCAACAAACACTACAACCAAACATATCAAGAAACACTACACCACATAACCACCAACCAAAGAAGCAGAGTATCATCACAAGGTAACCAATTCTGAGCTACACAAGTCTCACAAAGAAGCAGAATATCACAACAAGGTAACCAATTCTGAGCTACACAAGTCTCACAAAGAAACAGAGTATCACAAACAAGGTAACCAATTCTGAGCTACACAAGTCTCACAAAGAAGCAGAGCATCACAAAAGGCAACAATATTGTAACAAGGGTTAGGGCAAAGTATCACAAAAAAAGGCAACACCATTGTTAAAAAATATTTTGTTATAAAAAAAACATTTTGTTATAAAAAAAAAGTTAGTTGTAAAAAAAATGTGATAAAAAAAGTATTTTGTTAAAAAAATATTTTGTTATAAAAAACATTTTGTAATAAAAAAAGCATTTTGTTATAAAATATTAGAAAATTTGTAATGTTTGTTTTTTCAGGGGTTTGGTTCTCACGAGCAATTAACGAATTGGGTGCAAAACATAGCTCGGGAACTCGGTTTTGTCATTATTAAAAGAAGAACTAAATCAAAAAACGGTTGTTTGAACGAAATCAATTATGGGTGTTCAAAGGGTGGGATTTATGAACCTGAAGGTACTGGAAAACGGAATACCGGTACCTCTAAAACCGATTGTCCATTCAGATTGGTGGCGAAATATCTTAAAAGAAGATCATATTGGATTTTGAAGGTGAAGGAGGATAGTCATAATCATGATATGCTAGAGTCGTTGCATGGTGTGCCATATGCAATGCGATTAAAGGATGATGAGTTCGAGTTGGTCAAAGAATTGACAGAGTATAGCGTACGACCATGTCATATACTTTCGACAATACAGGGTCGTAATCTGGATAACGTGTCTAGCGTTAGAACTATATATTTTTTTATATAATGCACAAGTTAAGATCCGGAGAGCCATAATAGGTTATCGAACTCCAATTCAAGTCCTTTACGCACATTTAACGTAATCAGGGTATACATATTACGAGAGGGTAAGTGAGAATAATGAGCTTGAGGAACTATTTTTTGTTCACCCTACGTCGTATGCTTTATGGTGTACATTCCCTGAAATCATGCTAATGGACTCCACGTACAATACCACGCTGTTTAAAATGCCATTTTTGGAAATTGTCGGAGTAACTTCAACAAATAAAACATTTTCAATGGCGTATAGCTTTTTAAACAGTGAAAAAGGGCCTAATTCTCAATGGGTATTGCAGCGTGTGAAGATGGTGATAGACGAAAGATACTACCCACGTGTTATTGTCACTGACAGAGATTTAACGTTGGTTGGGGCATGCAGAGCAGAATTCCCGCATGCTCAAAAATTACTCTGTCGATGGCATATTTCCCAAAATCTCCTTCAGTATTGCAGAGGTAAATGTGAGTCGTTAGAGGAGTACGAGTCCATTAAACACACATGGGATTGGATGGTGAAAGCTCCGACACGCGACATTTTCAAACAATATTATCAACGCCTACAACAACGATTGGTCAACCATGCTGGTACTTAATTATTAATTCATTGTTTTTATTATTTAATAAATATGCACCCGATTGACCTTGTATTAATTCATTGTTTTTTTCAGATATTGCTCGGTATCTGAATAACAGGCTGGGAGATTATGGACACATGTTTGTCTTGTGTATTACCGATGAATATCGCAGCTATCGCCAGACAACAACGTGTAGAGTTGAGGCTCAGCACGCGTTGTTGAAATTATATTTGGGCGGCACACAGTCCAACTTAAACACGTTGTTGATTTCGATTGATAAGATTCTTATTTCACAAAAGGGTGCGATAAAAGAGAGTTTTAATAGAAGCATAAATGAGAAACTAAATAAATTTGATATACCAGTATTTTCAGAGTTATGGTATAAAGTTTCCAAACATGCTTTTATACTCATGCACGAAGAACTCCACCTCAAGATCGCCCGAGAACATTTTGGCCATCAGGTGCGATCAGTTTATGGACTACCGTGTTTTCATGAAATGGCTTACTATCGAATTAATGGTAAGTATATTAAAGTCACTTTTAATGAATGATTTCATGAAATGCTTTCACGAAATGGTTTTACATAAGTCACTTTTAATGAATGCAGGTGTGCCTATTCCATTGGATGCAATTGATATATTTTGGAGAACCCTGTCTGTACCGTGGCCTATTGTCAGTACTCTTGTGCTTGAAGATGGCTCTTCCAGTGAACCTCATGATGATGATGATGATGATGATGATGATGATCCTTCGTTTGAAGATGACATCCAACAATTCAAGAGTTTTTATGGCAAAGCGGGGTCGTTTGTCAAGATAAATATGTTAACGAAGTTGAGAGGGATATACAAACCTGAATCTGTTGACATACGTCCACTTGTTGTTCAGGAAAACACCCGTGGACGTCCGAGCGCAAAGGACAAAAGGTCTAAGGCTACAAAAGTTCCGGACTTGAATGATGTACCAATTGTAGATCACCGAAGAAGTACAAATTCAAGATCTACAAAAGTCCCGAACTTGCGGAAAGAACCTCCAAGACATAGTTCTTACACGGGTGATAGTCTACGCCACAGATTATATGTTGGAGATAATGTGAGCAACCAGTTTATTGAGCATATTCCACAGATTTTCCGTCCATACGTAATAAATATACATAATGTGCTGGGTGATGGAAATTGTGGGTTTCGGTGCATTGCCCACAGTATTGCTCAAAACAAAAATATGTGGGCCGAAGTCAGACATATGTTATTGCAAGAGTTAGCCAGACATAGTCAAACTTACATAAGTATGTGGGGGCAATATGACTTTGACCGAATTTGCTATACAATAGACTGGTTCAATGGAGGTGGACCTATCGGTCGCTGGATGGTGATGCCAAACACGGGGCTGGATATCGCTTCAATGATTAACCGACCTGTTGTATTTATATCCCAACAAGGTTGGAACACATGTTTTCCGCTTTTTACTAGGCTAAACTTATCACAAGGAACCAAACCCCTTGTGATTACCCGCGTGGGGGAGAGAGACTATGCTCACTTCATTTTACCGACGCTAGACAGAGATTCTCCACTTCTACATAGCCACCCACAATGGAGGAGGTACAGAGAGCCAGTTGCCGCCGAATGGGAAACTTTGTATCAACATCGACTAATGTAGTAAATAATTATACAGACAAAGCATTGTAAATGATTATTGATTTATGTTGTAAATAATTATACCGACAAAACATTGTAAATAATTATTGATTTATGCTGCAAATAATTATACCGACAAAACATTGTGAATGATTACTGATTTATGTTGTAAATAACTGTTTGTATTATATATTAAATGATTAAATATTTATTTAAATTAACATTATTGATTGATGTTGCAAATTATTATGCAAATTCTTTGCTCAGGTGGAACGAAGAAATCCTTTCTTGTGTCGATGTGAGAGAGGATTAATTATAGAACGGAAATCCTGGTGTTGATACAAAAGTTGGGCGTTCCTGATTTGGGCTCTTGCTCTCGTACCAATTCGCTTCTTGATGCTTGAAACCTGCGCACTAAGAAAATAAACAACACCGTTAGGCTTATCGTGGGATTGTCTCCCACGATTAGACTCCGGCGTGAGAGTAAGTAATCGGTTTAGGGTTCTCGTAAAGAGTTTTAGGGTTTGTGAATCGTACCTTTAACGAGAATTATGCCATTCCTTATATATGCGCAGAATCCTTGTAGGTTTCGTGCTCCTTACGTTTCGCCCACGTGGTGCTTATCCGGGTTAAGGATATCTATCCCATAGATAGAAGATCCTTATCTATACCGTATATAGTTTAGTTGGGCTTGGGTCTACGTGAGCCCAATCCCATTATCAATGCGGCCCAAGTTATAATAGCCCACGCATGGTGGTTATGGGCCTTAGTAATGTTTATCATTTGGGCTCGTGGCCCAAATATAGACTATACGTCATCATGTCCCCCCAGTCTAGTGTGCGCGGCTCGTAGCCGCGGATGCTAGACTAGTCAGAACAGCGGTAAGCGTGGCGGGAGGAATTTTGAATATTGCCGCCCAATATTGAGGACTATGTATCTAGTCATAGATATTTCAAAGAAATGCCTCGAAAGTCGGGGGTTGTGTCCACGTGTCCCTTGGAAAACGGGAAAAAGTGCATGTACCGTTTCGAATTCTAGCCACACGTTTTATGAGTGGGATCCACGTGGCCTTCATCTAGGGTTTTTGTGATTGCTTATATAAGAGTCACCGCCTCCATTTACCAAAAACACACAGTAAAAACACACATTCACCATTGCACATTTCTTCAAAGCGTTTTTCAAAGAAAGTAACTGTTCGATTAGGTAATTCCGTGTGCGTATTCCAGTAAATACTTTAAAAATGGTTGCCCAATTAGAGGAGTTTCGCTCTGCGATGAATGAGGATGATGTACGTCAGTTCTCATCTGATTACTTCATCTCTCTGGATGTGCATCCAGAAGCTCCGGACGTTGATGCGTGTATTGCCGATTTCCCCGAAGGGAAGATAGGGCTATACACGCGCTTTTTTGAGTACGCCAATTATCGCGGACCAATATCCGTATTCTTGAGCAATGTGCTCAATTTCTATCGCCTTCATATCTCACAACTGCACTGTATAGGTGCGGCGAAGGTATCAAATTTTGAAGTAAACAGTCGTTTACTTGCGATAGAACCGACCGTTGACCTATTCCGCGCATTCTACCACACAACGTGGTCGCATGGATGGGTATCCTTTGCGAAGCGCGCGGGGAGCCTTCAGTGCTATACCGAGAAGGTAGACTCCCTGAGGCATTGGAGGGAGTATTTTTTCTGGGTTGATGATGTGGTGTTTCCATCGCTCTTTGAGTTTTATACTCAAGACACGTTGCCGAGGGATGGGCGCCCCGCACCCGGTTCATATAGTTTGGCAGATGCGCAGACCATTGATGCCAACCGCATCCCCATTAACCCTTATCCTGAGGAGTTTTTGGTGCATGTGGGGTTGAGTCGCAGCTATTTTGGGGGTGCTGACGAGGTGCCAACCTTCATTGATGAGGAAGGCGGGGGTGGGTGTTCATCCTTTTTTATTGTTCGCTTCCAATAATGTAAGTTTTTCTCTATGCGCACATTTAATAACTAATCTCTGTTTTTGTTGTTTGTTCCTGTTGAGCAGAAATGGATTTGTTTGCGGTGGTAAAGCTGGAGAAGCCGAAGCAGGTGACCGTGGCGTGCGCCCTCTGAGGGAGAACGAGCAACCGCTTTTGGAAGCGACTGCGGGTCATCTGACTGTGTTAGGGCCCGTTGGCCATGAAGATTCGCCGCCTCTCCTTGTTACGCCCGTACAGAGCATGGCGCCAACTGCGGAGACGGCGCATGTGGAGGAGGTGCACGCTGAATCTTCTGATAGCGTGGAGATACTGAAACCTGAGGAGGTGTTGAAGCCTGAGAAGGTAGCGCGGAAGCTAAAGCGCAAAGGAGAGGCTGGTAGTAGCGATACTTCCAAAAGGAGGCGCCTTCTCATCGGAGATGCAGAGTCATCTACGGAGGAGGACACATCCGCTTCTGGTGTGGATAAGGAGGCCGCAAAGACCTCTCCGTTTATGTAAGTCATCTTCCTCATGCTTTATATTTTGTTATTACTTGTCATAGATGCGCTAACTGTCTTCGTTAATCATTTTCAGTGATGATGCTGCGAAGGATGGTGCGGCCTTTGTGGAGACTGTGGTCCCTCCTCAGAATGAAAACAAAGAGGAGGGAGTGAAGGTGGGTGAGGACATATCTGCGCAGCAGTTGTTGACGGAGCTGGCTGCTACTGCTGAGCGTCAAGCTGAGCTAGTTGCTCAGTTGAAGACGAGATACGTCGGGGAGAGTAGCACTCTCGCCCGAAAAGATGAGGAGATAGCTCTTCTTCATGCGCAGCTGGCTGAAGTGCAGGCGGAGATAGGGTCCTTCAAAGCGCACACAGACAAGGTCACCACTGAGAAGCTGACCGCGATGGCTGAGCTGCAGAAAGCACGCGGGGATCTTCATCAGTTTAGGGTCAACCTTACCTGGGCGGTAAGGTATCTTGAGGAGAAGAAGGAGGAGCACTTCGCGAACATCACTGAGTTCAAGGTGCGCATGGAGAAGATTATTCAGGTGCAGGAGGAGAAGCTGTGAGGCCTGAGTATAGACTATGATGAGGAATTATACCCTCATCTGATGTCTACCATAGCTGAGCGCAGGTACGTCCGTAAATATTTTCCTGCAATGTTGCATTTTATATTTTTTGGATTATTTCTTCTAATGCAAGTTGTTCTCGTTGATGTAGGTGGTTGATCAGTCATGGACTGCGCTTGGCAGCTATGGGCACCTTGGAGTCTCCAAAAGTGGTGGGGACCTTTGGAAAGGTGGTGCAGTGCGCCATGGAGCGTGGAAGGGCGCAATCTATGGAGGAGCTCCATGAGGCCAAGGCGTTGAACGTGGCCCTGACTAAGGTGCCTGGCTATAACACAAGTGCGTATGACGAGCTGATGCAGGCCATGGAGGGGATGAAACTTCTTGAGCTTCCTCACATTGCACAGTTGGAGCGCGACCAGGATAACCCCATAAAGGTAATTATGGTAATCGTCTTTTTGTGTAAAAAAGATTGAATAAGATACTCTTTTATGTTGAAATTAAGTGCGTGACTTAAGATAAATTATAAGAATAAACTTGCTTTAATTTTTTGCGGAGTTTTATTATGTGACCAAGAGTCTTGGCTCGTTATTTGCTAAGCTTTGTACAGTGTACTTGATATTTGCGCATCCTTCGTGGGACGCGCAAGGGAAACTTATCTCGACGTCTCAAAAATAAGGCGCTTAGCAAGGATGCGTGATCCAATGTTGATGGGTTTGCAACCCTCTTAATCAACGAGTGAATTAGTAGGTTTACTTATCCTTTATGCCTTCGTGGGTCTTAATAAGTGCATGCACGCCATGTAGGCAAAAATAGAATACAACGATATTGTCATATATAAAGAGTCTATGCAATAAAGTGAAATGCGTTATGGAGTTAGCTAGAAACCATAACATTTTATTGATACTTGCAAGTTTTTGAAAAAATAAAAGACAATTCCTAATAAAGAAAAGAAAAACAAACAATTATTGGGCACGTTCTAAAGTGCAAAGTTGTCTGTTTATGGGTCGTAGCCTTTCCTAAAGATAGCATCTTTTTAGATTGGTGATGTTCCAGGTGCGCGCTAGGTCGTGACCTTTCATATCGCGTAACCTGTATGCGCCATTACCTAGCGCATCGGTGACCTCGTAGGGTCCTTCCCATTTGGGTCCGAGCTTGCCTGTGTCTTCTGCGTGGCTTGCATCATTAGCGCAGTATGCAAAGTCTCCTGGCCTGAAGGAAGTGTGTTTGACCTTTGCATCATAATACTTCTTCATTTTTGTCTTAGCCTTTGCTTCGCGTATAGCTGCGCGTTCATGTCTTTCTTCCAGTAAGTCCAAGTCTATGCGCCGCTCCTCGTCATTTGTTGTGACGTTGACCTCTGCTGTTCGTATAGTTGGCATTCCTATCTCAGCTGGTATGACGGCTTCTGTTCCGTAGACAAGGGAGAATGGTGTATCTCCAGTACTGGTTTTGATTGTGGTGCGATGCGCCCATAAGACATGTGATAGCTCGTCCACCCACTTTCCTTTGTGTCTGTCAAGGCGCGCTTTTATTCCTTCACCTAGACTGCGATTCGCGCGCTCAACTAAACCATTGGTTTGTGGGTGTTTTACTGAAGCAAAGTGTTGTGTGATGTTCAATTGCGCGCACCAATCTTTGAATGGGTTGTCGCATAACTGCTTCCCAATGTCTGATATGATCTCTCTAGGTAGTCCGAAGCGACAAACAATGTTATCCCATATAAAGCGTTTGACCTGATTGCCCGTGATGCTCACCACCGCCTTTGCTTTAATCCACTTTGTAAAGTAGTCTATGGCTACGATGAGGAATTTTAACCCTCCTGCTACAACTGGAAAGGGTCCTGCGATGTCAATGCCCCATTTATAGAATGGCCATGGTGAGGTAATGGGTGTTAGCTCTTGTTGTGGTTGGCGCGGGATTGCCCTGTGTACTTGGCAATTGCTGCCTTTTTTTATCATATCTCGCGCGTCGCGGTGCATAGTTGGCCAATAATACCTGGACCGTAGAGCGCGCGCTACAACAGACCGTGGCCCTGAGTGCATGCTACATGATCCAGCGTGGATTTCTTAAAGTACATAGTCTGCTTGGAGAGGTCCAACGCATCGGAGCCAAGGTTGCAAGAAAGAACGTCGGTAGAGGATGTTGTCTCGCAGCTCAAAGCGCTGCGCTGTGCGCCGCACCCTTCGAGCGTCCTTATGATCTTGTGGTAGGACTCCTTTGCTAATGAATTCGTTGATAGGTTACATCCATGTAGGATCTTGCTCTTCTATCACTGTGGATACTTCCATATCCAAGATTGACTTGTTTTGTAAGGTTTCTACCAATACATGTTTTGATAAGTGCGCAAAGCTTGTAGATGCGATCTTGCTAAGCGCATCAGCTATCCTGTTGTCTCCTCTAGGTACTTGTTTTATTGTGAACCTATCGAAGTTCTGAATTAAGGACTTGGTCTTATCCAGGTATTGGATCATGTGTTCATCTTTGGCTTCATATTCACCTAGCACATGGTTAGCGACTAGCCTAGAATCTACGTTTGCCTCCAGGTTGCGTACGCCCATTTGGATTGCAATACGCAGTCCGGCGAGTAGGGCTTCGTATTCTGCCTCATTGTTTGTGGCTGTGAATTCGAAGCGCAGCGCATAGGTGAATTCCATACCTTCTGGATTAGTAAGGATAAGGCCTGCGCCTGATCCATCCACGCAGGAGGATCCATCTGTGAACAGAATCCAGGGTTCCTGTAGATCTGTTTTGGTTGTTGAGGTTGGACTATCGGTATCTGGCTTTTCAACAATAAAATCAGCTAATATCCGTCCCTTGATTGCAGTGCGCGGTCTATACAAGATGTTATATTCGGTTAACAAGACACTCCACTTTTGTAGCCGCCCTGATGCGTCAGGTTTAGAGATAACTTGTTTGATTGGCTGGTCTGTGATTACAGCTATTGGGTGCACTTGAAAGTATTTGCGCAGTCTTTTAGCTGCGAATACTATAGCTAAGACCAGCTTTTCCATGGCGCTGTAGTTAGTCTCTGTCTTTTTCAATGCTTTGCTTACAAAGTATATGGGTGTCTGGACGGAGTTTCTATCTGTCAATAGTACTGCGCTAACTGCTCCATAGGTTGCAGATAAGTACATGATTAGTTCTTCCCCTGGTCGCGGTGCGACAAGTTTGGGGAGTGATGCCAGATGCTGTTTTAGTTGTTGGAAAGCTTCTTCTGCTTCCTCAGTCCAATGAAAGTCTCCCTTTTTAGTACACTTCGTGAGTGTTTTAAATAGAGGGAGTGATTTGTCTGCTGATTTAGATAAGAAACGGTTTAGCCCTGCTAGCTTTCCGTTTAATGACTGGACTTCTTTGAGTGTGCGCGGTGAGGGAAGATCAATAATAGCTTTTGTTTTTTTCTGGGCAAGGCTTGATTCCATCAGGTTCTATTAAGTATCCGAGGAACATGCCTTCTGTCGCCCCAGAGGTGCACTTCTTAGGATTTAACTTCATGTTTATTTGTCCCAATGTTTTGAATGTTTCCTCGATGTTGCGCACCAATTCATCCTCTGTGTGGCTTTTGATGACAAGGTCGTCAACGTAGACCTCCAAGTTTCGACCTACTTGTTTCTCGAAAGCTGTGTCCACCAATCGTTGGTATGTTGCGCATGCGTTTTTTTAGGCCAAAAGGCATTTTCGTGTAGCAATAGACCCCTTGACAGGTGTGGAAAGCTGTTTTTTCTTCATCCTCGACTGCCATCTGAATTTGATGATACCCTTTGTATGCGTCTAGAAAGCATTTAAAAGGATATCCGCACAGGGATTCTACCTTCCAGTCTATTTCTGGCAGTGGATAGCAGTCCTGTGGACATGCTTTGTTAAGGTCTGTGAAGTCCATGCACATTCTCCAACTGCCATCACTCTTCTTTACCATCACTGGGTTAGAAAGCCAGTCGTGATAGTATACTTCGCGCATGATGCCTGCGTCTACGAGTTTGTGTACCTCTTTTAGAATAGCTTTTGCTTGATCTGGGGCCTGGCCGCGCTTCTTCTGTCGTATTGGGGGGTATCCTTGTCGGATTTTTAGCTTGTGCTCCATGATAGAGTGTGGCACTCCGGTCATATGCTTTGGTTCCCATGCGAAGATATCTGGGTTCTTTTGCAAGAGTGTGCACACAGCTGCTTTACCTTTGTCAGATAAAGATCCTCCAATCGAGATTTGTTGTTCTGGGTAATCGGGATGAATAGCGACCTTTAAGTTTGGTGTTTTTTCTGTGCGCTGTTCTGGAATACTCTCCACCTCAGTGGTTATTGTGTTGCGTTCTTTTGGTGGTACTGTTGTGTTATAGAGGGTAACAACTCCTCCTTCCACTGGAAATTTGAGCATCCCATGCGCTGTAGATGGTACAACGCGCATGGATGATATTCCAGGTCTCCCATTGATGCCATTGTATGATGAGGGAGACTTGATTACCATGAAATTTATCCATGTTGCTGTTGAGTGTTGTTCATCACCCACAACCACTAGCAAGCGCAATTGCCCCATAGGCCAAATCTTTTCTCCTGTGTATCCAGTCAGCGACGTTGTGGCTGGTATCAATTGACTTTGGATCTCAGGTCGTAGCCTTTTGAAACAATGATCGTATAGGATGTCTGCGGATGCTCCCCCATCGATGTACATGCGGTGTATATCATGTCCCCCCGTATGTATTTCAATAGTTAGCGGTTCTACTACTGCGTTGTCCGCAGCTAGAGTAGGGAAGGATATCTCTTTTTCTGGAGAGAATTTTTGACTGACTTTTTGTTTTATCTTGCGTTGCCATGACTGTATCATGTATATGGTGTCAGCTTTGTCTTTGGGAGGTTCTTTCTTGCCCCCATTCCTTTGTTTATCCTTTCCTTCTTTAATGTTTTTTACGAGGTGGTCCATTCTGCCTTCTCTTACTAATTTTTCAATTAGTTGTCGTAGCTGGACACACTCGTTGGTTGTATGGCCTTTGTTTATCCATTCCCTATGCGCTTGTCCTCTGCGGTACGCATTAGCGGAGGCTTTGGGAAGTTTGCTCCTTCTGTAACAAATATTTCCCTCGGAGTTTTTGTGAGAGGGGTATACTTGTCATTATCTCGTCCATTGCGATAATTCCTGCTGCGATTGTTATTCTGATCATTGGATTGTCTCCTAGGCTGTTCTTGTTGCCTATAATTCGAGTAGCCTTTTTTGCTGTCCGCAGCGGCTGCTTCTCCTTGTATGAAGGATCTTGTGCGCTTTGTTAGCTCATCGAAAGTTTGGGGAACCTTATCGTTTAGCTTCTTATTGAGTTCTGGGTTGTTAATCCCATTCATGAACCCTGAAATTTTTAGAATTTCAGGACACGCTTTGACCTGTATGCACTCATCTTTAAAGCGTTCCATAAAAGCGCTGGTCGATTCCCCTTGGCGTTGTTTTACTCTGGCTAGCTCAACAGGGTTTTTAGCGCACTTCTTTCTTTGGGTGAAGTTTAAGCGGAATGCTTTCCGTAATTCTTCAAACCCACCGATGCTCCGTCGTGGGAGTTTGCTAAACCATGTGCGTGCATTCCCTACTAATGTAGAATTAAACATATGGCACCACACAGGTTGTGGCCAATTTTCAATAGTAGTGGCTGATTCGAAAATTTTTAGGTGGTCATCCGGATCACCTGTCTCATCATATGTTTTCACGTTAGTGGGCATACACCTCCTTTTGCGGTCGGAGTAATCGCTGATGCGTCGTGTAAACGCATCAACTTTCTGGCGACGCCATGGAAGAGACATGTCTTCATTTTCTTCTTCGCGACGTCTTCCTCTTGACTTCCAGTGTCCTGTTTCCCTATCCTCGTTGTCCGAGGAGTAGCTGGAGGAAGAGTAATTTCTTTTGCGGCGTTTGTCCCGGCTTCCTTCAGAGGAAGAGCTTGAGGGGCTTTCACTTGGGGATATTCTCCTCCCCAATCTGTCGTGAATTCTCTTGCTCCCAGACTTGGAGGAACCTTCACTTGGTGAATGTTGAGGTCCTAATTGGTCTTGTATCCCTCGACTGCCAAGTCTGGAATGAACATTATTGCGTCTCTCGCTGTCTTCATATTCCTTTGAATATTGTGAGTCAGATGTCGTACCCAGCCTATCGTGGATAGTGGTACATTTTTCGTTATCTGCGCGTCTTCCTCGTGGGTGGAGCGGTGGTGATGATTCGCGTTCAGGACCAGAACTGAGCCGGGCTTGTAGGCTCGTACTCGACCTTCTCCTTGCTTCTTCTTGCATGAGGGCAGTTAGGGTTTCATAATTTTGGGATACAAAATTTCCTAGCGTTAGGTCAGGTGTGTCCTCAGTTGCTGCAAGAATATCTGCCTCGGTATTGGGCACCCTATCTCAGTTAGGCGCGCCTGGTGGTACAGTGTTGTCCACTGTAGGTACCGTTTGGCGAGGAGTATTGAAGAGGGTACGCTGGAGTTCCTCAATGCTTGGAACCACTGTGGTGGCTTGGGTAGCCCTGATAGGCAGTTCTACCACTGGAAGAGGTTGGGTTGTTCCCGCCTCTTGGTGACCAGGTGAGCTGGTTGTCCCAGAAGTCTGCCTAGGGGTCGAATCTTGTTGATTCTTCCTCTGAGGGTCATGTGTTTTTTCCAACTGTGGAGTCCGTTGGTTTGAATTTTTATTCTTCGTCATTCTAGTTCCTTAGTTCTTAGTAAGGGTCCCACGGATGGCGCCACTTGTTGATACAAAAGTTGGGCGTTCCTGATTTGGGCTCTTGCTCTCGTACCAATTCGCTTCTTAATGCTTGAAACCTGCGCACTAAGAAAATAAACAACACCATTAGGCTTATCGTGGGATTGTCTCCCACGATTAGACTCCGGCGTGAGAGTAAGTAATCGGTTTAGGGTTCTCGTAAAGAGTTTTAGGGTTTGTGAATCGTACCTTTAACGAGAATTATGTCATTCCTTATATAGGCGCATAATCCTTGTAGGTTTCGTGCTCCTTACGTTTCGCACACGTGGTGCTTATCCGGGTTAAGGATATCTATCCCATAAATAGAAGATCCTTATCTATACCGTATATAGTTTAGTTGGGCTTGGGTCTACGTGAGCCCAATCCCATTATCAATGCGGCCCAAGTTATAATAGCCCACGCATGGTGGTTATGAGCCTTAGTAATGTTTATCATTTGAGCTCGTGACCCAAATATAGACTATACGTCATCACCTGGAAACCAGATACTCTTAGAAACTGTATTATGCATGTCCTGATTCAGTGGTAAATAATCATACGTTTGCTTAGTTATGTAAGTATGTAAATAATTTGTTTGTTAAAAATAAATTTATTATAATTTTCTTAACATGTAACAGCCAGGTACAACTAACTATTGGTGTCGATACTTCATGTGGAAAGATGAATTTGAAAGGCAGTACTTTAATCAAGCCTCTTCTTCAACGCAGTGCTCAAACTGCGTTGCACAAGATGATAAGATTGACCAGCTTGAAGCAAGAAACAAGTTGTTGATGACAAGAATAAAGACGCTGGAGATGGAGTTAGAATTGGCAAGGAATCCTGAGGATCATGCTTGTCAGTCGGGTGCAAGGCTCCATGATCTTTTAAATGAAATGAATAATGTTCATATGCAGTAGATGTAGTGTTTTTAAATAATGTGGTAATGTTGTCGTTTAATTGAATAATAACAGTTGTTGTAGTTTTTTGATGTGATAATGTTTAACGTGTTATTGTTGTTGTTAATTAAATAAAAACACATTAGACGTTAATAACAAACAAACACAACAAAAAACATTACACAAAATTAAATCATTTTCACAAAATAAATTACAAAAAAACAAAATAAAATAAAATAAAAAGCAAAATAAAAGACAACAAAAAGACAAAAAGTTAAAAAAAAAAAAAGGTACACCCTCCCTAATAGGGAGGGTTGGGATGAAATATAGGGGAGGGTAGGGATAAACCATGCCTTAAAATAGACTAGAACGGTACCCGCGCAATGCGGCGGGTACCTGTGACTATATTTTGCGTTATTCAGTTAAACATTTAGTTGTCTTTATGCTTTATAAGTAGAGATGGTAGAGATGGTTAAGGTAAATAATTTTAGTTTGAACAACCAACATGCTTCCTAACAAACTCCCTAACCAACTTACTTTCTAACCAACTTGCTTCATAACAAATTAATATTGAAATTCTTCCATAATAAACAAGTAAAAGTTTGAATTTTAAGTATTTCTAATTACATAATAGTCCCAAATGCATTATATAAAAGTATAGATAAAGATGCTATAAATAAATAAAATTTAATGAACTAGGATATGACAATATTGAGTTCATTTTGAACCTCTTGATGAAAAACATTAAAAAGTATTGTTGATACAAAAGTTGGGCGTTCCTGATTTGGGCTCTTGCTCTCGTACCAATTCGCTTCTTAATGCTTGAAACCTGCGCACTAAGAAAATAAACAACACCGTTAGGCTTATCGTGGGATTGTCTCCCACGATTAGACTCCAGCGTGAGAGTAAGTAATCGGTTTAGGGTTCTCGTAAAGAGTTTTAGGGTTTGTGAATCGTACCTTTTACGAGAATTATGTCATTCCTTATATAGGCGCAGAATCCTTGTAGGTTTCGTGCTCCTTACGTTTCGCACACGTGGTGCTTATCCGGGTTAAGGATATCTATCCCATAGATAGAAGATCCTTATCTATACCGTATATAGTTTAGTTGGGCTTGGGTCTACGTGAGCCCAATCCCATTATCAATGCGGCCCAAGTTATAATAGCCCACGCATGGTGGTTATGGGCCTTAGTAATGTTTATCATTTGGGCTCGTGGCCCAAATATAGACTATACGTCATCAAGTATATTTTACATAAATTAGTTTTTTTAGTAAATATGAGAATGGCGTCGATCCGCCGCGTTGCGGGCGGGCCTGTTTATTTTTGCCCTAAAATTTTGGTAATCTCATTTTAGCAAAGAAGTTTTCTAATAGCAATAGCAAAAGGTTGGTCCAAGGGTACATAGCTATTCATATAGAAACTTGAGTCAATAATTGTTTATGCATGTCCTCACCTCAATTTTTCCAACTAATAAACACCCATGTTTTAGTGGACTTACCTTTAGTCAACTTTAATGTTTCAGTTGTTTACAATAACACTCTCTCAATAACAATTACAATTCAATGTAGTTCCTGGTTAAAAAGAGCAATAACATTTTCTATTTGCAAGCTCATACACTTAAGACAGTGAAATATATTCATTGACACAGAAGAGAAATATAATCAAATCAAGCATAAACATAGGCATAGTAAACATGATCTCGATTGAATTGTTCTTTTAACTTCATGAATACAAAGTACAACTCAAACTACTACATCAGAAGCATGTACAATTCGAAATTACCTTAAATACAGTAAACACAACAGCTAAGCAATCAAATAAATCGCATCATATCAAGCTATAACTTCCGCATCCTGACAAATCAACCTAACCAATAACCGAAAGCAAAGGCAGAACTGGACCACTGAGAGGAAGTGTCCTTAAGCTTGGTATAAATATTCCTTTGGTCAAAGTTAGAACTGCACAGTATAATCTTTCAAATTCCGCCAGACCGTCATTGTCAGTTTTTTGCAAGAGCTGAAAAAAGCAATTCTACTACACGGACAAACTTTCAAAATGGGGCAAAATAGGTTCCCAACATTCCTAATGCCATATATTTGAAGATTGGAATTGCAAAGGAATTGCAGAAGAGTTGTAGCATAAAGCTATGTAAACTAAAAAGACAAATGTCGGTTGCCTCGCGCGCGTGATATTCGGCTGTGCCGCAACAACAGGTAACCATACCCGTGGATCAGCAATTTAAGCGGCTAGTCGAACGCAGAATACGAAAACATAAAAGTATAAAAAAGCAGGTAAAAATGAAATACCAGAAGTATGTTGACGGTTGGTTGCATATGCGTTTGTGTTTCTATTATGACCCACCCACCAAGTAAACGGGAACAGCAAATGGAAGTATGCGTAAGAAAACTGAAAAGACAAACTTTGGCAAACGTACGCATGTTGGGTAAATTGCGGCGTTGAACTGGAAGGGTCATTAGCACGGGCAGCAGTTTCACCTATCAAAATAACAGCTGCGGAAAAATTTGCGTCAGTAAGCGTTAGCACTATGTATACCAGCGAGATACTAACGATTACCTTACATCGATAACCACTTGTACACAAATTCGGCTGCGGCCATGTGACACGACAATAAGAATGAGAAACACTGAAGGCGGCTGCAAAAACACCACACAAAGCTTTTATAATGCTAATAGCTCCGAAACAAATCAGGGAACAATAATATTACCCATGTTAACTGGTATGTCATCCAACTTCCTCTTCCCTTTCCCGCTAACCAACTTGGCCGATGAAATCTGCCGATGACGGCTTACAGGCATCATGTGCAGTAGATCAGGTTCATTAATCACTATACCATTCGACGGCCGAGTCAGTGTACCCACAACAATAGTATCGAAGATTTGTTTTTGTCACAATCTCATCAGACCTGTAATTTTAAGAAAGCTTAAAGATTCAGTTGTTGTCACAAATATTCAGTTTGAGGTTTGTTACTATGTTATATATGAGTACTTGTCTCAAATTTTAATCACATATTTCATTTAAATCCATATTTTTTGCTTCTATAATAGTTCGAAAGAAACATCCGTAGCCTTGAACGATGCATACCAGTGTATCCTAACACTTTACACTAACATCTATCACAACAATATAATGTGGGGAAAAAAATGAGTTGTAAGAGAGGGCCAAACCTTGAACCACTGAGAAGTTGTCACCAATCTTGAAAAAACAAACGACTCAAAAGAAATCACCGTGAACACTGGTCGCCGTTAATGCCAATAATTTCGATGTATCCGCTTTGAGTTTTTTCTTAAGAATAGGTGATAATACATTTGCTTAAGCTTCTCTATTTCTGCGCATCCGCCTCTTCTTCCTCCACATTTTTTCCTCCCACAGCCTATTTTCGTTGCAAAAGTCAGTTAAAAAAACGACACTTTTTGACCCGTTTCTTGACCTACCTTTCGTCACCCTACATTCCGAAAAGCCAATGCGTAGGCAAATCTGAAATTATAGTAGCGATCATAGAATTAGTAAATTTGGGAACCGACTAATGTTTAACATGAGAAATGCAATCATATATTCATGAAACATTAGTTCAGGGTTGACTGAAATTGTACCGGCATTTACCTGCGACTGGTGAGTTTAAACGGTCATTATGGACACCCGAAACTGTAGCCATATTTTTCATTTATGCAGGTCTGCATGAAACACATGTATATTTTGCAATTGGTCAATTATACCTGCACAAATGAAGGGGGAAAAAAAGGTCATCGTGTTGGCCAAATCCATGTAGAAAGATCTTTTAAGCACAATATAGGTAAGTCAGGACCAAAAAGATCTTTTAAGCACAATAAGCTATTACGGTATTTACATCATTCTTTGTGGCAAAAGGAGCGTACCTGGTGTCTATCATCATTCCTGATGCTTCATTCTTTTGGCCTCTGGTGTGGTCGTGCCTGCTGTCTCGTCTCCGAACAGTTCTTTACGGGCTGAGTCTTTTGTCACCTCAGTTTTAGGGACTGAAAGTGGGACCTATTCAGTTATGTATTCTGCACATAAACAAAGGCAACAAAATAAATATGTAAAAATAATATACATATCTATAAAAGAATACCTACCAACTCCAGCCTTCATTTCAGCACCCAGACGCACCCTTTGGACGCACCATTTCAGACCCATTTGAGACTCACTGATAAATTGCAGACCTGCAGATATATCAACAATATGGTTAAATAAGAGCAAAATGTTTACATAAGAGTCACTCTTTGTGAAATAATATCGACATCCACAGGTCGCATGAGCACAATCATAAATGGCAAATAATTTCATTCACCTAATTTTCAGGCGTTTTCTTCTCAGCCATTTCGGCGGTGTTCACTTTCTTGGTATATCTTGCCTCTTTTGTTTCAGCAAGCCTATAATCTTTTGACTATCAGCTAGTTGCGACTGCCTGCACTTTAACGCAAGTAAGTTACTTCAGGTCATCCAAATATGCAAAAATCCTAAATGCACAAATTTAAACGTCTATATTACCACACACCAGCTTATTTGAAACTACTTATGTTACCTTCTTTTTATGAATTCGAAACAATCCCTATCTTATCTTATTTCTACCTACTTATCCTAGGTTCATATCACGAATTTCAAACCACTTATCCTAGAATTAAAATGAGAAGGAGCTGAATTACTGCAACTTGTTTTGGGTTACGTGTTTAACTCCCCAACGTGTTGTTTGTTCCGTTCATGTGGCATCAACTACTTTGAAACTGTACCTCCCTTTATACCATGTAAACTGCAAATTCAATATTTGAACTCGTAAACAATTATGGTTACAATTTTCGCATAACTAAAGGCGAATATGACAAAAAAATAAAACTTTAGCCTAACCTTCTCGCTTGATTCCCCAAACTTGTTCCAATTCATGATGCATTTTTTTGGTGACAATTAGCTAGCAAGTGCAAAAAAATAAAAGAAATAAACTACGGCACGCAAACTAACATTTTTGAACAAACTACACGATATTGCTACAAAGGCCAAAATAAAAAATATTATACCTCAGGATTGCATTGCAACCGGCAACTGTCTTCGGCTTCGTCAATGACCTGTGAAACAAAAACCAAAAGTATGAGCTAATAATAGTGGGCGAAATAGTCCATCTTTCCAAGAGCTTCGAATAACCAACATCCATTAGCTAATCATACTATAGCAGGCGATTAATTTCAAAAGCAACATAATACTACATGTAAATATACAATAATCAAGAATCCTGACATTAAATTTGCATACCTAAATCAGAGTGACCCAGATGCTTAAAACAACTACCCATCAATAAATTTCATAGCTTTTAAAGTTTTACTACCTAACAGCAAATCAAGTTCCTATCTTTTTAACTATATAAGCAATTTCAGTGTGTTTTTATGCTTGACTTACCAAATGATCAAGATGCATAGTGGCAAAAGCTACTTGACTTACCAAATGACTACAACAATAAGAAACAACACCTAATGATTTTCATCAATAAAGCATAAAAACTAAAAACCCCATTTTTTTCTTATATAAATCTAATTATTAACTTCATACATGGGTTTGCAAATTGCAAAATTCGTTTAGAAGCAAACCCCCTATTTTCTTCAGCGATTCTCTAATCCAGACTTCATCATCCACCTCGGTTTCCGCTGGCGTATGATTCTCCACTGCTTCCCATCATCCACCTTCTTTTCACAGCGATCCACCTAATCGAAAAATTTAAAAGATTAAAACATAATTAGTTCAACCTAATATAAAAGTAATCAAGAACTGCAATAACTATTTATGAATAATTGAATATGAACAAATCAAGAAACCTTCAAACCTGCAATTTATGATCTTCTTTTTTACATAATCGTCCTTTTCATCTGATGTGCCCTAATTGTAGCGATGTGTGTGTGATAACTGTTGATGGGGATAAGAAGTGTGTGGAATTAACGTTACTTATCTATCTTTTTTTTTTTTTGGGACCGGGCAAGAGGCAAAAGACCATTTATTGGGCCAAGGTTGTGGGCTATTTTTTTGGCGGGAAAAGCGTGCTACAGTAAAACGGGGAAAATATTAGACGCAAAACGGCGTCGTCTTTTTTCTCTTTTAAATAAACTTATAATACCATATGTCAAAGGATTATTAAAAGTAATGACTTTAATTTAAAGAATAGTATTTTAGTGTTTTTTCTACATTGTGTTTTTTCTTGTTTACTACGAGTATTTACGTTATTAAAATAGTGTGATAGTTAGTTCTTACATTAGAGAGATTTTAATATGCTCTAACTAAGATCCTCACCTATCTCAACCACTTGTTTTTCCGATACTTTGAATCTGAGATCATTTCGGTAGAAATATGTTTTCAATCGTTGTGCAAGCGGTTAAAATTAAGTGTAAACAACATGTTGTATTAATAATTTGGTTTTCACTCTCGTAACTAAACAACCTGTTATATTAATATTTTGGTTTTCACACTCGTAGCTAAGTATCACAATACTTTATGATCTCGTATCGGTAATAATCAGATTTACTACTATTGTAGAACTCAATGTTCGGACGTTTATAAAATGCTTATAAAATTTTATGAGTCAATATGTGTTAAACTCATAAATGTTTTCAGTCATTGTGTAAATGTTTGAGCACGATTCGTAATACGGTTAAAATTTAAGTGTAAAGAACCCGTTATATTAATAATTTGGTTTTCACACTCGTAAGTCGTAACTAAGTATCACAATACTTTATGGTCTCGTATTGGTAACGATCAAGTTGACTGCTATTGCATTGCAGATTTGCGGACCTCAATGTTCACACGTTTATAAAATGCTTAGAGAATTTATGAGTCAATATAGTATAAGATGTCATGCTTTAATTAACGTCCTCGTCCCCTCATTCATCGTCTTTGTGGACGCTATTATTTGACCCCCCAACATCAATGATCATTTTCGCACTGACCAATCTTGACATAGATTTGGAATACACCTTTAAATCTCTTGCTCCCGTTTTATGTTGCTGACTCGCTCACCTTTGAAGCTTCTCGAGCTCTAGGCTCCACAACTTGCCCTATTTCATCTTCAACTCGTCGTTGCACTCCTCTAATGACCTTCTCACACGTTAAGTCCAAGTCACTCGTGGAACCTTTTCATTGCTAGGCCTCTTCTTTTTCGTTGGATTAGGTTAATACTAAAAAGTGTGCTTCGTCGGAGGTATTAAGGGGTGAAGAAAGGCAAAAATAATAACTATTGATAGTTGGTTGATTATAATACGATGATCAATAACTATTACTATTTTACTAGCTAATCTCTACTGTCCGATAAGGAAACTATTGTTCTCAGTCAAAAAAATAAATAAATAAAATAAATAAATAAATAAATAAATACACAATTTAAGAAAAATAAAACAACTACGCTTTTTTACCAATCAAATATTTTCTCCGCCCGCTAAACTTTCTTTTGATTAGTTAAAATAAGAAATAGACACTTATTTTGAGACATACCAAAATGAAAATACCATTTTGAGATTAATGATACATTACTTTATAGGTTAATCTAATAATCTAATTAAGGATACTAAAACAAAAGTAGTCTTGTTGTGTGATTAAACTTTCAATAATCCCGGATTGTCTTGATGAGTGTTCTTCATATAGCTTTTTATCCAAATCTCCGGAGGTGTTATCTAGAAGTTATAGAAAAATTGACCCTTTATAAACAAATTGTAAAACTGAGAATTTGTCTTTAGCTTCCTCAAATAAACCATATGAAGGACACCCAACACTTTAATACTCATATATATAATTTAACTAGCAGTGAATGGACACCAAGGATCTGTGGCGCAATGGTAGCGCGTCTGACTCCAGATCAGAAGGTTGCGTGTTCGATTCACGTCAGGTTCAATTCCCTTTTTTTTTTTTTTTTTTTTTTTTTTTTTTTAATCGTTTTGTTGTCTACTTGTCTTCACAAACAGCCCTCGTACTATGCTTGAATTGACTTCATGTATTCTATATACCCTTAATTTTGCAAATTCTATGTTGGTCGTACTCAACAATCAACACCTTCGATTATTGCATTTTATTTCCATATGATGAAATAAAAGCATTTCAGTATAGCATCGCTTAATTACAACAAAGCTCCGACCCAACTTCACGTGTCTACTCGTTTGTAATATTTACATGCAGTTTGATATTGTGTTCCTAGGTTTGTTTTGAATCCAGATGCATCATTCATCAATTACAAATTAAGTCTTGGCACTCAGTGGCGAAGCTTGGATTTTTCGAGTTGGGGGTCGGGATCTAAATTTTTTTTTCCTAACACTATGGGGGGTCGAAACCGAATTAAATTGGGGGGGCGAAACCGAAAATACCGAAATTTTTCTACACGAAAACTATATACCCCTACATCGCAAAAAAAATTTCGGGGGGTCGGCCGCCCCCCCGCCCCTATGAAGCTGCGCCACTGTTGGCACCACCTTAAATAAAAGAACGAGGTTAGAGCGTCTACATGGGATAAAGTCTTCCAATGACTTTTTACTTAAGCCACATCATCATTGTAATAAATTTTCATCAAATTAAAGCTTTTTATGTTTTTTTACCACAATGGTGAAAAGCTTTCCTAAAGCTTTTTGTGAAATTAATGCTCAAGAATTGCAGAGAAAGATGTATAAAATGAATACACATTAAATGAAAAGCTTTTAGCAAAAGCTTGGCAAATGCCAAGTCTTTGTTAAAAGTCATTGTAAAAGTCATTAGCAAAAGCTTTCTTTTCAATGGATAAAGTCATTTCAAAGACTTTTTCAAATAGTGAAAAGTCATTGTAAAAGCTCCCATTGGGGTTGCTCTAAATATCATCACGGGTATGTATGACAATAGCGCTCTTTTAAAAACGTTGAAAGTGTGCTTGATAAAAAGAGTTTACCCTTTTTATTTTACCAAAACGCTACTTAGCTTGAAGAAGCACTTAACGTTAGCATTTAGTTTTTATGCTATTTTACATTTTATAATCACTAAGAGCATGAGGTACCATAGCGTTGTGGCCTCGTGCCATCCTACCAGCCGAAAAAAGTCGATGACGCACGGTTACGCTGGTCGCGCCATCGTGCCTTGCGCCGTGGTGGCCAGCTAGCGCCGTGGCTATTTATTTTTATTTATTTATTTTTTTAATTTCTTTATTTTGATTTATGGTGGGTTTGTTTGTTGTTTTTGTGTTTGTTATGTTTATTTGATGTTTTAAATGTTTGTTTGTGTGTGTGTTTGCAGCAGCAAGGAAAAGAATGATTTTTTTTTTTTTTTTTTTTTTTTTTTTTTTTTTTTTTAATTAATTTAGTTAATATTGTATATGTTATGTTTTATTTTATGTAAAAGAAAAAAATGGCCGATGACACCACATTTTCTGGTGCCAACGGTTACAGCAAGAATGTGGTGCCGTCAGATTTTAGGTGCCATGAAGATTGTTGCTGACATGCCAGCACTTTTTGCCACGGCACGAGCCTGACGACACCAAGGTACCCAATGCTTTAACAAAGTTACATTATCAAATGTTTTTAGAGCATAAATATTTGTTGCTCATAACTATTGCTCACTGTTTCTACATGACGTTATTGATATTTTTACCAACCAGATTTTTAATATACCTTCATTAGTCCTCTTCTCGCATAAGTATTACAGTACTAGTGAAATATGAATGAGCCAAAATTACAAGATCATCCTAGTTTGACTTTGTTACTAGATTTTACCTGACATTCCGGCACCAATCCTTCAAAAAAGTTATTTGCATTATTTTGGGAGCAATCATAAACTATTATGGTAAAAGTAAGGAGCTATCTAAGTCAAATAAATACAACTTTGTAATTTGGATGCAAGCATAGTTATTCTTAGTCAAATGGTGTACTTTCAACTCGTGATAAGTACATGTTAATTAAATTTGTGGTATAAAATTGTGATTTTAAAAGAAATTTAAATAAAAAATCTTTTTCTTTTGATTTACTTCCATGTTTCAGAATAATGAGGCACCTACATTACCGATAATCTATCAAACTTTAAAAAGAATTAAATAAATCTGAATCGACACATTTCTAAGAAAACAAACATGTCATTTTCATGTATGACCGATGATAAATGGTGTTGTGATTTTTAAGTTCACCGTTATGTACAACTAACCGATAGTTATATATCCTTAATGATATATATTAGGGAAGTACATTATTATGTTGATGATGATTAGGCCAATGCACTCCTTCTCTTGAACAAGGTAAAGGTGCTGAATGTGCAATGTAGGTAGGGTATTGTTGGCCCGGCATGACTACCGAAAAATCCGAGGCATATGCTGGTTGCACCTATCACAAATCAACCCACAAGCTGCTTTAGTGAACAGACAAAACTCACAAAAGTAAAATGAAATTGCTATGAGCACTTATATTATGTGTTATGATGGTTTGATACAACCCGCCGTCATTGTATTAGAGTTCTGAGTGTGGACTTACTTGTGGTTGTTGATCTACGAGCTTGTGCATTTGCCTTGATTCCTGAGGAGAGTGATCAGTGCCATGTTGTGGCAAAGGGAATGGATCGTTTGGTTTAAATAGATGTTCGAATATAGCCATTATAAGAAACATTGATATTAACACGGCAGTGGCAACAAAACCGAAAGAAATAGCATTCATTGAAGACCCAAAATTCTTCCATGGAACTTCACCATCACTTCCTGTTTGAGGCGAGCTATGGGGCGAATCCGTGTACATGTTCCATGACTTTGATCTTTCCGAATTGAAATCATCCATAGTTGTGCTGTAATTCTTTCTCCTGCCATATATAACAAAACAAGAAAATTCCAAAAAAATATCAAGATCTTTCCAATTATAGTAAGTTTACATGGCATATGCAAATCATCACGCAATCAACACTAACTAAATAGAGCAACAAGCATTTTCAAGAGATTATATTAGAGTCCATTGACATATCATTCTAACCAGTGCGACTAGATTAAACAACACACATGTATGACAATCAAACTCATCAACCTCAAATCGTGACGTTTGTTCATATACTAAAGAAACGCGTGTTTTTAATTAGGAAAACAGATACAAACGTAGTTACCTGTTTCTAAACGTAGTATTGGAGTTTTGCTTCTTCGGAATACAGTTTAGGAGAAAGAATTATTTGTGTTTGTATTAAACAATACACCTCTGTGAAGTCGATTATATATTAGCAAGAACAAAACACAAGACAAATCACAATATCTTGATGTGTGCAATGATACTTGATTCCTAACTTGATGAATACTATACCTTACTTGTTGCCCAGAGCAACCATAAGAATTATAATGAGAAAACCTCTTTATAATAAAATCAAAAGCATGGGCCTTTGTTGTCTGGAGAGTCACAACAACAGTGACTTATTGGTCCTTTTTTAAAGCAAAATATTTTCACTTTTCATCTAATCCTTGAGCTGGCCATTTTTTTAGCATTTAGTATTTTTCTATAGGTGCTGAATTACAAAGTTTCGTTAAAGAGGTATGATTAATACTCCTATGGACAATATGTGAAAAAAAATGTTAAAACTGAACCGGATGGCTCACTAAAGATATTTAAACACCCATCAACATGTTTTCAAGTAAACGGGTTAAAATGGTCAACATGAGCTTTCCTTTCTTGATTAGTTCTCAGGTAAACCAACAATATCTTATTCATTTTACGATGCCTAAACATTTGTAAAATAATCCTAGACACGACACGTTAGGGTCTTCACCATATTTCTTTAGGGATTCTGCGAAGCTGTCAATGAAGACTTTCTTTGCAGTTTGCCTAGCCAAATCGGACCAGACCCGGATAGATGGAGCCATATGGGTGTGATAGTTGAAATTGAAAGATGAGAAACATGACACATTCCACTAATATAAAACAAAATATTAATGAAAGCTGCCATAAAGAACTAAAGGGACCTATTTTTATAAATTATTGAAATCTTTCCAAAATTTAGGATGTGAACTGAACATCCAACAACCCCACAAAAAATATAAATATTAAAAAAAAAAAATGTAAAAGAAATGATAAGGAGAATCAAATTTGGATATCATACAGCTATGTAGCTATGATTCAAGCCAAGAAACAAATGCTACAAAGGTTGATGTTGACCCACTTCAACACATATTCTGTTTGTTTTCTTTAAACATGGTATCTGATTTCATATAAGTTAACTTCTTGAGTCTGAGTTCATTGTATTTTTTTTTTTTTTTTTTTTTTTTTTCTTTTTTTTTTTTTTTTTTTTTTTTTTTAATTAACGAGTAAAAGTCAAAAAATAAATATACTTGTGATTGCTAGTGGTAGTTTTTAACCTTTAGATCAATATTTAAAGAAGTTGTAACTTGTAAGGGTTTCAAAATTTGATCAAAAGTTTTGAACACTTCTATGCATGGTAACGCTTTAGAGGTGTCTAACTAAATGTAATGAAAAACCACGTAAATAAAAATAATGGCAACGCCTTTTGCCAGAAGCACTAAAGATGCAAAGCTGGTCTTTATAACTTTTGGAGTGGTGACTCAAAAAACATCGTGAACATTTGTACAAAGGATTAACCGGCGAGGTTTTGTTACCTTGCTTAATATCGTTTTGTATCTTTACTTTGTGCCTTTATGTCATGTTTCCAATGATAAAGATGCTATAGGTAAGTTAAAGCAAAATGGGCGGGTTTTGGAAATTGGAACATATATTTTCCTTAACAACTGCTTCTAATCTAGCTAGTGGTACCAATTATAAACCATCAACCAAGATGTTGTGGGATACCGGGATCATGTTGCTTCCCTGACCCAATTTTCTTTAACGGGTTGCTCGAGTGTTAGGAGTCGCTCAAGGTAACCATGATGCAAAGTTTGAATAGCCTAAGGTAGGTACAGTTTTAAGGTTTTTTTGTTCGGGCAACAACATAAAATATATTGAGATGACCACTTGGATACAAAGTTGAAGAAATGAAAATTACAAATGAGGCAAAACCAAACTTTAGGGTAAGACGGTAAGTGGCCAAGAAAGCTAAACAAACAATGATAATTCAAATAATCTAGAACTAATTAACACTTAAAGGAACTAATAACCCAAGAATATCATGATACCCCTAAAACATATTGAAAATCAATTCAAGAGCTAGATTACTGTGTGATGTTGGAACCATCATTATAGATAGCCATAACTTTCATGAAATAATCTTCGAATGTGCTCATTTGGAAGTTTAGACCCATAAATTTTTACCATTAAAAATATAGCATCATTCAACTATATATATCAATTACGGAGTATATCTTGTCTTAAATCTATCCAAAAAAAATCTTTGTTCTTTTTTCCTTTGTTCTTTTGTTCTTTTGCTTTATATGTTTCCACAATACAATCACCATGTCCGTGAAAGATGCAAAAGTATATTAACTATCATGACCTATAACTACATTTACATCATTTCAGTTTATAATTAAACATCCCATGTGCAACTACAAACATCCCTTTTCCTCAATTCACCAACTACAAACTTTCGTTTTCCATGTGTTTATGACAATAAAACATGCGACCAAACGTCCGTCGTACACTGATAGTACAAGCAAGAAACATGTATTACCCTTGAAGTCACAACTCACAACTCCAAATGCTCTATTGTTCAAGTCCTGAATTAGACTCGACCGACTAGACGAGGTCCTTTATCCACCTAGTCCACGTTCCTGTGCATGAGCACA
Organism: Artemisia argyi; assembly: GCA_030686995.1. NCBI lineage: Eukaryota > Viridiplantae > Streptophyta > Magnoliopsida > Asterales > Asteraceae > Artemisia > Artemisia argyi. Next base: position 271,099,164 of record CM060709.1, on the reverse strand, counting down.
TGTACGTGCGCATGGTGGTAATCGCTATTAAGTCTAACTACAGTTAATTACATAAGGGTTTGGTTGCGATTCAACAATGTTCTCCTACTTTGAGAAAATCAGATAGTTTTCTATTCATGTGAAAAGGATCAAAGATCATAAAATTTACATCACTACGTGTTATATGGATTCCATGATTGCTTGGGCCAAGAGAGGATTAGTTTATTGTTTTATATTTTACGTCTTAAACATCGTTTTCTATGGCCCTGCAAACAATGTAATTGATGTTTTGTACATGACTTAGGGGCGGCTCAAGCCTTATAAAAGCCTAATGCGAAATTCTCGTAATATTAGCTTTCCGATGCATTAGAAAAATATCCAACTAATAAATCAGAAACACTACGAGAATCTAGAAGTAGGGCCAAAGAACCGAACCATCACGAACAAGGCTTGTTCATTTTCGTTACTTTATGTTTAACCAAACAAACGAACTGATATGAACACTAAACGAACGAACATTTTGTTTCTTCACTGTTTGTTCGTTGAAAACTAATTTATTCCTGTATGTTCATTAAAAACTATTTATAAGTGATTTTTGAAACGTTTAATTTGTTTACGATATTGGGTAAAATTCATTATAATTTCTAGCATTAAATGATCTTAATCTATCATTTTTTTTGGTTACCTGGATTTCTGACTCAACATTTCGGTTACAATGAAAAAATGGACCTAGTTCGTTTTTCTAAAACCTCAAATGAAGACTTTGTCTTTTATAGTAACCTAAAAACTACTACATCCGTCCCATAAAAACTGTCCAGTTTGACTTTTCAAAGTCAAACTGGTTGAACTTTGACCTTATTTATTTTTGTAGTTATTATATAATACTTGATGTAAAATATATGAATATATTGAGTTTTAAGTGTATTTTTCAATGGTATAATTTTTCATCAAGTATTATATAACACATAAAAAATATTTAAGGTCAAAGTTGAACCAGTTTGACTCTGAAAAGTCAAACCGGACAGTTTTTATGGGACGGAGGGAGTATAAAAAAACTAACCAGATATCCCTAATACTTATAGCGGTATTACTAATTGAAGGCTTTAATATATCGTGACCTAAAGATCGATGATGCCAAGAAAATAATGTGACTGACTATATACGTAAAAGGCGTTTGAAAACCGGAAGCCTTAAATATATGGGTGCCTAAAGCGATTGTTTAATAGTTTTATCTTTCATCGTAGCGTAGACCTATATAAGACATTTATTAGAAAGGAAAATGGACCAAGGAAAAAGCAAAAAAAATAAAGCAAATGCTAATTTTTTTTTCTTGTATGAAATCATAATTCAACCTCCCTTTACATTTACGTACTTATCCCAACTTTGCTTCCTTTTTTGTGACTCAAACAACATCAATTTCTTCACAAATTTATAAACAAAGTATCACCCTTTTGATAACTCACTCCACAAACTTTGCCCCACAATGGTCCGAAAGTATTCACAAATAGCCTAGTCATATAAGCATTTTCACATTCATGTCTTGTGGTCTTTCTCTTTAAGTTTAGAAATAAAAAAAGGTCTAAAGACATACATATATAGCGAGACTGCGAGAAACCACACGCCAGTATCTCTTTTACATGCCCCAATGCACTCTTTGATCAACTTTTGACACTAGTGAGATATGATATATTATCCTATAACAAATGATGGTTCTCATTGGACGTATCCTGTTATATATATTTTATATCCTGTTATATATATTTTAGAGTAGGGATGCTAGCTAGAAGAATGTCGTGATGTGGTCCTCCCATACATATGGGCAAAGTAAATGTAGTTAGCACATGATTCAAGAATAGTTTTAAGTTTGTCGACACCATTAAGGAGGGAGAGAAGACATGAAAACATGCTTTAGCTTAAAGGTTAGCACTAAGAGTGGTCCCATAAACATCACTTTGTGAACCCTAATGTCCCTCTAATATTTTATATGTTTTACGCTCACTACATTGCTCCCTTTGTACCACAAAGATTCAAGAAAAGTTATGATGTAAAGATACCGACTAGGTTGGTTAAATCATCTATGCTGAATAAACCAAAGATTAGGAATTGGAGGGCCAAAGCCAATGAACACCTTGTGCTACCACTAAGCAATAAATAGAAGTATACGTAAAGACTAAAGAGGACAACATCACCACAGTTCTCTAGCTAAGCAATCTGAATCATCAACTATGGTTTACAATATGAGAAGGCACAATCTACACAAAATGTAGATCCTACGCAGGAACCAAATATCATACAGTATAATGTATAATGTAATGTAACAGTTATTTTGTATTTGTTAAAAGTTAGCTAGTTAGCTTTGACGTTTACACTTGACAATTCAATCCTCGTATATAATTGGCGAAATTCGTGCATAGCAACAGGTTTCATAATGGTGGATAATTATATTTGTGATATTTTGTTGAAGTGTTTTGTGTAACATAGGATAATTCAGCTAAAATAACAAATTTGAAAATGTATTAAAGAACGTGAAAAAACATTTAGCAAAAAATGAAAACAATTTTTTTAATCGTGTATCAATCCAGTAACATAAGGCAAGCAACATATGACAAATCTTTTTAAACATAAGTCAACTATTTTTCGTAAGATATTTAACAAAAAATTAAAATTTATAAATATTAAGATTCACAGATTAAGAATAAAATGGTATTTCGGGCATAACACATTTACTTACTTTTAAATTTTAGGAAAAAAATATTCTCTTGACAAAAATGCACCGCTGGTCCCTGAACTTTCCCAAAAACATCGCCTAGAACCCAAACAAGAAAAAATTGTCGTCAGGAGTCCAAAACCCAACTTTTAGTGGCCGATTGCGTCCCCTTGACCAGTTTGGCTTCTGTCAACGCACGTTTGTGTTATATTTTGAGGGGTGATGTGTGCTTTTTCACACATCCTTTTTAGACCAAAAATCAGACCAAATACTAACCAAATATGCCAAGAGAATGTATGTTTTTTGTATTTGTGTATGTGCAGATACGGATATGTGAAAAATGAACAAAAACAAAGAAAAACCGACAAAAACGAGCACGAGATTAGAAAAAGGTCAAAAGCCGGAGCCGGGGAAGCAAAATGATATAAGAAAACTCATAATTGCATAAGAAGTCCTTAGAGATTCATCAAAGTTCAAGTTCAGTCCCTGATCATAATTTGAAAAATATGGCAACTTCAGTACTTGCATTTTCAGAAATTGACAAAAGAGGTCCCTTGAAGAAATATTTGAAGAAAAATCAAACTTGGTCTTTCATATATCAAAGATTGTCAATTTAGGCCCTTGAAAGAAAGTTTTGAAAAATGGCAGCAAAGGTCCTTGAGATTTTAGAAAATACACCTTTGGTCCCTACATTTCACTAAACTTAAACCACTAATAAACCACACCGGACCCAATCTTTAAACTAGCCTATTCCTAATCCTATCCCAAGCCCAAGAACACAAAGCCCAACACCACCTTACCTTATACCCGGCCTGCTCCCTTAACCCGAAGTCAACCCCACCTCCCGGTCAAACCCAACCTTTAATAAAAACACCACAATCCCAATTCCCGCCCCCCCTTTTCATTATTTACCCAGAAATTGTTACTGTTCCCATGAACCCTAGAATCACCATTCATCAAATTTACCCAACTAAGTAATAATTACCCACTCATTGGAGTTTCTAGAAGAATGTCACGCATCAGAGCATGTAAAAAAGAATGACACGTGGTCCAATAGCATCACACACAGAGGATTAGTCACATCATTCATTCAATCTAAGGGTCAAGATTGATGGGAAACATCTGGAAGCGCATCTAAAGGCTGAGAGTGACTCAAACAAACACAAATATTGGTGTGGATCGCTGACATGGACTATCCAAGGAACTCATCACACGGCTATAAATACCACCCCTCTCCTTCATGTATCAGTGTGTAGGTTTTAAAAAGTAATTTTAGTTTTCTGTTTTAAATTTCAATTGTAATTTTCAAATTTAAGCTTTGTACTCAGTATTTCAGTTTTAATATAATCTCAGTTTTATCTCAATTTATTACTTGCAATATTATTATCTTTGTTACTGTTATTTACTTTTTATTAGTTTTAATTGATAGTAATTGTTAGTTTAAATTCATGTTTTATATCATTACTTTACCTCAAACCAAAAATATATAAAAGGAAAATATATATATATATATATATATATATATATATATATATATATATATATATATATATATATATATATATATATATATATATATATATATATATACTATTTCAATTTAGATTTAACTCATCTGAATTAAGTTTCAATTAGTTCATTTCTGTTGTTATAAGCTTCTAGTTACTGTTTCATCAAAAATTTCAAAATACACAAAAGTCAACTAAAGTCAAACCATTAGCTTATTGTAATAAGCCAGCTTATTTTGGGAGAAAAGGCAGCCAAGAAGGAGCCACTTGGCCTGTCATAGAGACAGGCAAGCTTAGTGAACCCCCTCTTTTCATGCTGAAGGGGATTTGAATTGTAAGCTTTCATTTATTTTTACTGTTGCATTAGTAGTATAGTTATAATTAGAACTGCTTATTAGCTTTAGTTTCTGCTTAATATATTTGTTTAGTTTCTTTGTTACTGATCTATCATAGTTACATATCTGTTTCATTTATCTGTCTCTATTTTGAATCTGTGTTACTGTTAGGCATTGCATATGAGATTTGTATTTCTGTGTTCATTTGGATTCATTGGTTCATTATTAACATTTAAGTTGAGGTTTGGACTGAGTTGGTATTGATTTGAGTAGAATTGAGTGAGTCATTAATTTAGACTGTCACATAACAAGGGTGTTTGGCACTAGCTGCATTAGGGAGCCCGAGGTGTTTCATTGTTATTGTTTTTGCATAGGTAGGTTACACTAAGGTAGCTTAAGCAAATCTGAGCATTAGATAGGTAGTCTAGGTGCAAAAGTCAATAATCAGTTCATTACTCAAATTAGTAATCAGTAATGTGATTTGTGAACCTGAGCTTTTGGATTCTGTTAGGATTGGAGTTCATTTAGGGTAATCTAATCTCAACTTAGCTTAAATTCACATCTAGGATACATTAGGATCAGTAGAAAATCAACTTAGTCAAACCTGTGGTGCAATCAAAAAGTCAAAAATAGTTTGAATTCAGTTTTTGGTCATAATTTTGAGATCCTTTTTTAGAGTTCATTTCTTATTGGAATTACCTAAAGTTTATTGTTTTAAGGATTTTGGCAGTAGGGGAAACTATTTCAAAAAGAAAACTAAGATTTGAACCTTGTTTGCTTATTTGAAAAGCCCTTGGAAGTTACCTGATCTGTTCATATCATCCCCTGCACCACCAGTGTTAGACAGAGTTTGGATCATTAATTAAGGGCTAAAATAGGTTTGGAAGTGTAAAACATAAGTTGTTTTGACATCTCAGTTGGTTAGTTGATTAATTGCCCCCACAAGTTCACATTCACTAGCTTATTTCAACTGCTTAAATTACTTAATATGTTGAGTGGTTTGGACTTATTTCTGTTTTCACTAGTAGGGCTGCAATCATCATTTGGTGGTTACTATCTGAGTATAATTGATCATCTAAGTCATTTTAAGTTTGTAGTTGCTATTTCCATTGGTTCTGAACCTTTTGCTTATTCTGAGTAACAATTGCTTATTTGATTATTGCTTTTTGAACCTGATTTGATCATTGTCTGAGTTTCTGAGTATATTTTGATCCAATTCCTATTCAAGCTTCTTAGAGTCAAAAAGTCAATTAGTCAAAGTTTGGTCAAACTGCTTATCAATAAGCACTTTGGTATAAGTTGTTTTCAATACAAGTGGTAGCTACAGTGTTTATGTTTCAATTTTTATATTTTTTCTAGCTTTAAAATATTATTTTAGATTTTCCCTGAATTTTTCATATTTTCCAAGTTAATTTGCTATTTTTCTTAATTAATTTTCATTTTTATTCAATTTTTGATACATTTTAATTACCAAAAATTTTAAAAATCAGAAAAATCCCAGAAAAATCCAAAAATATATTAGAAAATTATTTTTAGTTATTTTAGAAATTTATTTTGCATTTTCCCATTTATTTTGAATTTAATTTGCATTTTTATTTAGATTTAATAGTTTTTAATTCCCAAAAATTTCATAAAAAGCCAAAAAAATTAGTTTTTAGTTTTAAAATTACTTTTTAGTTATTTTATAATTTTCAAAATTTATTTTTCATTTTTCTCACTTTATTTGCATTTTCTTTTAATTTTTAATTAGTTTAATTAGTTTTTAATTCATAATAATTAAATAAAAAGTCAAAAAAATATTTTTCTTTTTCTTAAAATTTTCTTTTATCATTTTTAACTTTTGAAAATTATTTCCAAGTCCGTAGGAGTAGCGTAGCTTAAAATTCGCGTTTTATTTCGTACGTTAACGTTTAATTTCGCGTATTAGCTTACGTTTTCGATTTTTCGTTACGTTTTTGGTTGCCTTATTTGAAATACGTGCTTAAGTGATTATTTGTGCTTCATTTGTGATTTCATTAGTATAATTTCATTCAAATAACTTTTTACCACTTTCACGACACGTTTCACGAATCGGGAATTAAGAATTCCATTCATCCTTCACACGGACTACGACCTCGGGTTATCCGTATTTCTTTGCGGATCTCTTGAGTAATACTTATACTATATATATAACACGTCTCCTTGTTCCCACAAGCTTGCACACTAAGGGGCATAATAGTCCTTCCACGATTTAACTATACATCTAAACCGTAGTTAAGCCAACAAACGTTAGGGACGAATCATGAACTTGACTTTGCATGTTGACCGTCTTCCTTGATACACTTATTAATTTTGCGCGTGAACCAATAAACCCACCTACCAAACCCCTATATGCTATACCCACCATAATTACACAAACCCTTATGAAAAACAAAATCAAAACTCAAAAAACCTGATTTACTGAAAATAAAAATCGAAATCAAAACTCTAGTTTCCCAGAACTCACTAAACCAAATCAAATTCCAATAATACCATGGCTTTTGTACTGCTAGGTCTACAATCAGAATATAACATTAACAGTTTGTACTGCTAAGTCTACAATCAGAACTGCTGAAGATAACACTAACAGTACTAACTGAGTTAGTACTGCCAGTACAAATACTTTGTACTGCTTATGTGCTGAAGACAGAAGATGAAGACGTGTTTGAAGATAAATATAGAATATATTTCATGTATATCTTATACATTTAGATTGATACGAATATTGTATCTAGATAGTTATCTTGTATAGGACTCCTTGTGCTATAAAAGGAGGTCATAGGTTAGATGTTTAGTACGTATCTTTTGTTAAGCTTCAAGGTTGAAAACCCTAGTGATAAGTTAAGATTACTTGTATTATTATTAATAATATTGAAGCGTTTGGTTACATCTTTGTTCATACACAATTCACTGTTTCATTAGTTTACTGTTACATCAATTATACAAATCTTCTAAGTATCAAGTAGTAGATTCCGCATACTATTTGATATACACTCAAAGAATCTTCAACACATTGCTTGTGTGTTTAGATCCTCAGACATATTAAGTGCTTCCAACCAATATGTGGGAGGAATGTGTGCTTTAAAAAGGAGGGTGCATACAACATTATTAAGTATAAGAAGCATACATTCCGACTTTCCATTTTGTTGAGATGTCTTAGGACATGAGAAGCGAAACTGTATGCCATGCTTACGGAAAAGGTTATGGAAATGTTTGTTGTCAGATTCGCCCCCATGGTCACATTACAAAGCCTTAATGTCAACATTGAATTGGTTATTGTGTAACGGGAACATCCAAACGAAATGAGAAAAATGATCCAGAAAAATAACATTATATCTTATTCCACTGACACTCGGAACAAGGGAAGTCTACACATCCGAGTGTATAATGTCAAAAACAGATGCAACACTAGACTTAAAACTATAAAAGGGAAGCTTAACATGTTTACCCAACTGACATGCATGACATAGACTAGACGACTTTGACTTATTGCAAGAAATTAAATGACTTGACTCTAACTTCCAAATAACATTGTCAATAGGATGTTCGAGGCGTCGATGTCATGTGGAATGGCTAAAGGAAAGCAAAGCAAAGGGTGTGGATGGTGATGACTGATGGGCAACTGGGTAAAAATCGTCAATACTGTCACGACAGAGAAGTAACTTGCGACTCTGGTAGTCTTTTACAGAAAGCCAAATTCATCAAATTCAACAGAGACTTTATTGTCTTTGGTAAATTTACAATATGAATTAATGTTAGGTGTAACAGATATACTATGAAGGTAAACATGTTTATGAGGGGTATACAAAAACTATATCGCATGCCAGTTACGGTTATAGATTGACTATTGCCAACAATTATAAAGGGATAAATACTTTTATTACAAATAGTAGTGAGTGTACATGTGTTATCCGCTAGATGTGATGAAGCACCTGTGTCCATATGCCAAGCCGGGTCTTGAGATGTTATGGTTTGAAACACCCGTTGAAGCATATTGACTTGATCCGGGAAGTAAGTTGGAGCCTTATAAATATAATTCCCGGGAATAGTGTAAACAAATGACTGTTGAGCCTAATTAACAGTTAGAACATGGGTCTGTTGGATAGGAGGAGCTTGGGCCAAGTAGCCTGCGGAAGTTGGGTTGCAACTAGATATGGGAGAGTGGGCTGGTACTAGACTCGACCAGGGAGGGAAACGGTAGAGGTGCTGTTGGGTTAAGCCTAGTTTGAAGATATGCATACCTAACATTTGATGAAGCTTGCTGGACTGAGCCGGAAGGGTTAGATGTAGCGTCAACTATCAGTTTGAAGATATGCATATCGTTGGAAATACGTACTACGTTGCTCTAAAGGTCCTAAATAGATCATACGAGAAAAAGCTGGCATGTGAACTCTCGGTGCTATTGCTTATATTCTTCTGTGTTGAAGTTGAATTTTCTGGGCCCGCTCGAAGTCTGGCGTCTTTCGAGCCATCCTTGGCTGGCCCGAACTTTGAGGAAGCCCCATCGCCTTCTTTGTCATCCAATGTTGTTATTTCTTAAGAAGATAATTGATTCACTAGCTTTAAATAAGTCTCTTTAACCATTTTATAGAAAGGTTATGCACTCTTCATTTCATAAAAGTTGCAGCATTTGAGGTAACACATGATTCTTGAAAATCTTTTACTAATTCTCATATATTTGGAATACCCTGAGATACTAACAAAGTTAAGCAATATGGTAACTTGAAGTATGGCGGTGGCATATTGTTATCCAACAAATGTTATTGGCCATTTGACTATGTTGGTTGATGAGGCGAAAAATGAACCGTTTTTAGGGGGTCATTTAAGCCCGGAATTGAATTTATTTGATCAAATATTGCCCTAAATCGTTCCTTTTGTGATTTTAGGTACTTTGGGAGTGAATTCTGGAAAAGGAAGCATTTTGGACGTTTTTGGAGCATAAAAGTGAAGAAAACGGCAAAGACTTAATTTTCCATGCTGAGAACAGTACCTGACGGCATCAAGAAGAAAAATGTGACGGCGTCAGGAGTAAAATCCATGACGACCCAGAGAAAACCTGAAGGCGTCAAGAGAAGGGCGTCAAGAGTATTTTTGTTGACGGCCTGCATAAGGAGTACACATGACGGTGTCAAACCCAGATCTAGGCAGTCCGAGAAATTATTTGGCGGCGAGATGACGGCGTCAGAAATTTGTTCATGACGCCGTCACCCCACAAAATCTATATATACTTTTCTATTTTTCATTCATTAAGGGAGAAACTTGTGTGGAGAATTCTAGGGCCGAACCCTAATAACCCTAGGTCATTTTTTACAGTATTTTCAAGGGTTTTCACCCCTTGAAACCTTTCATGTTCAATTGAGATAAGTCTCCTTTTAATTCATTCAATATGTCTATGTGTTGTTTGAATATATCTTATGCTTGTCTTGATTTTAACAAGCTAGGCTAGATCTTTCATGTGTTTGCTTAGATGTAATGAAACCTAGATGTTAATTATAGGTTGATTGCTTGTTTATAGTTGTAATGGATGAATGATTTCAATGTTAGGCTTAAGAAAACTGGCAGATCTCCATTGTGTAACTTGCTTGAACGTCTTAAGAAACATGAACCGATGTGTACTAGGTTTTATTGGTTGTATTTAATGCATGTGCAAATTCTATTGATCCCATGTTAGGAGCTTCTTAGCCGGCTCGACATAGGAGTGAAGTAGGCGCTTATAGGATTGAGGAAGTAAGTACGCCACCCCATGAATGGTATTAAGGAATACAATCCGTCATCCACGCAACTGTAACAAGTAATTAACCTGTAAAAGATATCTAGGGAGTAGTGAAACCTAAGTAAACACAATTCTCCCATATATTACTCACACCACTAGTTTAATTTAGTTTTTTTTTCATTTTTAGTATTTTATTTTGATTGCATCTTTAGTAATTGGGTTAGTTGACTAGCAACTAATTCTGCCCACTCCTTCAAAACCGAGATTTTTACTTGCTTTTATAAAAACTAAAAAATACAAAAAGAATCATCCCTCATCTCTAGACCTAGTCTTTAGGTTTTCTAATCCTAGCGACACTATTCCTAGCTGAACGATCAATCCCCCGGTACTTGTCATTATACTATACTACATCGATCAGGTACACTGCCTGGTGGGGGTTGTAAGCTTCTTGAGATCCCTCGAGAGGTAAAGCCTGGTGCAATCCCTACGCATCAAGTTTTTGGCGCCGCAACCCGGGGAATAGTTATTGTCTAGGTTAGGATTTCTTTTTATTAGGTCTACTTGCTAGATTCCTTTCTAGTAAGATTTTATTTTTATTTTTAGGTTCTCTTTAGTCTATCTTATTTCTTCGTATTTTTGTTCGTAACTCTTCGCCATCCGACATCATGGACGATGGTAACATCTTTGAACCCATCATCCCACCACAACAAGACCACCTACAAAACCCACCACTAGCTAACCTACCTCTTAGGCCCCGAACCCTAGGAGAGTACTTCCGACCTAGCCACCAAGGCTGTCGAAACACTATTGAGCTCACCGGAGCCAATGTGTCTCCCTTGCGATTTGACACCATCCGGTTGGTGCAAAGCGGATGTGCATTCCATGTACTTCGTTTCGAAGATCCAAATCAACATCTCAAGGACTTCCTTAAAATCGTAGATTCCATAGACCTTGATGTTACAACTAGAGAGTCAACCCGATTACGCCTATTCCAATTCTCTCTACGTGATCAAGCTAGTCAATGTCTTGAACATTTCCCCGCGGGATCCATCACCTCATGGGATGATCTCACCACTCGCTTCCTTGCCCAATTCTTCCCACCGGGGAAGACTGCGATGCTCAGAAATGACATTTTGATGTTTGAACAACATCAGGGTGAAACTTTCTACGAAGTATGTGCTCGTTTCAAGGATCTCCTCCATAAAGTCCCTCATCATGGTATAAACCTTTGGTTATTAGTTTAGATTTTCTATGATCATGTCAACTATCACACTAAACGTACAATCGATAGGGCCGTGGGAGGTAGATTGCGCGATAAGGACGCCGAGGAGTCTTGGGCAATTATTGAAGAGCTTGCCGCCGATAATCAAGAGATATGGGAGTTTAATCATACTATAAAAGCGGCCATCAACGCAATCTCGACACCTGGAGGGACTAACCAAATCTCCGATGAACTCCTATGCAAACTTGAGGCAAAAGTTGACTATTTTGAGGAAAGGAAAAAGAGACCCTTAAGTCCTAGACGGGCTACTGTCAATTCTGTCTCGAAAATGACTTCAACGCCATTATCTGAGTCACCATCTAGAGAGAATGTTGAGACTTTTCAAAACTATGCCCCACCTTATTCCCCTCCCGAGAAACTTAGCCCGGAATTTAAAGCCAGAATGAGAGAATACATGGCAGCTCATTCAGATCGGCTTGCTAGATTCGAGGAAGCAGTTTATAAACAAAAAGAGGAGATGCAAGAGAAAATGAATGACATGATGAGCCTGATGGAAGAGTATGCCAACCAGAGAATCCCTGAAAGGATGTTACTAAGGAAAGAACGCGTCATCCCCACTACTCGATTTGTTAATTCCATCACAATTGTCCACACGGATAATGAGAAGGTAGAAACCCCTACTGAACAAACCGTAGAAGAGGCACCAAAATCCCAATCCTTAAGTTACTACCTGAAACGTGATATAAACGAAAACACTATAACAAATTGGATAAAGGGTGGCGGGCGTAACCAATCTTCCAAACAGGGTTCTGAGAAGAAGGAAGAGGGGAAAGATGAGTATGATACATTACCTGGAGGACCGATATTCGAGAAACTGTTGGTACAAAAAGTGGCTACTAAACAGATGGCGTGTGGGATACCGGCCAGCATCGGGAATTTGAAATATCTAAGTGCTTTCGCCGACCAAGAATCGGAAGTAAATCTTATGCCCTTAACTATCTACACCCAACTAACATCAAAAATGCCAGCCCCCACTCATGTTAGGCTGTCCTTCGCTGGACACTCTTACGTATACCCCCTAGGAATCGCAGAAGATGTGTTGGTCAACGTCGCAGGATTCATGTATCTTGTTGATTTTATGATCATTGATGATAAGGGAGATGGATGCATGCCAATAATCCTTGGGGCACCATTCCTCACCACCGCAAGAGCTGTCATTAAATATGAAAGTAGGAATATTGAGCTCAAATCAGGAAAAAGAAAGATCAGCTTCCCCATGACCCCACAATATGGGCAAGAGAGTTTGAGGGGGAGAAAGCTCAAAAGCAACATTGACACGTCACCTATTCATGTTCACGAGAAAATACTTGCATGGGAGGCAAGAATCAAAAGCTACAAGGAGGCTAAACATGAAAGAAGCGAAAGCAATGAAGTTCATGTGGAGTTCAAACACAGTCAACCAACAAGGAGCCATGTACCATTCGAGAAAGGGAACTCAGTACTCTTAAGACACTTGGAGACAACGATACCTCCCGATAAACCGAGTCCCTGGTGGTATGGGCCTTTCACAATTGAAAGCATAAGCCAAAATGGGATGGCTAACTTGAAAAGTAAAGTAGGAGGAGAGGTGATTGCAAGTATCGATAGATTGAGACACCACCACCACGATAGTAATGACCACAACTATATGGGGTACATCATCTCAAGGGATGAGGTCACGTAGTAAGCCATGACCTTGAGTCTAGCTACAAGACTCGTAAATAAAGAAAAGCGCTTCTTGGGAGGCAACCCATGTTTTGTGTGATTTTTATTTTTGTTTGTTTGTTATTTGCTTCCGTATGCATGCTTTATTTTTATTGTTGGTAGATCATGTTTCAAAACTAAAATAGTGAAAATACTTTACCTTGTTGTTTGGCCTAGTCTTAACTTCATCCAAAGGTATTTTTTGCAAAAAATAAGTGTAAGGGGAAACCCCAAATATGTTTTTAAAGAAACAAAACCGATCATGATTCTCCACAATATTAAGTGAACATGTATATTCGTATTTGTTAGAGTCAAATGCTTGTATCGAGTCATAATGATGTTTTGCAGGATTTTCCAGGAAGTAGGACGAAGTTTTTCCAGAAATTTTCCGGAAACTTAACATAAGAATTTCTGTAGGTCACTTCTGACGGCGTCAGGAAGAAATTCCTGACGGCGTCACGTGTAAAATTCTGGAAATTTTACCAGTTTTGTTTTTCTAACGGAGTCTTAAAGTTTTTGTTGAATCATTAGTTTTATAATCTCCAGGAAATCTGCAAACATCATTCCACAAGCATTATATCTTATTTTCTTTTCTAGGATTTGTTAGCATATGTAGATTGCCGCCGATTTTATGCGAGGTTGCCTTGTCTGTTTTCTCAGGTTTTACAGGTTACGTATGACAAGAAGATGATTTATATTCTGGAAGGGGAGCTTTGATTGTTCATTTTCTTGGAGGAAGATCTAACCTGGCCACCTTATTATCCATACCGAGCGAATCAGGGGAGTATTTGATTTCATTTGTTTTACTTATTTCACTTTTACATTCTTTACTTGAACATTGGGGACAATGTTCATCCTAAGTGTAAGGGGAGGGTAAAATAATGATACCTTACAGATACACTTTCGCTTGAGTTTGTTTGTTTGATGGTAGATGTGTAATAAACTATGAGAAATACTTGTTAGTGCAATTTTAGCGCCAAAGTTAAATTTTTTTACAACATTTAGGAGTGAAACTTTAGCCATAGCAAGCGTCTCATGGATAGGAGATTGTATGACTAGCACAAAATCGTACTATTCAGAAAAATTTTCCACCCAAATATGTGAGGTTCGCCTTTAGATTTGATAGGAAAAGCATTTACTATTAGTGCTTATGAGTGTACCGGTAAAATTTAGATTCTATAACTTGCGTTAGTGATGCATCCCAAGACCACTAGTGAGACTACATTCGTGTGGTAGGATTTACTACATGATAAGAGGCATTAAGATCACCCTTGTGTTAAACCCGTATCATAATTACTTGACCATTTAAGTCATATTACTTGGCTAGTTAAGTTAACTAATTTTTCCCACACCCTTAGCGTTGTACTCATTTTTAGTACACGAAACCCCTAGTACACCCCTCCGAGCCTATCTTTTCGTTTCTAACTTTAAGCATATTACTTAAAGGAAGAATTTGTTACACCCCACTTAAATGTACACCCAAATCGCCTTAGCCTTCCGTGTATGCACTCATCTTTAGTGCATTATTGTTATTTGTTAAACCCTTAGTTAATTATCCAATTGATTACATGGTTGCTAAGTCGAGTCATATCCTTGTACATATTGTTTTGGGACGATTGGGACTCATGGGTAAAGTACTTATTTTATGAAGTAATGGGGAAGAACATCATATTATTACCCCCCCATATGTATGTTAATCTTAAAAGTACTCCAAGTGTTTTGATTTTCTTAATTCGAGTCATTAGATTAGTTTATTGTAAAGTATGTAAAGATTCAAGTGTAAGGGGAATTTTCATTACATATGATGTATTATTTTGGATGGTAGGGTAAGAGTGTATTCAAAAAAAAAAAAAAAAAAGAAAAAATCAAAAAATTAAGAAAAAGAAAGAAAAAAAATAGAAAAAGAAAAGAAAAAAAAACATACGGATTACCATCCCTTTTCATTCTATGTTCATTTTATGTTTCTTTTATTTTTGATTTATTAGCTTAAGTCGAGTCTAGTCTTGGCTTAGCAACGCCATATTGTACATGTAATTAACCAAGATTGTTAACTCGCCACCAGTAAAGACTGCCTATATCCAACAAAACCGTGTATTCCATATCCCTACACCTAACGTTACAACCCTTTAAAAGACCTCTTTGATAGTTTATCCTAGGTGCTTACGCCATGTGGTGGAGGTTTGATCCTTTCCTAAGCCTATGGTAATCTATTTTGCTATGACAGGTAGTGAGAGATGTTTTCCATTTCCATATTGTGATATATACTTTATTACACCCGAGAGATGTGAGTATCCAAACACTATTTGTGAGGTGCTAGTATATGACCTCCGTGCTTGTCTTTGATCTTTAGTGGAACGATTATTTGTTGTAATTACTTTTATATTAGTGTTAAATGACCCCTAACTTGTATTTTGACTAGAATAAAAGCGCATTTGCTTGAGGACAAGCAAATCTCAAGTGTAAGGCTATATGATGAGGCGAAAAATGAACTGTTTTTAGGGGGTCATTTAAGCCCGGAATTGAATTTATTTGATCAAATATTGCCCTAAATCGTTCCTTTTGTGATTTTAGGTACTTTGGGAGTGAATTCTGGAAAAGGAAGCATTTTGGACGTTTTTGGAGCATAAAAGTGAAGAAAACGGCAAAGACTTAATTTTCCATGCTGAGTACAGTACCTGACGGCGTCAAGAAGAAAAATGTGACGGCGTCAGGAGTAAAATCCATGACGACCCAGAGAAAACCTGAAGGCGTCAAGAGAAGGGCGTCAAGAGTATTTTTGGTGACAGCCTGCATAAGGAGTACACATGACGGCGTCAAACCCAGATCTAGGCAGTCCGAGAAATTATTTGGTGGCGAGATGATGGCGTCACAAATTTGTTCTTGACGCCGTCACCCCACAGAATCTATATATACTTTTCTATTTTTCATTCATTAAGGGAGAAACTTGTGTGGAGAATTCTAGGGCCGAACCCTAATAACCCTAGGTCGTTTTTTACAGTATTTTCAAGTGTTTTCACCCCTTGAAACCTTTCATGTTCAATTGAGATAAGTCTCCTTTTAATTCATTCAATATGTCTATGTGTTGTTTGAATATATCTTATGCTTGTCTTGATTTTAACATGCTAGGCTAGATCTTTCATGTGTTTGCTTAGATGTAATGAAACGTTGATATTAATTATAGGTTGATTGCTTGTTTATAATTGTAATGGATGAATGATTTCAATGTTAGGCTTAAGAAAACTGGCAGATCTCCATTGTGTAACTTGCTTGAACGTCTTAAGAAACATGAACCGATGTGTACTAGGTTTTATTGGTTGTATTTAATGCATGAGCAAATTCTAGTGATCCCATGTTAGGAGCTTCTTAGCCGGCTTGACATAGGATTGAAGTAGGCGCTTATAGGATTGGGGAAGTAAGTACGCCACCCCATGAATGGTATTAAGGAATACAATCCGTCATCCACGCAACTGTAACAAGTAATTAACCTATAAAAGATATCTAGGAAGTAGTGAAACCTAAGTAAACACAATTCTCCCATATATTGCTCACACCACTAGTTTAATTTAGTTTATTTTCATTTTTAGTATTTTATTTTGATTGCATCTTTAGTAATTGGGTTAGTTGACTAGCAACTAATTCCACCAACTCCTTCAAAACCGAGATTTTTACTTGCTTTTATAAAAACTAAAAAATATAAAAAGAATCATCCCTCATCTCTAGACCTAGTCTTTAGGTTTTCTAATCCTAGCGACACTATCCTAGCTGAACGATCAAACCCCCGGTACTTGTCATTATACTATACTACACCGATCAGGTACACTGCCTGGTGGGGGTTGTAAGCTTCTCGAGATCCCTCGAGAGGTAAAGCCTGGTGCAATCCCTACGCATCATTGGTAATTAATGAGGATCTGGTTATTATGTTAACTAGAGTGTGGCACATATATTGTTTTCCGGCAAAAGTTTCTTTTTCTATATGTATGTTCATGGAAATGAAACTTGGTTATGTATATTTTTGTTAATGCTTTATGCTATTTGTAATTTGTTAGAAGTTAGAAGGTACTCACATTTGTATTCACTTTAGACTATTCTCGATCCTTATCATTCTAATTTCGTTAGTTCTAGAGGGCAATGTGACTGAAGTCAAGCCTATGAATAACAAAACCTATTTAGAAGCATATTCCGACAAGATGAAAGTACACGACGTTGATATGTTTGCTTTTTGTTTAGTGCAAGAAAATAAGTATATGTGCTACCAAGATGAACCATAACAAGTCGTGCTAACAGGTGACGTTACATTTGCTTGAATGTAACCAATAGTTAAGATCTTCATGTAAAATATATAAAATGGGCAAGATCTTCATGTAAAAAATTATTTCATATTATGTTTCACATCTAAATTGTTTTCACATCTGTCAGTGTATGTATCACCACGACTTGGTGATATATGAAGAACCTTGTTGAATCCGTATGTTTACACAAGTAATTGTAGGACCTTAGATGTATCAACTCTATCACTAATAAGGGACGTATGGATTGGTGGCAAGAGAGAAGTATGTGTATTTCTAGAGAGAGAAAGTAGTAAGATGAAGAGAGAATATTATTGATAAAAACACACACTTACACACTCAAGCACACACCTCAAATGACTCATTTGAGGTGTATTTATACATAAAACATGTTGCCCTAAAAGGCTTTCTATGGGCTTGGGCTTAGACTTGGTTTACATAAACATAAAAGGCTTAAGTAACATAAAACTTAACATATTAGATTGACAAACTCCATAGCCCAATCTCTATTACTACCACACGACATACAAAGTTACAAATATGAGAATGACCATCACTTCTTTTTATATTTCTTTAATGCTAACAATCTCCCCCTATGGGGTGGTCATTCGAATGATGCTCCACGTGATTAGGTCTTCTATGTTCTTTGTCTTGAAATTTGTGTGTCGTTGTAGAATAGTCTTTAGTCTTTGTTCCTTCATGCTTTGTTATCTTTGATAACTGACTTTTCATCTTTCTATGTCTGCCTTTCGACACTTCTTAGTTTCTGGAGGTTGTATGCTTTTCCAACATGCTCATACGTCTTTAGTCTTTGTGATACATACATTTGTTGTTCTCTTTCTTTCACTTTGATCTTTGTCTCTTTACTTTGCAGATCCACTTTGTATCGTAGAATCTTTCTCTGAACTTTGCTATGCCTTGATCTTTGTGAGAACATTCATTGACTTTGAGATGTATGTATGAGCATGTGGAAACTGGTGTCATGGTGGTGGTTGGTACCTGCATGAAAACAGTTAGCAATAATACATCCGGTACTTACAGGTTTGGAATTAGAGATTGTTAACAACATAGTGTGAAAACTCTCTCTAATCCTAGCCAAGGCAGTTCCTGAATCAGATACCCCCAGAAGGGCTTACAAGATCCACCGAAGTACATCAATGATTCAGGTGAGTCGCTGGAGATCACCCCACGACTGTAGACCGTTTTGGAACAAGTAACCATCATGATAGATAAGGCAACATCCGAAGATCTCCTGAAGACTCTTATACACCTTGTGTTCTTTTTGGCGAACACTAGTGTGTGCATTTGGAAGTGTATCCTAAGATATATTTAGATGAATCTCATGGCTCTAGACTCGATTAAGTGCATTTTGATTTTTTGTCGTCGGAAGCATGGAGCAGAGGCCTCCTTTTCAATATCAACACATCTCGGAGTGAGAGGTCAATAGGTTATGCAAGATTCTCCATGAGAAATGAAACAAGTATCTTTTAAGAGATACCTGAGTGGCTAGGAGGTTAGTGCAGTGCGGCACTGGGTCCATGACGTCTTGTCTTCAATACCGGTGTCACCTTAGTAACAACCGATATCATATGAATTGAACCCGGTTTCTGCCCTAAGGTTGAACATTTGGAGGGCTATTTCTTTTCACCATTTCATTAACTTTTCTTTTTAATTCTTCAACCCCTTCTTTCTCCTTTCATTTCTTTACTCCTTTTTTCAATCATACCTAAGGACTTCTAATTCTAATCTATTGGAATTGTCCTTGGGCAGATCCCTCCGGCTCCGGCGGATCATTGGGCATAAACCTAACCATAATCACCTTATTACTTCATGATTGTCCTAGGTTGGTTGATCATATGCCATAAAACCTTTTTGTGAAAATCTCTCAAAGTGTTTATGATTATAAAACATACTTTTTTGTTAACACTTCGAGAGTTTTGCTTTTACAGAAGTACTCCCCCTTCACATGTGCTTATACGATTTAAAGATAAATTTGCACATGTTGGGTAGAGTTCGCACTTTTTGACTTGATTGATTTTCAGTTAACAAGACCGATTCAAGACATGCTTACATCACTAGATAGACTAGCTTGAAATTATTACCCGTCCTGGTCAAGTTCAAAGAAAGTCTCTCGAGATGGTACATACTACTTAGACAAGTCCTATTCGAGACACGCTTACATCACTAGTCGGACTAGCTTGAAGTTATTACCCGTCCAGAACAAGTCTTTTCGATTCATGACATTTAAGCTTCATCAATTCATTGGTAATATCTGAGTCGAGCACTTTTGAGATTCAAGACGATCACATTTTAATCACATTTCTCCCCCCTCAAAAATAACATATCCATGGTATTTTTGATACCGATTGATTAAAACCTTTGTTTTTGGATAGTTTATGGGTGAAACGGATGTTTGTTATTTTCGTATTAGTTTCTTTTAAGCATTACCTTTTTAGAACATCTTTTGATTACTCCCCCTTAAAAGTAGAACATTTTGAGTAATTTAAGCTTTTAAGGATTTGAGGGAAAAATATCTTGAGCAAAAATTTTGAAAACCTTTTGAAACATTGATTAAGAAGACACTGATAATCTTTTTGTGAGAAGTCTTCTTTTTCATTGAGGATTGTCGCAACAAAATTTACAACAGGGTCCTTTCTTTGAAAATTGCGGGTAATGCACTGTTATGTGCACATAAGAAATTATGTTTTTAGGATAAGTGCTCGAAAAATATTTAAAACATTTGTTTTGATTTAAGCACTTTCCTTTCTTTGAAGAACGAGTCATTAGCTGAAATACTAAGAAGTCATCATGAGATTAGATTAGACAACAACCTTTGGGACCCATTTAAGCACGACCCTAATGGGGTTACCATATTTTGAAATCCATTTGTAAGTTGTGTCTATCCGAGACAAAGATGTTGAATTCCAACGAGGACTGAAAACCGGTGTTTCATTTTGAAATAAAGCTCATGGAATCAACGGTGATTTAAAACCATGTTTCTTTTGAAAGCTGTTTAAGAAACTCGATATCTCTCTTGGAGTTTTAAAACTTGAAGAAGAAGTTTTCCATCCATTGTTGAAACTCGGCGTTTCATTTCAAAAATTTATTTTTGAGATGAATGGAAACCTTCCAGAATTTTGTTTTTTCAAAGCAGAGCCATTTTTTTGTTGTAGCGGAAGCATTTCAGAGTAAGAACATTTCAAATGTTTTGAACGGCTTTGCTTTGGTTTCCATACTGGCTTTACTGGAGTAAATCGAGAGTATGGAGTTTAAAAAACTTGATTATTTTCATTGAGAGCACTTGTAGTTAACACCTTTTGAGGTGTAAATGTTTCAGAAAAATTAGGTCTCTTTGAAAACTTCCTTCCTTTTTGCAAAGAATAGGTAGTAAACTGAGAAACCCTTTTTGAAAATGGTTTTGAAGATTCACCCATGTAAACCTTCTCTAAAACACTTACTTGTGGTTTAGACTCGTTTGAAACTTGAGATTTTCCTTTTGACCGGTTAATAACATCAAACTTTGCTTTCAATGCATTGTATGAAGTTCTCAAATCATTGTATTCTTTTTTAAGAGAAAGATGATCTGATGATGCAAGTTTTTCATGTAAAGAAGCATTTTGATTTTCAAGATGTGTGATGAGTGTGTAAATACTCATCATTTTTATCGTATCTGAACTGCCAAAACATACAAAAACACTCAAAAACACATCAAAATACAGAAATTATTCCAAAAGTGTGTTTTATATGTTGTAGATGCAAAATGTTTAAAAACAAATGAAAAATGAACAAAGTTTGCACAATTGGCAGTTTCAGTCCCTCAGGTTTCAAAAAATTGACAAAACTAGTCCCTGGAAGTTTAAAACGAAAGAAAAGTCAACCCAAAGGCATGGAAAAGTCAAAAATTATGAAAAAACGATCCTTGGGTAAAAAGTTTGAGAAAATTACATGTTTGGTCCCTGTACTTTGCAATTTGGCAAAAATGGTCCCTGCAGTTTGGAAAATTACACAAATGGTCCCTGGGGTTCTGATATATAAAAATTATCAAAAATTGCCCTTGTACTATTCACATGTGTCAAAAATAGTCCTTGTTGCAACTTTGTAACATTGGTAGTTTTGGTGCTCAAAGTTTCAGCAGTTTGCAATTTCAGTCCCTGGAAAATTTAAATTGTAAATTTATGTGAAAGGTCATTGTGGAATTATAACTTGGCATAATTGGTCCTTGATACAAACTTTGGGAAAGTTCCAAATCAGATCCCTCATGTTTCGGATGTTTACATTTTTAGTCCTTGTGAGTCAATAAACCAAACGGACCAAATTCTACCCTAAAATCCAAATAACTAATAAATCCCAACACCCTTTTGTGATCCACACAGCCCACTCCAATACCCTAGCCCAACACCCACACATCCCACGCCAATACCCCGTCCATTTTAATACTCCCTCCACCTTTGACCTCTGTCAACCATCACATCCACCTCAGCCTACATCCTAGCCTGCAACTTCCCCCCAACACAATCATCACAAACCCAACCTCACCCCTCTGCTACACTCAACCCTCCCCCTTGCATCACCTTCCAAAAGCTACCCTCCAAAAATGCATCCCTGGCTTCAATTATTCAAAGAAACAGCCAAAAATCATTTGGGCGCCAAAAAACTTTCAAAGGCCAAGATTGATTCATTTGATCCAATGGTTCAAGAGCAGAGCTGGGAAGAGTCCAAGGCTCCCAAACCCTAGTTTCTGAGTATAAAAGGAAGAAAAGGAGCTTTGGAGCAGTTTGGTTAGGTTTTAGAGTAGTTTTTAGCTCATTTTAAATTTATGTCCAATTAGTTGCACCCTGTAATTTCCTTTCAAACTTAGTATTGTAATCTGTTTCATTTGAATAAAGTAAGTTTTTAGTTCATACAATTCCAATTTTAATTCAAGTTTCAGTTTTCCTCAAAAATACAAAAAAGAAAATAAAAAAAGAAATAAATGGAAATAAGCTAAAAATAAAAGAAGCAGAGAAGATAAGGTGAATGATCTGGTTTAGTGCTCAGGGGAGTATTAGGGGTCACAGATGGTTCATGGTTCTTGATTTTTAGCTTGGATGCAATTTGTAAGGAAAATTCTCAATTTTTACAATACATCTGTATATTAGTTATATGCTATTTACTAAGGTTCTTACATGTTTAATTAATGTCAGCAAGTGATTTTATGGTGTTAGATTGTATGCTTGTTCACTAGATTCCATTTTGCTAAATTTTTCTCTTTTAACTGCCAAAATAGCTTGATAGTAATTCATAAGCAATTATGGTTAATATTGATGTTTTTGTGGTTCAGTTATCTTACAAAATCATATTAAGTTCTTAAGATTCAGTCTCATGGTTCAGAACATGCATTTGTTTTGAAAATTACAAATAACAGTTTTTAATGGGGTGTTTGGAAGAAGCCTTTGTGCTGAGTTGTAGTTATTACAATAGGTTAAGTCTTCATTGATCATCATCCTTAGGCCTAATCTACTGCAATGCAACATTTGGTTTGGGCATATTCATAGAAAAAGTCAAATTTAGCTTGTGAGTCCACTGGCTCAGTCATTGCTAGCAGTTAAGTCCTAACGAGCATCAAATATGTTTCATAGTTATTGATATAGCTTATTTCAGTCAAAATATAGCTTATTACTATCATATTAGTCAGTCTAGAACCATTAGAAATTCAATTTAGTCAACATTGCATGAAAATCAAAAAGTCAAAAAGTTCATAGCTGAGAAGTTGAGACAGATTTCTAAAGCTCCTATAGGGTTCAATTTTGGTTGAAAACAGTTAAGATTTAATGTTTTGTGAACTTTGGTAGCCTGTTTATCTGGAACAAAAACAAAGTTGAGATTTGAAGGTCATTTAGTAATTAAAATTTAAATCCAAAATGAGCTGTTTGGCCTAATACATCCCTTGCACCACTGTACTGAGTCAAGTTCATAGGCTCCTTGTAAGCTTATCTGGGGGTTTTAGTTTTTGTAATCTAACTTTTTGGAAGGCTCAGTTGCCAAATTCAAAGTTTCCAAGCTCATTCTGGGTTAGTGAGCTTATTTGATAAGCTTACCCATGCCTGCAAGTTTCCCCCTAGGTCTGCTTGCTGTTTAGGGTACCTGGGATTGCTCATGGCTGCTTAATTGTGCTTCTTATTCTGCTTTTCTATTTGTGTATGCTTAATCTAAGTACTTTTCATCTGTTCATGGTTTATTTAGTTCTTTGGTTCAGATGGTTAAAGCTTATTGATAGCTTATGCCAAGTCTGCCCTGCACCCCAGCTCTCACTCTCACTCACCCATTTTCATAAGTCTTTTCCTAGCTTATTAGTAAGACCCAGGGCTTGGGCCTCAGCTTTTTGAAAAGCCCTTCTAGGTGGCTTTTGATATCAAGTCTCAGCTTGGTCCTTTGAGCACACCTGTGGGCCCCACAATGGGCTGAAGTTGGCCTGTTGAGGCCTGTATGGGTTGTGGAAATTGGGTTTGCTTATTTGGCTTATCAAGCCTATTCAGTGAGCTTATCTAGTTTTATCAGCTTCTTTCCAGTGCATGTAACTTGTTTAAGCTTATTCTAGTCTTTGTTGTTTTTGTTTAAAGCTTATTCCCTAGCTTGTTCTATCACAAATCCAAGTTAAGCTCAACTGTTGGTAATATAAGCTTGCACAAGGCTCATTTCTGAGTTGTAGGAAAGTTGTCTTTGCAAAAGTTACCTATTTTTAGTTATTTATTAGTTTTGAAAAAAGAAAAATCCAAAAAACCAAATTTAATTTTTAGTGATAGCTTCTATTTAACATAATTTAGATTTTTAATTTTACTTTTTAATTTTTTGTCAAGTGTTTATATGTTTTTATTTTTTTATTAAATTCCTAGTATATTAAAGTATTTGTAGGAATTTTTTCAGATTTTTATCCTTCCATTTAGTATTTATTATAATTAGTATTAGTTTATTAATAATTAAGTAGTATTAGTTAATTAAATAGGTTTATTAATTTTTATTTGACGACAGTACTTTTTTATATTTTTTCTAGGTTTTATATATCATAAAATAATTTTAGGAAATTTTTCATAATTTTCACTATTCATTTTCTATTTTTCTTAATTTTAATTAGTTTAAAGTAATTAATAAATAGTAATTAATTAATAATAAATAGAGATAAAGTAGGAAAAATATATTTTTAGTTTTAAAATTACTTTTATATTACTTTAGAATTTTTAGAATTAAATTTTCATTTTTCTAGCTTAATTTCATAATTAGTGTAATTTAAATATTATTAATTAGTAATTAATTAAATAGTGTAAAAATTATTTTTCTTTTTCTAAAAATTTTCTTTTATCATTAGGATTGTAAAAATGTAATTTTCATATCCATAGGTATTTTATTTTTATAAAACTCGCGTTTTATTTCGTACGTCTACGTAATTTTAAATTCAAACGCGCGGTTTTAGACTTAGCTTACGTTTTTAGTATATCTGATCATCAGTAATTGTTTGTATAGTGTTTCTAAGTTATTTTCATTTCCTCGTATCTTAGTGTAATCATCACAACTCTCTTATACCCTTTCCCGTCCAAATTCACCCGATCACGAACCCGTTTTGATTACAATCCACACCTCGTCGGGACATAACGACCCGGGGAAACACTATACTTCCACGGAGAATTGGTTTAAGCTGTTTGACCATTATAGTTGACCATTCAAAAGTGGTTAACCAATTAATCTGACGGTTTAGCATCAATCAAAATTTTGGCGCCGCTGCCAGGGAGGTCGTGCGCGTTATTCTAAACGGTTTTACAGATTAGTGAATCTGGATATACACTCATTGTATATTTACCATCCTTTGTTCATATTTTCTTATTATAAAAACAAAACTGTTCCTGAAAACTTTGTAAAATTAGTTTTCAACGAACACAAAAACCCAAAAACATTTTCTTTCCTATTTGTACAAAATGTCTTTCCAAAAACCCAAAAATATTCATCTTTACCCTCCTACCCTTTTAATTCTTCATTTCTTACCCTCCCAAACCTTTTGATTCTTTCTATGTCTCATCCACACTTTCTGGTTTGCCAGTGGTGTGGTAGTTCTTATAATGGTGGTGATTGCCCCGGTTGTGGCATGGTAGGGTCAGGAAACGGGTCTGTCTATAACCAAGATCCCTATTCCTACCATGACACGACTGATTTATTCCACCAGCTACCACACCATGATTCTCAGCAGTTTTACTGTTGTGAGTACTGTGGTGGTTCACACTACAGTTCTGATTGTCAATCGAGAAACACGCTTGTCTATGAGCAGTTTCCCGATAACAATTATGACTCTAGCACATACGACTCACAGCCTCAACAGTTTTACTGTTGTGATTGCTGTGGAGGTCCACACTTCAGCTCAGATTGTCAAACGGGTAATCCATATCCTTGTGACAATTTTGACACACCTTATTACGACCAACCTCCACAGTACGATATGAATCAAGCACTTCTTCCAGAAATGCAAAATATGATGAAAATCGTTGATGAGCTTAAGGGTTTAGTTAAAGACTTTGCCCAAAGACATACTCATCAAAAATCCATGGAAGAATTGCTTGCTGAAGAGCAGGCTGCTAGAATAAATTCCCAAGATGCATATGAAAAATCTGTGAGGGAATCCATTGCAAAAGAAAAAGCAGCCAAATCTAGCTCTTTGTTCCGTTTTATTCCTGATGACAGTGATGATGAGGATACACTTGACATCCTTGAATTTTATAAAACTTCATCAAGTTCATCAGTTGATACCCCAGCAGTTGAGATTCCATCTCAAACAACTGCTATCACACCCGAGGTTCCCACTCACTCTTTACTCATGGGGGACGAGCATCTTGACACTGTTCCTATAAAGGAATCGGACGAATTCATAAAGTCTAGTGTTGAGAACCTTGTCCCAATCCCAGGAGAGTCACAGGGAACTCTTGAGCATATGTGTGATATTCCTTCCCCTCTTGAGTGTTCAAACGATCATTTTGAGACTTTCTCAGATTTTAATGATGATTGTACATCTCATGGAGACATTCAGTATATTAAGGCATCACTCCCTCAGTCTGATGTTGATCCTCTTCTTGAGGAGTTCGTTGATGAACTTACTCACATCAATCCACTTTCCTTGGAAAGTGATGATGGTCTCCTCGACTTTGAAGCCGATCTTGGAGAAATTGAAAGTCTCCTATATCATGATCCACCACTCACTTCTTATCCCACCAGTCCACAAGAGAATGTTAATCTCTTTGTTCCCGAAACTTTCAATACTACTCTCACCAATCCTCTATTTGAATTCAAATCTGAATTCACTTTGATTTATGATAATCCATTCTTTGATATTCAGAACGAGGATTGTGATGAGTCCACAATGGAACATGAGTTCACAAATTCACATCTTGTGAATAATTCTCTTCATGAGGAGTTCTCCGGTGAACTCACTCATCATATCATGACTCCTCCGGAGTTTGATAGCCCGGGGGGAGATGCTCTCAATTATGAGAATTTGCAAATTCCCACCCACCCTCCCGGGTTGTTTACGAGCTTACCCTTTGAAATCCAAACTCAGGCTATTGAGCCTCCTCTCGAGGAAGAAGATCAAATTATGATTTTCATCATGATTTTCTTCCTTTTCTTCACCTATAAGGTGACTTCTTCTCTTATTCACTCTTTCAGGAATGAAGACACTATCTTTGATCCCGGCATTTTCATGTATCATTATCTTGAGCCGGATACTTATCTCATCGGTGTGGAACTTTCACGTGCTTCAGATGTTTGTCCAAACATCTTGAATGAAAGTCCGATTGAGATTGTTTCTTCCACATCATGCTTCCCCAAGGACAAATGAATTCGGGGTCGAGTCAAGCTAGCGACTCGGTAAACAAAAACAGTAGCATTCTTATAGGGTTTTCACCCTAAGTGTGGGGGAGTCCCCCATGCTATGGTTACAAATGAAGTGAAAATACAAAATGGTGTTTTCCACGCTTAGCTTGTAATGTTGCCCTTTTACGTTCAAAATGTCGGCATAATAGCCGGGATTTTGAATATTGAAGACAATATTCATGCTAAGTGTGGGGGGGTATTTCGCTATTCTAGCGAATTTTATCACATTTTACTATATAATACCCCCGTTTTAGCCAAAATTTCAAAAAATTTTAAAAATTTTTCACTGGTGCTTCAAAATTTTTGTGGTAATCAGTCCGCCTTGTCTAACCGACAAAAGGGATTGGCTAGTCCAGGAGCAAACGGCTCTTGGTAAAGACATCTCAAATCCGTTTACGGCTTGCAATTTGCCCAAAATTGTATGGTTCCTCAACTCCCCATCATCCTCAAAAGCTAATGAGTTGGCTAGCCCGCAAGATTATGGCTTGTGGTAAAGGCCGTGGAAAATCCATAATTGGTAATCAGCTCACCAAGATGTTGACTATTCCATCAAGAGCTGGCAAGTCCAGGAGCAAACGGCTCTTGGTAAAGACTAATCAAATCCGTTGACAGCTGGTGGTTTGCTCAAAATCACACGGTTATCAGGTGTGCCACAGTTCTTACACCTGGCTACTCCAGAAGTAATGGCTTTTGGTAAAGAGTTTCAAATCCATTAAGTTTTTCTCAAAAGATTGCTAGGGACTAGCAATAGTTTAGTGTGGGGGATTGATGAGTGTGTAAATACTCATCATTTTTATCGTATCTGAACTGCCAAAACATACAAAAACACTCAAAACCACATCAAAATACAGAAATTATTCCAAAAGTGTGTTTTATATGTTGTAGATGCAAAATGTTTAAAAACAAATGAAAAACGAACAAAGTTTGCACAATTGGCAGTTTCAGTCCACCAGGTTTCAAAAAATTGACAAAACTACTCCCTGGAAGTTTAAAACGAAAGAAAAGTCAACCCAAGGCATGGAAAAGTCAAAAATTATGAAAAAACGATCCTTGGGTAAAAAGTTTGAGAAAATTACATGTTTGGTCCCTGTACTTTCCAATTTGGCAAAAATGGTCCCTGCAGTTTGGAAAATTACACAAATGGTCCCTGGGGTTCTGAAATATAAAAATTATCAAAAATTGCCCTTGTACTATTCACATGTGTCAAAAATAGTCCTTGTTGCAACTTTGTAACATTGGCAGTTTTGGTGCTCAAAGTTTCAGCAGTTTGTAATTTCAGTCCCTGGAAAATTTAAATTGTAAATTTATGTGAAAGGTCCTTGTGGAATTATAACTTGGCATAATTGGTCCTTGATACAAACTTTGGGAAAGTTCCAAATCAGATCCCTCATGTTTCAAATATTTACATTTTTAGTCCTTGTGAGTCAATAAACCAAACGGACCAAATTCTACCCTAAAATCCAAATAACTAATAAATCCCAACACCCTTTTGTGATCCACACAGCCCACTCCAATACCCTAGCCCAACACCCACACAGCCCACACCAATACCCCGTCCATTTTAATACTCCCTCCACCTTTGACCTCGGTCAACCATCACCATCCACCTCAGCCTACATCCTAGCCTGCAACTTTCCCCCAACACAATCATCACAAACCCAACCTCACCCCTCTGCTACACTCAACCCTCCCCCTTGCATCACCTTCCAAAAGCTACCCTCCAAAAATGCATCCCTGGCTTCAATTATTCGAAGAAACAGCCAAAAATCATTTGGGCGCCAAAAAACTTTCAAAGGCCAAGATTGATTCATTTGATCCAATGGTTCAAGAGCAGAGCTGGGAAGAGTCCAAGGCTCCCAAACCCTAGTTTCTGAGTATAAAAGGAAGAAGAGGAGCTTTGGAGCAGTTTGGTTAGGTTTTAGAGTAGTTTTTAGCTCATTTTAAATTTATGTCCAATTAGTTGCACCCTGTAATTTCCTTTCAAACTTAGTATTGTAATCTGTTTCATTTGAATAAAGTAAGTTTTTAGTTCATACAATTCCAATTTAATTCAAGTTTCAGTTTTCCTCAAAAATACAAAAAAGAAAATAAAATAAGAAATAAATGGAAATAAGCTAAAAATAAAAGAAGCAGAGAAGATAAGGTGAATGATCTGGTTTAGTGCTCAGGGGAGTATTAAGGGTCACAGATGGTTCATGGTTCTTGATTTTTAGCTTGGATGCAATTTGTAAGGAAAATTCTCAATTTTTACAATACATCTATATATTAGTTATATGCTATTTACTAAGGTTCTTACATGTTTAATTAATGTCAGTAAGTGATTTTATGGTGTTAGATTGTATGCTTGTTCACTAGATTCCATTTTGCTAAATTTTTCTCTTTTAACTGCCAAAATAGCTTGATAGTAATTCATAAGCAATTATGGTTAATATTGATGTTTTTGTGGTTCAGTTATCTTACAAAATCATATTAAGTTCTTAAGATTCAGTCTCATGGTTCAGAACATGCATTTGTTTTGAAAATTACAAATAACAGTTTTTAATGGGGTGTTTGGAAGAAGCCTTTGTGCTGAGTTGTAGTTATTACAATAGGTTAAGTCTTCATTGATCATCATCCTTAGGCCTAATCTACTGCAATGCAACATTTGGTTTGGGCATATTCATAGAAAAAGTCAAATTTAGCTTGTGAGTCCACTGGCTCAGTCATTGCTAGCAGTTAAGTCCTAACGAGCATCAAATATGTTTCATAGTTATTGATATAGCTTATTTCAGTCAAAATATAGCTTATTACTATCATATTAGTCAGTCTAGAACCATTAGAAATTCAATTTAGTCAACATTGCATGAAAATCAAAAAGTCAAAAAGTTCATAGCTGAGAAGTTGAGACAGATTTCTAAAGCTCCTATAGGGTTCAATTTTGGTTGAAAACAGTTAAGATTTGATGTTTTGTGAACTTTGGTAGCCTGTTTATCTGGAACAAAAACAAAGTTGAGATTTGAAGGTCATTTAGTAACTAAAATTTAAATCCAAAATGAGCTGTTTGGCCTGATACATCCCCTGCACCACTGTACTGAGTCAAGTTCATAGGCTCCTTGTAAGCTTATCTGGGGTTTTAGTTTTTGTAATCTAACTTTTTGGAAGGCTCAGTTGCCAAATTCAAAGTTTCCAAGCTCATTCTGGGTTAGTGAGCTTATTTGATAAGCTTACCCATGCCTGCAAGTTTCCCCCTAGGTCTGCTTGCTGTTTAGGGTACCTGGGATTGCTCATGGCTGCTTAATTGTGCTTCTTATTCTGCTTTTCTATTTGTTTATGCTTGATCTAAGTACTTTTCATCTGTTCATGGTTTATTTAGTTCTTTGGTTCAGATGGTTAAAGCTTATTGATAGCTTATGCCAAGTCTGCCCTGCACCCCAGCTCTCACTCTCACTTACCCATTTTCATAAGTCTTTTCCTAGCTTATTAGTAAGACCCAGGGCTTGGGCCTCAGCTTTTTGAAAAGCCCTTCTAGGTGGCTTTTGATATCAAGTCTCAGCTTGGTCCTTTGAGCACACCTGTGGGCCCCACAGTGGGCTGAAGTTGGCCTGTTGAGGCCTGTGTGGGTTGTGGAAATTGGGTTTGCTTATTTGGCTTATCAAGCCTATTCAGTGAGCTTATCTAGTTGTATCAGCTTCTTTCCAGTGCATGTAACTTGTTTAAGCTTATTCTAGTCTTTGTTGTTTTTGTTTATAGCTTATTCCCTAGCTTGTTCTATCACAAGTCCAAGTTAAGCTCAACTGTTGGTATTATAAGCTTGCACAAGGCTCATTTCTGAGTTGTAGGAAAGTTGTCTTTGCAAAATTTACCTATTTTTAGTTATTTATTAATTTTGAAAAAAGAAAAATCCAAAAAAACCAAATTTAATTTTTAGTGATAGCTTTTATTTAACATAATTTAGCTTTTTAATTTTACTTTTTAATTTTTTGTCAAGTGTTTATATGTTTTTATATTTTTATTAAATTCCTAGTATATTAAAGTATTTGTAGGAATTTTTTCAGATTTTTATCCTTCCATTTAGTATTTATTATAATTAGTATTAGTTTATTAATAATTAAGTAATATTAGTTAATTAAATAGGTTTATTAATTTTTATTTGACAACAGTACTTTTTTATATTTTTCCTAGGTTTTATATATCATAAAATAATTTTAGGAAATTTTTCATAATTTTCACTATTCATTTTCTATTTTTCTTAATTTTAATTAGTTTAAAGTAATTAATAAATAGTAATTAATTAATAATAAATAGAGATAAAGTAGGAAAAATATATTTTTAGTTTTAAAATTACTTTTATATTACTTTAGAATTTTTAGAATTAAATTTTCATTTTTCTAGCTTAATTTCATAATTAGTGTAATTTAAATATTATTAATTAGTAATTAATTAATAGTAATTAATTAAATAGTGTAAAAATTATTTTTCTTTTTTTAAAAAATTTCTTTTATCATTAGGATTGTAAAAATGTAATTTTCATATCCATAGGTATTTTATTTTTATAAAACTCGTGTTTTATTTCGTACGTCTACGTAATTTTAAATTCAAACGCGCGTTTTTAGACTTAGCTTACGTTTTTAGTATATCTGATCATCAGTAATTGTTTGTATAGTGTTTCTAAGTTATTTTCATTCCTCGTATCTTAGTGTAATCATCACAACTCTCTTATACCCTTTCCCGTCCAAATTCACCCGATCACGAACCCGTTTTGATTACAATCCACACCTCGTCGGGACATAACGACCCGGGGAAACACTATACTTCCACGGAGAATTGGTTTAAGCTGTTTGACCATTATAGTTGACCATTTACAAGTGGTTGACCAATAAATCTGACGGTTTAGCACCAATCAATGTGCAAAATATTTTTCATATTTGTCTGTTTCAATTGAAAAATCATTTCTGGCATCACCAAAATCCTTGGTTTGTTGTGCAATTGTCATTTCCAATTCAACAATTTTCTTTTGAAGCACAGAATTTTTGTTTTCAAAAAGATGATTTGGTGCGATCTGAGAGTCATATTTGTTTGAAGTTTGATTCTGAACTCTTGACCGCTTGATTGAATCAAACAAGTTTTTGTAAGTCTGTTTCAAATGCTCATTTTCTTTTTGTAATGATGCCACAACATGTTCCAATTCAATATTTTTTGTATCAAGTTCGTCAAAATCAAACTTGATTTTGGTATCATCACAATTTTCTTGAAAAATCTTTTCTTTTCCTTTAAGCACCGATGTCAAAGCGTTTTGAGAAGACATTTTCTCATTCTTCTCTTACAGTTTTAGTTGGAAAGAGATACTTTGTGCTTCAAGTTTTTCAAGATTTTTCACAAACCGAGCAGTTCTTTTTTATAGTGCTTCTTTGACATCAGCTGCTTTTTTTGAAAGCTCGGTGATTTTCTTTTTGAGATAAAGATTTTCAGCTTTCGAAGAAGATGTTTGTTCAAAATTCACATTCTCATACTCATGGCTGACAGATACTGACTTGAATGACTCTATTTGATTTGTGAAAACTTCTTTTTGAATGTCAAGTATTAAGCTTTTTTCATCAAATTCGTCTTCTAGAGAGTGAATGTACTTTAAATCTTCTCTTATTTCAGTGACAAGATATTTTTCAAAGTGATCAAAACTTAAGTTGATATCTTTCACACGAGGTTCAATCTCATCTTTTAAAATCTTTTTTACTTCAACTTTTAGGCGTAAATCCGATAAGAGAGGATGAGTGTAATCATTATTGGTGTTTTGTTGCTTAAACCAAATGACTTTTGAAGTTTGCTCAATGTGATGTTTAGGATTACAAAACTATTTTCTTGCTTTATTTTGCCATAACGTAGCATCATAAGTAGCAAGTTGAACTTCTTTGAAATATCTTTTCACATTTGTGTCTTTTCTATTCAAAGGACCTTTTGGTATATCTATCAATTGTGTACAGCTATACACAAAGCCGTGGTACGAGAATGGGGGTTTTCTTTTTTTTACTCTCAAACGTTTTTCCTCTTCACATTTTAAAATATCTTGAGATTCATACAAAAGATCAGCTGACAATTCTTTTCCCATATCTTCAGCGTTATACAAAATAGGTGTCAACTTTTGCACTTTGTTTAAAAAACACGTTTTTTCATTTTCCAAATGAGCACTATTCACAAAACCAATTCCATATGTTTGTTTAGAAATGCCATCATCTTTAGTAGGCAGCATGTTGAAAGTCTGAGTAGTCTGTCCCAATTTTCGAAGTTTGTTTTCAAGATCATTTAATCGTTTTAAAAACTCTTGGTTTTCATTCTCAAGATTTGTTTTAACAATCTCAAAATTTGAAGTGGTTTTCTGAAGCCTTGAATTTTCACTTTTTATATCAGAGTTCTCTTTTAAAAGCGCTTCAACCTTTATGTTGTTAAGAACCATTTGTTCATCCAGTTTTTGAATGGAACGTTTCTCAAGAAAAATAGCTTCTCTATAACCAACTTCAAGTTCTTCTTTTCTTTTTAAAAGTGGTTTGACACACTCTCAATTCATTTCAAACTTCCGAGCTTGAGATTTAAGGTTTGTTATTTCAATTTCAAGTTCAGCTTTGCTTTTTGTTACATTTTCAAAACCTTTTTCCATTTCTTTAAATCTCTCAAGCTCTTTTGTCAATAAGACATTCAATTGCTTAGCTTCGCGATTGTCCTATTTGCACTTATCAAATTCATGTTTGATATTATTTATTAATGAAGCAAAGAAGGCACGATCTTGTTCATGAGTAGATACATCCTGGGCAGGCTCACCTCTATTAGGATCCATATATGGAGTAGCAAGAGTGATATTACTATCATTCTGTTCCACCACATATGTGTCACTAACAGACTCAGGATGCGCAGGATGGGTCTGATCATGAGCAAACACATTATCGAACACAACAACATTATCATATGAATGTTGTACCGTAGCCAATATCTCTATCAAATGAAGGTCTGGTATGATCATCCTCGGTATCCCAAACAGCTGCATTCTTGTGTGTACAATCAGCATCCGAATCATACCTTGGACTGCTGCTTTCAACATGTTGTTCTGAAGATGTATCACTTCCCGTGAAAACCAAACTATCATCAGATGCTTCACCCTCATTAACTATTTCCTCTTCTGTTTGAACATCTTTGTCTCTCTCTCTCTGTCAATCACTCTGTTTCCTTTAACTACATCTCTCTTTCAATTGGCTCTCTTTCTCTTAACTACATATCTTTTTCAATCTGCTCTCTTTCCTGTTTCAGCTTCTCAATTTCATTTAACTCGGCTTCCTCAGCATCAAGTATCTTTTCGAGTTCACCCATGTCATTGATGCATTTAGTTCTTAAGGTCATATAGCTTACCCAAAATCTTTGGTAGAATGCATCGATAAACTCTGACTTGTACATTATCCAAGGGTTCAATATAATCTGAAACTGAGTTTGGATCACTTTAAGAGCTTCCTTGCAGTTACGCGTATGAAGTTCTTCTTCATTAAGTAGCTTTTCAAGTTGATTCAGGCTTTGGATGTAACACCCCAACCCAAAAAAGCTAAAGTGTAACATTATGGGTCGAATCAGAACATAAGCAAGCGGAATACATTAAATAATACAAGGGTTACAAAGCAAATCTAATAAATGATAAGGTGCTTAAACTAAACATAACAGCTTCCAAACTAATTACAAACTAAGAACCAAAAGAGGAATCTCTAAGTCCATCTCTAATCCATGGGGAGCTATCAACCGTGTAGTCCACTAAAAGCTCCTAAGCTCTCTTCCCTCAAACTCAGCTTCCTTCTAGATAACCTGCCGCAGGAAAAGAAATGTGGATGGGCTTAAAAAGCCCAGTGAACAGATATAAACAAACAAAAGCTAATAACAAAAGGGAAACGAAAGTGAATCCGAAATGAATCTAGGCAAACCTGTTGAGACGAATATCAAAGAATATGGAACATATGATAAAATCAACAGAATATGATCAAAGGGAATACGTATAAGGAACATCAAATGAATCAAAGGAAATGGAACGAATCATAAGTGTAAGCAAATGAACTAAGGAAAGCATAAGTCAATAACAATAAGGAAGGTAGAATAACAAGGATCATATATATAGTAGAAGTAACAGAAATGCCCAATAATCATATATCAAATTGTACATAGAGTAGCTAGCTCGATGTACCAAATGTGAAATGGAGTGTATCACACACATACCCATTCACCAAATTCAAAACGAAACAAAGTACCTAGGATCTATGTTGTTATCTCGGTCAAAAATCTCGTATCGTTCAAGGGCCAATATTTGAAATAGCGGTTATTGCAGTGAGATATCCGTGAGATATTGGTTTTTATATTATCTAATATATATATATATATATATATATATATATATATATATATATATATATATATATATATATATATATATATATATATATATATATATATATATATATATGTTGAATTAAAGTGAAGGTACCAAAGATGAACAAACTTAAGATAATGTGCAAGGATGACTACAGTATAAGGATTGAAGTTGTATTTTCTGAGACTATATATACAATGGTTATAACACATCTAAGGTTTATAAAAAACACAGGTACTTTACTCTCTCTCACTTCAAAACAAATCATCTTCTCCATCTAACTGTAATCCAGTCTCTTTTTTTTCTTAAACATCATCTCCATCATTTCAAATCTCATTTGGATTACTGTAATCCAGTCTCTTTTTGTTCTTGTCACAGTTAAACATCATCTTCTCCACCATTTCAAATCTCAATCTCTTTTTTTTTTTTTTTTTTCTTTTTGTTC
Source organism: Artemisia argyi (assembly GCA_030686995.1). Classification (NCBI taxonomy): domain Eukaryota; kingdom Viridiplantae; phylum Streptophyta; class Magnoliopsida; order Asterales; family Asteraceae; genus Artemisia; species Artemisia argyi. Next base: position 271,062,952 of record CM060709.1, on the reverse strand, counting down.
TTGTCACGGTTAAACATCATTTGTTCTTGTACGAACCAAAAATCAGCCTATGTTCATGGAAGACAAGAAGTGGGCTGCCAAAAAAAAACCCAGAAAAAGTCAAAGTCTCGCCGATTCCAAAATATTGCGATTCCAAAATATCGTCCAATACCGCTGATATTATCAGATCTGATATTTTGGGGTGATATTTTGATCCGATATTTTTTTAGAGGCGATACATGAGATATCGACGAGAAATCGCCGATATTAACAAAATAGCCTAGGATGCATCCATACGCTACCTGCAAAATAGATATACATATACCAAGCTCTAGGCAAAGCATACATACAATAATAATAATGGCCATGGTGCTATAACATACTCCCTCCGTCCCATATTAAGTGTCCACAATGGAATCTTTGAATGTCCCAAATTAAGTGTCCACTTCTACCTTTCAACCAATAAGATGAGAGTTTAGTGGGTAAAAGGAATATTTGATTGGTGAAGAGTTTAGTTAGTGGAATCTCCTAAAACTTTGTGCATTATAAAAGTCGACACTTAATATGGGACGGAGGTAGTAATAGGGAACGCTGTGGACAAAAACCCACCTCCACAGATAGTGTCAATACCACTGGTGCATCAGTGGCAAGGCCATGGACTCCCTATTACTGGCTACAATTTAATCAAATAATGGGCATCATATAATGGCATAGGAATGCTATAAGAAATGGAATATAGCATACAAAAATTTTTAAAGCAAATCATAACAGAAATGGATCGATCAAATATGGATCATACAAAGGAATTATAGAAATGATTCAAGTCGAAGGTACAAATCAAAGATTCATATCATGAGGTTCAAATCAAAGGTTCATAATAGAAAAAGGGTTCCTAGCAAAGGTTCAAAATTTGAAGTTAAATAATCAAAAGATTTTAAAAAAAGTCATGAGAAATCTTAGAGAATAAAACAGATTAACGACTTTTGAAAATTATTTAAAACCTTTTTATCATAAAAGTATTCCTTTAAAAACACATTTCATAAAAGTCATTAAAACCTTCAAACAAAATTGGCATCGTATCATAATCACATAAATCATTTCAAAAGTTTTTCTCAAAAGTCATCAGGTTATGTTTTTAAAAGGGTATTCATACGAAATCATACTATCAAATGAACCAAGGATATCAGGTGTATAAAGATCAAAAATCATAATAGTGGCAATGGAACGGATCATGAGACATAAAAAACCTTACTGAAAGGTTAGAATATCTGTAGCTTAAACCGCTAACAAAATCATAACATACGAATAGGAAGTCACATCCTTCTTCAGCGAATCTACATAGATTAATGATCGTTTTATTAATCAAATACTTGTTTTAAATCAGATTACTCATTTTAGCCAACTTTCCATTTTTTGTAACTTTCCTTTTATAGCAGTTTTCCAAAAATAGTAAGTTTCCATATTTAGTAAGTTACCAGAAATTTATAACTTTGGTTCACAATGATTAAATAATCGACTTAGGGTTCACAATTGGTATTAGGTTAACATATGTCTAAAATTATCCACACTAATGTTTCAAAAGTAATTAAAGCCAAAACACATTATTAGCATTACGCTAAACCAAAACCTTAACTTAAGTTGTATTTCAGATTTTTATCACGTTCAGGTTCAGTTTCTTATTAATTTAAAGGCATATCAAAAGAGCTCGGATAATTTTGAGGAAATTCCCAAGTGTTCCCATATCAGTTAGGTAAGTTCACAAATTTTTGCAGAGTTTATTTCAAAGCATAAGTATGGTTTAAAAATTTGTCTTCCCAGACCTGCCCAAAAAATTAACTGCACATACATGCAGAAAGTTTGCTTTTGGTTAGCCCATTTATACTAAATTCTATGAAGTCACGTATAACCCAAATATTACCCCTATAAAAGGAGAGCTCTCAAATCTTTATGGTTTGAAAATGAAAAATCAAAAACTCCAACTGAATTTCAGACTCAGATTCTCAGGTTTGACACCTAATCTCCAAAAAATCAAAAGACTACTCTCCCAACCTCCAACAACCAAGAGGCTTACATATTCAGAAAGTAGACAAGTTGAACTTAATTTTAGATGCAAGAATCAAGCAAAAATAAGTTGAAATCATCAAGATTCACCTTAATTAATCCGACCCAAATTTCTGTCAGCATCACAAACAAAACCCTAACCCTAACCAATGCGAGATAAAACCCCTAACACATCCCTAATTATGTTTTAATGAACAAACATGTTTAATTACTGAATTTTAATAAACCCTAATCATATCCATCAATTATGGTTACACTAAAAAAATTAAAACAAAAGATGTTAAAGAAAATAGGTGATTAATCATACCAAACCTTCACGGGATTACCATGAATCTTGATCTTGAGTTCTTGATGACAAGAAATTATGGAGGCTAGATTTTTCCCCCCTTTTTCTGTATTTCGCTTATGGGAGGGGGAAAACAACCAGATTTTTATTCTTTTTTGTTTAATGGGTTTTTAAAATTATAGTTGAGCTTGGGGTATATGGGTTTAACTAAGACAACTAAGCCCAGAACATTTTTTTAAAACCAGTTGGCACATATGACCTACATTAACGTGTGATATATAAAATGTGCATACGTCATGTAAAATTTTAAGTTATCGAAAGTTATCGGTTCAATATGTAGCCTAATATTTAATCATTAGTGTTTTAAATACTTAGGTAAAAATATAATGCGATGTCTTGAATTATCAATCGTATTTTCATAAGCTTAAAATTAGATGGGTATTTTGGGTATTTCACATGTTTAAGAATTCTGGGTTTTACAACTCTTCCCTTCTAAAATAAAATTTTCATCCTCGAAAATTGAAGTCACAAGGTTAGACGGAGTCGTAGAGAATCTCAAAAGATCGTCATAAATATCCTCACGCTCAGGGAGGTTCTTCCAAAAAGATTTCAACGAACGGAAGTGTTTGTTTCTCATGACTCGATCCAGACAAATTAGGCGATCCCCAGGCTTCCCACAAAACAAATCTGATCTAATCGAATACGCAATGAACATGAAATAGATGATAGTCGTAATCTCACAAAGAGGTACATGAACATCAGATGAATATGGGATAAATACGGGAGTGATGCTAGATGGTAGAGAATTTCATGAGTCTAATCGGATCCTGAACGAACTAAGAGCTTGCTAACAAAATCAGAGGGGCATCTATCGAATTATCAGACATACCAAAAGTCTCCTAAAGAGGTTGGTAACCTATTCGTACTAACGATTACTAAGCATACATCGGAGTATCGAATCGTATCAGAATGTATAATGGGATAGGTAGGATAACCGCGCGGATAAGATTGAATTTAAAGACTAATGTATAACGAATCAAATCTTCCTTATATGCCAAAACATCTAACTCTTTTGTACGGAATCATCATACACAAATTCATGGTCTAAAGTTTCAAAATTTCTCTTCCACATGATAAATAATCCATTTGTCATTGTAATAGACTTCGAACATTCAATAAGCACATTCCCGACTTGATTCAACCAGAAGGTGTTCTACATCTCCGTCCATACTAAGTCTGAAAGGACAAACCTTGTCACTTGCATGCCAGCAATCCTAATGAGCAAACACAATCAGACTAAACACTTGTCAACTTTCCTGTTCAACACTTCTTCCAAGTTCGAATAGTTGTTCTGCTTATTCATCGGTCTTGTAGGTGAGAAGCATTACTATACTTGAGTACGATCCCTCAAGCCTTCAGTAATTTCCCTTTGGACTATGAGATAAAAACGCGAATCTCTGACACGATCACTGCAGTTGCGCCACGTACTTGAATAATCTTATGCCGAAGGATCTACGCCAACTAGCTAACTGAATACGCATTCTAAGAGGCAAAAGTGAGCTGACTTAGTCAAACGATCTACCACAACTCAAATTATATCATTCTTCTTAAGTGTGCGAGGAGGTTTCGTTACAAGGTCCACGAAAAGCCTAATTCTATTTTCAAGTCGGAAGATCTACAAGATAAAGGAATTCTCTTGTGTGCTGAAGTTAAATCTTGACTTGTTAACATACTAAACACATAGTCACTAATGTTGTCATAACTAGTTTCATGTCGTTCCATCTGAAAATTCTGCTTTAGATCCCTTATACACCTTAGTACCACTGAGAGGGATAGAGAAAGTAGAATTGTGCCTCAATCATAACCACTTCTTCTTAGTCTTAATACAAGTCATAGTCCACCATCTTGCTCCTGAGCTTCCTAATTGTCTGGATGTGTAAACAATAACCTTCTCATGCTGCATAGGGCATAACCAAGTCTCTTCTTAAAACGTATCAAAATTTATACCACCTGAAAGTAGGGAAGCTAATTTCTATTTCAGCTTTCTAAAGTCCAGTCCTCATCCACAGTAAGCTTCTCTCCTTTACTCAAGATTCATTGACGGTAACGCAAGTCGTGAACATCTTCCATAATTCTTCATCAATTAAGAACGCCACTTGTTCCAACTAATATCACATTTCTAGGATATATAAAGTTTCTTCTAATGCAAGGTTTCCAATCATAATACAAAAAATGATTCTGATGGTTCTCCTTTGTCTCTGAATGTACTAAGATGTCATACTATGACAAATTTGTCTAAGTACTTACGAAAGACACGATCCATCAAGTCCATAAAATAGTCAAAGTATTAGCTAATATTATTAGCATCATTAATAGTTATAGTGGCCGTTACGAATACGAAAGGAAATTTCTAAGAATACTTCAATCCATATATCCATCTAAAGGGAAACTCCGCATCATAAAGTTGATCAGATACATCGTCGATTCGAGGTAGAGAATAAACGTTTCTAACAGTAATAGAGTTTAGCTTCCAGAAATCAATACATAATCTCCTACTACTATCCTTCTTCATCGCTAATAAAATTTGAAGCACTCCAAATAGATACACTCAGACAACAAAAAAACCACTTCCTTGTTCTTGGTTGCTGCTTCTCCAGTTCTCTCAATTCAGCTGGTGTTGTTCGATATGGAGTTTCAGAAGTAGGTAAAACATCGTTCTATATGGATAGGGTTCTGATTCATCAAACCTTACTGTTCTCAGACACTTCTCAAAGATATCATATGATCCCCATAAATTCAAGTTATATAATGTAATTATTATCACGTTGGCCAGGCTTCATAATACTTGCATCATATAAACATGCCTTTATTGAAATCATATTCCACCTCGAGTTGTGGCTAAAAAATCTCTCAGTACTAGGTCAAAGCAAATTCACAATCTGGTGGAAATTTGGTGATTCACTCAGGGGTTACGTTGAGAAAACTCAGATTGGGGCAAAATGACTTTCAAGGTGAGATTCATCCTACGGTGTACCAGAATATATGCTAGGAAATCTTCACAATTGTGAAAAAAACATACGAATTTCCAGGGTAGTAATGATAACAATGGTTTAACAATCGGAAAATCATGGTAAAAAGGGATTCAGGAGTGTTCAAAATACCACAGGTGAGACGTAGTATGACAGTAGTTAGCATCTTGATGCTAAGTCAACCAATCCATACCAGGTTAACATCGAATTTAACATTCCAAAGAAAGACAGATTAGCATAGTGAATCACATTATTCAAAAGTGAGGGAAACATTCCTATACTCGTGGTTAAATACCACAAGATTTCTCATAGGAATAAAAATGGATAGGGAAAAATTTAATAGTGTAGGAAAACTTAAATATACTTAGCAAAAGCAAGAGGAATCACAGCATGTGTCAAACGCATCATGGTCATACAAATTCTTAGAATGATTGAAAAAGCATCTAAATGGTTAATAATTGAATCAGAGGTTAAAATCAAAAGAAAATAAAGCTTATATAATGTCAAACATTACCGTAGAATTCTCAACTTACTTGATCACTAATCTCATGTTGTGCAGAATCATAAGTTTCAAATCTCCGGGAGGAGAAATCTTAAAGGGCTTAACTAAAACTAAAGCAAGAATCAGAGTGATGCGGAAACATGGATACTTAAACAAATGTCTTATAGTCTACCCAATCCTCACCGGTCATAACTTAAATTTCTTCGGGGTGGGAAATCCTAAAGAAAAATTCTCAAAGGTTATTCCCTAACTCTTATGGTGCAAAACTTAGAGGGCCTAATACAAACAGGTCATAGCCTAAGCTCTACGGGTTTTGAATCCGTCGATCAAACTTGTCTATGATACCATAATTGTAACACCCCAACCCAAAAAGGGCTAAAGTGTAACATTATGGGGTCGAATCAGAACATAAGCAAATGGAATACATTAAATAATACAAGGGTTACAAAGCAAATCTAATAAATGATAAGGTGCTAAAACTAAGCATAACAGCTTCCAAACTAATTACAAACAAAGAACCAAAAGAGGAATCTCTAAGTCCATCTCTAATCCATGGGGAGCTATCAACCGTGTAGTCTACTAAAAGCTCCTAAGCACTCTTCCCTCAAACCCAGCTTCCTTCTAAATAAACTGCCGCAGGAAAAGAAATGCGGCTGAGCTTAAAAAGCCCAGTGAACAGATATAAACAAACAAAAGCTAATGACAAAAGGTAAACGAAGGTGAATCCGAAATGAATCCAAGCAAACTTGTTGAGACGAATATCAAAGAATATGGAACATATGATAGAATCAACAGAATATGATCAAAGGGAATACATATAAGGAATATCAAATGAATCAAAGGAAAATGGAATGAATCAAAAGTGTAAGCAAATGAACTAAGAAAAGCACAAGTCAATAACAATATGGAAGCTAGAACAACAAGGATCACATATATAGTAGAAGTAACATAAATTCCCAATAATCAAATATCAAATTGTACATAGAGTAGCTAGCTCGATGTACCAAATGTGAAATGGAGTGTATCACACACACATACCCATTCACCAAATTCAAAATGAAACAAAGTACCTAGGATGCATCCATACGCTCCCTGCAAAACAGATATACATATACCAAGCTCTAGGCAAAGCATACATACAATAATAATAATGGCCATGATGCTATAGCATAATAGGGAATGCTGTGGACAAAAATCCACCTCTACAGATAGTGTCAATACCACTGGTGCATCAGTGGCAAGGCCATGGACTCCCCATGACTGGCTACAATTTAATCAAATAATGGGCAGCATATAATGGCATAGGAATGCTATAAAAATGGAATATAGCATACAACAAATATCAAAGCAAATGATAACAGAAATGGATCGATCAAATATGGATCATACAAAGGGATTATAGCAACGGTTCAAGTCGAAGGTCCAAATCAAAGATTCATATAATGAGGTTCAAATCAAAGGTTCATAATAGCAAAAAGGTCCATAGCAAGGTTCAAAATTTGAAGTTAAATAAACAAAAGATGTTAAAGAAAGTCATGAGAAATCTTAGAGCATAAAACAAATTAAGGACTTTTGAAAATTGTTTAAAACCTTTTTATCGTAAAAGTATTATTTTAAAAACTGATGAGGCGAAAAATGATCCGTTTTTAGGGGGTTATTTAAGCCCGGAATTGAATTTATTTGATCAAATATTGCCCTAAATCGTTCCTTTTGTGATTTTAGGTACTTTGGGAGTGAAATCTAAAAAAGGAAGCAATTCCGACGTTTTTGGAGCATAAAAGTGAAGAAAACGCCAAAGACTTAATTTTCCAAGCTGGGAACAGTGTGTGACGGCGTCAAGAGGAAGAATTTGACGGCGTCAAGAGTAAAGATCATGACGGCCCAGTACAGAAATGAAGGCGTCACAAAGTAGAGCGTCAAGAGTTAAATGTGTGACGGCCTGCAAAAGTGGACGGCCTGCAAAAGTGGACTACATGACGGCGTCAAATGTAGATCAAGGCAGTCCGAGGATTATTTTAGCGGTGAGATGACGGCGTCACAATGTTGTTCTTGACGCCGTCAGCCTCTAATATCTATATATAGTTTTATAATTTTCATTTATAAGAGAGGAACAAGTTTGGAGAAACCCTAAGGCCGAACCATATACGAATTTTACAGCTTTTCAAGGGTTTTCAACCCTTGAATCCTTACATGTGTTATTGAGATAAGTCTTTTCTTAATTCAATCAATATGTCTATGTGTTTGTTGTCTATATCTTGTGCTTGTCTTGATTCCACCATGTTAGGCTAGATTTATTTTGTGTTTGCTTAGATCTAATGAAACCTAGATGTTGATTATGTGTTGATTACTTGTTTATGGTTGTATTGGATGAATGATTTCAATGTTAGGCTTAAGAAAACTGGCAGATCTCCAAATGGTAACATGCTTGAACGTCTTAGGAAACATGAACCGATGTGTACTAGGTTTTATTGGTTATATTTAATGCATGAGTAAATTCTATTGATCCCATGTTAGAAGCTTCTTGCAGGCTCGACATAGGAGTGAAGTAGGCACTCATAGGATTGGGGAAGTAAGCACGTCACCCCATGAATGGTATTAAGGAATACAATCCGTCATCCACGCAACTATAACAAGTAATTAACGTGTAAAAGATGTCTAGGGAGTAGTGAAATCTAAGTAAACACATTTCTCCACATATTGCTCACAACCTTAGTATTATTAGTTTAATTTCATTTTTAGTATTTTATTTTGATTGCATCTTAGTATTGGGTTAGTTGACTTGCAACTAATTCCGCCTAAATCCTTCAAACCCGAGATATTTACTTGCTTTTTCATAAAATATAAAACCAAAAAAAGAATCATCCCTCATCTCTAGAACTAGTATTTAGGTTTTCTAATCCTAGCGTCACTATTCCTAGCTGAACGATCAATCCCCCGGTACTTGTCACTATACTATACTACAACGATCAGGTACACTGCCTGGTGGGGGTTGTAAGCTTCTCGAGATCCCTCGAGAGGTAAAGCCTGGTGCAATCCCCATGCATCAAGGTTTTGGCGCCGCTGCCAGGGAAATAGTTATTGTCTAGATTAGAATCTCTTTTTATTAGGTCTACTTGCTAGATTCCTTTCTAGTAAGATTTTATTTTATTTTTAGGTTCTCTTTAGTCTATCTTATTTCTTTGTGTTTTTGTTCGTAACTCTTCACCACCCGACATCATGGACGATGGGAACATCTTTGAACCCGTCATCCCACCACAACAAAACCTACCACTAGAACCCCTTAGGCCCCGAACCTTAGGAGAGTATTCCTGACCTAGCCACCAAGGCTATCGAAACACCGTTGAGCTCACCGGAGCCAATGTGACCCTCTTGCGATCCGACACCATCCGGTTGGTGCAAAGCGGATTTGCATTCCATGGACTTCGTTCTGAAGATCCAAATCAACATCTTAAGGACTTCCTAAAAATGGTAGACTCCATAGACCTAGATGTTGAAACTAGAGAGACAACCCGATTACGCCTATTCCAATTCTCTCTACGGGATCAAGCTATTCACTGGCTTGAGCGTTTACCCGCGGGATCCATCACCACATGGGATGATCTCACCACTCGTTTCCTTGCTCAATTCTTCCCACCGGGGAAGACTGCAATGCTTAGAAGTGACATCTTGATGTTTGAACAACATCAGGGTGAAACTTTCTACGAAACATGGGCTCGTTTTAAGGATCTCCTCCATAAGGTCCCTCATCATGGTATAAACCTTTGGTTATTAGTTCAAATCTTCTACGACCATGTTGACTATCACACTAAACGTACAATCGATAGAGCCGCGGGAGGTAGATTGCGTGATAAGAACGCCGAGGAGTCCTGGGCAATTATCGAAGAGCTTGCCGCCGATAATCAAGAGATGTGGAAGTTTAATCATACGATAAAAGCGGCCATCAACGCAGTCTCAACACCTGGAGGGACCACATAAATCCCCGATGAACTCCTATGCAAACTCGAGGCAAAAGTTGACTATTTTGAGGAAAGGCAAAGGAGACCTTTAAGTCCTAGACGGGCTACTGTTAATTCTGTCTCGAAAACAACTCCAACACCATTTTCAGAGTCACCCTCTAAAGAGAATGTCGAGACTTTTCAAAACTATGCCCCACCTTATTCCCCTCCCGAGAAACTTAGCCCGGAGTTTGAAGCTAGAATGAGAGAATACATGACAACTCATTCAGATCGGCTCGCTAGATTCGAGGAAGCAGTCTATAAGCAAAAAGAGGAGATGCAAGAGAAAATGAATATGATGATGAGCCTACTGGAGGAATATACCAACCAAAGAACCCCCGAGAGGATGTTACTAAGGAAAGAAAGCATTGTCTCCACTACCCGATTTGTTAATTCCATCACAATTGTCCACAAGGATAATGAGAAGGTAGAAACCCCTAATAAACAAACCTTAGAAGAGCCACCAAAATCCCAACCTTTGAGTCACTACCTGAAACATGATATAAACAAAAACACTATAACAAATTGGATAAAGGGTGACGGGCGTAACCAACCTTCCAAACAAGGTTCTGAGAAGGAGGAAGGGGGAAAAGATGAGTTTGATACGTTACCTGGGGGGCCAATATTCGAGAAACTATTGGTACAAAAAGTGGCTACTAAGCAGATTGCGTGTGGGAACTTTGAGATACCAACTAGCATCGGGGATTTGAAATATCTTAGTGCTTTCGCCGACCAAGGATCGGAAGTAAATCTTATGCCCCTAACTATTTACATCCAACTAACGTCAAAAATGCCAGCCCCCACTCGTGTTAGGTTATCCCTCGCTGGACACTCCTACGTGTACCCCGTTGATTTCATGATCGTCGATGATAAGGGAGATGGATGCATGCCAATAATCCTTGGGGCACCATTCCTCACCACCGCTAGGGCTGTCATTAAGTATGAAGGAAGGAAAATTGAGCTTAAATCTGGAAAAAGAAAGATTAGCTTCCCCATGACCCCGCGAATTGGGCATGAGAATTTGAGTTGGAGAAAGCTCAAAAACAACATTGACACGACACCCTTTCGTGTTCAGAACAAAATTCTTGCATGGGAGGCAAGAATCAAAAGCTACAAGGAGGCTAAATATGAGAGAAGCAAAAGCAATAAAGTTCATGTCGATTTCGAACATAATCGACCAGCAGAAAGCCATGTACCATTCGAGGAAGGAAACTTGGTACTCTTGAGACACTTGGAGACAACAATACCACCCGATAAACCAAGTCCTTGGGGGTACGGGCCTTTCACAATTGAGAGCATGAGCCAAGATGGGATGGCTAACCTGAGAAGTAAAGTAGGTGGAGAGGTGTTTGCAAGTATCGACAGATTGAGGCACTACCACCACAATAGTAATGATCACAACTATATGGGGTACATCATCTCAAGGGATGAGGTCACGTAGTAACCCATGACCTTGAGTCTAGCTACAAGACTCGTAAATAAAGAAAAGCGCTTTTTGGGAGGCAACCCATGTTTTGTGTGATTTTATTTTGTTTGTTTGTTATTTGCTTCCGTATGCATGCTTTATTTTTATTGTTGGTAGATCATGTTTCTAAACTAAAAAGTGGAAATACTTTACTTTGTTGTTTAGCCTAGTCTTAACTTCACCCAAAAGGTATTTTTGCAAAAGATAAGTGTAAGGGGAAACCCCAAATATGTTTTTTAAGAAACAACCGATCATGATTCTCCACAATATTAAGTGAACATGTATATTCGTATTTGTTAGAGTCAAATGCTTGTATCGAGTCATGATGAAGTTTTGCAGGATTTTCCAGGAAGTAGGACCAAGTTTTTCCAGAAATGTTCCGGAAACTTAACATAAGAATTTCTGCAAGTCACTTCTGATGGCGTCATGAGTTTACTCTTGACGGCGTCACGGGTAAAAATCTGGAAATTTTACCAGTTTTGTTTTTCTAATGGATTCTTAAAGTTTTTGTTGAATTATTAAGTTTTATAATCTTCAGGAAATCTGCAAACTTCATTCCACAAGCATTATATCTTACTTTGCTTTCTAGGATTTAGTAACTTATGTAGATTGCCGCCGATTTTATGCGATGGTGCCTTGTCTGTTTTCTCAGGATTTACAGGTTATGTATGACAAGAAGATGATTATTATTCTGGAAGGGAAGCTTTGATTGTTCATTTTCTTGGAGGAAGATTTAACCTGGCCACCTTATTAACCATACCGAGAGAATCAAGGGAGTATTTGATTTCATTCTTTTTACTTTTTCACTTTTACATTTTTTACTTGAACATTGGGGACAATGTTCATCTTAAGTGTAAGGGAGGGTAAAATGATGATACCTTACAGATACACTTTCGCTTGAGTTTGTTTGTTTGATAGTAGATGTGTAATAAAACTAAGAGAAATACTTGTTAGTGCAATTTTAGCGTTAAATTTAATTTTTTTACAACATTTAAGAGTGAAACTTTAGCCATAGCAAGCGTCTCATGGATAGGAGATTGTATGACTAGCACATAACCGTACTTTCAGAAAAATTTTCCACCCAAATATGTGAGGTTCGCCTTTAGATATGATAGGAAAAGCATTTACTATTAGTGCTTATGAGTGTACCGGTAGCATTTAGATTCTAGAACTTGCGTTAGTGATGCATCCCGAGACCGCTAGTGAGACTACATTCGTGTAGTAGGATTTACTACATGATAAGAGGCATTAGGATCACCCTTGTGTTAAACCCGTATTATAATTACTTGACCATTTAAGTCATATTACTTGGCTAGTTAAGTCAACTAATTTTTCCCACACCTTAGCGTTGTACTCATTTTTAGTACACGAAACCCCTAGTACACCCCTCCGAGCCTATCTTTTCGTTTCTAACTTTAAGCATCTTACTTAAAGGAAGAATTTTTTACACCCCACTTAAATGTACAACCAAATCGCCTTAGCCTTCAGTGTATGCACTCATCTTTAGTGCATTATTGTTATTTGTTAAACCCTAAGTTAATTATCTAATTGATTACATGGTTGCTAAGTCGAGTCATATCCTTGTACATATTGTTTTGGGACGATTGGGACTCATGGTTAAAGTACTTATTTATGAAGTAATGGGGAAGAACATAATATATTACCCCCGTATGTGTGTTAATCTTAAAAGTACTCCAAGTGTTTTGATTTTCTTAATTCGAGTCACTAGATTAGTTTATTGTAAAGTATGTAAAGATTCAAGTGTAAGGGGAATGTTCATTCCCTACGATGTATTATTTTGGATGGTAGGGTAAGAGTGTATGAAAAAAAAAAATCGAAAAAATCAAGAAAAAGAAAATAAAATAGAAAAAGAAAAAGAAAAGAGAAAAAAACATACGGACTACCATCCCTTTTCATTCTATGTTTGTTTTATGTTTTTGTTATTTTTCATTTATTAGCTTAAGTCGAGTCTAGTCTTGGCTTAGCAACGCCATATTGTATATGTAATTAACCAAGATTGTTAACTCGCCACCAGTAAAGACTGCCTATATCCAACAAAACCGTGTATTTCATATCCCTACACCTAACGTTACAACCCTTTAAAAGACCTCTTTGATAGTTTATCCTAGGTGCTTACGCCGTGTGGTGGAGGTTTGATCCTTTCCCAAGCCTATGGTAATCTATTTTGCTATGACAGGTAGTGAGAGATATCTTCCGTTTCCATATTGTAATTTATATTTTATTACACCCGAGAGATGTGAGTATCTAAACACTATTTGTGAGGTGCTTGTGTATGACCTCCGTGCTTGTCTTTGGTCTTTAGTGGAACGATTATTTGTTGTAATTACTTTTATATTAGTGTTAAATGACCCCTAACTTGTATTTTGATTAGAATAAAAGCGCATTTGCATGAGGACAAGCAAATCTCAAGTGTAAGGGTATATGATAAGGCGAAAAATGATCCATTTTTAGGGGGTCATTTAAGCCCGGAATTGAATGTATTTGATCAAATATTGCCCTAAATCGTTCCTTTTGTGATTTTAGGTACTTTGGGAGTGAAATCTGGAAAAGGAAGCAATTCGGACGTTTTTGGAGCATAAAAGTGATGAAAACGCCAAAGACTTAATTTTCCAAGCTGGGAACAGTGTGTGACGGCGTCAAGAGTAAAGATCATGACGGCCCAGTACAGAAATGAAGGCGTCACAAAGTAGAGCGTCAAGAGTTAAATGTGTGACGGCCTGCAAAAGTGACTACATGACGGCGTCAAATGTAGATCAAGGCAGTCCGAGGATTATTTTGGCGGCGAAATGACGGCGTTACAAGGTTGTTCTTGACGCCGTCAGCCTCTAATGTCTATATATAGTTTTATAATTTTCATTCATAAGAGAGGAACAAGTTTGGAGAAACCCTAAGGCCGAACCATATACGAATTTTACAGCTTTTCAAGGGTTTTCACAATCCTTACATGTGTTATTGAGATAAGTCTTTTATTAATTCAATCAATATGTCTATGTGTTGGTTGTCTATATCTTGTGCTTGTCTTGATTTCACCATGTTAGGCTAGATTTATTTTGTGTTTGCTTAGATCTAATGAAACCTAGATGTTGATTATGTGTTGATTACTTGTTTATGGTTGTATTGGATGAATGATTTCAATGTTAGGCTTAAGAAAACTGGCAGATCTCCAAATGGTAACATGCTTGAACGTCCTAGGAAACATGAACCGATGTGTACTAGGTTTTATTGGTTGTATTTAATGCATGAGTAAATTCTAAAGATCCCATGTTAGGAGCTTCTTGCAGGCTCGACATAGGAGTGATGTAGGCACTCATAGGATTGGGGAAGTAAGTACGCCACCCCATGAATGGTATTAAGGAATACAATCCGTCATCCACGCAACTATAACAAGTAATTAACGCGTAAAAGATGTCTAGGGAGTAGTGAAATCTAAGTAAACACATTTCTCCACATATTGCTCACAACCTTAGTATAATTAGTTTAATTTCATTTTTAGTATTTTATTTTGATTACATCTTAGTATTGGGTTAGTTGACTAGCAACTAATTCTGCCCAAATCCTTCAAACCCGAGATATTTACTTGCTTTTTCATAAAATATAAAACCAAAAAAAGAAACATCCCTCATCTCTAGAACTAGTATTTAGGTTTTCTAATCCTAGCGACACTATTCCTAGCTGAACGATCAATCCCCCGGTACTTGTCACTATACTATACTACAACGATCAGGTACACTACCTGGTGGGGGTTGTAAGCTTCTCGAGATCCCTCGAGAGGTAAAGCCTGGTGCAATCCCCACGCATCAAAAACACATTTCATAAAAGTCATTAAAACTTTCATATAAAACTGCCATCGTATCGTAATCACATAAATCATTTCAAAAATAGTTTTTCTCAAAAGTCATCAGGTTATATTTTTAAAAGGGTCTTCATATGAAATCATACTATCAAATGAACCAAGGATGTTAGGCTTATAAAGATCAAAAATCATAATAGTGGCAATGGAACGGATCATGAGACATAAGAAACCTTACTGAAAGGTTAGAATATCTGTACCTTAAACTGCCAACGAAACCATAAATACGAATAGGAAGTCACATCCTTCTTCAGCGAATCTGCACGGATTAATGATCGGTTTATTATTCAAAT
Organism: Artemisia argyi; assembly: GCA_030686995.1. NCBI lineage: Eukaryota > Viridiplantae > Streptophyta > Magnoliopsida > Asterales > Asteraceae > Artemisia > Artemisia argyi. The sequence goes on along the minus strand of CM060709.1, from coordinate 271,047,471 downwards.
ACTTGTTTAAAATCAGATTACTCATTTTAGCCGGCTTTCCATTTTTTGTAACTTTCCTTTTATAGCAGTTTTACAAAAATGGTAAGTTTCCATATTTAGCAAGTTACCAAAAATTTATAACTTCGGTTCACAATGATTAAATAATCGACTTAGGGTTCACATTTGGTATTAGGTTAAAATATGTCTAAAAGTATCCACACTAATGTTTCAAAAGTAATTAAAGCCAAAACATATTATTAGGGTTTCGCTAAACCAAAACCTTAACTTAAGTTTTATTTCAGATTTTTATCACGTTCAGGTTCAGTTTCTTATTAATTTTAAGGCATATCAAAAGAGCTTAGATAATTTTGAGAAAATTACCAGGTGTTCCCATATCAGTTAGGTAAGTTCACAAATTTTGGAAGATTTTATTTCAAATCATTAGTATGGTTTAAAAATTCGTCTTTCCAGACCTGCCCAGAAAATTAACTGCACATACATGCAGAAAGTTTGCTTTTGGTTAGCCCATTTATACACTTCAGAAAAATCTACGAAAATTCTAGGAAGTCACATATAACCCACATATTACCCATGTAAAAGGAGAGGTCTGTGATCTTTATTGTTTGAAAATGAAAAATCAAAAACTCCAACTGAATTTCAGACTCAAATTCTTAGGTTTGACACCTAATCTCCCAAAAACCAAAAGACTACTCTCCCTACCTCAACGACCAAGAGACTTACATATTCAAAAAGTAGACAACTCGAACTTAATTTTGGACGCAAGAATCAAGCAAAAACACGTTGACATCATCAAGATTGCCCTATTAATCCGACCTAAATTTCTGTCAGCATCACAAACAAAACCCTAACCTTAACCAATATGAGATAAAACCCCTAACACATCCCTAATTATGTTTTAATGATCAAACATATTTAATTACTGAATTTTAATAAACCCTAATCATATCCATCAATTATGGTTGCACAAAAAAAAATTAAAAAACAAAATATGTTAAAGAAAATAGGTGATTAATCCAATGTTCTGAAAGGCTCAAGGCGCACTAAGGCGCAAAGGGGGTCAAAGAGCCTCGAGTCGAGGCGCAAACCAAGGCGCGAGATTCATAAATATGAGGCGCACTATACATTTAGATTTTTTTTATAACATATGTGACAAATTATGCAGCTTAAATATCATAAAAATATCAATATTTAATGCATAATGTCACTTAATAGTTATTACATCTAACCAAGCTTGCATTTAACCCAAAATATCAAGCAAGCAACATATCAGAATCCATGAACTACTCTAAATCCCTACAATATATGAGTTTATGACTTATAAAATTTAACAAATTACCATATATCTCTATCAACTATCAACATCAAAAAATTTAAAAATCTGTAGTTGTTTGGTAACATTTAACACTAAAGAAACAACATTTGTATCTGTTAATAAGCTACAAATCTTAAACATTAGATTACAAAAAATATATATTTCTTTGTTGAGTGTGTGTTTTAGTTATTTTCTAAAATATTAGGGTTATTAGATACTTTATAACTTAAAGGGCCCAATGTATATAACAGGTAATCCCAAAATGTATCTTACTATTAAGGAAAAAAAAATGCTAAAACCCCGTTACATCTTCTGGGCGCAAAAATCCCCAAGGCGCAAAAGCGCAAAGATCCCCAAGGCGCTACGATTTTTACGGGATTCATGCATGTCGTGAGCCTCGATCTGAAAAAATCCCAAAGGCTAGAGCCTCGTGAGATTTAGGGAGTAGGCGCGCCTTAGGCGCGCTTTTTAAAACATTGGATTAATCATACCATATCTTCACGGGATTACCACGAATCTTGATCTTGAGTTCTTGATGACAAGAAATTATGGAGGCTAGGTTTTTTTCCCCCTTTTTTGTATTTTGCTTATGGGAGGGGGAAAACAACCGGATTTTTATTTTTATTTTTGTTTAATGGGTTTTTAAAATTATAGTTGGGCTTGGGGCGTATGGGTTTAACTAAGTGATATAGTCGTTTTTAGTATAGTGATTGTTTCCGAAGAAATGCTTAGGAAAGTATTTCCCGGGTCGTGTCCCAGCGAAGGTGTGAATGGAATTTCGAATCCCCGATTAGTGAAACGTGTCGTGAAAGTGGTAAAAAGTGATTTGATGAGATTATACTAATGAAATAGTAAATGAAGCACAAAGAACCAACTAAACACGTAATTCAAATAAGGCAACTAGAAACGTAACGTAAAATCGAAACCGTACCCTAAAACGTAAAATAAATGTTAACGTACGAAATAAAACACGACTTTTAAGCTACGCTACTCCTATAGACTTGGAAATAATTTTGAAAAGTTAAAAATGATAAAAGAAAATTTTGAGAAAAAGAAAAATATTTTTTTGACTTTTTATTAATTTTTTATGAATTAAAAATTATTTAACTAATTAAAAATTAAAAAGAAAATGCAAATAAGGTTAGAAAAATAAAAATTAAAATTTGAAAATTATAAAATAACTAAAAACTAATTTTAAAACTAAAAACTAATTTTTTTTTGCTTTTTATGTAATTTTTTGGAATTTAAATCTATTAAATCTAATTAAAAATTCAAAATAAATTCAAAATAAATGGGAAAAATGCAAAATAAATTTCTAAAATTCTAAAATAAATGAAAATAATTTTCTAAAATATTTTTGGATTTTTCAGATTTTTTTTGGATTTTTAGTAATTAAAAAGTATTAAATTTTAATTAAAAATGAAAATAAAATAAGAAAAATAGTAAATGGACTCAGAAAAATTTGAAAAAATTACAGAAAATCTAAAATATTAAAATGAGCTTGAGAAAAATTTTTGAATCTAAAATAAGCAAGAAAAGTGCTTAGAAGCTGCAAACTGCTTATTTGGAGTGCTTATTAACTTGACCAAAGTTTGACCCAATGTACTTTTGACTCAGAAAAGCTCAAATGAATAGATATTAAGCCAAAATGATCTCAGAAACATAGATTTGGATTCAACAGTTAGATATAAGCACAAGAGAAATAAGCATAAGCCAAACAGATGAACATACAACTCTAAGCACAGGACCACACAACTAATATAAGCACCTAGCAACTTAATTGACTGAAAGAAGCACTGAATAATAACAGCTATAAGAGAAAAGCTTAAATGAAAAGTAAAATGAATTAGCAGCCTGCTAAATGGAACTATAAGCTAAAACCAAAGAAGCAATAAGCTAAAAAGCAACTATACACTAACCTATTAAGATGAAATAAGCAAGGAAATAAGCTATATTAAGCAGAAACAACAACCACTAAGCAAATCACAAACACTGATTTCTACTCAGATGTGCAGGCCTAACAGGCTTAAGGTGGAGGCAAAATAAGCAATGCAAATAAGCACTAGGTGGAAATCCAAAGACAGAACCTAAAAGCTGGTACAACTAGCTTCTCATGAAGCCAAAAATCATATAATAAGCTCAAGTAACCAGCTAGATAAAGGCTTCCAAAGTTGGGCTAGTGAGTAATGAATCTGAGAGCAGGGTAATACTTAGGACAATGAGTAGATTTCAAGCTTAATTTCAGCGGACCAAATAAACTCTAAACTGAACTCACTCACTTGATTATGATAAAATAACTACCTAAGATCACAAATCCACAATTGAAACTTGATTTAACCCAGTAATTTACCCTAGAGATCAGATTGAAATTCTGCCCAATTCAGCTTACTTAAGCAATTTAGACTTTTTGATAACTGACCAACTTTAACCAAAATGAACTTCTAATGATTTAATCTAATCCTAAATATGATGTTAAGCTAATTTAAAAGTTAACTATCCTTAATGCACCTAAGATCTACCAAAAACGCAAATTAACAGCTGCTATCTTAAACAGATATGAGACTTTGATTGATATTTGACTTTTTATCTAGGTGGCCACTATATCTAATGCTTGTATTAACCGAATTTTACCTATTATAACCTAATAAAACTACTGCAATCACTAAACGTCCACTAGAATACACTATAATTCCCTGTTCCAAACACCCTAGAATGTAACAGTTGTGATCAAATGGCCTAACAACTGATTCCAAAGCAATCCCAACCTCAAACTCTGATCAAAATCTAATTCAACAATCCAAACTTAACACAGCAATACAGAATCAAACACAAACAAAAGCAGGAACATAGATTTGACATGACAGATAGTGAAACAGTACCAAACTAAATGAACTCAAACTGAAATTAAATGATAAGATGAGACTAACTACTATGCAATCATTACTAATAAAACAGAAATAAGCAAAATTAAAAGGATCAAACTACAATTAAGCTACTGATGCAGAATTCAATAAAAATAACGAAAACTTACAAATCAAATACCCCCTCAGCTCAAACAGAGGGGGTTTCACTAAGCTAGCCTGTCTTTTGACAGGCCACTGGACTTCTTATGGCTGCCTTGAACTCCCAATAAGCACAGCTTATTTCAAATAAGCTGAATTTGACTTTTATTGACTTTTGTGTTGTTGGAAAATTTTGATGAAACAGTAAGCTTGATTAGCTTTTAAAAGCTTATAACAACATACACAATCTATTTAAAGCTTAACTCAGATTTATAAAAACTAAGTTAAACTATTTTTTTTTATTTTTTTTCTGATTTTCTTAATTTTTTTTTTGGATTTTTCTATATAAGTGAAAAACATAAACACAAACTTTGAAACTGAATTTAACTAAAGCTACTGATTATGATTTTATACTAATAACAGGAATTTAATAAGCCGAAATTAAAAATCAAGACAATAAGATAAAAACTGAATTTATATTAATAAGAGTAAATTGGGTACAATGTTTTTGAAATGAAAATTACAATAAAAACTGAAATTAAAATGCTGAGAATTAAAATGGTCAAAATCTTTCTAAGAACATGAAAAATTGGACAAGTTTACGTGAGGTGAGGGGTTGAGCTTATATAGCTGAGCTGAGGAGAATGCCAGGTCATATATTCATGCCTCTGTGTTTCCTTGAGTCCTCTCTAAGCCATTGATCACGTTCCAGATAATTCCATTCAATGTGCGCCCTTGGATCATGTGCAATTGATGAGTAATCCTGCGTGTCAGCTGGGATTGGACCACGTGTCATTCTCTTGTCAGGTTCTAGAAGCCCTCATGATTGGGTAATTATTCTTAAAGTGGGGTAATTTTTGAAAGGTGGGGAGTTAGGGTTCTTGCTACAGTAAGTGTGGAAAACTAGAAGGGGGGGTTGAATAGTTTTGCGTCTTTTTCGTTTAATAAGAATTTGCTTTTCAAAGAATTGATATTAATTGTAAAAACCTTTGAAGCTAAAGTATAGATACAAACCTAATTCACATATATCATATATATATACACTACTTGTTTAAAGTGTTGAATAGAAATTATAATTTTATATATCTCACTTAATTACAAGTTTGTACTAATATATATAAATATATATATATATATATATATATATATATATATATATATATATATATGATATATATATATATATATATATATATATATATATATATATATATATATATATATATATATATATATATATATATATATATATATATATATATATATATATATGTGTGTGTCTTAGTAATTGTTTATACTTATATTTTACCAAAGTATAATTAATGTTTTGAATGTAACCTAGTTTGATCTTTATGTGAAATCAATATATGCACAACACACAATATTAGCAATATATGAAAAGCTAGTAAGTAAACAAGTAAAGAGTGAGAGATGGAAAGATCAAACCGAGAGACAAAGGATTTATAGTGGTTCGGCTACAAGGACACCTTCCTTGCCCTACTCCACTCCCCGAGCACCGAACTCGAGAGTTTTCTTCACTAAGTCAATAACCTCCCTTATGGTGGAGAAAACCGTACACACCAAAAGCTTACACCAATTAACGACACAAAGCAAGATGTCGAGTTCTAATCGTAGCTAGAACCAATCTCACACCAAATATCACACCACTTCTTCTTCACACCTTTGCACTACTTCAATACTACTTCACACCACAAATATCTTCACACCTTCAAGGCACTAATGTCTTGACACCTTCAAGCCACCAATGTCTTCACACCTTTAAGCCACTAATGTCTTGACACCTTCAAGTCACTAATGTCTTCACACCTTTAAGCCACTAATGTCTTGACACCTTCAAGTCACTAATGTCTTCACACCTTTAAGCCACTAATGTCTTGACACCTTCAAGCCACTAATGTCTTCACGCCTTCAAGCTACTAAAGTCTTCACAACTTCAATCTACTAATGTCTTCAAGTCTTCTTCACTAGGAACCCTCAATATCTTCACAACAAGTTCCTATTACTACAATCTCCTATCACCAATACTATCTAACCCTTCTTCTCCACTTCAAGTTCCACTTTACACTTACACCAATTCTAGATTCTTCAACCAAATCTAGCTAACTAATACATACACCTTATTCACCAATGAATGAAAGATTTACAAGAAAATATAAACAAGCAACTTAGATAGCAAGATGATACTAAGTTGTAATACTCCTAATAGAAGTATTCTTCTCTTTGCACTTTGAATGTTGAGGCTTGAATCACTTTGAAACAAAGATCAAAGTATATAAGATCAAAGGATTATTAGAGAAAGGAAATGGATGTTTAGATCTGAAAGTTTCTGGTGCAAAAAGGTGAGGAAAATGTGCAAAATGATCCAGTATTTAAAGGGCCAGATTTTACTGTTCGGGAGCGTGCCGGTCCCCTTAATTATAGGCCGGTCCCCTTAATGATTAAGGGGGCCGCCTAGTAAAATTAAGGGGGCCGCCCTCCTGAACGTTTGAAAAGATTCTCTGGATAAAATTTGCCCTTTTTGGTTGGAAATTTGAAATCATATTTTTGTGGTTTAATAAAGCTTTACCAAAAATGATTTACAAATATATATAAAATGTTAAAATCATTTTATAAAATGTTATGTCTTAAGACAAGATTTCCTTTGATCTTATAATGCACTAATCACTTTGTTTATTCATACCTTAAGTGATTAAATGGTGAAAGTGAGTATTTACTACTAAATACTTGTTTACGTCATAACCTTTGGTTTGATGAGTTTACGTTTTGTGATTATCAAAACATAGAGATATCGAAAGATATGAATAACGTTTTTAGTCATTTATTTATATCAACAATCTCCCCCTTTTTGATGATTACAAAACCTAAACTCATTAAATCCAAAAATTAATTTTTAGACAAGTATTTAGTGAGTTTATATTCACTTCTCCCCCTTTTTGTAGAATCAAAAAGGTTTAAGCCTATAAGGTAAAGGCTCCCCCTTGATGTATGCTCACCCTCGTTTGAGGGCACCAAGGGTTCGAGATATGGAATTCTTGCAAGAAAAATATTAGAGACACAAGCAAATACATATAGCATAATAACAACTAATAGTAAGCATGGCAATGAAGAATTTAAAACACATATAAAAGCATTCATTAATTCAAGATGATTATGTCAACCACATAATCATTGTTACAAAAACCATAATTATAGAATTCTAATACAAAGTAGAGTATCCTATTGTGCCAACAAAGAGTGTCATCAAACGTTCTTGAATCCCAAAATGGTTGAGGTGTTTTATTTGAAAATGAGAAACATAAGCATGTAAAATGCTTAGTGGTTTAGTGGAGATAAGTTTTTGGTTGCATGGATGTTGGTGAGTTTGGAGATGTGGAACTTGTAGGTGGTGGATTTGAAGTTGGGTTTGTTGGTTGAGGGTTTTGATGTTGTTCAAGTGATGGTGTTTGTTGAGATCTAGTAAGAAGATACTCAATCCAAGTGAAGTGCTCATTCAAAGCAATGGTTTGTTGTTGAAGGAAGATGCAACAAGGGCAATTGTTAACATGCTTCTCAATTTGGTTGATGTTATGTGGTGATGATGGTGAGCTTGATTGGGGTGGATCCAAATTGCGTTGCGCAAGATGTAATGCTAAAAGAGCACTAAGCTCATGAGCCTCTTTTAGCTCCTCAACGAACTTCAAGTGTTCGGAGGGAGGTGATGATGGTGGAACATGGTAGTTGTCTTGGGTGAAGGTTTGAACATGCAACATAGGAGTGGCATGTGAGGTTGTAGGATGTGGTGGTGGTACTCTTGGTGGTGGAGACATGGTTGAGCTTGGGTAGTCATGAAAACATGAAATTGGTGGAAGAGGTTCTCCAAGAGTGAGTGATGTTTTTGTTGAATGAGCAACATGTGAGGTATTGATTGAGAGATTGGGATTGTTGTTTTGGGATTGAGCATGCTCATCATAAGAAGAAGCATGAATGAGGGAATGAGTGGGTGATAGGTTGTGTGATGAATCATTATTGTGGGTTTGAGGTTTAATAGTTGGTTGACTTGGAACAACATCACTTGAGTTTTGACAAGAATCAAGTTTCCTCCTCCAAACGGGTTTGACGGAGATCCTTGCGGTTCTTGAAATTTTAGGTTTTTGGTTGTTGGGAAATGACATGTTTGGGTGTGATGGCATTTATGATGGGAAGAGGGTATTTATAGTGTATGAGAAATGTGGTTTAGGAAGGTAAATTTTGAGGGATAGCATGGGACAAAGTATGTTTGTGAATTTTGGGAAGTATAGGCTGAAGTGGGTCAAAAAGTGATAAAGAAAACAGTATCCCCGACCATCAGATGGCCGGTCCCCTTAATTAGGGGCCGGTCCCCTTAATCAATAAGGGGGCCGCCTTATATAATTAAGGGGGCCGCCCATCTGGTGATTCCCAGAATGCCAGAAATGGGTTTTTGGCAGAAAATTTTCAAAAAGGTTGTGTTTTTGTTTTTGGATTCAAGTAAGTTCAACTCTTTGAGGCAATATAGGGCATACTATTCATGAATGTAGAGAGTGATATAGAATTAATTAAGATAGGAAATTAATTTCTAATAATCATGCTATCTATTAATTTATCAATTAAGATATGCAACAAAGGAGACAACAAGCCAAATAAGCTAAATGAGCAACTATATGAAGATGATAACATTTAGCCTAGAGCAAACATGTTGATGATTGTTGACAAGTAACAAATAGGTAGATATGATTATATGGACTTCAAGACTTGTTACAAACAAGATCCATATGGGCATGTCATGATTCTCATGAAATGATTTGAGTAAATTGTAAATGTCATTTACAATAGAAGTGTATGACACTTGAGAGAGTTGAATGTGTTTTAAGCAAAACGTTTTTAGTTTTATTCAACAATGTTTTTGAAGTGAATTCAAGTATGCATTACACTAACATAAATTGAATTTTGTTTCTTAACGTGTAACAAAAAAATATTTTAATCTTGTTCTTGAGTAAAATAATGGTTATGAAGGAAATTTTAGTCAAATAAATTGTTAGAGAAAATATTTCATTCTAAAAGAGAAAAGTTTTGAACATGATGTTTTGATCATGATAATCAAGAAGTTTCAAGTGAGGGGTTTGATATGGAAACTTATCATGCTCAGGAGAATCAATTAAGCCCATCGTCACATACAATCATCTTTAATGATACCTAAAGATATTAACGTGAAATAATAGATATTTATAATCTAAATGCAATGGGACAGGAAAGAGCAAGGTAAATAGTTCATGAATACAAGATAGACATGTGTATATATATGTATACAAATAACATCATAATATCAAGTTGCAAGCAAATATCAATTATAATATATCCATTAATGCAACTAGTAAGATCATATAGCATAAGTGGAAGAATTCTACTATAGATCATAGAAGATTAAGAAAAATGATAATATACTAAACAACAAGAAGGTTAATAATGCTAATATCATATATGCATATATTAGTGTTAATAATCTAAAAGCATGGCAACTTATCAGTTAAATCGTATTGACACACTAATTAAAAACATTCTAAAATATAATGTAACATTGACAAGTTTTTGAAAAGAAAACTTATCTCAGGTCCAGCTTTTCAAAGAGAGTGGGCATGACGGTGATAGAAGAAAACTTAAGAGTAAGTCCAAAACATGTCGAAGTAGCCAAGCAGTATTCACATGAATAGAAATAAAGGGAACTAAATCCGAGATGCTCAATCGATCACAACAATCATCACAAGTCGTGAAGGTTAAAAGAAGTAGCACGTAGGAGGCTTCAACTTGAGAAGGTAACGGATGCACCATGATACCAATGCTCCAAGAGTGAATAGCACAATGTCGAGACAAGAATATTCCCGCAAGAACGTCATAGGCGAAACAATAGCAGAATGTGAAACAATGTGATGGAAGCCAATATTCGTCAAACGTAATAGAGCGAGATGAGAAAATCAACACGTAATAGACTCATCATTCGTTAGTTACCTAAACATGAAAAACAGCTTGGTACCCAGATTCTCATGGGTCCTAGATGGTTAGATGAGAACATCCATTGCATTTGAATGCACATGATGGGGATGTCGTCGATAAGTACAAGAATTCATCAATAGTTTGTTTTAATTAACAAACAATGACTTTCTTGACTAGAATAATAAGTAATGAATGTTAATAGTATTAGTTCGAAATTTATTCACTAGATTTAACAAATTTTATTTGTTTTAATGCATTTGTTGAAGGATCATTTATGATAAATCCTAACCCGGTTTTATCATAAAATGGCTTTTGAATGTCGAGAAGATATTTTAAAGATTTAGAGCTATTTTCGAATTTTACCAATATTTTTGCTTTTTCATTTTCAATTTTGATTTCATGTTTGTAGTCTCGACATTTTTTACATTCAAGATCGATTTCGATATTACTTTTAAGTCTAGACATTTTATCTTCTAAAATGATTTCTTTTTCAAAGTTGTTTTCAGCGGATGTTGAAAATTCGTTCTTAAAACTAATTTTTGAGTTAATGTTGCAAAAATGTTTGAAGTTATTTTCCATTTTTAAAAATTCTAATATAAATTGATCATAGCAAAAATGTTTAGTTTTGGATTGTACCTTCTTTGTAGTTGTACATTCCTCACATGCTATATGGTGATCAATTCCATCTTCCATGTCGCTCCATGTTTTGTTTGTAGTTTCACTTGGATCTAGAAACATGTAGTTCTTGCCATCAATACTTGTGTTCTCATTTGTTTGAATATTCTCATAAGCCGTGTTATCATCGTCTTCTTTGCACTTGTTGCACCATGATTTATTCACGCTCTTTCTTTGGATTTGGTTCATGTATTCTTCGTTGTAGATACCTTCAATGATCACATTTGAACTAGTAGTACATGTGTTTATTTCAACTAAATATTTATTTACTAAATTTTCTAGATTAACTATTTCTTGTGCAATATCAAGTTTATCATCTTTGGTTTTACATTCTTCTTGGTGAATCTTTAAAAGACATTTCCAAATATCATTTGCCGTTTTACAATGAAATAATCTTTCATATTTGACTTTTGGTAGAGTTTTGAAAATAAGTAATTTGGCTTTAGTGTTTTTATCAATTTTAGTTTGAAAATTATTATTTTGATTTTCAAAATCTATTTTGGTTGATTTAAGATCACCAATTGAAATGATATGCCAAAGATCAAGATCTATTGATTTCACATAATTTTCAAATTTGTTTTTCCATTCAAGAAAATGATCATTTTCAAATAATGGTGGTTGTAGCATAAATTCCCCATCTAAATATTTTTCAAATTCCATAGATCGTTACAAGTTTTAAAATACAGTCTATTTTAAAAATCTTGCTAGACGTGGCTCTGGTACCAATTGTGGAAAACTAGAAGGGGGGGGTTGAATAGTTTTGCGTCTTTTTCGTTTAATAAGAATTTGCTTTTCATAGAATTGATATTAATTGTAAAAACCTTTGAAGCTAAAGTATAGATACAAACCTAATTCACATATATCATATATATATACACTACTTGTTTAAAGTGTTGAATAGAAATTATAATTTCATATATCTCACTTAATTACAAGTTTGTACTAATATATATATATATATATATATATATATATATATATATATATATATATATATATATATATATATATATATATATATATATATATATATATATATATATATATATATATATATATGTGTGTCTTAGTAATTGTTTATACTTATATTTTACCAAAGTATAATTAATGTTTTGAATGTAACCTAGTTTGATCTTTATGTGAAATCAATATATGCACAACACACAATATTAGCAATATATGAAAAGCTAGTAAGTAAACAAGTAAAGAGTGAGAGATGGAAAGATCAAACCGAGAGACAAAGGATTTATAGTGGTTCGGCTACAAGGACACCTTCCTTGCCCTACTCCACTCCCCGAGCACCGAACTCGAGAGTTTTCTTCACTAAGTTAATAACCTCCCTTATGGCGGAGAAAACCGTACACACCAAAAGCTTACACCAATTAACGACACAAAGCAAGATGTCGAGTTCTAATCGTAGCTAGAACCAATCTCACACCAAATATCACACCACTTCTTCTTCACACCTTTGCACTACTTCAATACTACTTCACACCACAAATATCTTCACACCTTCAAGGCACTAATGTCTTGACACCTTCAAGCCACCAATGTCTTCACACCTTTAAGCCACTAATGTCTTGACACCTTCAAGTCACTAATGTCTTCACACCTTTAAGCCACTAATGTCTTGACACCTTCAAGTCACTAATGTCTTCACACCTTTAAGCCACTAATGTCTTGACACCTTCAAGCCACTAATGTCTTCACGCCTTCAAGCTACTAAAGTCTTCACAACTTCAATCTACTAATGTCTTCAAGTCTTCTTCACTAGGAACCCTCAATATCTTCACAACAAGTTCCTATTACTACAATCTCCTATCACCAATACTATCTAACCCTTCTTCTCCACTTCAAGTTCCACTTTACACTTACACCAATTCTAGATTCTTCAACCAAATCTAGCTAACTAATACATACACCTTATTCACCAATGAATGAAAGATTTACAAGAAAATATAAACAAGCAACTTAGATAGCAAGATGATACTAAGTTGTAATACTCCTAATAGAAGTATTCTTCTCTTTGCACTTTGAATGTTGAGGCTTGAATCACTTTGAAACAAAGATCAAAGTATATAAGATCAAAGGATTATTAGAGAAAGGAAATGGATGTTTAGATCTGAAAGTTTCTGGTGCAAAAAGGTGAGGAAAATGTGCAAAATGATCCAGTATTTAAAGGGCCAGATTTTACTGTTCGGGAGCGTGCCGGTCCCCTTAATTATAGGCCGGTCCCCTTAATGATTAAGGGGGCCGCCTAGTAAAATTAAGGGGGCCGCCCTCCTGAACGTTTGAAAAGATTCTCTGGATAAAATTTGCCCTTTTTGGTTGGAAATTTGAAATCATATTTTTGTGGTTTAATAAAGCTTTACCAAAAATGATTTACAAATATATATAAAATGTTAAAATCATTTTATAAAATGTTATGTCTTAAGACAAGATTTCCTTTGATCTTATAATGCACTAATCACTTTGTTTATTCATACCTTAAGTGATTAAATGGTGAAAGTGAGTATTTACTACTAAATACTTGTTTACGTCATAACCTTTGGTTTGATGAGTTTACGTTTTGTGATTATCAAAACATAGAGATATCGAAAGATATGAATAACATTTTTAGTCATTTATTTATATCAACAGTAAGTTTCTGGGTTTATTAGTGGAAAGGGGGGCGGGTAAATGGAAGGTGGGTATTTTTTATATTGTTTGTGTTGACCGGTTATTGAGGTGGAGTTTGACCGGGTATGGGATTGGGGTGGACCGGGTATAGGATTTTTAAAGAATGGGCTTTTATTTTTGGGCTAGGGATTGGATAAAGGATACGGTTATGGGATATTGGTTTAGGACTTAGTGGATTTTTGGACTAAACTTTCAAGGACTATTCTTGTAATTCTGCAAACTTCAAGGGCCAAAGCTGTAATTTTTGAAACTTTATTCCAAGGCCTATTCTTGTTACTTCTAAATTTCTTGATGGGCCATTGTTGCCATTTCTTCAATTTTGCTTCAAAGGGTTATTTCTGACAAGTTTGGAAAGTTGAGGGACCATTATCGTAGATTTCTTCAAACTTCTTCCAAGGACTTTTCTTGACACTTTATGAATCTCCAAGGTTGAATTTGACTTTTTGAGCTTAGACTTTGACCATTTGACTTCCCCGGCTTCGGCTTTTGACACTTTCCATTCTCGTGCTCGTTTTTGTCGGTTTTGGCATCATTTTTGTTCATTTTTCTCATATCCGTACCTGCACATACACAAATACAAAAACACACATTCTCTTGGCATATTTGATTAGTATTTGGTGTATTTAGTCTGATTTAAGGCCTAAAAAGGATGTGTGATTAATCACTCATCAAAATCCCCCAGACTAAGGTATTGCCGTGCCCTCACGCAATGTCATCACCTCACGCTTAAGAGATAAATAATTTCAAAACCTCTCTTTACTGACGTTGTAAAGTAGCAATGACGTTCAAAAGAGATAGTAAAATCATTTATTCTCAAAAACGCTCCGTTTTCCCGATTTTCATAAATAACAACTACTACTACTCTTTTTGTATTTTTTTTCATTTTTATATATGTGACTGTTTGATTTAACTTTCATTATCAATTCTTATCTGTTGATAACTTTCAGGGTCAACGAGTAGAAACACTTCTCACAGAGAAGAGACCATACGGATAAAAATCGTCATCCTTGATTTTTCACAAGCTCCCAAACTAAGCGTAAAATCGAGATCATTGTTTATCCACAAGGTAGATGCTAACACTACCCACAAAAGTTAATTATGTATTACCTCTTGTTCCCAGGTCCTAAGTTTTGTATCTCAAGATTTTAATTTGTGAGAAATGAATTGCTTCATATTTTCTCGTTTTGATAGTTATTAGTCCGATAAGAGCACAAAATTTGAACGCTAAGTAGTTTCTAAACTTTCCCTCAAAAACCCCTGCATACAGAAATCGGGTCCACATGAAGGTCTCTGATTTAACACGATTTGTAGGGGCTCCCTTTTTATTTACGACCGAGACATACCATGTTTGATACCTGAAACGGAAGCTTTTTATTAGGGAAACCCCAGGAGTCGAAGCTTGGCATTTTTGCATAATCATAAGCACTTTAATAATACTTTGGTCCTTAGTCCTTTATTTCTTTTATAATCAACGGTTTATGAGCCGCCAAGATGTAAGAGCTTTATTATGACTTTGGATTTCTATCCGCTACTTTTTATAGCTTTGGATTACTCTGCCTTTTTATTTGGCTTTGGACTATTATTATTGATATTCATAATCATATGCCAAACCCAGAGTCCTACGGCCTTTACTAAGATCACAACATCGGCTGCGAACCGGCAAGATGCAATAGTCTATTTTACCGTAACACTGGCAGTACCCCTATGTGTACCAAATCCCCATATGCAGAGATTTTGTTGGGAACGAGAAAAAACTAAGTATTGCCCAAACCGTATACCCTTAATTAATCCTAGAGATCTATTATTATTGGTGTGCAAGCTTGTGGGAACAAGGAGGCCACAAGTACCTTTCGTGGGCTCTAAAGAGATCCAACTACTCCACGTTTAGCACGAAACTTCTAAATAAATGTCACACCCCCAAAATACCTGAATGGCAGCGGAATGGAATACCTGGGGGTGACTGTCATAGCACCATAGTTACAGTTATATTGAACGACCTAAAGTGTCGTTTAGAAAATACAGCGTTTGATCATTAAAACATTCAAAGTTTACAAAACATAGGTCCCAAAAGATATTGCCATTTTAGTTAAAATAAGTTCCACAAGATCAAACGTTCATAGGTGTAGAAAAATATAGTCAGACGCGTCGTCTCCACGACTCCATGAATGTCCAAATGCATGCCACATGAGCTACCTTAATAACCTGAAAATACATACTAAAGTGTCAACACGAGATTGGTGAGTTCATAAATTTAGAGAACAATTAGGTATGGTAAAACATTTGAAGAGAAGAATTTCCCATTAAAATCATCATAAATCAGTAATAAAGTTGATGCAAAGGCATCGTAAATCAGTAATAAGAAATCCGTAATAAGAAATCAATAATAAGAAATCCGTAATAAGAAATCAGAAATAAGAAATCCGAAATTAGAACTCAGAAATAAGAAATCCGAAATAAGAACTCAGAAATAAGAAATCCGAAATAAGATATCAGAAATAAGAAATATAAAAACCATCAGTATTTAACTTTAATCTTATGTACCATAGCCCAAGTATAAAGTAATAAGTTTTTCAGTCATAAAACTACATTGTCTCTTAAGCTCATGAAACCGAAGCTAGACGTTACTTGGCCCCAAATGAGTGTTTACCAGACACTCTAATAATAAAGACATGAAATGCATCTGTAATACTGTTGGAGCAACCCAAACACAGATGGAGGAGTCACCCTCAATAGATCTATTCACTCACTCTCGCTTGGAACCTAATTAACGGTCCATGATAATAAAGGGGACTTGTCAAGACGTGGTAATAAGGAAACTTAAGCAATGTAAGGAATTTAATACTTTGGCATTGTACAAAAATAATTAAAGCAGCGTATTCTCCTTCAAAAAGTAATTCAAATCTTATAAAAGTATAAAACAAGTATTTAAGCATGTATCTCCCCCGAAGAGTTTATAAAGTAATTAAACAAGTAAAAGTGGGGCTATGACTCACCTCGAAATGATAGTACAAAGTGATGGAATGATCGGGACAACAAGGCGCGAACACTAGCCGCAACCTAAATGAATGAATGTGATCTAATTTAGATCATGCCGTGATGAAATGAATGCACATGCACATGATACTCATACCACTCGTAATTTGGAAATACTAGTTATCGTCATGGTAAAATAGTTTCCATACTTAGGAAAAATAAGTTCATTTAGAGAAGTATATAACTTGTCATATTAACTCATACGAAAAAGTTAGCGTCATATTCCTAGTATCAAAACCTTAGAATGATGTCGTTATGTCGTATAAATATTCCCTTGGGTCATACGTATTCATTTGTTAAGAATATAGTCCTTAGTAACGTTTCTAGAAAATATACCATTTAGTACGTACATTATTATTTTTATTTGTGACTATATATATATATATATATATATATATATATATATATATATATATATATATATATATATATATATATATATATATATATATAGTTTTGACGATGTTAAAACGGGTATAACTCGGTCGTTTTAGGCTCGTTTTCCTTGTTCTTTATGTCCACGGATTCGTTTTCGTGTATACTAGTATATTTTTGATAACTCGGCTTCTCTAAGTTACGTTTAATGCCTCGATTTACACGGCGAAATCTGCCAAACAGCAAGCAGTTTTTACTAAAATAGTTTTCGTCGTTAAATTTGCAAAAATCATATCTCCTTCGTTATAAACTCGTTTTAATCCGTTCTTTCGCCTAAAGTTTCGTTTTTGAAAGTATTTTCTAAATCCTTGGTCAAAATTTAGCCATCAACCACTGATTTTCCCACGAAATAGAAATAGGGACAGTAGGTATTTCAAGTGTTTCAAAAACCACTTCTAGGGTTCTAATCTAGTTCCATCTTCATTCAAACCACTTTCAATCACCACAAAACTAATCTAATCCTACCATACACCTTCTTAGGGTGTCATGGGTTCCTAAACATCACAACCAAGTAGATCTAACAAGGATCTAACCAAAAATCATTTCTAGGGCTTGAAAGTTAAATATATACAAAAAATGGAGTGGTATAAGCCAATATATGCATGAGATCTAGCAAGAAAAATATATAAACATGGTAATAACTTTGTAAAAATTATGAAATGAGTTTTGTAAACTTACTTTGAGAGATGGTGTGATTAGATGATAAAAACCTAATAATCCTTGAGTTTTTATTTCAAAACTCTAACAAGGATACTATATAAACAATATTACACTTGATCTTAAGAAAAATTCTTGTCTTGCTCCTTTCTTTGTTGTGGCCGTGGTTCAAGAGAGCAAAAGGAAGAGAAGAAGAAATTTTTGAGCTAGTTGAAATGAAATGAAAAAAGATAAGGTATGGTGTATGTATTATTGATAATATAATTAATATATAAGAGTTAGTAATAGGCATTAATGTGTTGGAGTGATTTAGTAAGTAATGTAAGAAAGGGGTATGGGGGGGGGGGGGGGCAAAGTCAAGGGGGGGGGGGTGGGAAAGGATATGGAAGACTTTTGTAAAATTTTGCATTATTGTGTGTTATTTGTAGTTTTAAAATGTACCGGGTACCGGGTTAACTAAAAATAAATTTTAACGGAGTTAACCGGGTCATAATAAAGTTATAAAAATTATAAAAATAGGTTGGATAGAATTATTGGGTGTTTAGATAATTATAGTTTAATTTCTACGAAAACCGTCGAAGTTTTAGTAAACTTAAGTTAATAATTAAAATAAATATCCAAAATACCGGGTAAATTAATATTATAATTTTTATATTATAAAAATGAATATAAAAATATATTGGAATCATAATCGGGAGTGTTGGACGTGTTAGTCACATTTATAGTTCGCGTATTAGTGTTTATTTAAAATAAACATACGTAAATCGTTAATTGTACCAAAAGTATTAATTTATTTATCCTACGAGTGGAATAGTATGCAAGTGCCCTAATGATGATATGTCGACTATTTCTAGTCCGTATGAAATGTCCCTGATAATAATGCATGAATTCGCTCCTGAACCAATACGGTTACGCGAATTTGAACACTCGTAAACTAAATTTACGATGACATGAATAATGCACGTGAATAGTGGTTTTCTCTCGGAAATGAATAGTGTCAAGTGAATAGTAAAATTTCTGAATATGTCTCGGAATGTCAAATTGACCTCAAAAACGATGAATAGTGATCGATGAATAGTAAATGATGAATAGTAACTTGTGAATAGTAAATTGTCGAGGTTTGAAAAATGACCGGAAATTACGAGTTGTGACAGTCTTCCCCACTAACAGGAACTTCGTCCCGAAGTTCAGTTTTGGTTGGTCTCTGAAGTATATTTGGTAAAAAGACTTGGATACTTGAGTGGCATTTGGTCTTCCCGTTCCCAAGTAAATTCGGGTCCTCTTCGAGAATTCCAGCGAACTTTCACGATAGGAATTCGATTTTGCTTCAATCGTTCGATCTAACAGTCCATGATTTCTATTGATCCTCTTACCAGGTTTACGTTTGTCTTTGGGTTGGAATTCTTTCCAAATGGGATTATGAGTGACTAATCTGAAAGTCATTTCCTGGGATTTGAATAGGTGAAACATAGTTGTGTAATCCGGCTGTTCTCTAACAAGGCTCAAGTCAGATGACCCCTAGGTCTACTTTTGTCTGAAATATTACGTGGTCCAGTGTATATCAGATTTAACTTTCCAAATTTTTCCGAATAATATCATGCCTTTCCTAGGCAGAACTTTCAACATGATCTGGCTACCAACTTGAAGTTTTAATGGCTTACAACTTGTAGAATTTGTAATTGATTCTTGACTTGTAGGAGGTTTCTGGTTATATCATGAATGCCTATTGGAATAGTGAGTTTTGCTTTTTCCGAGTTTGGTTCGTCAATAGATGATCAATGCTTCTTCAGGTTTATAATGTAATATAGGTAATATACGTTGCTGAACTATGTCAGAACCCAAATCTTATATGTCAGCTGGTCGATTCTAAAATGAATCTTAAATGGTCCAATATACTTGAGGTTCAATCTCTCGCGTTACCAAAATTGTATCATGCCTCTCCAAGGCAAAGCTTTCAACTTAGTTCGTTCTCCCACTTGAATCTAGATGGTTTGTTGTTCAGGGATACTCAATCCGCATGATGTGCGTCATGCACCAACCTAACTTCTACCAGTCCCTCGTTGCTTGTAACTGGTTCTTGACTTGTGAAATTTCCTTTGTTGTTCCATAGTTTAGTTCTAGACCCGTGCATTTAACTTTCCGATTTCGGTCTGTAAATGGGTAATTGGTACTTCGATCATAAAGTGCCTCAATTGGTGTAGTCTCTATGCTCGCGCGATAACTATGGTTGTAAAAGAATCCGATTTATGGTAAATGGTTAGTCCAACCATTTCTAGAGTCAATTGCTCACTCTCTGAGCATAATTTTCCTATGTTTGAATTGTTCTCTCGTAGTGACCATCGGTCTGAGGATGACAGGCGGTGTTTATATCTTAATGAGGTTCCGAAGGAAGTCTTAAAATGTTTGTTAGAAGTCTGAGGTGATTCGATCACCTTTATCAGGAACAATTGAAATAGGTACAATAAATCTTGTGACTAATTCCACAACGTGTTGTCTTTCGAACTCGGAGTTATCTGAAGGGGACAGAATATGGGTACAATTTCTTTGATTCCTTGTATTTTGGTCTAACGAATTGCTAAGACGTGTGTTTTCCTTTGCCTATTGTGCTTAGGCCTGATGCCTCTCTTGATGTATAGGTGAGGTTATCTAGAATTCCTTGAGAACACAATTCCTTGAGGGAATCTATATCGATATTCATAATTCGAATCAATCATTCTTGGCGTAAAACTCACCGCAGGGAAGTTTGCATTTAGATAAGGCCATGTTTAATCAAATCACTTTACAGTATCGGTTAGGAGGCTTGGTTTATTCCTATGGTTTTGCTTAGCGTACTCTCTCAATGTATTCGATCTTGTAGCTCAGTCTAGCTGGTACCTTTAAATAATAGAATTGGACAACCCGGTCAAAGATGGTGGTTCGGATGGTCTCGTGGCATCTTAGAATTGTTGTTGAGCTATAAATTGTCTTGGTGTATACTTCTAGTCTAGGTTAGTAGTTCTGTAATCCTTTCATTGCTCTTCTTGTATCAAGGAATCCTCCTAGTACTTGATATGGTAAGTCTCTCCTAAAGAAGTAAATGGAACAATCCAACTTAATGGCTAAGTGGGTGACAGGTGGGGTAAGTATCCAGGGAGAGTTTGTCAGAAAAAGACACTTATAAAAGTGTTTACTTGTCTAAAACGCTTTTGAATGAAGATTGTTATTAGCAATACTTTAAAAAGTAACTATTTCCTTCATGGCATAATCCTTCCTGAATTATACATAGGTGATCAGGCTATGTATAGTTGAGGACTAATGATGCTATGCTTGATTTAGTCAGAATAATATTACTTTTCTCAAAAGTTTTAGATGGTGTTCAACGCATTCTTATTAAAAATGGTATCCTGATATTTCCTTTCAAAGCAATATAAAAATTGATTCGCGTAGTAATAGTAAATATTTGGCGTAATATCGGAAAAATCAGTTTATAGTACGGTAACAAAACGGTTTATTTTAGAAATTCGGTAAAACAATTTCCCCATAAGGTAGTAAATTAGTTTGAAATAAAACTCGTTGAATGGTTTATTGGATACATGGGTAATTACTATGGAATGGTAGTAATCTACTAATCCGTCAAACACGAAATCGGCCTATTCTCTAAATAAGGCAATGGTATAATGTTACGTAACGATTGAAAATTGCATAATTGCAATAGGAGATGGAATAAACGAAGGTTACGATTATCACATAGATAACAAAAGATAGTCATTACATTAGATAGGAAAGTGCTTAATACAACTAGGTTACATCAACGTACTTATGGAAAGTACCAAAAGAAAGTACAACCCTAGAGGGCTCAAACTAAGGTTTATATAATTAAAACATAAACTTCGTCTTCCAATTCTGGTTTCCCAACTCCGGGCATTCACTCCTGAAGTGTCCCACTACTCCACACTCGCGGCAGGTTACCGAGAGTTTCTGATGCTTTGCGAGGGTGGGAGCCTTGCAATCCTTGGTTTCATGTCCAAGCTTTTGGCAGTTTTTACATTGAGAGGGGCAAGATCCTTTGTGATGAAACTGACACTTGTTACACTCGGGTAATTTACCAACATACCTTTTCTTTTGGCTTGACCCAGCAGCACAGGTCTCCACCACTTGTTGTATCTTAAACGGTTGTTGAGAAGCATTAGCATCCAGATTACCGACCCACTTTCTCTTGTTGTTACCATTGCCTCCTAAAATCTTGGTGTGAGCTATGCGTTCCTTTGCTTCGATTGCCATTCTGATAGCTTTAGGCATGGTATCGGGTTCCAATGAGTTGACCAACATACGAATTTCAGGAGAAAGTCCTCCTATGTACCTTTCAAGTTTCTTGCTTTCCGGCTCATCCATTGCAGAGCCTAGTCGGGCTAAATCATAAAAAGAAGCAGTATACTTAACAACATCATCTCCTACCATGGTAAGGTTTAGTGTTTCCTGTTCAATTGCTTGTAATTCGCTTTTCACACAGAACTTCAAACTCATCATCCTTTTTAGTTTCTCCCAAGAGTGTGAGTAAGCAGCATCAACTCCTACTACCTGGACATACTTAGTCCACCATTTCTGGGCATGCTCTTGAAAAGTGCAAGTGGCGAACTTAACTTTGTCTTCCTTACAGCAGTCACCACATTGAAAGATTGTTTCTAATTCTTCGAACCATTTGAGAAATTCCTTTGTGTCTATATTTCCGCTAAAGGAGGAGGGATTACAACCCATAAATTCCACGTGAGTAAGTTCCTTGGTGAAGGTAGTGGCCATGTTCTTGGCAATGACTTGTCCAACAGCAGTTTGCGTCATGCTTGGAGTGGTTTGCTTAAATCTATTTCCATCAAATCATAAGAGTCCATGAGAATCTATAGGTAATAAAAATCATCATATTCATAACTCATGAATACAATACATGAAAGTTTCGGTCTATATGAACCCTTATCATAGATAGCACAACCATTCCCCCATAGTAGAGTCAATACTTGGTGATTCCGTTTGTTCATCAATCAAAATACTACAAGTTTCTTCGAACTATGCCACACCTCTCGTGGCTAGGATAATAGTAAAAGCTAGTAAAGATATAAGTCTAGTCTAAAGACTTCCTGTAATCCTTCTAGGTGAAATCAGGTTTTACGACATCATAAGGTCGGGATAGTCCTGAAGCAGTGTCTGAAGTTGTGCATCAATCAAGTCCTAGATAGTGTAGATTCTAAGCCATTCTTGAGGAACCTGTAGATGTTCCTGTTGAGTCCGTAATCTTGGTATTATCCACAAGGCGTTATCTAATTCATGGCAAGTGAAAATGGAAAAGGAAACTGACAATGGTGGTATTCTAAAGGTTGAGAATAACATTGATGACAATGCGATCCTAGTGATGAGTTAGGAGATAATGGTGATAATAGTGAATGGGATACTACCCTCTTTCGCTCTAACTCGCGACATCTAAGAGGTAAAGTTGAAGTATGCACTATGGGACGACCAATAGTGTAATAAATAACCAATGGTGGTGGTAGTACCTAAGTAGTAAGCGTCCTACTAGTGAAGGAAAGAAAACATGTTATCTCTCTTGTAATAAGCATCCTAATAAGTCCATTAAAGTTAAGTCTGAATACTCTACCAAACGGCATTCTATGTATAGGTTGAATGATAGGAAAACCTTATTCCTATAACAAATCAATAGTGCTAACGGTGGTATACGTGCAATTGGTGGTATAATGGTAGTGGAAGATGACAAGGCATCTTCAATGTCGGAATCCGACGAAAGGATAACAGCGTGGGTATCTGAAGACATGTCACTTGTGAACCAGGTCAATATAATCATATATATATGAGTATGGGTATGAATAACTCATACAGTGTGTGCGTAAAGCAACATGTATAGTGAATATGCACCTATGATGAAATGATGAGATGCTATATGCAGAGATTTTGTTGGGAACGAGAAAAAACTAAGTATTGCCCAAACCGTATACCCTTAATTAATCCTAGAGATCTATTATTATTGGTGTGCAAGCTTGTGGGAACAAGGAGGCCACAAGTACCTTTCGTGGGCTCTAAAGAGATCCAACTACTCCACGTTTAGCACGAAACTTCTAAATAAATGTCACACCCCCAAAATACCTGAATGGCAGCGGAATGGAATACCTGGGGGTGACTGTCATAGCACCATAGTTACAGTTATATTGAACGACCTAAAGTGTCGTTTAGAAAATACAGCGTTTGATCATTAAAACATTCAGAGTTTACAAAACATAGGTCCCAAAAGATATTGCCATTTTAGTTAAAATAAGTTCCACAAGATCAAACGTTCATAGGTGTAGAAAAATATAGTCAGACGCGTCGTCTCCACGACTCCATGAATGTCCAAATGCATGCCACATGAGCTACCTTAATAACCTGAAAATACATACTAAAGTGTCAACACGAGGTTGGTGAGTTCATAGATTTAGAGAACAATTAGGTATGGTAAAACATTTGAAGAGAAGAATTTCCCATTAAAATCATCATAAATCAGTAATAAAGTTGATGCAAAGGCATCGTAAATCAGTAATAAGAAATCCGTAATAAGAAATCAATAATAAGAAATCCGTAATAAGAAATCAGAAATAAGAAATCCGAAATAAGAACTCAGAAATAAGAAATCCGAAATAAGAACTCAGAAATAAGAAATCCGAAATAAGAGATCAGAAATAAGAAATATAAAAACCATCAGTATTTAACTTTAATCTTATGTACCATAGCCCAAGTATAAGGTAATAAGTTTTTCAGTCATAAAACTACATTGTCTCTTAAGCTCATGAAACCGAAGCTAGACGTTACTTGGCCCCAAATGAGTGTTTACCAGACACTCTAATAATAAAGACATGAAATGCATCTGTAATACTGTTGGAGCAACCCAAACACAGATGGAGGAGTCACCCTCAATAGATCTATTCACTCACTCTCGCTTGGAACCTAATTAACGGTCCATGATAATAAAGGGGACTTGTCAAGACGTGGTAATAAGGAAACTTAAGCAATGTAAGGAATTTAATACTTTGGCATTGTACAAAAATAATTAAAGCAGCGTATTCTCCTTCAAAAAGTAATTCAAATCGTATAAAAGTATAAAACAAGTATTTAAGCATGTATCTCCCCCGAAGAGTTTATAAAGTAATTAAACAAGTAAAAGTGGGGCTATGACTCACCTCGAAATGATAGTACAAAGTGATGGAATGATTGGGACAACAAGGCGCGAACACTAGCCGCAACCTAAATGAATGAATGTGATCTAATTTAGATCATGCCGTGATGAAATGAATGCACATGCACATGATACTCATACCACTCGTAATTTGGAAATACTAGTTATCGTCATGGTAAAATAGTTTCCATACTTAGGAAAAATAAGTTCATTTAGAGAAGTATATAACTTGTCATATTAACTCGTACGAAAAAGTTAGCGTCATATTCCTAGTATCAAAACCTTAGAATGATGTCGTTATGTCGTATAAATATTCCCTTGGGTTATACGTATTCATTTGTTAAGAATATAGTCCTTAGTAACGTTTCTAGAAAATATACCATTTAGTACGTACATTATTATTTTTATTTGTGACTATATATATATATATATATATATATATATATATATATATATATATATATATATATATATATATATATATATATATATATATATAGTTTTGACGATGTTAAAACGGGTATAACTCGGTCGTTTTAGGCTCGTTTTCCTTGTTCTTTATGTCCACGGATTCGTTTTCGTGTATACTAGTATATTTTTGATAACTCGGCTTCTCTAAGTTACGTTTAATGCCTCGATTTACACGGCGAAATCTGCCAAACAGCAAGCAGTTTTTACTAAAATAGTTTTCGTCGTTAAATTTGCAAAAATCATATCTCCTTCGTTATAAACTCGTTTTAATCCGTTCTTTCGCCTAAAGTTTCGTTTTTGAAAGTATTTTCTAAATCCTTGGTCAAAATTTAGCCATCAACCACTGATTTTCCCACGAAATAGAAATAGGGACAGTAGGTATTTCAAGTGTTTCAAAAACCACTTCTAGGGTTCTAATCTAGTTCCATCTTCATTCAAACCACTTTCAATCACCACAAAACTAATCTAATCCTACCATACACCTTCTTAGGGTGTCATGGGTTCCTAAACATCACAACCAAGTAGATCTAACAAGGATCTAACCAAAAATCATTTCTAGGGCTTGAAAGTTAAATATATACAAAAAATGGAGTGGTATAAGCCAATATATGCATGAGATCTAGCAAGAAAAATATATAAACATGGTAATAACTTTGTAAAAATTATGAAATGAGTTTTGTAAACTTACTTTGAGAGATGGTGTGATTAGATGATAAAAACCTAATAATCCTTGAGTTTTTATTTCAAAACTCTAACAAGGATACTATATAAACAATATTACACTTGATCTTAAGAAAAATTCTTGTCTTGCTCCTTTCTTTGTTGTGGCCGTGGTTCAAGAGAGCAAAAGGAAGAGAAGAAGAAATTTTTGAGCTAGTTGAAATGAAATGAAAAAAGATAAGGTATGGTGTATGTATTATTGATAATATAATTAATATATAAGAGTTAGTAATAGGCATTAATGTGTTGGAGTGATTTAGTAAGTAATGTAAGAAAGGGGTATGGGGGGGGGGGGGGGGGGCAAAGTCAAGGGGGGGGGGTGGGAAAGGATATGGAAGACTTTTGTAAAATTTTGCATTATTGTGTGTTATTTGTAGTTTTAAAATGTACCGGGTACCGGGTTAACTAAAAATAAATTTTAACGGAGTTAACCGGGTCATAATAAAGTTATAAAAATTATAAAAATAGGTTGGATAGAATTATTGGGTGTTTAGATAATTATAGTTTAATTTCTACGAAAACCGTCGAAGTTTTAGTAAACTTAAGTTAATAATTAAAATAAATATCCAAAATACCGGGTAAATTAATATTATAATTTTTATATTATAAAAATGAATATAAAAATATATTGGAATCATAATCGGGAGTGTTGGACGTGTTAGTCACATTTATAGTTCGCGTATTAGTGTTTATTTAAAATAAACATACGTAAATCGTTAATTGTACCAAAAGTATTAATTTATTTATCCTACGAGTGGAATAGTATGCAAGTGCCCTAATGATGATATGTCGACTATTTCTAGTCCGTATGAAATGTCCCTGATAATAATGCATGAATTCGCTCCTGAACCAATACGGTTACGCGAATTTGAACACTCGTAAACTAAATTTACGATGACATGAATAATGCACGTGAATAGTGGTTTTCTCTCGGAAATGAATAGTGTCAAGTGAATAGTAAAATTTCTGAATATGTCTCGGAATGTCAAATTGACCTCAAAAACGATGAATAGTGATCGATGAATAGTAAATGATGAATAGTAACTTGTGAATAGTAAATTGTCGAGGTTTGGAAAATGATCGGAAATTACGAGTTGTGACAATAAACTCTATCATTCCTCGATCTCTGCTAATTTAAAATCCCAAGTAATGAGATTCGCGGATGCTTAGCCATAATCTTTTGATTATATTGGTTAAGGGAGACGAGCTAGGGCTCAACACGCCCGGTCAAGTCGAAACATTTATTTCTACTCTCGCCGGTAGGAAAGTCAAAACAAGGTGTCAAATCTTATTATTCATATCATTTTTTTTTTATTATAAAGCGGTGACAAAATTTTAAAATGTTTGGTGGAAAATGGAGTTGCGTAAGTTAACAGCTCAGACGAAGGTACAGGTCAAATCGAATCGAAGATTCACCCCCCCCCCCCCCAGACTAAAGTGAAACACTGTCCTCAATGTTTTAAGGGTAAAGGTAATCCTATGTAAAATCTAAGGCCGTTTATTAAGTATGCCAAGAGATAAACGTTAGTCGATAAGATTTTGGATATGTTAAATTTCCGAAAGAGCAGCGAAGGATGAGACTCGAGTGGAGAGAACGACAAACCACGAGCACGAGAGTCCTCAAACTTCGGGGAAATTCCTGAACATTCATAAACAACAACCACAAAAACACGAGTTTGGAAAGGGTCGCCCCCCTCACGTCATGTTATTAGAAATAATAAAATAAAGAAGATGAAAAGGATAAGCATGGGGTGCCTCCCACGAAGCGCTTGTTTTTTATCACTGAGTCACATGAGCTTGACTGGATCCCCGAATTAATTCGTCCTTGGGGAGAGCAGATAAAACGGACAACCGGCACAAACGGAGATGCCGGGGTCAAAGACGGTATCCTCACTCCCGGTGGAGTGGAAAAGTGAAGAAATTATGGGATAAGCAAAGAACGGTTTAAACACCCGGATGATAAAAGCAAAGTCAAGTTCAGAATCACGGGTGGGTTGGGTGGGTAAAATATCAAGCACGGGAACATCATGTTCAGAAATCTCGTCCACCACTCCAAAAATTTCTTCATTCGTATCTGATTCAAAAACTTCATCGGGTGGTTTCGCGGGTGGACAAGAAGATGGTAAATCGGAAAGAATATTTCTTTGAACATCATTCTCGTAATTCTTAATACCTGGTGGTATCGAGTCATCCGCAGCAAGAAATTGATCAACATCCTCGAAAAAAGGGTCACGTGACGGATATCGGAAATAAGCTCAAAATCAATTTCAAAATCAAAACGCTCATAATCCGGAAGAGAGATATCAGCATGAATAGTGGGATTGCCACTACTCGTCTCTTCAAATCGAAAAATTTCAAGCTCGGGTAAGAAATCACTATCCAAATCGGGGATAGAAGAAAAAGTCGGAGGACCTTTCAACGCCTCGATCTTAGAAATGAGAAGATTGATGTCAAATAATTTTTCACGAAGAGCTTCATCTTGGATTTCCGTGTCAACTTCTTCATCATTCTCTTCTTCTAAGCTGACGAGCTCAGAAAGTAATTCGTCAACATATTCGATGTCTCCACAAGATATAGCATCGTCATTGTCAGAATCGGAGGACATTTCAACTTGATCATTCGAATTATCAATCGGAGATAACTCACATTCTTCAGCCGTATCAAAAACATATTTTTCAAAATCGGGTAAAGAATCCTGGAACTCGGGTTCCAAAGGATCTGACGGCATAACAATCTCAGTCGAAATAGAATCATTGTTATCAAGAAAAGTATCGACTTCTTCCAAAACGGGATCACTTCCTTCAACCGGTGTAAGAGAAGGATGAGAAGAGTCGGGAGTAATTAATTCAAATCTCGAAAAACATCTTGAAGAATCCAGAGATGGGACAAGTGGTGTGCTCTGAGAGCTAGGAATTTCCACCACTTCCGTTATGGTCTCCGGTTCTTGTTCGTGAAGATTAAGCAAATCGTTTCTTCTAAACACCGTTTTAAGCTCAGCACGTTTGTTTGACAAACTCTTAACCGTAAATCGAGAAAGGTTAGAATCAATTCTTGACGGATTAGGAACAATTGTCGGCTTAGACTCTTGGACAACCGTAGGTTGGACGTATTTAGCACTTCCATTGTTAGTGGAAAGTACCGAGTCCTTTGTCACCTCGGTTTCTCGTTCCATTTCCCTCACCGGAGAGGGAGTAGGAACCGATGGTCCATCATAATCAACACGAATTTTTGCAATTTTTGATGAGGTGTAAAGTTGTTCCATTTTTATTTTAAAAGCCTTACGTTTAAAGAAATCGTCGTCGAGAAATGTCATAGAACAATCTTCAACATTTAAAGGTTCACAAGACTGAGTGGGATTAATCGTAGAATTTTCTTCTTTATAAAGCTCATTTTCGTCACTCTTAACGGTGTTAACTTGTTCTCTTTTACGAATTACTTCTTTAAAAAGATCTAATAACTCGGTAAAGTTATTTTGAGCAGTCATCATTTTATTGATCATTTCATATTGTGGAGGTTGGTCGTGATAATCATTGTCACAAGGAAACGATTTCCTTGTTTGACAATCGGTGCTAAAGTATGGACCTCCACAATACTCACAACCGTATTGTTGTGAAATTGGTGCATTTTGAAACGATTCATTATTGAAGTACAAATCTTGCTCATATGAATTGAAATTGTTTTGAGGATAATTTGAAAAATTCGGATCATAATCGGAGGTGAATGTGGGTTCAGCTTTCGAAGCATAACACATACAAAATCCACGAGTAAATCCACATTTTATGCAAATTTGTTGATTGAATGAATCGGGCTGAGGTGGGTAGTCGGAAAAATTTGGAAAGTTGTTGTACGAATTAGGTGCATAAGCAAATGAATTGCAAAACAAACAACTTCCGTCTCGAATATCGTTACCACACCGTCCGCATGTACACAAAACACAAGAACCTTCAAAGAACGGTTCTCCACATTTAAAACACATCGGATCCATAAGAATTATCGGTAAAGAGGGTTAAAGATGAAGAATCAAATGATAAGAGGATAAGAAGATTATTTTTGGTTTTTAATTATCATAAAATCAAATAAAAGGAAAATCAAAATGAAAATGGAAAATCTTTTTGTATTTTTATCTTTTAGAAAACAAAATTCGAAAACTTAAAACTTTTATTTTCTTTTGTTTTTTTAAACGTTACGTTAATCATAAACCGTTTCCTCTAAATCTACTCGCGACGGAACGGGAGAGAAGAATGGATCTCTCTTCAGCTTGCAATTTAATGTCAAAGCTTCCGTATTTTCTGCTTATTCGGTCTCAGAATTAAAGTAATCTGATTAGCAACTAATTTCACGCGTTGTTAAATTGTGAAGCTTATTTGGTTTACAACGCTCTTCCTTTCGGTCGAGACGAGGCTGTAACTTTATTATTTTTTTTGTATTTTTGAAAACACTTTAGGAAAAGTGTTTTTGATTTTTCAATTTCTTTTTTGGTTTTTATAGAAAATATTTACAAGAAAGGTTTTCAAAACACAATTTCGAAAAACGAAAACGAAAAATTCACTTCAACCTTCCCCGGCAGCGGTGCCATTTTGATATAGTCGTTTTTAGTATAGTGATTGTTTCCGAAGAAATGCTTAGGAAAGTATTTCCCCGGGTCGTGTCACAGCGAATGTGTGAATGGAATTTCGAATTTCCGATTAGTGAAACGTGTCGTGAAAGTGGTAAAAAATGATTTGATGAGATTATACTAATGAAATAGTAAATGAAGCACAAATAACCAACTAAACACATAATTCAAATAAGGCAACTAGAAACGTAACGTAAAATCAAAATCGTACCCTAAAACGTAAAATAAACGTTAACGTACGAAATAAAACGCGACTTTTAAGCTACGCTACTCCTACGAACTTGGAAATAATTTTAAAAAGTTAAAAATGATAAAAGAAAATTTTGAGAAAAAGAAAAATATTTTTTTGACTTTTTATTAATTTTTTATGAATTAAAAATTATTCAACTAATTAAAAATTAAAAAGAAAATGCAAATAAGGTTAGAAAAATAAAAATTAAATTTTGAAAATTAAAAAACAACTAAAAAGTAATTTTAAAACTAAAAACTAATTTTTTTGCTTTTTATGTAATTTTTTGGAATTTAAATCTATTAAATCTAATTAAAAATTCAAAATAAATGGGAAAAATGCAAAATAAATTTCTAAAATTCTAAAATAAATGAAAATAATTTTCTAAAATATTTTTGGATTTTTCTTGGTTTTTTTTTTTTGGATTTTTAGTAATTAAAAAGTATTAAATTTTAATTAAAAATGAAAATAAAATAAGAAAAATAGTAAATGGACTCAAAAAAATTTGAAAAAATTACAGAAAATCTAAAATATTAAAATGAGCTTGAGAAAAATTTTTGAAACTAAAATAAGCAAGAAAAGTGCTTATAAGCTGCAAACTGCTTATTTGGAGTGCTTATTAATAAGCACTGCTTGACCAAAGTTGACCAAAGTTTGACCCAATGTACTTTTGACTCAGAAAAGCTCAAATGAATAGATATAAGCACAAGAGAAATAAGCATGAGCCAAACAGATGAACATACAACTCTAAGCACAGGACCACACAACTAATATAAGCACCTAGCAACTTAATTGACTGAAAGAAGCACTGAATAATAACAGCTATAAGAAAAAAGCTTAAATGAAAAGTAAAATGAATTAGCAGCCTGCTAAATGGAACTATAAGCTAAAACCAAAAAAGCAATAAGCTAAAAAGCAACTATACACTAACATATTAAGATGAAATAGCAAGGAAATAAGCTATATTAAGCAGAAACAACAACCACTAAGCAAATCACAAACACTGATTTCTACTCTGATGTGCAGGCCTAATAGGCTTAAGGTGGAGCCAAAATAAGCAATGCAAATAAGCACTAGGTGGAAATCCAAAGACAGAACCTAAAAGCTGGTACAACTAGCTTCCCATGAAGCCAAAAATCATATAATAAGCTCAAGTAACCAGCTAGATAAAGGCTTCCAAAGTTGGGCTAGTGAGTAATGAATCTGAGAGCAGGGTAATACTTAGGACAATGAGCAGATTTCAAGCTTAATTTCAGCGGACCAAATAAACTCTAAACTGAACTCACTCACTTGATTATGATAAAATAACTACCTAAGATCACAAATCCACAATTGAAACTTGATTTAACCCAGTAATTTACCCTAGAGATCAGATTGAAATTTTGCCCAATTCAGCTTACTTAAGCAATTTAGACATTTTGATAACTGACCAACTTTGACCAAAATGAACTTCTAATGATTTAATCTAATCCTAAATATGATGTTAAGCTAATTTAATAGTTAACTATCCTAAATGCACCTAAGATCTACCAAAAACGCAAATTAACAGCTGCTATCTTAAACAGATATGAGACTTTGATTGATATTTGATTTTTTATCTAGGTGACCACTATATCTAATGCTTGTATTAACTGAATTTTACCTATTATAACCTAATAAAACTACTGCAATCACTAAATGTCCACTAGAATACACTACAATTCCCTGTTCCAAACACCCTAGAATGTAACAGTTGTGATCAAATGGCCTAACAACTGATTCCAAAGCAATCCCAACCCCAAACTCTGATCAAAATCTAATTCAACAATCCAAACTTAACACAGCAATACAGATTCAAAACACAAACAAAAGCAGGAACACAGATTTGACATGACAGATAATGAAACAGTACCAAACTAAATGAACTCAAACTGAAATTAAATGATAAGATGAGACTAACTACTATGCAATCATTACTAATAAAACAGAAATAAGCAAAATTAAAAGGATCAAACTACAATTAAGCTACTGATGCAGAATTCAATAAAAATAACGAAAACTTACAAATCATATACCCCCTCAGCTCAAACAGAGGGGGTTTCACTAAGCTAGCCTGTCTTTTGACAGGCCACTGGACTTCTTATGGCTGCCTTGAACTCCCAATAAGCACAGCTTATTTCAAATAAGCTGAATTTGACTTTTATTGACTTTTGTGTTGTTGGAAAATTTTGATGAAACAGTAAGCTTGATTAGCTTTTAAAAGCTTATAACAACATACACAATCTATTTGAAGCTTAACTCAGATTTATAAAAACTAAGTTAAACTATTTTTTTTATTTTTTTTCTGATTTTCTTAATTTTTTTGGATTTTTTTATATAAGTGAAAAACATAAACACAAACTTTGAAACTGAATTTAACTAAGGCTACTGATTATGATTTTATACTAATAACAGGAATTTAATAAGTTGAAATTAAAAATCAAGACAATAAGATAAAAACTGAATTTATATTAATAAGAGTAAATTGGGTACAATGCTTTTGAAGTGAAAATTACAATAAAAACTGAAATTAAAATGCTGAGAATTAAAATGGTCAAAATCTTTCTAAGAACATGAAAAATTGGACAAGTTTACATGAGGTGAGGGGTTGAGCTTATATATTTGACCTGAGGAGAATGCCAGGTCATCTATCCGTGCCTCTGTGTTTCCTTGAGTCCTCTCTGAGCCATTGATCACGTTCCAGATAATTCCATTCAATGTGCGCCCTTGGATCATGTGCAATTGATGAGTAATCCTGCGTGTCAGCTGGGATTGGACCACGTGTCATTCTCTTGTCAGGTTCTAGAAGCCCTCATGATTGGGTAATTATTCTTAAAGTGGGGTTATTTTTGAAAGGTGGGGAGTTAGGGTTCTTGCTACAGTAAGTTTCTGGGTTTATTAGTGAAAAGGGGGGCGGGTAGGAAGGTGGGTATTTTTTATATTGTTTGTGTTGACCGGTTATTGAGGTGGAGTTTGACTGGGTATGGGATTGGGGTGGACCGAGTATAGGATTGTTAAAGAATGGGCTTTTATTTTTGGGCTAGGGATTGGATAAAGGATCCGGTTATGGGATATTGGTTTAGGACTTAGTGGATTTTAGGACTAAACTTTCAAGGACTATTCTTGTAATTCTGCAAACTTCAAGGGCTAAAGCTATAATTTTTGAAACTTTATTCCAAGGGTTATTCTTGTCACTTCTGAATTTCTTGAAGGGCCATTGTTGCCATCTCTTCAATTTTGCTTCAAAGGGTTATTTCTGACAAGTTTGGAAAGTTGAGGGACCATTATTGTAGATTTCTTCAAACTTCTTCCAAGGACTTTTCTTGACACTTTATGAATCTCCAAGGTTGAATTTGACTTTTTGAGCTTAGACTTTGACCATTTGACTTCCCCGGCTTCGGCTTTTGACACTTTCCATTCTCGTGCTCGTTTTTGTCGGTTTTGGCACCGTTTTTGTTCATTTTTCTCATATCCGTACCTGCACATTCACAAATACAAAAACACACATTCTCTTGGCATATTTGATTAGTATTTGGTGTATTTAGTCTGATTTAAGGCCTAAAAAGAATGTGTGATTAATCACTCATCACTAAGATAACTAAGCCCAAAACATTTTTTAAAACCAATTGGCCCATATGACTTACATTAACGTGTGATATATAAAATGTGCATAAGTCATGTAAATTTTTAAGTTATCGAAAGTTATCGGTTCAATATGTAGCGTGATATTTAATCATTAGCGTTATAAATACTTAGGTTAAAATATAATGCGATGTCTTTAATTATCAATCGTATTTTCATAAGCTTAAAATTAGAAGGGTATTTTGGGTATTTCACATGTTTTAGAATTATGGGTTTTACATTGGATGAGTTTTTCTTTGAAATGATGAAATTGGATTATGATGTAGCATGCAAATGCCTGATCGAACCTTGGTTCATATACTAATGTGTTTATAACCTTCTCAACCGGTGACTTGAACACTGTAAACTTTTTCTTTAAATCTCTCTCTCTCTCTCTCTCTCTCTCTCTCTCTCTCTTTTATTTGCATTTCCTTTTCCATTTCCGATAGATGTATAATAAAGTTGATCTTGGATCGTTTCAACGAAGTAGGAGTTGTGTTTGATATGAGTTGATGCAAGTTATTGTAGTGAAAATTCAACGTGTCATTCTCGTCGGTCTCACGGTCGTTTTGACAGGTATTTCGCTAAACACGGAGTTACGGTTCAAAAGTTATGGCTATTTGAAGTTTTGTCGTCAAAAGTCAAACTCTAAGCAGCAAAAGTCAACTCTAATGATATGTTCTTATGTGTAAACATTGATCTTATGCGTAAAGGTTGAACATATGCGACAATTGTGAGTTATTCGTAAACTTTTAGGCATATGCGTAAGCTTTGAGTTTATGTGTAAACTTTAAGTTTATGCGTAAGATATTTATGCGTAAGGTTTACAAAACCAAACAAACCGTTCAAACTTATCCAAGTGGAAGGTATCACAAGTCGAAGTATTCCACTAACTTGTCCAAGCTAGGGAAGTACTGAGTAACCTCTGATTGTTGACGAAACTTCTGCGTAAAACTTCTGCGTAAACTTCTTGATTAATCCTATGCATAAACCTTTTGTTTAACCTTGTTGGGATCAAAGTTTTTCTATTTTATCAAGTCTCGATCATTTTTAATAATATTAGGTTGCTTAGTTATTATTTACTTACACTTATGTAATGTTACAAGTTTACTAGACTTAAGAGATATGGTCCATGGGCTTTAAGCCCACACGATTTGATGTAAGGAAGGAGAGGGAGTGTTGCCCTAGCTCCTTCCTTATATATAGTAACCTTAGGTCACTTGTAAACTTGGTTGGTTATGTAAAATCTTAAAGAAACTCTTGCAATTCTAATTCTCTCATTCTCATAATCATCCCATCCTTATATCTATCTCATTCTTGTTTGTGTGAAATCAATATGGGTACCTAACAAGTGGTATCATTCGCCATATGAAGGTATAGTTATTGTTTTTTCATAGAAATCGATCCAACACTTGTTTTTATTTCGTTATTTTGTTGAAATTTTTGTAATTTCTTGTTTGTTTCTTGTTTTTTCACATCTTTGCTTACAAACTTGTGTTACAAAACATAACAAACAAAAAGTTTCAAAATTTCAATCAAAACATACGATTTGGTTTTTGTACTATTTTTCGAAAATTTTTTCATTTTTGAAAAAGTTTATCAAGTTTTCAACTTTCTTTAAGATTTACTCATTTTATACCTAAAAGTACAAGAATCTTTAAATAAAAACGCGTTTTTGGATACAAAATATGTCCCAGTTTCGCAATTCTCCAATTGCCCAAGTTTCGAAATCTCCAGACGTTGCCTCATAACGACTTCTGGATCTTGAACTCAGTCTTTTCTCTCTTGTATAAGAAAGAAAAGTACTTCGACTTTAGGATAACTTTCGAAATTGTATAATTTCGAAAGTGTGTTAGTGAATCGGTGTTCTCGAAAAATTCATTTTTTCGAAATCACATTTCTTTTCTCGCAAACTCTCATAGTTTCGAAAAGATACCATACATTCACTAAGTTTCGCGAAATACTGAAGCCACAAGGTTTCGCAATCTCAAAGTTTCGAGATCCTTAATTTTGCAATCACTCAAGTCACAATTTTCGCAATCACTCAAGTCAAAGATTTCGCAATCACTACTTGTGCAAGTTTTCGAGATTTGGCCTATATCCTATACCTTCTACAAAGATCCATCTTTTCACACAATTGTTTCAATATGTCTCAACCACCATACTACAACTTTAACCATCCTCAGCAACATCAGAATCAACAGTATCATCAGCAACAGAAACAGTATCAACAATCACCACAATATTATCAACCACCGGTTTACTCACAACAACATCTTCTCATGCAACAACATCAGATGGTTCCAATGCAACAATCTTATCCAATGTCACAACAACAAAGCCAACTCCCATCAAAACCTACTCACTGGTTTGACAGGATGTGTGAAGTCATTTCAACTCAACAATCCAGACATGAAGCAGGATCTATTGACACCCCACCAATGCTAACATCGGGTAATTATGTTTAGTGGGCAAGTCGATTCTTAAGGTTCATAAAACTCAAGAAACCCAATGGTAAGTACATGAAACAAGTTATCCTCGAAGGACCGTTTCAGTGGCTTATTAACTACGTTGACGGTGACCCATTTGCTGATCCCCCAGTAGCTCCAACTGCTGTGCAAGTTCCTGAGTCTTCACTTACTGCTGAACAACACCATCATCGTGAAGCAGATGTGTATGCTATGTCCTACATACCTCAGGGAATACCAAATATCATATTCAGAAGTGTTGATGCTCAGACAACTGCAAAAGCAATGTGGGAACACGTCCATCTACTTATGGAAGGCACACAACTGAACAAAGAAGACATGGAATCTAAACTTTACTTGGAATACACTAATTTCATGATCGAACCAGGGGAATCAATTGAATCCTACTTTCATCGTTTCACCAATTTCATCAATGACTTAGAGAGACATGAAGTACACCTTCCAAGGATCGCTGTCAATATTAAGTTTGTTAGTAGTCTGGGTCCTGACTGGCAAAAGTATGTGACATTCGTGAGACAAGCTAAGAATCTTCATAATGCTCCATATGGTTTATTGTATGACTATCTCAAGCACCATGAATCTGAAGTTGAAAAAGATAGAGCCGCACGAGGAGGATATACACCACCACCTACTTCTAATTCCCTAACACTTGTTGCTCAATCTCATGATGCACATCCTCAGATGTCTAATCATGCCTATGTTCAAGAACAGAATTACTTCAGTTACCAACAACCTGCAACCTCACACAAAATGGTTCCTTATGAACAGGCTTCTCCTCAACTTGCTCCATATAACAACCATGATAGCATGTACTATTCTAATCAGGTAGAAGATGATGATGAAGACGTCAATACATTGAATCAAGGACTTGATCTTATCGCTCGTGCTTTCAAAAAATTCTCAAACAAGACTAACAACCATCTTCGTTCTTCATCAAATACAAGGAATCAAGCTGTCATTCAAGATGGTCGGGTTGAGATTCAGAACCGTAATATTGGACGTTCAGGTTTAGGAGGGTATTCAGGAAATTCTGGGTATGGACAAAGATTCAACAATAGTAGGGGATTCAGAAACAATTCAAGTGCTCCTCAGAGAAGAAATGGCAATGTGGCAAATGGCAATACAGAATCTGGGAATGCGATATGGTGCTACAACTGCAACGAAAAAGGTCATATTGCAACAGCATGTCCAAAACCGAGAACCCGCGGCAGTCAGTTTCACAAGCAGGCATTACTAATGGCTCTCAAAGATGAAAAGGAAGGAACTTTCAATGAACAAGAGAACAATTTCTTCGCTAATGCTTACAACGATGATGATATGGAAGATCTTGAAGCCAATGCAGTTGTGATGCTTATGGCCAACATGCAGGAACATCCGTTGAATGATTCAGGCCCAGTGTTCACCACTGATGGTTTGTCTCAGGTACATGACCTTATCTCACGCTCCATAGTAGTTAATGCATCACCCTCTGCATCTGAATCAGATACGGCGCAAGTTGTTCCATCTGAACCATTTTTATCTTCTCAATAGGATGAACAATTAGACAAAGTTGTTATATTTGATGATGACACTGTCGTTTCATTTGATGATCCTATTGAGCAAGACAAAAATTACCATATTGAACAACATGAACCTTCATCTGATCCAGATCCCAGCTATACTGTCATGGCCACCCAACTTCTAATAAAGGACAAGGAAAATACAGTTTTGAATGAAACTAATGCTATTTTAAAAAAGGACATTGAATGTTATAAAATACAACTTTCACATTTTCAAAATGTAGTTTACCGTGAAAAGTGCTTTGAAAAGTCATTTCAGGAATCGTATGTCAAAGAACAAAATCTTCAAAAGCAAATATATGACATAATTGAGTCAAACGGTAAATTGGTTTCCAAACTGCAAAATGAAAAACATGATCTTCAAAAACAAGTTGTACAACTTCAAAAGGAACTTTCAAAAACACAAACAGAGGTGACAACTTGCAAACAGGAATTTTATGAAACATAAAGTGCAAAAATGAGAAAAAGAAAACTCTTTAATTGAAGAAAATATCACTCTCGAACGTCAAATTAAAGCTTTTCAAAATATCATTTATAAACATGGAGAATCTGTAACGAAAATTCAAAAGTTTACTTTAAAACCAAGACACGATAAAGGTTTTGCCATTGGCGATTACAGATCCACTTTTCTTCGCACTGCATTCAAAACAATTCCTAAGCTTTACAGTATGGACCAATTGATGGATAATAATGTTGTGCGTGTTATTGTACATAATACTGAGGAAGAATACGAACTTGAAGAAAAGAGTCGATAAAAAATGAGTCAAGTTGAATATTGCAAACCATATGATTACTCAAAAGTTCCTCACATTTCAAAATCTTTTGTTACATCAAAAGAAATACCTGAGAAATCATGGTATGTTACTGAGTCTTATGTTTCATCTTCCAATGGGGCTCCTGTCAAACCCGTGGCACAAGTAAATGGTCCATTACCATCTTCTGGTACTGTGACACCATTACCAACACGTTGTAAAGTTTTAGACTATTTTCAAACTTTCATGAAAGGCATCGAAAACTTGGAAAACGTAATTGAACATCATTCGAAAATAAAAATTGCTACTTTTCAATCAGCTTACGAGCGCGAAAAGCGAGACATTTTTCAGAAACAACTTCTGCCTTTAGTTTAAAATTTGCGTTATTGTGCTACTCGTTGGGAACAGGAACTCCAAAAAGAAGTTAAAGATATGCAAAATATTTTCGCTCTTAATGAAAATGCAATTTTGGTTCAACAACGCAAAAACCTATTTTTGAAAACGGATGTTGATCGACTCCTGGAAAAACTTCTCACTGCTGATATTCATACTCTCATCATGAATGATCTCTATTATTCCAGCAATGCTACGGTATTTGAAAATTACTGTGCTGATATTGATTTGCTGAAATCCGAAGCTGAAACATTGAAACATAAATATGAAACGTTGCGTCAAAACAGTGATGATGTGAAAAATTCACTTTCAAACGAAATTTGTCAACTCAAAAATAGGCTTGAATGGTGTCAAGCTCAAAGTCTTGAAACTGAATTGCAACTACAAAGTAAAAATGCTTTTCTCAAAAACAAATGTCTTCAATATGAAAAAGAAATTGCGGAATTAAAAATTTAAAACGTTGAATGGCAACAAAACCGCGATGACATTCGTTATTGCAATGGTTTACTTGAGTCTGATATTCAGGACAAAAATCACATCATCATTGATTTGAAAGAGAAAATTAAGCTACTTCAAAAAGGAAAGTTTGTTGACTCCACAGTGATAGCACCAGGAATGTTTCAAATAGACAGAACAGATAAGGGTAATCATGCTAAGAGTTCTAATGTTAGTTCTTCCACTTCTACAGGACTAGTTTCCCCTAAGAGCGTTAGCAGCCCAAAGCCAATAAGCGTTAAGAAGACTAAAAAGACTAGGCTCTGGCAACGTAGAAGAGGAACACTAGAAGTGCAAGAAGTAGAAGCTCACCTTAGGAACTTGAATAAAACTCATGTTGCATCTGATTTAGATTCTAGTCTGGCAAATTGTAATCAAAATCTTAATGTAACGAATGCTGAACCTTCCAATGTTTTGAATATTAATGCATCTTGTGTGTTTTGTCATCAAAGTGTGTTATCTGGTGATCATACTAAATGTGTAGCTAATAATCTCTTATATCGTAAAAAGAAACGTAGACCAGGCTTTCCTTCTAGGCCCACTAATGCCTCTAAGTCTACCTTAGGAAAAACGCCAACTACCGTTTCAAATGATCTTGTAGTCAACCCAAGATCAGAAATCAACAAATCTAGGAACACGCCAAAAGCTAGTGCATTTACCAAAAACAAAGCAAAAACTAGTTGGAATTGGCAACATTGGTTACAATACAAACCAAATTTTAAATGGATTCCTAAACTGTTCAATACTTGTATTTCTAACCAACAGGAACCTACTATTTCTTCGGGTTCCACCCTTACTTCTGTTCCATCTCTGTCGTCTATTTGTGATGCAGGTGGTTCAGATCGTTCTCTGGATTATTGATAGCGGTTGCACCCGACATATGACAGGCAATCTCAAACTGTTAACTAACTTTGTCTCAAAGTTTATTGGAACTGTCAGATTCGGGAATGATCAATACGCTTTAATCAAGGGTTACGGAGACTATGTGAATGAGAATATTGAAATTAGCAGAGTATATTATGTTGAAGGCTTGGGTCACAACCTCTTTTCAGTTGGTCAATTTTGTGATGGGGATTTAGAAGTAGCATTTCGAGAAAAAACTTGTTTTGTTCGTGATCTACAAGGAAATGATTTGATGTCAGGCAAACGTGGCACAAACCTTTAGACAATTTCAATGTCTGACTTGATCACTTCATCTCCTATCTGTCTTCTATCCAAAGCTGAAACGACTAAATCCTGGTTATGGCACAAACGCCTTTCTCACTTGAATTTCAAAATGATGACTGATCTCGCTCGTCAAAAATTAGTTGAAGGTTTTCCAAGATTCCGTTATGCCAAAGATCACCTATGTCCAGCCTGTGAACAAGGAAAAAGTACCCGTGCTCATTTTCCCTCAAAACCTGAACACAGTACTAATCATGTTTTACAACTGCTTCATATGGATTTGTGTGGTCCGATGCGTGTTCAAACGATCAACGGTAAACGCTACATTTTAGTAATTGTTGATGATTACTCGCTGGACGTGGATTTATTTTCTTCGAAGTAAAGATCAAGCTCCTCAAATGATCATCACCTTTCTCACCAAAATACAAGTTCAGCTACGCAACACAGTCAGAATTGTTAGAACTAACAATGGCACAGAATTTAAGAATCAGACTCTACGGTCGTATTTTGAGAAAGTGGGAATTGAACATCAAACATCCATTCCACGAACACCCGAACAGAATTGAGTAGTCGAAAGACGCAACAGAACGTTAGTGGAAGCTGCTTGAACGATGTTAATCAATGCTCAATTACCAGGTTACTTATGGGCGGAAGCTATTTCAATCGCTTGCTACACTCAAAACCGTTGTATGATCACAAAACGCCATCACAAAACCCCATATCAGATTGTTCACAAAAGGAAACCGAACATCAGTTACTTTCATGTATTTGGAGCTATATGTTACCCAGTCAATGATCGTGATGATCTAGGTAAACTTAAAGCAAAGGCTGACATTGGAATATTTATAGGATACTGTGAAAATTCAAAAGGCTTTCGGATATGGAATCGTCGTACTCAAGAAATTCAAGAAACTATTCATGCTAATTTCGATGAACTCACTCAAATGGCTTCTGAGCATAACAGCTTAGGACCCGCAACCGACCGTCTAAACTTTTCGGTATCTTCGGCTGAACCGTTGTCACTTTCTCGTAAAGAAGTGGAAACCTTGTTTGCTCTATTGTTTGATGATACGCCTGTTAACCGTCCATCTGAGGCCACACCAAATTCCGCTGCACATCTTGATCAACATCAAGTACCTGATACACCTCAACAAACAACAACTACTGTTGGAAGAGACGGTCCTCCAGTCATATCACCTACAACAACAGAACAAACCGGGTCCCACTCACGACAATCAGCTGGAGACTCCATACCTTTATCAGTTCCATAACCCGCAGAGCTTGACCCAGAAACAGTCATTAACCCATTTGCAAATGCTCAACCTGTCCCCGACATTGCTGAGTCATCTACACGCAATTTGGGTCCTGCTCACTTGCGAGATACTTATCAACTTCATCCTTCGACACACAAATGGACTAGAGATCACCCCTTAGTTCAAATTATTGGCCATCCAGATGCACCAATTATGACACGACAACGCCCTCACACAGACGGTGAAACTTGCATTTATGCACTCACAGTTTGTGAAACCGTGCCTAAAAACGTCAAAGAAGCTATGACTTATGAAAACTGGATTGAGTCTATGCAAGAAGAATTCGAATCCTTTCAAAGATTAGAAGTCTGGGAAATGGTTGAATGATGAGGCGAAAAATGAAGCACTTTTAAGGGGTCATTT
The DNA here is from genome assembly GCA_030686995.1 of Artemisia argyi. Classification (NCBI taxonomy): domain Eukaryota; kingdom Viridiplantae; phylum Streptophyta; class Magnoliopsida; order Asterales; family Asteraceae; genus Artemisia; species Artemisia argyi. The sequence continues at coordinate 271,004,281 of CM060709.1, read as the reverse complement.
AAGCCCGGAATTGAATTTATTTGATCAAATATTACCCTAAATCGTTCCTTTTGTGATTTTAGGTACTTTGGGAGTGAAATCTGGAAAAGGAAGCAATTTGGACGTTTTTGGAGCATAAAAGTGAAGAAAACGCCAAAGACTTAATTTTCCAAGCTGGGAACAGTATGTGACGGCGTCAAGAGTAGCATCCTGACGGCGTCAAGAGTAAATTTCATGACGACCCAGTACAGAAATGAAGGCGTCACAAGGAAGAGCGTCAAGAGTTAAATACGTGACGGCCTGGAAAAATATATAACGTGACGGCGTCAGATGTAGATCAAGGGAGTCCGAGAATTCTTTTGGCGGCGAGATGACGGCGTCACCCATTTGTTCTTGACGCCGTCAGACTCAATTTTCTATATATAGTTTTCTAATTTTCATTCATAAAAAAGGAACAAGTTTCGAGAAACCCTAAGGCCGAACCATATACGAATTTTACAGGTTTTTCAAGAGTTTTCAGCCCTTGAACCCTTACATGTGTAATTGAGATAAGTGTTCTTCTAATTCAATCAATATGTCTATGTGTTGGTTGTCTATATCTTGTACTTGTCTTGATTCCATCTTGCTAGGCTAGATTTATCTTATGTTTGCTTAGATCTAATGAAACCTAGATGTTGATTATGTGTTGATTACTTGTTTATGGTTGTATTGGATGAATGATTTCAATGTTAGGCTTAAGAAAACTGGCATATCTCCAAATGGTAACATGCTTGAACGTCTTAGGAAACATGAACCGATGTGTACTAGATTTTATTGGTTGTATTTAATGCATGAGTAAATTCTAATGATCCCATGTTAGGAGCTTCTTAGCTGGCTCGACATAGGAGTGAAGTAGGCACTCATAGGATTAGGGAGTTAAGTACGCCACCCCATGAATAGTATTAAGGAATACAATCCGTCATCCATGCAACTATAACAAGTAATTAAGGTGTAAAAGATATCTAGGGAGTAGTGAAATCTAAGTAAACACATTTCTCCACTTATTGCTCACAACCTTAGTTTAATTTAGTTTTATTTTCATTTCTAGTATTTTATTTTGATTGTATCTTAGTATTGGGTTAGTTGACTAGCAACTAATTCCGCCCATATCCTTCAAACCCGAGATATTTACTTGCTTTCTAAAAAATATAAAAATACAAAAAGAATCATCCGTCATCTCTAGCACTAGTAATTAGGTTTTCTAATCCTAGCGACACTATTCCTAGCTGAACGATCAATCCCCCGGTACTTGTCATTATACTATACTACATCGATCAGGTACACTGCCTGGTGGGGGTTGTAAGCTTCTCAAGATCCCTTAAGAGGTAAAGCCTGGTGCAAACCCCACGCATCAAGTTTTTGGCGTCGCAGCCCGGGGAATAGTTATTGTCTAGGTTAGAATTTCTTTTTATTAGGCCTACTTGCTAGATTCCTTTCTAATAAGATTTTATTTTTACTTTTAGGTTTCTTTAGTCTATCTTATTTCTTTGTGTTTTTGTTCGTAACTCTTCACCACCCGACATCATGGACGATGGGAACATCTTTGAACCCGTCATCCCACCACAACAAAACCCACCTCTAGAACCTCTTAGGCCCCGAACCTTAGGAGAGTATTCCCGACCTAGCCACCAAGGCTACCGAAACACCATTGAGCTCACCGGAGCCAATGTGACCCTCTTGCGATCCGACACCATCCGGTTGGTGCAAAGCGGATGTGCATTTCATGGACTTCGTTCCGAAGATCCAAACCAACATCTTAAGGATTTTCTAAAAATCGTAGACTCCATAGACCTAGATGCTGAAACTAGAGAGACAACCCGATTACGCCTATTCCAATTCTCTCTACGGGATCAAGCTAGTCAATGGCTTGAGCGTTTACCCGCGGGATCCATCACCACATGGGATGATCTCACCAATCGCTTCCTTACTCAATTCTTCCCACCGGGGAAGACTGCAATGCTTAGAAATGACATTTTGATGTTTGAACAACATCAGGGTGAGACTTTCTACGAAGCATGGGCCCGTTTTAAGGATCTCCTCCATAAGGTCCCACATCATGGTATAAACCTTTGGTTATTAGTTCAGATTTTCTACGACCATGTTGACTATCACACTAAACGCACAATCGATAGGGCTGCGGGAGGTAAACTACGCGATAAGAACGCCGAGGAGTCCTGGGCAATTATTGAGGAGCTTGCCGCCGATAATCAAGAGATGTGGGAGTTTAATCATATGATAGAGGCGGCCATCAATGCAGTCTCAACATCTGGAGGGACCACCGAAATCCCCGATGAACTCCTATGCAAACTCGAGGCAAAAGTTGACTATTTTGAGGAAAGGCAAAGGAGACCTTTAAGTCCTAGACGGGCTACTGTCAATTCTGTCTCGAAATCGACTTCAACACCATTATCAGAGTCACCCTCTAGAGAAAATATCGAGACTTTTCAAAACTATGCCCCACCTTATTCCCCTCCCGAGGAGCTTAGCTCAGAGTTTGAAGCTAGGATGAGAGAATATATGGCAACTCATTCAGATCGGCTTGCTAGATTCGAGGAAGCAATTTATAAGCAAAAAGAGGAGATGCAAGAGAAAATGAATGAGATGATGAGTCTATTGGAGGAGTATGCCAACCAGAGAACCCCCGAAAGAATGCTACTAAGGAAAGAAAGCATCACCCCCACTACCCAATTTGTTAATTCCATCACAATTGTCCACAAGGATGACGAGAAGGTAGAGGCCTCTACTAAACAGACTTTAGATAAGCCACCAAAATCCCAACCCTTGAGTCACTACCTGAAACATGATATAAACGAAAACACCATAACAAATTGGATTAAGGGTGACGGGCGTAACCAACCTTCCAAACAGGGTTCTAAGAAAAAGGAAAAGGGAATAGATGAGTATGATACGTTACCTGGGGGTCAATATTCGAGAGGCATTGGTACAAAAAGTGGCTACTAAGCAGATAGCGTGTGGGAACTTTGAGATACCAACTAGCATCAGGGATTTGAAATATCTTAGTGCTCTCGCCGACCAAGGATCAGAAGTAAATCTTATGCCCCTAACTATTTACATCCAACTAACGTCAAAAATGCCAGCCCCTACTCGTGTTAGGTTGTCCCTCGCTGGACACTCGTACGTATACCCCCAGGAATCAAAGAAGATGTATTAGTTAATGTCGCAGGATTCATGTACCTCGTTGATTTTATGATCATCGATGATAAGTGAGATGGATGCATGCCAATAATCCTTGGGGCATCATTCCTCGCCACCACTAGAGCTGTCATTAAGTATGAAGGCAGGAAAATTGAGCTTAAATCTGGAAAAAGAAAGATTAGCTTCTCCATGACTCCGCGAAGTGGACATGAGAATTTGAGTTGGAGAAAGTTCAAAAACAACATTGACACGACACCCATTCGTGTTCAGAATAAAATTCTTGCATGAGAGGCAAGAATCAAAAGCTACAAGGAGGCTAAATATGAAAGAAGCAAAAGCAATAAGGTTCATGTCGAATTCGAACATAATCGACCAGCAGAAAGTCATATCCCATTCGAGGAAGGGAACTTGGTGCTCTTAAGACACTTGGAAACAACAATACCACCCGATAGACCAAGTCCATGGTGGTATGGGCCTTTCACAATTGAAAGCATGAACCAAGATGGGATGGCTAACCTTAGAAGTAAAGTAGGTGGAGAGGTGATTGCAAGTATCGACAGGTTGAGGCACTACCACCACAATAGTAATGATCACAACTACATGGGGTACATCATCTCAAGGGATGAGGTCACGTAGTAACCCATGACCTTGAGTCTAGCTACAAGACTCGTAAATAAAGAAAATCGCTTCTTGGGAGGCAACCCATGCTTTGTGTGATTTTATTTTGTTTGTTTGTTATTTGCTTCCGTATGCATGCTTTATTTTTATTGTTGGTAGATCATGTTTCTAAACTAAATATTGGAAATACTTTACTTTGTTGTTTTGGCCTAGTCTTAACTCCACATAAAGGTATTTTTGCAAAAGATAAGTGTAAGGGGAAACCCCAAATAAGTTTTTAAGAAACAAACCGATCATGATTCTCCACAATATTAAGTGAACATGTATATTCGTATTTGTTAGAGTCAAATGCTTGTATTGAGTCATAATGAAGTTTTACAGGATTTTCCAGGAAGTAGGACCAAGTTTTTCCAGAAATTTTCTGGAAACTTAACATAAGAATTTCTGCAGGTCACTTCTGACAGCGTCATGAGTTTACTCTTGACGGCGTCAAGTGTAAAAATCTGGAAATTTTACCGGTTTTCTTTTTCTAACGGATTCTTAAAGTTTTTGCTGAATTATTAAGTTTTATAATCTCCAGGAAATCTGCAAAATTCATTCCACAAGCATTATATCTTATTTTATTTTCTAGGATTTAGTAACTTATATAGATTGCCGCCGATTTTATGCGAGGTTGCTTTGTTTGTTTTCTCAGGATTTACAGGTTATGTATGACAAGAAGATGATTTATATTCTGGAAGGGAAGCTTTGATTGTTCATTTTCTTGGAGGAAGATTTAACCTGGCCACCTTATTATCCATACCGAGCGAATCAGGGGAGTATTTGATTTCATTCTTTTTACTTATTTTACTTTTACATTCTTTACTTGAACATTGCGGACAATGTTCATCTTAAGTGTAAGGGGAGGGTAAAATGATGATACCGTACAGATAGACTTTCGCTTGAGTTTGTTTGTTCGATAGTAGATGTGTAATAAAACTATGAGAAACACTTGTTAGTGCAATTTTAGCGCCAAATTTAAAATTTTTTACAACATTTAGGAGTGAAACTTTAGCCATAGCAAGCGTCTTATGGATAGGAGATTGTATGACTAGCACATAACCGTATCATTCAGAAAAATTTTCCACCCAAATATGTGAGGTTCGCCTTTAGATTTGATAGGAAAAGCATTCACTATTAGTGCTTATGAGTGTACCGGTAGCATTTAGATTCTAGAACTTGCGTTAGTGATGCATCCCGAGAGCGCTAGTGAGACTACATTCGTGTGGTAGGATTTACTACATGATAAGAGGCATTAGGATCACCCTTGTGTTAAACCTGTATCATAATTACTTGACCATTTAAGTCATATTACTTGGCTAGTTAAGTCAACTAATTTTCCCACACCCTTAGTGTTGTACTCATTTTTAGTACACGAAACCCCTAGTACACCCCTCCGAGCCTATCTTTTCGTTTCTAACTTTAAGCATTTTACTTAAAGGAAGAATTTGTTACACCCCACTTAAATGTACACCCAAATCGCCTTAGCCTTCCGTGTATGCACTCATCTTTAGTGCATTATTGTTATTTGCTAAACCCTAAGTTAACTATCTAATTGATTACATGGTTGCTAAGTTGAGTCATATCCTTGTACATATTGTTTTGGGACGATTGGGACGAATGGGTAAAGTACTTATTTTATGGAGTAATGGGGAAGAACATCATTTATTACCCCCATATGTACGTTAATCTTAAAAGTACTCCAAGTGTTTTGATTTTCTTAATTCGAGTCATTAGATTAGTTTATTGTAAAGTATGTAAAAATTCAAGTGTAAGGGAATTTTCATTCCTTATGATGTATTATTTTGGATGGTAGGGTAAGAGTGTATGCACACAAAAAAAAAAAAAAAAAAAAAAAAATAGAAAAAGAAAAAGAGAAAAACATACGGACTACCATCCCTTTTTATTCTATGTTTATTTTATGTTTTTTGTTATTTTTCATTTATTAACTTAAGTCGAGTCTAGTCTTGGCTTAGCAACGCCATATTGTACATGTAATTAACCAAGATTGTTAACTCGCCACCAGTAAAGACTGCCTATATCCAACAAAACCGTGTATTTCATATCCCTGCAGCTAATGTTACAACCCTTTAAAAGACCTCTTTGATAGTTTATCCTAGGTGCTTACGCCATGTGGTGGAGGTTTGATCCTTTCCCAAGCCTATGGTAATCTATTTTGCTATGACAGGTAGTAAGAGATATCTTCCGTTTCCATATTGTAATTTATACTTTATTACACCCAAGAGATGTGAGTATCTAAACACTATTTGTGAGGTGCTAGTGTATGACCTCCGTGCTTGTCTTTGGTCTTTAGTGGAACGATTATTTGTTGTAATTACTTTTATATTAGTGTAAAATGACCCCTAACTTGTATTTTGATTAGAATAAAAGCGCATTTGCTTGAGGACAAGCAAATCTCAAGTGTAAGGGTATATGATGAGGCGAAAAATGAACCACTTTTAAGGGGTCATTTAAGCCCGGAATTGAATTTATTTGATCAAATATTACCCTAAATCGTTCCTTTTGAGATTTTAGGTACTTTGGGAGTGAAATCTGGAAAAGGAAGCAATTCGGACATTTTGAGTGAACAAAACGCCAAAGACTTAATTTTCTAAGCTGGGAACAGTATGTGACGGCGTCAAGAGTACCATCCTGACGGCGTCAAGAGTAAATTTCATGACGACCCAGTACAGAAATGAAGGTGTCACAAGGAAGAGCGTCAAGAGTTAAATACGTGACGGCCTGGAAAAATATATAACGTGACGGTGTCAGATGTAGATCAAGGCAGTCCGAGAATTCTTTTGGCGGCGAGATGGCGGCGTCACCCATTTGTTCTTGACGCCGTCAGACTCAATTTTCTATATATAGTTTTCTAATTTTCATTCATAAAAAAGGAACAAGTTTCGAGAAACCCTAAGGCCGAACCATATTCGAATTTTACAGGTTTTTCAAGGGTTTTCAGCCCTTGAACCGTTACATGTGTAATTGAGATAAGTGTTCTTCTAATTCAATCAATATGTCTATGTGTTGGTTGTCTATATCTTGTACTTGTCTTGATTCCACCATGCTAGGCTAGATTTATCTTGTGTTTGCTTAGATCTAATGAAACCTAGATGTTGATTATGTGTTGATTACTTGTTTATGGTTGTATTGGATGAATGATTTCAATGTTAGGCTTAAGAAAACTGGCAGATCTCCAAATGGTAGCATGCTTGAACGTCTTAGGAAACATGAACCGATGTGTACTAGGTTTTATTGGTTGTATTTAATGCATGAGTAAATTCTAATGATCCCATGTTAGGAGCTTCTTAGCCGGCTCGACATAGGAGTGAAGTAGGCACTCATAGGATTGGGGAGTTAAGTACGCCACCCCATGAATGGTATTAAGGAATACAATTCGTCATCCACGCAACTATAACAAGTAATTAACGTGTAAAAGATATCTAGGGAGTAGTGAAATCTAAGTAAACACATTTCTCCACTTATTGCTCACAACCTTAGTTTAATTTAGTTTTATTTTCATTTCTAGTATTTTATTTTGATTGTATCTTAGTATTGGGTTAGTTGACTAGCAACTAATTCCACCCATATCCTTCAAACCCGAGATATTTACTTGCTTTCTAAAAAATATAAAAATACAAAAAGAATCATCCGTCATCTCTAGCACTAGTAATTAGGTTTTCTAATCCTAGCGACACTATTCCTAGCTGAACGATCAATCCCCCGGTACTTGTCATTATACTATACTACATCGATCAGGTACACTGCCTGGTGGGGGTTGTAAGCTTCTCAAGATCCCTTGAGAGGTAAAGCCTGGTGCAAACCCCACACATCATTGAAAAACCAGAAGGAATCATTGTCATTGGATTAAAATGGACCTGGAAAAACAAACTGGATGCAGAAGGCACTGTCATACGCAACAAATCACGCTTGGTAGCAAAAGGATACTCTCAAGAAGAAGGAATCGATTTTGAAGAATCATTTGCTCCAGTAGCTAGACTTGAAGCTGTACGGATCTTCTTAGCATTTGCTGCTCATCGGAATATGATTGTTTACCAAATGGACGTGAAAACGGCTTTTCTGAACGCTCAACTCCGTGAAGTGGTTTATGTCAGTCAACCTGAAGGATTCGTTGATCCAGAAAATCCCAATCATGTCTACAAGCTTAAGAAGTCTCTCTACGGTCTCAAGCAAGCCCCCAGGGCGTGGTATGATAAGCTTTCCAAATTCCTGTTGGCTAATGATTTTACTCTAGGCTCGGTGGATCCAACACTGTTTACAAAAACATACGGGATGGACTTATTAATCGTTCAAATTTATGTCGATGACATTATTTTTGCTTCAACCAACAAAAATTACTCAATGGATTTTGCAAAATTAATGACAGATAATTTCAAAATGTCCATGATGGGTGAACTTGCGTTCTTTCTAGGACTACAAGTTCATCAATCACCCCGTGGAATTTTTACAAATCAGTCCAAATATGCTCTTGAGATTTTAAAGAAACATGGAATGCAAAGCTGTGATACAATGAATACACCTATGGCCAATTCCACAAAACTAGATGCTGATTTACATGGGACTCCTGTTGACCCTACCAAATACCGAAGTATTATTGGGTCCCTCATGTATCTCACATCTAGTAGACCTGACATTGTATTTGCTGTCTATATGTGTTCTCGATATCAGTCTAAACCAACTAAGAAACACCTCAATGAGGCAAAAAGAATCCTTCGATACATAAAGGGAACCATCCATTTAGGGATCTGGTATCCGAAGGATTCTGGTTTTGAACTAATAGCTTTTTCAGACGCTGACCATGCAGGATGCTTAGACACGCAAAAAAGTACATCAGGTGGTTTACAGTTTCTTGGAGATAAGCTTGTGTCTTGGTAATCAAAGAAGCAGGATTGCACTTCACTGTCATCAACAGAATCTGAATACGTAGCTATGTCTGCTTGTTGTGCTCAAGTCATTTGGATGAGATCACAACTTAAAGACTATGGCTACCTATTCTATAAGACTCCGATCTACTGCGATTCCAAAAGTGCCATTGCAATCTCCTGCAACACAGTCCATCACTGCAAATCCAAACACATTGATCTCCGATATCATTTCATCAAGGAGCATGGCGAGAAGGGTACAGTTGAATTATATTTTGTGGGTACTGAGTACCAATTGGCGGACTTACTTACTAAAGCCTTAGCTCCATCAAGGTTTGCAAGTTTGGTTCACCAAATTGGTATGCGATGTTTGACACCAGAGGATCTGGAAAAGTTTCTAAAACAAAAGTAAAATGTCAAACATCAAAAACTTAACTATCTTTGTAAAATAATTTTGTTTTCTTATAAACCTCAAAAACACAAAAATATTTTCTCTTTTATCTAAAAAAAAAAAAAAAAAAAAAAAAAAAAAAAAAAAAAAAAAAGTATATCGCTTCCTTTCAACACCTTGTTATTTTACAAGTGTTGAGGAGGAGACAAGCTCACATTTTTTCTCATATTTTACAAAATGGTATACTTGCATATTACCTTTAGATGCGTTGTTTCAGGACTTTATAAATATCTCATATCATTTTTTTTCCTTTTCTCAAAATGGTGTCGTAAGGTAGTATATCTTTGAGTCTCAACTTGTATCTAACTTGTGGACTCATGCAACAATATTTGTAGTTAAGGGACTAAAAGTGACATTTTACAAAAAAAAAATCCAAAATATTATAACAAAAAAAAAAAAACAAACACCCGTTTTTTTCATAAACCTCAAATACAATCATACTAAAACCCTCTCTTTTGAAACCTACGGCCCAAAATCAAACAAGAAATATGTGCTTTTAATCTTCGATTTGTAAGTTTCTTATTAATCTTGACTGTATTTCTAGCATAGGTTTTTGTTGAATTGAAAAATCAACGGTTTGATTTCATGTAATCGAGTTTATAAAACTTAGGGTTTCAACAATTTCGGAATTTTAAATAACGTGTTTGGGGGTTTGATTTTTGATAGGGGTCTTGTTACATTACACGTTTTTAACTTACCTATATCATTTAATCATGCTTTCTATCATGTTTGTGCAAAATTCGAAACTTAGGGTTTAGTATCGATTTGGGTTTTATTGATTTGTTGTGTGTTTTATTGTTTTTGTTGGTGGGATATGATGTTTTATATGATTATGACATCGTGCATCACTTTAATCGTGATTTCAAACATGTTTGGTTGTTTTTCGATATCTAGGGTTTCTCGTTCATGTTGGGTATCTCTCGTACTTGTTTATATGTGTTGATATCTGTGCCTAACTTGTTCATACGCATGGTTTAAGATCCTTATTACAATGTCTATTAAGTGGATTCACGATTTTGGATTTTTTCGAAATCATGTTCTTGACTAAGTTTCGAAATCAGTATATATATGATAATGTTATGTCACTAATTGTTGCATATCATCATTTACGACAGGTTTCATCAATTGGATCACATAAATTCACTGAGAAATGTACGTCGACCTTATTTCGAAATTCTTGTAAAGAATTCTTTCGAAAACAATGTTTTGCAATCACCAGCCTTGGTGGATATTTTTTGAGAATATTCAAAACTTGTTTTTTCGAAAAATTTCAAAGATTTGTATTTTCGAAACTCATTTTTTTCGCAAATACACTTTGGATATCTTTCGAGAAAACATGATTTGCATGTTTGCGAAATATCTTCACCAAATGCTGCTTTTTCGAAAACACAAGCTAGGAAATTTTTTTGAGAACTCATAATTGAGTGTTTGCGAAAAAGTTCACAAATTCTGTTTTCTTTCGAAAACACCATTGGTGGATTATTTCGCAAATGGTTACATTATGGGTTTGCGAAACCTTTCAGAATTGCATTTTCGAAATTACTATTAATGTTGGATCAAGGACTTTATTTGTATTATTTCGAGAACATTGTTGATGTGATTTCGATAACGTGTAACTTGTGATGATGACTTGTATTAGATGTATTGTGTAATCTACTATCTATATAAAACAAGGTTTTGCTAAAATTTCTCCTCTCAAAATTCTTCAGATAATTACACGTGTAAATTCATTTGATCTAACGCTTCTCCTTCATTTGCTTTCCAAAGTCAACGAACCAATTTTTGGGCGGAAATTCATGAAAGTCATTCATTTGTTAACCTGTCTACAAAAAACACACTCAATATTCTCTCTAGATCCCCTTTTCAAACCTAAACGAAAATCAAATAAACGAACAATCATTATCCAGACCAGATCCAAACAAATTAAAGCAATTTATGATAAATCATTGTGTAACAAATGTGTATTCTGTAACCATCTTCGATTGTGGAATCAAGTAATCAGGTATACTATGAATCATCTAATCACGTATCTGAATCTTCGCTTCAATCAGGTATATATTTCATCATTTTTTGACTTGCGTTAATTTATAAAATTGAATTAGTTTTGTTGTTTTTTGGATTAATTTTGAATAATAGCCCTAAAAACACCCTAGAAAAATGCACACCCCAAACTCTAAAAAACGCCTTAAAAATTATAATTTATTCAAAAGTTGTTTTGATGATCAAAGATCATTCTTTTTCATGATCAAAGATCAGTTTCATTAATTATTTGATTTGCGGTTTGTTTTATTGATTAGTTGATGGATGTATATGATACTATTGCTTTTATGTTGATCCAATTTAATTTTGATGACATTTTTTATAAAATAATTATTGTTTTTGATTGTGTTCAGGATGGAGATTATGAAGCAAGATGAGTTGTTTATCGGAGGTATTTCGTATACAACTCATTGTTGTAAATGTTAGTGTTTCTATTTTTGTTTAATTTTATTGTAAAATATTTAGATTTGATTATAGGTCAAACAAGTGAAACTTTATTGTCATGATCCTTATTCAATGGTATGGATTTTTTTTTTATATATATATCATTAGTTTTGATACTTGAATTAATTATTTGTGGGTTTTTGATTGACACTTTTGCATGTAACAGGCATGGGGTTTGGAGATCATTGAAGCATTACGGTTACTAATGAAAGTTCAGAAGAGACTTCACGAACAGCTTGAGGTATAATGGCCACTTATTTTTTGAATGATGATTGAAACTATGAGTAGCAAACAAGTAAAACGTGTACCTAAAAGTGTTAAACCTAGAAAGTGAAATTAGAATTTTGAAGAATAGTCATGTTAAGTAGAAAATAAGCCTGCAATTTCTTTCTTTCTTGCCTGCAAGTTAAGAAATATGCTTAAAAGTGTTAAATCTACTATTAATATTAGTCTAGACCAAGTTACATGAGGAGATTTTTATTATCTCTGTATTTAATAGGTATATCTATAACACTGTATAAAACAAATTTAACCCTACCCTTTTAAAACCTAGACCACCTTCTCCGGAGACTAAATCCGAGCAAGCTGATGCAAACATATGAGGTAATGAATACTTTTAGATGATTTTTCACCTGCTTAATTTTTAGCTAATATTAAAATTCTACACTTTAAAGATTAAAATTAACCCAAATTGCCAGTTTTATCTTAATGGGCCAACTCTGCCTCCTAAACTCATTCAAGTACTGATGTGTGTTTTTTTTTTGTTAACATGATTTTCCTCCATTTATAATATCATGTTTTAATTTATTCTTTCTTGCGTGTAGCCACTGTGTAGCTTCTAAAGCTGAAGTGATAGAAGCCCCTATTATTTTGCATTTCAATCTATGAACTCCAAAACTGCTAATCTATTAATCTATTTGTTAAACAAGAGTTTGTTGAAGTCATTTTGATGATGTGTCATTATGTAACTGGTTTATGTAGGGTGTCTTCGGTTTATGAAGGTGTTTCAACATAAAATAGAGTGGAGATCGATTTTCATGTAATTCTTGGCTGTGAGTTGTGTGATTTGGTGATATATTCTACAACCAAATGTATTACACAAGGTATGCACTTCGTCTTCCTAAAACCACTTACTCTTCCCTAATATGAATGTTGCTAATGCTTATTTGTTGGAACAACATGAGAAGATAAAAAATAGATAAAAATCAGAAGTTTTGGCATGAAGATTGTGATATTTTCTTTTGTATGAACTTTCTCATGGTCTTTTTTTTATCCACCGATATCCTTTTCTATTAAACCAAGTATAAATAATAATCTAAATCGAACCAATTGTTCAATTGGAAATGAACATTAACGCCTAATTTCATTAACCCTTACTCAGGTCACCATTTTTTTTATAAATATAAAGATGCCCTTTGTTTTGATTGTGCTATAAAATTGTTCAGTTTTTACCTTAAGCCATTCTGAATTCATACACATTTTCTCAACATGTTTGACCCGTTCCTCTTTAAGACTGCTCTAACGTGTCTTGCCATTTAGGTCAAGGATGAGGAACACGATTCGGCTTTAAGGCGTGTTTGTATTTGCTTTTGAAACTAATAGGTGTTGAAAATTAATGTCTTAATATCATTTTTAATGTTTTGATAAAGAAATTAGTGTCAGTTTTTGTAGTTTGTGTATACGACTAATTTATATTTTTGTATTGACAAGAATCACAACATGATTCAGCTTGCCGTTTAATAGCAAGGTTAAAAAAAGAGCTTGATGAAGACATGACAATGTTCGTACATTTAAAAAGGCAAGCGCCAATGTGTGCATCGACAACAGCGCCAACAAGTTCTGCTTTAATTAATGGGAAAAGAGGTTTCTTGGTTGTCTCTAAGTAGGATAACGTCTTTTTGCACTTTAGGAAATCAAGGAGGGTCTGAAACAACTATTGCTCAAGCCGGTTATAAAGCAAAGGTGACTACTTAAAAGACACTATTTTATAGTAATTACACATTCTTTTCTGAAACTGTACAAGAAATGATAACATTATGCAAGTTTCTAATGTACTCTTAACATTTTTGTAGGTTGCCAGTAGAATGTATGTTGTTGCAACTAAATTATATGCAAATGACAAGAACTATGATGTAAACTTGAAAGAAGATGTCACTTAATTTCCATTCATTGGCATTATTAGTATATAATACCGATGTAAGAACAAACTTAATAACATGCCTTACTTAAAAGTGATTTAATTGTGTTAATTTGTATCAGGAAGCCGACATCAAAGGACGGAGATATGCAAACTGAATATAGAAGCATACACTAGCAAAGCTGAATTATAGCCTCTTGATTCGAGTAAAATTGATTGGGGCAATAGTTGGGATTATTCAGATAAAGAATCTACTCCAGCGTCCTCATCGTATGCACTCCTTAAGAGGTTATTCTTTTACTTTGTGTTTATTGGCTTCATGATTGAGTTTAATTTGGGGGTGCTTGGAATTGCCTCTTTTAAAGTGCTTATCCTCTTTATAAATTCCTCCCTAAGTATGTAAAATCTACTTACTTTAGTAATTATTTGCCTAAAATAGGTAGATAATTAAGGAGTTTAAAGTTTTATTCAAACACACATGTCTGTATATCCTAAACTGATAAGCACTTAAATATGCAATCCAAAACACTCTCTTAGTAACATTTAGGAGCTGAGATTTGGTTGTATGTTATTGTCTGTCTTTGTTGTGCAGGCCTTTGCCTTTGGATATCTAATGTTGTAGTTGTATTATTGTGTAGAAAAAATAGGCAGACCGGTAAAATGGGGTAAGTTTTGTTATGCTTCCCTTAACATAAATGCTAACTTATTAACTATTTTAAATTTAAATTGGTTTAGCAATTGCAGGTTCCTCCTACTGTGGCGACTTTATGAAAACATGATTTGTGGAACATACATGGGTCCAGGACATCCTTGGTTGGAATGACTATGCATCAAGTAGATGAGACCCGACTTGGATCACATCCTCACATCTTTCACAGTAACTTCTCCATTTTTTGGACTTATCTTTATTTAACTATGCATCAAGTAGATGAGACCCGACTTGGATCACATCCTCACATCATGTAAGTGGGACATCAACATGGAAGTTTACGGACAGCCTAATGAATGCTTCATAAGAAAATTCTCACTAATAAATAAAAGTTTAGAAGCCAACAGATTTTGTTCATGATAGCTAGGTAACATGTCGGAATTAGAAATGACAAGAATCATTATTACCTTTTAATCAAAGAGCTCTAAGAATTGTATTCTAACAAACATTTCGGAGTTTGGTTAATTGGAACGAACATAAAAGTTGGTAAAATATTTATAAGCTTAGCTTAATGGTTTTGGAATATGAAACAGTAGCAAAAGGACATGGTGAAATTGGGGTTTGGTTGCTTAATGACCTGCTTCTACTATGTTAAGACTTTGTGAGCTAAATTGATAATTTTTGTTAAACGAATAATTTTTAGTTTTCTAACTACTGATTATTATATTCTGGTACGAATTGTTGAAAACATGTAAGATGAAAGTGATTGTTTACGTGTGGTGTTAGCCAAAAAAAAAAAAAAAAAAGTTCTACTGATGTCGCTTTTGCTTTTGATTTAATACACGATGCTCATACTTCACATATGTTATTTTATATGGATTGTAAAATGTTTGTTTATTGTTACATATTAGTTGTACAAGTAATACTTTAAAAGTTTGAAGATATTATAACTTTTTTTTTTTAATGTCCTTAGAATATCAAATATTCTAAATGGTTTATCATTTAAAGAAGACATTACCAGTGTACGACCTCAAAGTGTTATGCTGCAACAAAGATGACAACTATTGCGAATTCGACAACAAACATTGTCTATAAAGAAGTCCTACATCAATTATAAGTTTGATCTTATTTATTAGCTATTTTTTATTTAAACAATCAAGGTTATTTAGGTTCTCTTGCGGATGTTTTGCAAATGACATTTACCTTAACTTTTTGCTTTTAATATTATATCATTTTATGTTACTTATATTAAACATTTTAATCTATATATTATCTTAAATTATTTTTGGAGCTAGCCGCCCATCGGGCGGGCCTTGAAGCTAGTATGATTATGTATCTTGGATAATCTTAGTGTCTATATGGATGTATTCATGCTTAATGCTTAATGTCATGATTCCAAATTTGCCTAAGTATACTACATTCATCACACTACATGTAATCAATGATACCATCCGTACCTAAATGAATCTAAATGCTTATCTATAATCAAACTTTGTAATCGTGCTAACAAGTAACAAATCTGGATGTTTGGTTTATGATAATGCTTTTTAGATAAACATGGCTGAACACAACGAGAATGTCCCTGAACAAACTCTTCCACTACTCACCATGGATGATATCACTCCCACTGACTACAACGTTAAAATTGGCAATAACAATCCTCGAGTTGATTTTGACAAATTGAGAATTCCTGAGAACTCATGCAGGATTGTCAGTGATATTCTCCTTGCACATCCATGCAAGCATCTGCTCAACAGATCTACTTCAGTTCCTGTATTTTACCTTCATCAGTTCTGGCTTACGGCAAAGGTTAACTTAGATGATGAGTCTTTCACTGTTATGCTGGATCGACAAGTCTACACTGTAGATCACGAAGTTCTTTGTACAGTTTTCCTTCTGCCCCAACCTAACAATGAATTTGCTCCAATACTGCCTGAACTGGATCTCCTGGATTTCTTCATTGATCTAGGATATGACGTTCAAGACGACTTACCTCTGATCAAGCATTCCAGATTCAATGCGATGAACATACCTCAGCCTTGGAGAACATTCTGTTTGTTAGTTGTAAGATCAATATCAGGAAGAAAAAGTGGTCACGAACATCCCAGACTTGAGCATTTACAAGCATTTTGGGGAATGGTGACCATGTCACCTATTGACTTTGCAGTTCCAATAATGAATGATATAGTCTACAGCATCCAAACCGGACGTGAAAAGACTATGATCCCGTTTACAAGATTCACCAAGCTTCTCATTGAATATTTCTGCAAAGACACACCAGAATTTATCAAAAGAATGGGAGACCCTAATGAGCCTAAGCACCTCTTTGAGGACGACTTCACCATCTCTTTTATCAAGATGACCACTTCCTCTACCAAGCAAAAAGGAATGAGGCTTCCCGAATACCTTCTTGATGACAATATCAAGAAAATTTGAACTACAAATTCTACGATGATGCTTACAACGGGATACAGGAAGAAGCTACCATACAGACTCGCAGTAAAGGAAGTATGAAATCTGGGGGTACTACTAGCACCACTGGCTCTCCACAAACTAAGTCAAAGGCTACTCCCAAAACCAAAACTTCTACCAAAGCTAAACCTACACCCAAACCTAAGCCTGCTACTAAGCCTAAGAAGAAGGTAACTCCAAAGCTCGCACTTAGAGATGAACCTACACCACCACCCTCTGAAAGCGACTCTGAGTTTGACACAGAATCTGAAGAAGAAGAGGAAGACTTTGAACGAAGAGTAAGAGTACCAGAAGAAGCATTTCCTGAAACGGAGATTGCCATCCAACAAAGTCTTGAAACCTTTGAAGCAGATTCTAGAAAGAGAAAAGGGATCATGATAAATGAACCCTATGATGATGAAGATGACGAACCAATCGTTGAACAACTGGTCGACAAAAGGAAATTGAAAAGTATAATTGTCTACACACGAGCTGTAGAAAAGCAATTTCTCAAAGAACAGAGGGAAGCAGCACTCCACAGCCGACTTTAATCTCAACCTTCAACACCACCTGTCAATCAACCTGAGCATGAAGGCGCTACAAGCAGCATGGTTCCTCCCACTGTGTCTACTATTTTATAACCAGCCTCACAACCTGATGACGAAGTAAAAGACACATATGATACAGGAGACATCACTATGACTGAGACTGCAAATGTAGAGGAGAATGTTGGCGAACAGGAGAACGTTGCTACGGACCTGGAATTTGCCCAATTCACTACTCCATAGTTTCTTGCACAGGAAGAAGAGGAACGCAGAAGAAAAGAAAATGAAGAAAAGGAAGCTTTCGACACCAACATATTCCTTCAATCATCTTCGCAATCTAAGCAGACATCTTCACTGCAACCTCCACCTCCTCAAGACTCTCCACCAAAGGATCCGACTCCTCCAGCTTCTTCTTCGAGTTCTCACAACGAGTCGTCATCTGAATCATCACCGGAGTATTCATCTCCTACACCTTTTGAAACCGTGTCAAAACAACAATCAATCAATGAACCGACTAAACCAGTTGATCTTCAGGAGCAAGTCAACACTCTCACAACCATGGTCACCAGTCTTGCTAAACAAGTTGAAGACTTTCAGGAGGCAAAGCAGCAGATCGATAAGTTCATGAAAGCTGACTTGTCAGGAATGATCAGGACTTTCACACTAGATTATCTTACTAACAATCTGGTTGAAATTGTTACACCCGAAGTTACAAACCTTATTGCACCTATCAAGGACAACTTGGAGCATAGGATCAGAAGTGTTGTAAAGAAAATGTTGTCAACAACACCATTCACGCTTCACCCTGCTAAAACTTCTGCACCAACTCCAACAATCCCTGAACTTATCATTCGATGACCTGCTTGCTCAACTCTATGACAAAGTTGCCTACAAAACCACGCAGACAACTGAAGAAAAAGCACTAGTCGATGCTATTGCTGCCAACTTGTCTAAAGAGTCATGCAAAGACGCTGCTGGAACCCTTAAGAGGACAAGGAAAGATGACGACCCAGACCCGAACTCTAAAGGCAAGAAACACAAGTCCGGTACCGGTCCATCATCTTCTCAACAACCACAAAAGGATCCTACTCCTCCTGGAAATCAGCAACACACCTCAGCTACTGGTCAAGGTCCCACAGATGAGAAAGAAACTTTCATGCACCCAACTGATGATTACCAAGGTCAACCCGATACCGATTACCGTGCCTCCCCAATTCCCGATTCTCAAACTGGACCATCGTCACCATCAAAAGCTAAAGGCAAGGATGCTACGTCCAAGTCTAAGAAATCAAAGAAAAGAAGACGTCATTCATAGCTAGACAATGATGACACACCTGAGAATGATTGGTTGACAGAATTGGTCAAAGCTCAACCTCCTCTCAAAGATGAAGAACCTCTTCCAGGTAATACACTACAATTTACTCAGGTTATAATGAAGGATCTTCAGATTGAGAAACTTACGAAGGCGGAGCTCAGAAGAATCAATCGGGATGCACAGGAATTCCTAAAATCCAGATCTGGAAACAAGATGGAATACGAATTTCACATGCAGAATATAGCTAGTGCAATGTCTGGTAAGTTTGACTGGCTAAACCCTGAAGTGAATTTCGACATCAATTCCAAAAGCCATGAAAAGCCTTACTTCACCGATTGGACTAAACCATTACCTCTGCAAGGATTTCCCGAAAAACCAAAGTTACCTTACAGCTTCTTCTTCAACAAAGATCTTCGTAACCTCCAACTCACCCAAGAGAAATCCAAGAAGAAATATGCTTCCTCATTGACTATCTCAGTACCAGCCGCAAGATACGAAGTTCCTGCAATTGAAGAATCTACTCCAATATTTAGCGACTCTATCGTAGCTTACGACAGAGATGCTTTACACGGGATTCAGCACTGGCCAGAACGTCGTCGTCTCGTTTATACTCACAGATTAGACGACAAATCATTGGAGAATGTGAAGCATAAATCAAAGATCATTGCTATCTTGGAAATTCAAGAGTCGAAACGGTTTAACTACATGTTCATGAATGAGATTGTGGTTAAAAGACAAGATGAAAAGAAGTACAAATTCTCCGAAGCAGACTTTCCTGACCTTTATTTAAATGACATTGAAGGCATGTATCTAGAAAAAGTTCAAGGAAGAATGCGTGGATTCGATAGAGAAACTCAATACAACTTCATGGCATCTCTACTTCTCTTCATCCGACAATTGATAGTTCAAGAAAGAGTGGAAGATCTTCAGCTTGGAGTGGAAAGTTACCAACAGAAGATCAATTTGACCAAGCCACAATTCACATTTGATGGAATCTATCAAACGTCACAGTATACTCTCATCCAAAAACCTTCATTTGGTTTCACCTACATCAACAACAAAAAGTTACAAAGTTTCATGAGACTCGATGAGATACACAAGTTCTGTGATGTTACGCTTAAAACCGTTCGTGATGGGCTAGTCAAAAGGTTGAATGATGATCGCAGAAAGATAGCAAAAGGTGAAACTCCATGGTGGAAATCCAACTCCAGAAGACAAGTTCGTAACTTTGTCCTGAAGATTGAAGAAATGTTATTTCGCCGGGAATAGATCAGATGATTGGAAAGCTATATCGGTGTCAGACCTTCATTTCCTATCAGCCTTTTCAAAAGACCAGAACCAAAGTTCACTGACTTTGATGCTCCACTCATTGATGAAGCTTAAACTGGTACACATGGGTATTAACTTTTCAATATTAATTATTTCATTTGATTGAATTGTTATCACTATGGCTTGTGCACACATAACAGTGTATACCCGATCTTGTAAAGAAAGGACCCTGAGGTACGCATCAGTGCCTCAATCCTGATATAAGGAGCGAAGGCTTCTTACTTTTGAATAGAGTTAATCAAACATTTTCTGATTTTCATAACTCTGCTCAAAAGACAAGTATTTCACCTCAATAAGAATTCACTTGTTGAGGGGGAGCACTTGAAACAAATCATCGTTCTTGAATACAAAAGTTCTTGTTGATATCTCCCCATAAGACTCAAAAAGCATATTTTAATCAAAAGTTTAACAAAAACAACATCTCATATGCTATTTTTGAGGGGGAGAAAAAGTAAATGTGATTAAAATATGAAAGTTATATGTTGCTTAAAAGTCAAATCTCATGCGAGCTAGACTCAGATTCACCCAAGAATTGACGAAACATAAAAGTTAGTAAACTCGAAAAGACTTATCCTTGACGGGTAATAACATCAAGTTAGTTACTAGAGCTAGTTGTCACCTAAAAACTGACAATGGAACTCTTTAACTAGCCACGTAAGCGTGTCTCAAAAAGGATTTTTCTTAGTAGAAATGTACCATTTCGGGAAACTTTCTGTGGACTTGACCAGGCCGGGTAATAACTTCAAGCTAGTCTAACTAGTGATGTAAGCGTGTCTCGAATCGGTCAGGTTCACTGAAAGTGGATCAATTCAAAAAGTGCTTGTTCCTCCCGCATGTGCAAATTTATTAAATACTTATGAGCACATGTGAAGGGGGAGCCCTTCATAAGAAAACACAAAACTCTCAAAGTGTTAAACAAAATGTTTGATAATCACAAACACTTTGAGAGATTTTTAAAGGTTTCTTGGCTAATTGTTGGATAATCCTGGAGTTATAAGGTGATTAAGATAGGAAAAACCGTCCTATGATCCGCCAGAGCCGGAGGGATCTACCCAAGGATATCACCAAATAGTTAGTATTAGAAGTCCTTAGGTATGATATGAAAAAAGGAATAAAGAATGAAAGGGGAAAGAAGGAGTTGAAGAATTAAAAAGAAAAGTAAAGAAAAAGGTGAAAAGAAATAGCCCTCCATATGTTCAACCTTAGGGCAGACACCGGGTTCAATTCGTATGCTACTGGTTGTTGCTACGGCGACGCCGATATTGAAGATAAAGCCATCATAGACCCAGTGACGCAATGCACTAAACCTTCTTAACCACTCAAGTTCTCTTAAAAGAGCTTGTTTCATTCTCACGGGGAACCAGTGTAATCTATTGACTTATCTCTTAGAGATGGTTGATATTGAAGCAGGAGACCCCTCCCTAGTCTCCGCATAGGAAACCTAAGTGTGCACTTTTCGAGTCTAGAGCCATGAGATACATCTAAAATCTCTTAGGAATACTTAGTATTTCTACAACTGGTGTTCTACATCAATGGACACCAGCTATAAATTACCGAGTCCTTCGCAGATCTTAGCAATCTGCCGAGAACGTTTATGAGAGAATTTACATAAGTATTTCTCAATGATTGAACGGAAATCCTGCCAGGGTCAACATCAAACAGCCCTGACAGCAGGTCACTTCGGTAACTCCTTGTGAGTTACGCTTAGTGTTTGCGGTGGTTTCTTAGCGGTCTACAGTCGTGGAGTGATCCCTAGCGACTCACCCAGTCATTGAGCTACTTAGTAGGTCTTGTAAGCTCCTTCGGGAGTATCTGACATGGGAACGGCCTTGATAAGGATTAGAAGGAGTCTTCACACTATGCTGTTGACGATCTCTAATTCCTTATCTGTAAGTACCGGATGTTTTATTGCTAACTGTTTACCCGCATGTACACATCTCTCCATGGCGATGGATTCCACATGCTCATACATGCATCTTGATGTCATCAAAAGCTCCCTCAAAGATCAAAGCAACACAAAGTTCAAAGAAAGATTCTACGCCAAGAAGAAGAATCTACAAAGTATAAAGACTAAAGATCAAAAGTAAAAGAAAGGGAACTACGTGCATGTATAAGTCAGAATTCAAAGATGTATGAGCATGTTGGAATGGCGGACTACCACCGCAGACACGGAAGTGACGAAAGGCAGACAACTTCATAACTTGATCACTATCACAACAACAACGAACAAAGAACAAAGAATGATGAATGATTTTTGAAAGACGTCTAAAGCTATGAAAGTCAAAGATGAAGAAATGACAAAGACGTCGAGCAACCGTGATGACCGACCCTTAGGGGGAGATTGTTGGGATCAAAGTTTTACTATTTTATCAAGTCTCGGTCATTTGTAATAAACGTTAGGTTGCTTTATTATTAGTTACTTATATTTGGTTATCATTTATGTATTTAAGGCTTATGAAAGCCCACAAGGCCTTCAAGGCCCACGAAATCAAGATAGATGGGAGCTAGGAGTGTTGCCCTAGCTTCCCTCCTATAAATAGGACCTTATATTCACATGTAATACTTGGTTGGTTATGTGAAATCTTAATGAAACTCTTTCAATTCTAATTCTCTCATTCTCATAATCATCCCATCCTTATATCTATCTCATTCTTTTTTGTGTGAAATCAATATGGGTACCTAACAAACCTTATGAGTAAACCTTTTGCTTAAACTTCAACTTATGCGTAAGAAATCCAATCTTATGCGTTAGACGAGGTTTTTTTTTTTTCTTTTTTTTTGCATAAAATGGATCTTTTGCCTAAGGGTTAATAGACAAAAAAGTAACTATACTTTATAAAAAAGTTCGCCTAAGTTAGTTAACTTTCAAATTGTTCATCTAAGTTACTAAGGTTTGACTAACCGGTTATGTACGTTACTGAGCTTATATATACTCATGATAACAAGTTAAAAAACGTGATATGACTAAAATACCCTAGAATTTACACACAGAATTTGCACCATTCGTCCCTGAGCTAACGGCGGCCAGTTCTGTTAGTTATCATGTGGCAACGTTATTCTATTTAGCCAACGATTATTTGCAACGTTAGTCCTTTATACATTTTTGTCCGTTTTTCTTACGTTTACATACGGTTTTGTCCGTTTTTATATGTTTTCATCAGTTTTTAGTCGTTTTCGTCCGTTTTTATACGTTTTTGTCCGTTTTAATACGTTTTAATCCGTTTTTATACTTCTTGTCCGTTTTTCTTACGTTTTTGTCCGTTTTAATCCGTTCTTTTACGTTTTTGTCCGTTTTTCTTACGTTTTCATACGTTTTTATCCGTTTTAATACGTTTAATCTGTTTTTATACGCTTTTGTCCAATTTTTTTACGTTTTCGTCCGTTTTTTTCTCGATTTTTTTTTTATTTTTTTTTTAATTTTGAATTATTTTTTGCTTGATTTTTTTTTCGAAAAAAAATTTTTGATTTTATTTATTTTTTTAAATTTTTGAATTTATTTTGCTCAATTTTTTTCAACAATATAATTTTTTATTTTAATTTTTTTTAAAAGTTGATTTTTTTTGCTTGAAAAAAAATTCTAATTTCTTTTTCGAAAAAAGAAATTTGATTTTATTTTTTTCAAAAAAAAATTGACTTTTTTTCTCGATTTTTTGAGGTGATGTGGCAAGGTGAGAAAACGTAAGTAAAACGAATGAAGGACGGACGAGTTAGAAACGGTTAAAAGTATTAAAGCGGGGGTCGTGCAATTTATTGTACAATCAAGATGAAAACGTATAAAAGTGTGGGAAAACGTAAAAAACGGATGAAAACGCATAGAAATGATTAAAAGTGGATAAAAACTTATGAAAACATAAGAAAAACGGATGAAAATGTATAAAAACGGGAGAAAACTTATACAAATGGATGAAAACTTTTAAAAACATACGAAAACGTAAAAAAAGGGATGAAAACATATAAAAACGAACGAAAACGTAAGAAAATTCATCCGTTTATTCAATATAGGGACGGTTGATTCAATATTTGTCAATCTAGGGACCATTCATATAATTCATCCGTTTATTAAACCCATTTAGCAGGTAACTCTTCCATGGAGTGACCCGAATAACACCTTTTTTTTTAAGATCAGTATCCTACTGAATAAATACGAAAACATTAGTAACTTAGATGAACAATCTGAAAGTTGAGTAACTTAGGCGAACTTTTTTGTAAAGTATAGTTACATTTTTGTCTAATAACCCTTTGCCTAAAGTTATGCGTAAGATGAGGGTTTTTTTGCTTAAACTTACGCATAAAAAGAGGGTTTTTTTTTTGCATAAACTTACGCGTAAGATGACCTGTAACGTCAAAAACACGATTTTTTCATAAAAACATGATTTCCACGAGTTTCTTTTTATCAAATCTCTTCTAAAACACGTATAATCACTAAAACTTCAATAAAAACAACAACTTTAGCACTAAAACTCATAAAAATCAAAACTTTTT
Organism: Artemisia argyi; assembly: GCA_030686995.1. NCBI lineage: Eukaryota > Viridiplantae > Streptophyta > Magnoliopsida > Asterales > Asteraceae > Artemisia > Artemisia argyi. Next base: position 270,979,724 of record CM060709.1, on the reverse strand, counting down.
GAAGAAAAAACACACGCTTTTTTAATAAAAAATGCAACTTTGATGCAAAGTTTTGACAAAAACGATTTCCACACACTCCTAAATTATTGTTAGGCGATTGATACCACTTGTAGGACCTTAGATATATCAACCCTATCACTAATAAGGCACGTATGGATTGGTGGCAAGAGAGAAGTACGTGTATTTCTAAAGAGAGAAAGTAGTAAGATGAAGAGAGAATATTATTGATAAAAACACACACTTACACACTCAAGCACACACCTCAAACGACTCATTTGATGTGTATTTATACATAAAACATGTTGCCCTAAAAGGCTTTCTATGGGCTTGGGCTTGGACTTGGTTTACATAAACATAAAATGCTTAAGTAACATAACACTTAACATATTAGATTTACCAAGTCCATAGCCCAATCTCTATTACCACCACACGACATACAAAGTTACAAATATCAGAATGACCATCACTTCTTTTTGTATTTCTTTAATGCTAACAGTAATCAATATACATTTTGTATTTCATTATCAGTAGCGTCACAGGCTATGTATATGGCCTGTGACGCTAAGGTGGCAAACTGGCTCAAGCTAATTTGAGAGTTTGAAGTACTCTTTATTATAGCGTTGAGTATGGTGGCTCAAACTGAGCCTGTTTGTTACCTCAGTGTCACATCACCAACTTACTCAACTCACTTACACACAAAAATACCCCTCTCCCCAAATGGCTTGAGCCAAAAGAGTCTCATCTACCATTTTTCCAAACAAACTAAATTTCATTAATTCATCAAATAAAAATACAATACGAAACTTAAAAAACATACGAAATAAAAACACACATAACTTAGAAAACATACGGAAAAAAATTCAAAACAATACGAAAAGTTGGCGTTTGAGTGTAATGGAAGTGATATTGAAAGTAAAGTTGATCCGGTTTGTATATATGCATATTATGTTGGGTACCAAACGGAGAAAATTGCGAGGAAGATATCGAGTTTTCTGATGAAGGTGTACAAGAGTTTGATGAAGACGATTATTGCAAGGAAGACTTACCTAGAAGAGAAGTAGAAAACATGTCATTTGGATGTTGGGACATTTTCTGGTTATAGTTTTTATGTAAATAGAAGTGATATTGGAATTAATGTGCATAAAAGTGAAAGTATATAGGGATATATATATAGTGTAAAAAAGTGGGTTTAAGTTAGTTATAAAAAAATGAATTTTTAAAAATAATGTCGTTAGATAGCCAACGACTATTTCTTTTGTTTTGATTCCTTCCACTCACACAAGCCACTTTGGCCACTCGGTGACCCGCACCAGTTTGATTGCCACATGGATCTCATGAGCTGGGTACGCCACCTTACCCGGTGCTCTTAAATCCTCGAGGCCAAATGTAAGAAGTGGCTAGACGAGTGGTGCTAGGCAGGGGCGGAGCCATGTAGAGAGTAGTGGGGGGCGATGCCCCCAACCATGCTCTTGTAGAAAGACCAAATTAGTAGGAAAAAACAGGTAAAATTGGTGAAAAAATGGTCGGTGCCCTCGGCTCAGAATTCGTGGTGCCCTCGTCGTGAGTGATGACTACCAAGATTAAGTGCTTTTAAACTGAATTTCGTAATTAAATCGAATTTAATAATGGGTTTTTTCTATCTTTGGGTATTTTGTTTTCTGTAAAAGTAAAAGGGAAGACGATACACTGGGAAGTGGGAAGTGTGTAGGTGAAGGACCAATTGTATGCTTTTGACCAATGGACTTTTTGTGGATTTTATATTTCATTTTATATATTAAATGTACCTGATAGACATATAAAGTCCACCGTTATTTCCAATAGCAAATAACACCCCTATACTTGATTTTACATTCTTTCAAATTTATATTTAATGTTTTTGGTTAAAATTTTCAGTTATTGTGCTCATATACTTGTTTTATGACATATTTGATTGCAAGCGCAATAAAACCATTTGAGCAACGTTTGATTTGTCGTATAAACACAGTCAACCAAGCAATTCCTCTTGAAACCCACTTATTTATGTGCTAAACTGTTAAAATAACCTACGTTAGCGGGGTTTTGTTGTATAGACACATACATCTTTTACTAGAGTTAATTGACTTAAATTTGAGCTATTTGCGCTTGACTAAACCTGACCCGACTTGTTTTGAGTTACACGAAAAAGAGCCTATACTCGCCTTTTTCTCATTGTTGACCGCCCCCCATGGTTACATTTTCTGGCTCCGCCACTGGTGCTAGGGATTCTCATGCAGACACGTGGTCAAAGTTTCAAATGAAAGAACCATCAATCATGTGAAAGAAGTAAGAACTAAACGTAGGTTTACTTATGATATTCAGCCATAGTCAACAATTTAAGGGCCTAAAAAACATGTAAACCAAATAAACACATAAAGGGCTAAATGACTTTTAAAGGTATCGGTGCAGTTATTTTATAGCATGTCATAGATTTTTTTTTTCTTCCCCCCACCTTTGACACCGCTAAACTGCACCTCTTCCTATATACATAGCCATGTTAGTCGTCCCATAGCCATCTCCATCAAATGGCGTTATGATTTTTTATTTTAGTGAGTGGTGTATTTTTGTGATATGTTATAGAAATTTTATTGCAAAAAGTGTTTATGTTGTAGGAGTGTTATATTTTACATATTGACGTGACGACACCTGCAACATTTATAAGTGCCTACCACACCCGCTACTTTTACTACCATGTTAGTACGAGGTCAAAAGAAACAAGTATAGAAATGAATTAACAATAGAGGATCGGCCCGAGTACTTGTTCTTGTTTTGCCCACTATTTCTCGGGCCATAAAAAACGTGTATGGGCCAAAATAAATAGAGATGCTATGCCGCTATGGTATGTTTTTTATGCAATGTCGTCACAAAGTGACATATCTGATTGGCGTTAACCGGACTTTGTTATGTAGATAGATCGATGATTCAAAATCGCGAGTCATGTAACGATGAAAATAAGTTACTGCCACAAATAGGGTCATGTAGAGGTGTTTTTTTTTTTTTTTTTTTTTAAGAAAGGTTATTAAAGTTGGAAACTAGCAGCCATAAATTTGTCAATATTTATAACATGCCAATGGTCATTAATTTCATGAAAAGCAATTAGCTTGTGAGTTACTATCTCTTAGGATCAAAGAGAAAATGTTTAACGTATTATTAACTCAACTCTAAATTTTTTAGGTTGTGTATAAACTATGTCCATAAGCCACCCATTTTCCAAAAGTAACTTATAGGCTACAAAATGATGAATTTATCTTCGTTTACAATAATTTCTGTAAAATTTAGTCTTGATAATCATCAAATGGCAAGTATGAAACTAACAATAACATATTAAACTAATACGACTAAAACCCAGACGTGAAATTTCAATTCTATCCTTCTAAAGTACTTTTAATAAAAAAAATTCACACTTAAAATAAGGGTATAATAACGTATTACATATCAAACTTCTCATTCATCTAGCTTAGATAAGTTAGAGGTTGGTTTCTTATTTATATCTTATAGTTTTCATGTATAAATTTGACTGGAATTGATGTAAACAAAAGAAAACATGTAGTTGGGCGGCCTATAAGACTAATGCTAATGGCAACCGGTTCCCCCAACCGACCGACTACCCAATGGCGTTCCCCCTAGCACGACCGATCCCGACCGCGTCGCCCCCAACAATTTTGATGTTACGGTTGCCTAGCCGATCGAAACATTTGGCACTCCTCCTGATCTTTCCAACCGTTGGGTGCTTTGTTCCAAAATAATAATAATAATAACCAAATGCAACACAAACACTATCCTATTTGATTTGAGAAGTTAAAAAGAAATGTGGTTTATGTGTGGAGTAATAAGGAAGGTGGGTGGGTGTTAGTTTGTTGGTGACTTTAGTGGAGATATAAAGGGTGGATTGGTGTGGTGTTCGGCTATTAGAAAATAAAGAAGGTGAAATGAGATTGATTTGTCTTTTTTTGTTGGTGACTGCTAGTGTAAAAGTGAAAGGTGGCATGTGTATGTGGAAAGAGTTAGATTAGGGTAACAAAGGAGTTATATTAGGGTAGTTTATGACCTTTTAGATTTAAGGTTATAAGGTTGGATTGTGTTTGGACCGGCTATTATCACAATAGTTTTGTTGTGTTTTATAGTTGAATTTTAATTATAAATGAAATTTTAATTTTAAAAAAAATAGTAACAGTAAAATTGTGTATTGAGACTCACTTGGTAGCTCCAGCTTATAAGCTACTTGTCACACTCTTTGCATTATTTTGTAAGGGCCAAAGTACTTAGGTGAAATCTTATTCCGCTTTTCCTTTCTCACTATCAGCTGCTTGTAGGATTATAATTTGAGATACACCCAGTCACCACATTCAAACTCCTTGTCTGTTTTATGCTTGTCATGGTGAGACTCCATCCTATCTTGAGCCCGTCATTGCATTCAACATTAGTAAATTGTGGTTGAATGTAGTCTTAGGGAGAGAAAGCTGAGTTGATGATGTGATAAGAATGACCACAGAAAAGTGTGGTTACCATTAGCATTAGGTTAAGTTCATTTAATTATTGGGTAAACTATTCGTTAGAAGTTAAAAATTAGATGACTTTCATATACATTATCCCTATATATTATCCTGGTTTATTTATTTATGTATTTTTCTTCTGGAACAAAATCCTAGTTTTATTTTAATGGATTTGATTTGCAACTTCTTATCATTACCATTTTAAGGTCAAGCCAACTTTCACATATATATTAATTTATCCAATAAATATTAGGAAAACATGCTTAATCACTAACTAAAACGAATTATTAACATGAAAATAACGACTCGATCAATTGAATGTTGGAAAATTTCAACTCATTATTTAGTCAAGAAGCAATGAATACATCATGCCGATAATACAAAAAAGTTTACATTGGAGTATAGAACAAAAAAATCAGTATGATTGAAACAATAGAATGAATATTAACTATACGTCCAAAAGAATAATCAGCCATACACTTAGAGTTTATTAATGATACAAATTGGGTATAAATTTAGATACACGTATAGTATACCTTATATACACATGTAAATTTAGATACATGTAGTTCATGAGCTCTCTCGTTTTTTGAGATCGACGTCTGTTTCTAGCACTGTGGGAAGTCGATTGGTGGTGGTGGCAATGTTGATTCTGGCGTACCACCGTTATCCACCAAGAAAGCCGTTCCCAAACCCCATGGCAAATGTACATCCAAATGACAGTGAAGAAACCACACTCCTGAGAATTTATCATTTTTAACAAAAATAGTAAGTCATCGATATTCCGTTCACAATAGTTTGATAAACATATATGCTAAATATTTTAAAAAAGTTTCTGCTAATCCTTATCATTTCCAGCATAGGTTAAGAAACGGTAAATTATATCATAATGAAGTAAAGTATAACTCTGAATAGTATGGATGAATATTAGTTAATGTAAATACCTGGATTATTAGCTCGGAATCTGATGACAGCCCAGCCTCCAACGGGAACACCAAGGGTGTTACGTTCTTGAGGGTTAACTAAATTGAACTTTTGGCTGTCAATTGCAGGATTATAGTTACCAAAGCCTTGAGCCAACACGTAAAAGTTAAATCCATGCAAATGCATGGGATGGTTTTCAATACCAATCAATGCTGTATTTTGAAACACCACTTGAACCGTAGCATTAAACTTTACTCTCTTCACACTTGTTAACTTGGGTGTAAATAAAAGACTTTGGTTGAAACTGTTGTTCGCGTTTGTGTAATCAAATATCAAAGGTGGTGTATCCGGGAAATCAGTTGTGTAGACTCCGCTTATGTTTCTAAAAACAGCTTCCAAAAGAGATACTTGAGATGGTAGAACAAATGAATGATTATTCATGCTTGCTGACATGCGTTGCCCGAATATCCCTGAACAATTTTGGTTGGAACTACAGGCTGATATTCCAAGCCCTATTGTTATAAGCATGTTCTCATCCACTGTTCGTGGAACTGGTGACCAAAATGGGCTAGTGACAAGTGCCGTTAAATTGCTTGAAAATGCAAAAGCTGTTGGTGTGTCATTAAAGGGGGGCATAACTGGAAGAATTGGTGTGGTCTGTTTGGCATTTTGGTAAGCAATAATTCCGGTTGTGGTGTTGCCATTGAATGAAACACCAGCTGCACTTGCGTATGGACTAGCTGCCATGTAATATAGTCCTGGTGATTGGTTTGCGGTGAACAAGACATCGGTGGTTTGGCCTGGACCAAGGATGAGAACATCAGTTTGGAATGGGTTTGTGTAGGCTGCATCTGCTCCAACGACGGTCAAGTTGTGGTTGGCTATCTTGAAGAAGAATTGATTATTAAGGGCAGCGTTGATTATTCTCAGCAAATATGTTTTTCCAGGCACAACGTCTAGCTTGTATGTGTCTAGTTCATTCAACACAATTAAACAAGACTTCATTAGTTAACAAATTTTAATTTTGTAAGTACTTACATTATTTTCATCAGGTGTTGGTGTACTTACTTTTTGATACACACGAGTTAAACAGATCACCGGGCCATCCGTTTATTGTATAAGCATCAGAGTTAACAGGTACACCACCGCTGGCTAGTGCAGTGCTCTCTACATCGATAGGATTTGCATTCCACCATTCTCCTGAAAAGTTACAAAGAATTTAATATATTACCATTGGTAGCTTCTTGCTGGCTTTTAGTTAATATATACACTTCGACGTCGCAAAGAAGATCAAATAAATATATACTCCATATCATGAGAAAAGAGGGATACGAAATAAAATAAGGTTGGACGAAATAAGATATGTACCTAGCAGAATAGTATCTTCACGATAAGGTTTGACGAAAGGGTACTTTTGGCCATCTCGTGGGCGGATGACTAGAGCACCATAAACAGTAGCTCTGAGCCATTGAACGTGTGAATGCCACCAAAGCGTTCCCACTTGTCCGGTGAGATTGAACATATAAGTATAGTTACCTCCGGGCCTGATTGGGCATTGAGTGATGAACTCAGGACCATCTGCCCATTGAGTTAACCTTTGGAACACCCCATGCCAATGTATGGTAAGGTTATACGGGGACTTGTTAAAGACATGAACGATAATTGTGTCTCCTTCTTTAGCCCTTAAAGTTGGGCCTGGAAGGCTTCCATTCACAGCAGTAATTACTTGATTTTGACATAATCGGTTCACCGTCAAATTCTTTATCTGTTAAAGTAGACAACATCATATTTTAATTTTAGCTAAAACCACCATATCTAATTCTTATCAGATGTACAAAACAACAAGAGTAGAGAAGTGGATACTTACAACAAATGAAGTCTCCACAATATCAGCCGAGGCTGTCCAGCATGACAAAGAGAGAAAAGCTAGAATGAATCCAACAGCAAACACAGAGCTCGAGCCCATTGCCGAGCAACTATAAAACGATAAAAGTAAGAATGTGTACAAAGGTAAGAGAGAGTTCTGAAGATATGCAAATGTCGAGTTGGTCATGTGGTATTTATAGAGATCAAGAACAAGTTATGTCTAATTTAAAAAGTGTAAATCAATTAGAAGATTCAAGCGTGATAAACATGCGAGAGTTGATGATTTTTTAACAAAAGATGCTGTCGTTGAACCTTCCATTTCCACACACATTCTTTTGACAGTTAATCCAAATCTAATTTGTATATCATATCCTGTATTAAAATATCTAATGTTATTGGTAATGCCACATTATGGCAACCAACTATCTTCATTCCAGACTGTTTTCTTAATTTTCTTTTCTTCCACCCCTGTGTGTATTGTATACAATGCTAAACAATTAAACATGTGCTGTAAGTCTGTAACAATGTATGATCGACAAACCATTAATTCAAAGGCGCTTATCAAAAATATTTGCATTCGATGTTAAAGGACAACAATAGATATGCTGAAAACTTCTGACTGAATTGTATGTCATGATCAGCAGCTTCTCATTTCTCATCTTTACGTACATTTGGATTTCACAGTTCACAATTTGTTTGTATTATATATATTTCGGATAAACAGTTTAGACACATGAATTATTAACCTTTATCTATAGAGACATTTGATGAACCTTATGGTAACTCTCTTATATAAGTACCTTTTTTGTATAACAATGCATGATTTCAATCATATTCTTTGTATGACCATGCATGCTTCTAAGTTCTAATTATATTCCTTTTATTTTCAAGTAGTTACATAGCTAGAGTTATCTTAGTCAAAAGGGGATTCGATCTTCACTCCACTAGATGCCCCATTTGTACCTTGAGACATAAAACCACCTTATTTGTTACATTAGCAAAAGATATTGGGAAAGAGCTGAGATCTTTAAATGGTAGAATCTGCTTGTTATCTTTAAGGATGATCTTCAAGCTGTTATCAGGTGGATAGAGTACATCTGTTGATCTATGCTTCTAGTTTCTTGTATGCGGTTGTTCAATCAACCATTTGGATCCTTTGGCAGTTTAGAAACGATTCTATCTTTGCAACAAAAAAGCCGAGCAAGGATCTCATTCGCAATGATGTTAAGCTTTTTAGTTTTATGTGGATCGTTCTCAATGACGCTAAGCTTTTTGATTGGATCGAGTGGTTTAGTTGCCCATAACACTCTTTAATTTCCACTGATTTGTAATTATGTCTAGCCTCTTGTTAGGCCTCTATACATCTATTGTTCTGAATAAAAGGAGAAAGAGTCAACCCTAGCTACAGGATATGTCGATATATATCATTGAGTCACATTTTATAACCGAAAAAATGGTCACTAAAGCATCACTTTGTGACGAGCAAATAAGTATATAGTAACGGGAAATGACCACCCTTTATTTGGTTACCAATTTTTTTCCCATTCTTTTTAATCAAATCTGTAACGCAATTTGTTTCAGCAAGTAATACAATGTTACTATTATTTGGTTAAGTGACGATAATTAGACTTTATGCTGGGATAAACCGCGCGATTCCAAAAGGTTTGAATAGCCTCGATCATCTCCCATGCATGGGATGATTAAACTGATCCCCCCTCGGCAATCAAGCTATGCTTTGAGACGTGGTTGCCCAATCTACATTCTTGGTTCATTTGCATTATTAGAATGGTGGACACCAAGCTTACTCTGAAATATACTTTATGTGATGCGATTAAAACCGCTTGTCTCATTCTTGGATTGTTAATGGAAGGAGGAAGTTTGATCATTCTTTGACTGCTTGGATTTTAAATTCAATTTCCCATTCTTTGCTTTTAATATTTTCGGTAAATTTTGTCGTGGGCTCATGGCGCTTACTTCATGTTAGACTCTAATAAGAATTAGCCCATTAAAAATAGCTTTGTAACATTGTAAATATTGTTTTGAGCTAATATACGATTCAAAAAATAAATAGGGTAAATTGCAAAAATGATCACTAACGTATCACGAAATTGTAAAAATAGGACCGAGTCATAAAGGCGTGCAAATTTGCCACTAACGTTTCGCAAAAATGCAAAATAGCCACCGAGAGCGCTTTTTCGTTAGTTTCCTCGTTAAGTGTCACGTCACTGATGGTATTATTGTCATTTCACGATTTCCCGGGTACACTGTAGATTTAAGGACTAAATTTGCAATTGAAAGTTTTACTTTTATTTCACAGCCACCACCACCACCGCCGCCATCTACCACCAACACCACCACCACCACCAACACCACCATGTTCAAAATCCATTCATGGGTTCTTCTCTTCACATCAAGTTAACCACACCGTACTAATATAACCGGAATATATGATACTTTATTATATCATAAAGTCATAAACCTTATTTTTGGTTCATATATATGTTTTTTTTTTTTTTAATCAAAATATTGTGGGGTACTAATTTTAATGAATTTACATAGAATTCTTAATGGTGCCAATTTGGGAGGTGAACTGGGAGAGAATTTGGGAGCTTTTGCATCCATCATACAAATGTAAGTTCTTACGTTAGTTGTTTCACTCAATGGTGTTTGTGAAAATGTTTGTAATGTCTTCTTATTGAGTGTTTGTGTTCTGGTTCTTATTTTTGGGTGCAGTGATCTGGGCAACAATCATATTGGCGGCCCTATACCGTCAAACCTTCCACTTACCATCAAGATTTTGTATGTTATTATGTAGTAATTTTTTAACGAGACTTGAATACGTAGCTTATTGCATATATAAATAAAACTAAAGTTATTTGACTTATAATGCTCGTTTTAAAAAACATTTTTGTCTTGTTTTCCTGCTAGAACGCTTTCCGGAAACCAACTTACAAGGACCATCCCATACTCAATTTCTTTGTTGGGTCAAATAACAGACTTGTAAGTATCCCGTTAAAATATCATGTTCATGTAAACTTTTGACTTATCGATTCTAACAAAGCTTAAATACTCTCAGCAATTTAAACAACAACCATTTGACAGGAGTAGTTCCGGAATCATTCCAACAACTTACTCCATTGACTACTATGTAAGCCACCGTTTATGTTATCCTTAAATTTTCCGTGTGGGTGTGCTCTAAATAGATCGCATTGTCTTACTGCAGGGATTTGTCTGCTAACAATTTAAGTGGGCCACTGCCTCCTTCCATGGCAAGGCTGTCATCAATGACCACATTGTAAGTAATTTTTTTTTTTGGTTTTCAATTAAAATATAATTAGTTGGTTCCATTTGACTTATGAGAGTCAATTAAGTCAAATTATTTTTCAAAGCTACAAATAATTATATATCTTATTTCAAAAGATAATGGTAGCTACTTGTTACTGACATATATAGTATTCCAATAACATTATGCTGTAGCCTGTAGATTAAAAATTGAGAAATCCATGTTATGTTTGAATTCGGGAAGTTCTCGATTTGACTTTTTAGATTGCTTTTAATTTGCAGGCATCATCTTACCGGGCTTCTTGATGTTTTACAAGATCTTCCGCTTATAGCATTGTAATCTTCTTGCTTTATCTCATATATGAAGTCGTCTTCTTGTGATTATCTAGTTTTTCTAAAATAATGCATTTGTATGTATTTGACATTATATAGTTTCATGTGATGTAGGGACGTGGGAAATAATCTTTTTTCTGGACCGATACCTCCTAGATTGTTTCTGGACCAACACCACCATGAATGGATTTTGAACATGGTGGTGGTGGTGGTGGTAGAGGGTGGTGGTGGTGGTGGCGGCGGTAGAGAGTGGTGGTGGTGGTGGCTGTGAAATAAAAATAAAACTTTCGATTGCAAATTTAGTCCTTAAATCTACAGTGTGCCTGGGAAATCGTGAAATGACAATAATACCATCAGTGACGTGCCACTTAACGAGGAAACTAACATCTCAGTGGCTATTTTGCATTTTTGCGAAACGTTAGTGGCAAATTTGCACGCCTTTATGACTCGGTCCCATTTTTGCAATTTTGTGATATGTTAGTGTCACAACTCATCATTTCAGGTCTTTTCCCGAACTTTGGGAAAACACTATTCATAAAACACTATTCATCAGTTTACTATTCATCATTTTTTGTGTCAGTTTGACATTCTGAGAAGCATTCAGAAATTTTACTATTCACTAAACACTATTCATTGCCAGAAAAGTTTTCACTATTCACTTGCATTACACATTTCATCGTAAATTTAGTTTACGGGTATTCAAATTCGCGTAACCGGATTGGTTTAGGTGCGAATTCATTTCATTGGTATTAAGGACACTGCATACGGACTAGAGACAGTCTGCATATCATCATAACAGCATTTACATGTTATACCACTCTTAGGATTTTCAAATTTACATATTTGATACATTTAACGTTTTTACGTATAAGTATTTATAGTAAACGTTAACACCCGGTTTATACACGACGAATATATCTAAATATTCCCACAATGGTCCCGACATATTTTTATATCCATTTTACCATCATAAAAGTTATAACATTCATTTACCCAGTATTTTGGAAATTTGTTTTATTTATAACGCGAGCTTATGAATATTACGACGGTTTTCGTGAAAACTAAACAATAATCACCCGAACACTCAGGAATTGTACCCAACATATTTTTATCATTGTTATGACTTTATTTAGTCCCGGTTAACTTCATTAATGTTTATTTCTAGCAAACCCGGTACCCGATTATAACTAATACTTACACTAAACTACAACTAATAATACACTACATTTTCTAAGAGATCAAAACCGACTTTGCTACTCTTTTTTAACATTAAAAACCGGCCACACATGCCCTCCCCTAGATCACTTGACTAAATTAACCATGTGCTAATATTATACTATAAACCCTTTACTAAATATCTAGCTAAAAACACCAAACACATAACATACATAATTTTTGAGAATCAAAAGCTCCCATTTCTCTTGTTCTTCTCCATAACCCACGACCAAAACCAAACACCATGATCAATCCATGATTTTCTAAAAGTTAAAGCATCAAAGTTGTTCATTATACTTGCCTAATCAAGAATCAAACAAGAAATACACAAGTAATCCAAGGTTTCTAGTCATTCAATCATCTCATTTTATCAAGTAAGTTATCAACTTTATTTTTACATGAATCATCTTATATTTACTTGTATTGCATGAGTTCCATGCTAAAAACCATGTACAACTAGCTATACCACCATTTATTTTGTCAAAATGGAACATACAAACCCTAACTTCTTATTTATGAATTCCCTTGCTATAATAACTTGGTTAGGAGCCCATGGCACCCTAAGAAGGTGTATGGTAGGATTAGATTAGCTATGTGGTGATTACAAGAGTTTTGGTTGAAGTTGGAACTAGTTTTGAACCTTTGAAATAGATTTCTAACAAGTTTATAAACATGCTGTCCCATTTTGTTATTTTCTGGAAAATCAGTAGACACCAAGGAAACTTTGGCAAAATTTTTAGAAAATACTTTCAAAAACGAATCCGTAGGCGAAAGAACGGGTTAAAACGAGTTTATAACGAAGAAGTTATGATTTTTGCAAGATTGTTGACGAAAAGTATTTTTCTGGAAAATAGTTGCTGTTGGACGTTTTTCGTCGGTCAAAAAGAGGCTTTATACGTAACCCGGAGGAGCCGAGCTTTCCAAAATATATTACTACATACTAAGATGTAACCGTGGATATAAAGAACAAGTAAAACGGACATATAACGACAAAGATATTCACGTTTGAATATCGGCAAAACTCATTTTCATTTTGACAGCTTTTAGTAAAATTGACACTAAAACTACGTAGTACTTTTATAAGCTAGAAATAATACCAAGTACCAAATTTTATAACTAATGATGTATTAGTTATTACAAGTATATTTTCATCATTTGAAAGCGATATTTCAAGGATTACAACCCGAGTATTTCAACACTAACATGGAAACTTACGATATACATATAAGTATAAATATTGCTACTAGCTTATTTTATTTTCTAATAGCAATATTTTTCCAAATTCTTAGATTATATATTTTTGATAACACAAGTGTTTTTCAAGTTAAGAGTGGTATAGGGAACATGTGCATGGACATTCATAACATCATTTCATGATCTAAAGTAGATCGTTCATCATTCATATTAGGTTGCGGTTAGAGATCGAACCTCATTTCTGTGTATACACTTTTGTCATCGTAGCTGTTGCACCAGGTGAGTCATAGCCCCTACTCTTTTAATTGTTCTATCAACTCTTTGGGGGAGATACATGCTACTACTTGCTTACTTGTACAGATTCACATAACATTTATACTTGGAAACATTATACTTGATGTCATACATACGTGATTGTACTATACTTAACTGTGTTATACTAAACTGTGATGGTGTACTCTTGAGACTTCCAATGGCCCCAGATTAAGTTGCTGGGCACAACCATGGATACATACATACATACTTCCAATGGCCCCAGATTAAGTTGCTGGGCACAACCATGGAGACAAACATACTTAAGTGAGGTCTTCGGAGATGAAGTGTAGACTCACTACTAATTGCTAAACTGTTTTGATGAACTTATACATGTTTTACTCATACTATATATTGTAGCAGTGGGTTGTGAACACACAGGTTACAAGTCTCTTATGGCGGGACTTGTAACTGAGTGGATTTACGATGCCTTTGCTGGGAAACCTACATACATATGCATTACATTCTTTTTCAACAAACTCTATGAACTCACCAACCATTGTGTTGACACTTTAGCATGTATTTTCAGGTTTACACCAATGGCACACTACTGGAGGTTTTGGCAGGGCATGGCATGGTCATAGAAGACTCTGATTTAATCATTTGGGGACCGTTTTAAAATACTTTAAGGGCCTACTTCCGCATTACTTTTAACGATGTAAATTCAACAATTTGATTTAACTATTTTATTTTAAATGATTCAAGTGCAAACCATTTTTGAACTAGTGTTGTGATATCAATTGAGTTACACCCCAGCTACATGTATGCTTCCGCTGGACCCGATTTTGGGGGTGTGACAGTTAGTGACCATTTTTGCAATTTACCCAAATAAATAACAATAAAGAAATTACGTTGTTGAATATGTATTGTTTCGTTCAAAGTTTGAAAAATAATGGGGGTATACACTCGATTAAAAAGTGACAACAAATTGTAAAGCCTAAAAGTCATCGCAACCGTTGAACCATGATCAGTGTTAGAATATTTAGGATCACAGTAATCTGATAGTCATGTAAACACTTTCATATTGAAGTATTTCGATGGTTCTATCGAAATCTCAAATCGGATAATACTCGGATTTAGAAACGAGATTGTGTTTTGTTGTTATGAAAAACAGAATCAGAGATTGATGATAAATATGTGACTAACAAAATAGAAATTCGGTTATAACTACCATAGCAGTTATTTAACTACCGAATAACTACCAAATCAGTTAAATCAAAGGGCAAAAACCAGGTTCATAATTATGGGAATTTTATTTTTAAGTGCGTTTTTAACATAGCACTTTATACAAAATAAAAATTTCCAAGCTAACCTGGCAGCTCGACCCAGCTAGGGCGCTGCCCCGAGACCGCCGTGATTCGGGGCTTCGCCCCAAATGATAATCATAATAACGTTATACAAGTGTGCACTCCGCACAACCCCCGACTTGTTGAACATTTATCACGATTACACATTGGTCACCTAAGTCAATCCATTACACTTAAAATCATATTGGTGAAGCAAACTCACCAACAATCAGTTCCCCTACTTTTTCAATATCTTGTCAAATGGGCAATTTTGGTCATTTGACACATTGTTTAACTTCAGCTTCAAACTTCAAATTCTTATAACTTTCAAACGACAAACTTTTATGAAAATTCAATTTCACCATAATATTCAGAATTAATTATTTTTAATTTGGTATGAATTTTGATATATAAATCAGTAGCTTCTCATTTCTCGTCTTTACATTTGGATTTTGCAGTTCACAATTTGTTTGTATTATATATATTTGGACAAACGGTTTAGACACATGAATCATTAACCTTTATCTAAAGAGATATTTGATGAACCTCATGGTCACTCTCTTTTATAAGTATAACAATGCATGATTTCAATAACATTCTTTGTATGACCATGCATGCTTCTAATTATATCCCTTGTATTTTCATGTAGTTACATAGCTAGAGTTAAAGATTTGCATATGCATAGAAGTATTACTGGGAATTTTCCTTGGATTCTTATGAGAGACTTTAATGTGACTATGAAGACTTCAAAGCATTCAGTTGGTGGCCACTCAATGAAAAATGATAAGAATTTTATGATTATGCAAATGGATCGGAAATTGAAGACCTCAGTAGTAGTACTGGTTTCCACTTCACGTGGACTAAGTCACTGAAAAATCCTAATTAAGTCTAGTATTCTAAAGAAGCTGGATAGAATGATGATCAATGATGGTTTTCTAATAGAGTTTCAAAAAGCTTATGGGGTGTTTACCCAGTTTATGATATCTGATTATAGCCCTGTTGTGGTCAATATTCCTCAAGAGGTTGTACCTAAGAGAAAGGCTTTTAGGTTTCCAAACTATATTGCAGACAAATCTGAATTCTTGGAATGTATTAAGAAAGAGTAGGAATTTAATGTGCAGGGGTGTCATATGTTCAAGTTAGTAAAAAACTTAAGCAGTTGAAAAAGCTTATGAGGTGTTTATCCTTTTTATGATATCTGATCACAACCCTATTGTTAGGATTAAAAGTGACGATCATTATTTAGTCAAATAGTTAGTTAAATATATTCATGTAATAGTTAGTAAAATGCTAGTTTATTAAGGTTATGTAAAAGCCTTAATGGCTTGGCCCAAAAGAAGGCCCAAGAGAAAGCCCATGGCGGCCTAATGTAAACACTATAAATACCCTCCTAAGCTTGTTAGGAAGGGTGGGAGTACATGCTAATCAAAGGTTTTATTTCACATAGTGCTCTCCACTCTCTCTCTCTCTTTACTTTCTCTCACTATTTCTTCTATCTCTCTCTAACATCATAATCTTAGGTGATAAAGATAGATCTAAGGTCCTACAAGTGGTATCAAGAGCCATGGGATAATCTTAGGTTGTTTTAGATCGTTTTTTGGGTGAAAAATCGGATTTTTAAGGTTTTCGTTACTGTTCATCCTGTTTTTATCGAGTTGAGTTGTGTTTTATCGAGTTAGGTGGAATTTTTAGCGAGTTAAGAAAATTTTTAGCGAGTTAAGAAAATTTTTTAGCGAGTTAAGAAAAATTTTAGCGAGAATTAAGAAAAAATTTTAGCGAGTTAGAAATTTTTTTTTATCGAGTTAAAATTTTTTTATCGAGTTAGAAATTTTTTTTATCGAGTTAAAATTTTTTATTATCGAGTTAGAATTTTTTTTTACCGAGTTAGCTATTTGTATCGAGTTTCTTACTTTGGCGAGTTAGCCATTTTAGCGAGTTAGCTAAAACACCTTATCGTTTATCGAGTAAGGATTTCACTTGAACTTTCTAAACGAAACTCTGCCAAAATTTCTCTAGCTTTACCAAGGATTTCCCTTGAGTTTTTTGGCATGAAAATTTGAGTAAAATTTATTTTTTAGAGGAGACTAAACGTTCAGTTTTTACGCGAAATTCAAATTTTGGTATAACGTTGAAAATTTTGACCCAAAATTCAAATTTTTAGGCCAAAATTCAAATTTTTCCGGTAAAATTTGGCATCAAAATTTTTAAAACTCAAATTTTTCTAGTAACCTTAGAATTGCCTTTCATAGTGATTTTCAAATTTTGGGAGAGAAAATTTTCAATATATTTTTGGAGGGAAAATTCGAAATCACTAAAATCTACCATATACGCTTTTCAAACTTCGCCAAAAACATCTAATCTTCAAACAACAACCTTTGTTATCTTCAACGATCCAAGATCAACTTTATCACACATCGTTTAAGCAATGGAAATGAAAATGCAAATCCAAGAGAGTGATTCAAAGAAAGTGTTTACAGTATTCAAGTCATATGTAGAGAAGGTCATCAATATTTATGGTTATGACTCAAGGTTCGATCAGGCATTTGAATACTTCATCCGAGTCCGATATCACAATTTCAAAGACAAACTCAACCAAAGCCTAAATCAACTTGAGATGCTACTTAATGATGAAGAACTTGATACGAGTAACTGCAAGGAAGCTTTTAAAGTGATCCAAACTCAATTTCAGAGTATCTTTAACCCTTGGATAATGAACCAGTCAGAGTTTATCAATGCATTTTACCAACAATTTTGGGTAAGCTATTCAACCTTCAGAACTAAATGCATAAATGACATGGGGGAACTCGAAAAGATACTTGATGTTGAGGAAGCTGAGTTAAATGAAATTGAGAAGCTGAAACGGGAAAGAGAGCAGATTGACAAAGATATGCAGTTAAAGGGAAGAGAGTAGATTGAAAAAGATATGCAGTTAAAAGAAAGAGAGCTAATTGAAAGAGAGATGCAGTTAAAGGAAACAGTGGTGATTGAAAGAGAGACAGACAAAGATTTTCAAACAGAAGAGGAAACGGTCAATGATGGTGAAGCATCTGATGATAGTTTTGTTTTCACGGAAAGTGATTCATCTTCAGAACAGCAGGTTGAAAGCAGCAGTCCTAGCTATGATTCAGACACTCGTGGTACACAAAGGAATGAAGCTGTTTGGGACACCGAAGACGATCATATCAGACCTTCATCAGACACAGAGATATTGGCTATGGTTCAACATTCACATGCTCATGATAATGTTAATATCTTTGATAATGTGTTTGCTCATGATCAGACACATCCTACGCATCCTGAGTCTATTAGTGACACATATGTGGTGGAACAAAATGATAGTAATATCACTTTTGCTACTCCAGATATGGATCCTAATAGAGGTGAGCCTGCCCAGGATGGATCTTCTTATGAACAAGATTGTGCCTAATTTGCTTCATTAATCAATAATTTCAAACATGAACTTGAAAAGTGCAAAAACGACAATCGTGAAGCTAAGCAAGCGAATGTCTTTTTGAACAAAGAGATTGAGAGATTTAAGGAAATGGAAAAACGTTTTGAAAATGCAACAACAAGAAATGTTGAACTTGAAATTGAAATCTCAAACCTTAAATCTCACGCTCAAAAGTTTGAAATGTATGGAGAGTCTGTCAAACCACTTTTAAAAAGAAATGAAGAACTTGAAGTTAGTTATAGAGAAGCTGTTCTTCGTGAAAAACGTTCCATTCAAAATCTGGATGCTCAAATGGTTCTTAACAACATAAAGGTTCAAGCGCTTTTAAAAGAGAACAATGATTTAAAAAGTGAAAATTCAAAGCTTCAGACAACCACATCAAATTTTGAGATTGTAAACACAAAACTTGAGAATGAAAACCAAGAGTTTTTGAAATGAACAAACGATCTTGAAAACAAACTTCGAAAATTAGGACAGACTTCTCAGACTATCAACATGCTGCCTACTAAAGATGAGGAGGTTGATAAACAAACATCTGGGATTGGTTTTGTGAATAGTGCTCATGTGGAAAAAGAACAACCTTGTATTTTAAACAAAGTGCAAAAGTTGACACCTATTTTGTATAACGCTGATGATATGGGAAAAGAATTGTCAGATGATCTTTTGTTTGAGTCTCAAGATATTCTAAAATCTGAAGAGGAAAAACGTTTGAAAGTAAAACAAACAAAAAACCCACTCTCGTACCACGGCTTTGTGTATGGTTGTACACAATTGACAGATATACCAAAAGAACCTTTCAAAAGAAAAGACACAAATGTGCAAAGATTTTTCAAAGAAGCTCAACTTGCTACTTATGATGCTAAGTTATGGCAAAATAGAGCAAGGAAACAATTTTGTAGTCTTAAACATCACATTGAGCAAACGTTAAAGGTCATTTGGTTTAAGCAAGAAAACATCACACACAACGCTTTCTCTAATCCTCTTTCATCAGATTTACGCCTTAAGTTAGAAGTCAAAAAGATTTTGAAAGATGAGATTGAACCTCGTGTGAAAGATATCAACTTATGTTTTGAGTACTTTGAAAAACATCTTGTAACTGAAATGAGAGAAGATCTAAAGTACGTTCACTCTTTTGAAGATGAATTTGATGAAAAATGCTTAATTCTAGACATTCAAAAAGAATTTTTCACAAATCAAATAGAGTCGTTCAAGTCAGCATCTGTCAGCCATGAGTATGAGAATGTGCATTTTGAACAAACATCTTCCTTGAAATCTGAAAATCTTTGTCACAAAAAGAAAATCACCGAGCTTTCAAAAGAAGCAGCTGATGTCAAAGTAGAACTGTCAAAAAGAACTGCTCAGTTTGAGAAACACTTGCAAAACTCGAAGCACAAAGTATCTCTTTCCAACTAAAATTGCAAGAGAAGAATGAGAAAATGTCTTTTGAAAACTCTTTGACATCAGTGCTTAAAGAAAAAGAAAAGAGTTTTGAAGAAAATTGTGATGATACCAATATCAAGTTTGATTTCGACGAATTTGATACTAAAAATATTGAGTTGGAACATGCTGTGACATCATTACAAAAAGAAAATGAGCATTTGAAATAGACTTACAAAAACTTGTTTGATTCAATCAAGCGGTCAAGAGTTCAGAATCAAACTTCATACAAATCTGACTCTCAGATCACTCCAAATCATCTTTTTGAAAAAGAAAATTTTGTGCTTCAAAAGAAAATTGTTGAATTGGAAAAGAAGATTGCACAACAAACCAAGGATTTTGGTGATGCCAAAAATGATTTTTCAATCGAAACAGACAAATATGAAAAATATTTTGCGCATCTTGAAAATTAAAATGCTTCTTTGCAAGAAAAACTGGCATCATCAGATCATCTTTCTCTTCAAAAAGAATACAATGATTTGGAACGTCATACAATGCTTTAAAAGCAAAGTTTGATGTTCTTAACTGGTCAAAAGGAAAATCTCAAGTTTCAAACGAGTCTAAACCACAAGTAAGTGTTTCAGAAAAGGTTTACACGGGTGAATCCTCAAAACCATTTTCAAAAAGGGTTTCTCAATTTACCACCTATTCTTTGCAAAAAGGAAGGAAGTTTTCAAAGAGACCAAATTTTTCTGAAACATTTACTCCTCAAAAGGTTTCAAATGTAAGTGCTCATAAAGAAAAGAATCAAGGTTTTCTGTAGAACCGTAGAGGGGGGTGAATACAGTTTCTTTGGCTTTTTAGATGTTTAAAAACTTTAAGCCAAGAAGAACACCAAGTGGTTGTATAAGAAACCAACCACAAACACAATCAAAACAAAGTATATAAAGCGAGTAAATGACACCACGATATATACTAGTTCGGGATGGGGGCTTTATACCATCCGTACGTCCAGTTGCAAATCCACGACACCGATACTATTACTCTAGTATAATCCTTTTGGTGGATTACAAACCGTTACAACTTCACTCCACCGATATGCACTAAGATCGGTGCTCACTAAGAAGAGCTACTCCACAACGGTATTCCACCCTCGGAAACCACCCAAAAGAATCTCGTGATTCGACTTAACCACTAAGACCACTAAGACTTCCCACCGGAAGTATCAAACCCCAACTAGATCCCCAATGATCTAGGCTTGGTCACTAAGATACAAGACTTCAATCTAGATTCCCTAATGATCTAGGCTTGGTCACTAAGACACAAGACTTCCCTTACTAACAAATAGAAATAATAAGTTGTTTGTTTATTCAACCAAGCCCTAACCTAACCTAGAGACTCGATTGTAGTAGAAAGGGTAAAGATAGAAGACCCTCGACACAATCACAAGAGTGGATTAGGTTCTTGCGATTCTTCCCTTGCAAAGAAGATGTGTTCTTTCAATAGATGTTAGTGTGAAAGATTAAGAACACAAGAGACAGAATTAGAGAGATTAGAGAGAAATAATGTAGAGAGAAAGAAGAAGGGGTGAGGAATACAAGAGGCAAGGCATGGTATTTATAGGCAAAACCCAATCTTGGGAATATTTTACCGAGGCCGGTGCGTCACCCACGCGTTGATGCGTGGGAGGCGCGCCAGACACCCAGGGAAAATATTCCCGAGGCTTTGGGTGTTTGGCATTATAAATGTCTTACCTTGCTAAACCCCCAATTGTACTTCACACTAAACCTTAACATTAATCAATCTAAGGTTTACCAACTCAAATAGCCAATTTGGAAAATCATTTGTGAAGTGTTTATAAGAAAACCAAATACCAAGGGTAGAAGAGTAGAAAAGGTAATTTGGTGGGGGTAGAAATGGTATTCCTCACATGGCATAATAGAGAAGAGAATATGCCATGGGATATTCCTCAAGGGAAGGGTTAAGGTGTAACTATGGATAGGTTTAAAGGTTTAGAGGTTAACCATGGTTAGGAGTAGAAAGGTTAAGTGTTGAGAA
Source organism: Artemisia argyi (assembly GCA_030686995.1). Lineage (NCBI taxonomy): Eukaryota > Viridiplantae > Streptophyta > Magnoliopsida > Asterales > Asteraceae > Artemisia > Artemisia argyi. The sequence goes on along the minus strand of CM060709.1, from coordinate 270,957,918 downwards.
GTAACCATGGTTAGGTTTAGAGAGAGAAGTGTATAGAGAATAAACCATGGTTAGGTTAAAGGATTTACTCAAGGGAATGTTCCATCCTTGGTGTGGTTAAGAGTTAACCATGGTTGGGTGTAGAGAGGTAACCATAGTTGGGTTAGGTTGTATGTTGGCTAAGTTAACCAAGGTTGGGTTAGGGTTAGTGTTAAGAACTAACCATGGTTGGATGAGGTGAACCATGGTTGGGTTAAGAAGGGAATATTCCAAAGGTATATTCCTTTGCTTGGGGGAAAGGTTGGATGAAGGGTTGAGATGAGTTTAGTTTGAAATGGATGGTTAAGATGTGTTGTAAGAGATTGGATGGTTGAGATGGTTTTGATTTTAAATGGATGGTAGAGATCAAATGAGCCTTTTTGCTTGGGGAGGAAGGTGAATCAATGGTTAAGATTGTTTTATGTTTGAAATGGATGGTTGTGATTAAACACATGTGGTGAAATAGAGAAGAGGTTGGATGGATGGTTGAGATGTGTTTAATTTGAATTGAATGGTTGAGATTGAAGATGTGTAAGGAATATAAGAGATGTGTAAGAGATATGATGTTGTAAGGGAATGGGTGGTTGAGATGAGTTGGATTTGAAATGAATGGCTAGGATCAAAGTGTGTAAGGGACAAGAGTACACTTTGTGTAAGTGGTGTAAGGGAATGTTGGAGGAGGATATTTGGGAAGGATTGTGGGAGATTTGGTGGTATTGGGTTTGATGGTTTTGGGTTAAGTGGTATTTTGATGAAGAAGATAATTAAGAAAAGTAATTAAGAAGAAAATAATCTTATTGTCATTAAGAGAAAAAGGTTTAGACAATTAAGATTATAAGTTGAGAAAATCATAAGTTACTTATTAGTTCAAGTAACACAACGTCGAGAATCCATTGTTTCATATCTCGTGACTTTCCACGACTCGACGTTCTCAACTAATACCTTGGTTCAAACGAGTTAAGTGCTTTGCCTTAATGTAAAGCATAACCCAAGTGGGAAAGGATGCGTTTACGCAAAGTGACCTTTGACTTAGTTTGACCAATAAGGGAGTAAACCCGTTACGTAATTAGAGGAGACGTACGCACGGGATATGAGCATATGGATGCTTTCACATGATGTTACGTGAAATATATAAGCTCCCTAAGTTTAGAAAAGCCTTGGCTAGAGGCGATAGCTAGAAAACATGAGTTGGAGTTTTCCCGTAAATGGGTGCTTTAAAAGTTGGATCTCTCTAATCCCAAAACTCGTTTCGAGTGTTCTCAATTAAGCACATAACATATTCATACCTGTATTAAAAGATCCACATTTGTCGGGTAAGGGGAAAGCCGACTTTCAAAATTCGTCCCGAAATTCATAGACGCCTGGCGCGTTACCCACGCGTTGACGTGTGGGAGGCGCGCCAGGAGCAGACATGTGAATCGGGGAATTTTGGCTAACGTTTGTTATTTTATGTGTTTCGATGGTTTATTTGTCATCATTAAAATATAAAGAGATCTTGATCATGTTGCCTCAACAACCTCCCTCTTTTTGATGATGACAAATAAAAACCGAAAGCAAATAAAATTACAAAACTTAGTGAAGACAAAGTGCGCCTTTAGTTTAGCTTGCGTCTTGACCTTTGCCTTGTAATTTGGTGAAGCCTTTAACATTACTTGAATGGTCTTCGCGCTCTTGCTTTCTTTCTCCCCCTTTTGTTGAATCAAAAAGGCGGGACCGAATGTGCTCCCCCTTGAACATAGCTCCCCCTAGATCGTTGCTCCCCCTTGTTTCAAGGCGGGGATCCATGGGTCAAGAGCCTCACCTTTGCGGTGGCCTAGCTACACATAGAAATCACAACATGCAACCAACAAGAAATCCTCACATGTGAAAGTTCCAAAATAGGTTAGGTTACCATTTGGAGACTTGCAACATGGGTTAGTCAAACCAAAACATCATATATTGTTACGCACAATTCATCATAACCTACGCATATAATACATATTCAACGCATTGTATCCCAAATGTTGATTAACACATACATAGCACCATCACATAGATGTTCATAGAATGGATCTATCAATCAATCATAAACATATCACATACACAAGTGGGCATAACAACAAATTAAATTAGAGCACACAGTTTCACATATAAACACTTTTAAAAATGTAAAGCAAGACCGAAATCTTCAAGGTAAGATGTGATAGATATTCAATTACATTTAAGTGCACGTGTGCCTAGACTTAATTTGTAACATCACAAGTTACTACTTACTAACAAGACAAGACATAAGAAGATTCCTAAGTGAGTGAGAAACATCGTGTATTACCCTAACTTAAGATTAATTCAATCTTGCAAAGAAAATACCTATATGATGTAAACGCCATTAAAACATTTCCTACTTCTTAGGAATTAAATTAGTCACAACCCATACTCTCAAATTTCCTAAGGTACTCTAGTGATGATTTCCTACTAGGTGAAGCATTTTCTTAAAGTGAAACACGTGGTTTTTAAAGCATGTCACCAAAACTTTTGTAAAACGGATTGCTCGGCTAAATACACGAGACATCTCTTGTAACTTCTTGTCCTTCCTTTGGACGACCTCATTGGTTTGAGGAGGACTAATGTCCGAGAAGTTATGTGAGATTCCATGTTGTTTGCAAAATACCAAATTGCACCCTACGTTTAAATTTATTACCATGATTAACTTGAATCAAAGCTTAAGTAGGTTTACCAAATCTTCTTCCTAAGATTCTAAACTTATCTAGGGCAACTTCCTTAGCACCTAGAAATAGAGTCCATATATAATGTGAAAAGTCATCAATTGTCATTAAAGTATGGAAGTTGCATTTGTAACTTCAAATATGTGATGAACCAAACAAATCGATATGAAGTAATTCTAAAACTTTATTATTTGAAATTGCTTTACCAATCCAATTGCTTGCAAGACCTTGTTTATCTAAGTATTACGTAAATGTGCATTTAGTGTCTAATTAAATATAATACTTGAAAGTTGTGATGACATGATCTACTATATTTAACAGTTGCAGGCAATCAACATGTTAGCAATATGCACTAAATCATCTATCATCATGGCAAGTGGGCATATAAGCAAATAGCACCAAAACATATTCCTCATATAAGCAAAAACGCTCTAAGAGCACATAAAAGGACCTTACAAATGACCAACTAGACATCTCACTTCAGTTTGAAAGATTGTTTTCCTATTTCTAATTATTTTTTTGACTTGTTTTATGTTTAGAAAGACTTAATAGGGTTCCAATGGAGTGTGTAAAACAAGTTTTAAGACTCATGAACTCAAAACGAAAGTTTTTCAAAAATTTTGCAAAATTTTACCGCGGCTGGCGCGTCAACGCGCTAGCAACGTGCCAGGAACAGACCCCTAACTTACTCTCATCATGTAGATCTCTGTTTTCTCTTTCCGTGGCCTTTTGAATCAACTAAATCGGAGTTCGGATGAAGAAATTATGATCAAAATACTAAAGCAACTTTTAAAACTTAATTTCTCCTTTTGGGTTTAGTTGTTGATTGTTTTTAGATGTTCTTAGACATCTAAGACTTAGATTATGATGTGTTCAAGTTATGCAAGTTTTAAGCACATAACTATATTTCCTAAACACATAGCATTTTTAACAACTAACATTTAAGGAACATAAAGATTCATAAGCATAAGGGAAAACTTAGCTCGACTTTAATGGATGATTTTTGTTTCATGACCACGAGATAAAGATTCACCATTGATGTTAAGACTACCGACTACCTTCCTCAAAGTTTACTTAAGTACACAATCATGCTCCTTATGAAGTAAACAATCTTCTACTACGTCATGTGCTTGGAACAACCACTTTCAATGATCTAATAAATTGGTCCAAGCCTATACCTGACAAACATATAACTCAAAAACTTGGTCCCCAATGTTTGTTGGGTCCATTGTGGTTAGTATAAAGCATTCCCAAGTTGAACATCCTTGGGTCTTGAAGTAAGACACCAAGTGTTTCTAGACCATACCTTGATAACATAGACCAATGATTATTTTTAAAATTACTTTGGTGTTGAAAACTTGGTCTAATATTTTGATAAATTTTTGGTCTAAAATATCTTTGGTTTGGGTAGGAGCTGTCTCTCCTTTGAGATGAGTTATATTCGTGATGTGAAGATCTTTGATTTTTGTTAAAATTTCTTCTTGACGATGATTGATTCCTTTGATAGGAATGTCTTTGTCTATATGACGGTTTCATATTTGGTGTGGGCAAGATAGGTTTATGGTCGACTCGAGCTTGTGTGTATCCAAGTCCATTACGTGAAATCGGGTCGTAAAATTGTTTTGGAGTTTCTCTTCTTGTAACGGGTGCTTAAGTACCTCGAGTTTTTGCAAAAGGAGTTTGAGGAACAATTGGTTTAACAAGAACTTTAGACAAAACATTTGGTTTTTTATTTTGTCCTTCTTTTACAAACATTATTGGTTTGCTTAAATTTATGGAAGTAGTTTTCTCGTTTTTTGAAAATCCAATACCTTCTTTATCTTGGGACAATTTTTGTTGACTTAACATGTCATCCAAATCATTGCTACTTTTCTTAAATTTAGAAAAACTTAATGACTCTTTTTGAAGTTTGGATACTTTGTCATTCAAAGAGTTAACCTCATGTACAAGTTTTTCACAACTTGTGCAAGGTTCAACCACCTCTTTGCATTTAGTAAGTCTCTTTACTTCTTGTTCAAGTTCAAACACCTTGTCATTAAGAGAGAGTTTCTCCTCAACAAGTTTTTCAATAGTTTTAAAAAGTTCCTCATTCTCTTTTTGCAAATTACGAATATTTAAATCTTTTTTAGAAATAGAAGAGTTTAGAGATACCTCTTGAGTTTCAAACGCCATGAGACATGTTGCATTCTTTTCGGAATGATCCCCATCTTCACTATCACTCCAAGCTCCGCCGATGAATGCCCTATTTTCTTTGGGCTTTGGACATTCACTTATAAAGTGATTCTTGTCTCCACAATTATAGCACTCGCGTTCGCGCCTTGAGCTTCCCCCACCTTTATTATTATAGCCACGATCTCTTCCAACCTTTCTACCATTACTATCACCTTGGTTATCAAACCGATTACCACGCCTAGGGCTACCTTCTCGTCTAAAGAACTTCCTAAAGTTCCTTGCCATAAGGTTGAGCTCTTCATCGTCTTCATCACTTCCTTCATCATTATCATCACCAGTTTGTTCCCTAGTGACTTTAGCTTTAAGGGCTAGTGACTTAACCTCTTTCTTCTTTTCTTTAGAAACGACCTTGTCGTTTTCTAAAATCATTTCATACACTTTGAGGTTGCCGATTAGCTCGTCAAGAGGAAGTTCCGCCAAGTTCTTGGCTTCTTCAATAGCCGTCACCTTTGGCCTCCACTTAACCGGAAGAGCTCGAAGAAACTTTCTCACATGGTTCTTGTTGTAAAAGCTAGGATCTAGATCCGTGAGGCTTGTAATAATAGCATTGAACCGTGTGTAACCATTGTCAATGGTTTCTTCATCCGAGATCGAAAATTTCTCATATTGTTGAATGAGTAAGTCGATCTTGCAATCCTTGACTTGTGAATTCCCTTGATGAGTAATGATGAGTGAGTGCCAAATCTCCTTGGCGGTCTTGCAAACGTGGACTCTCTCGAACTCCCTTCGAGGTAGAGCATTGTAGATCAACATCTTAGCTTCATCATTTTTGCCAAGCTTCCTCCTCTCATCATCTTTTAGATCCGAATGTGGCTTTTTTACCAACAACTTTGTTTCGGGGTCTTCCACCATAAACACAAAATTGCCATTTTGGATGATTTCCCACAAATCAAGATCTTTGGACCTAACATAGGTCTCAAACCGGGTTTTCTAAAAACAAAACCCATTGGTTTCTAGCAAAGGTTGTCTTTGCATAGAACATCCCTCTACATAGTTCTCTTGAGCCATGGATCTATACTCTACTTTACCAAAAATCTTAGTTAGGATTTTAGATTTTTGGAAAAGAAGTTTTTGACTTAAAACGACTTCTCAGGAAGGTTTTAAAGCTCAAAAACTTGAGTATTCCGCTCTAATACCAATTGTAGAACCGTAGAGGGGGCTGAATACGGTTTCTTCGGCTTTTTAGATGGTTAAAAACTTTAAGCCAAGAAGAACAACAAGTGGTTGTATAAGAAACCAACCACAAACACAATCACAACAAAGTATATAAAGCGAGTAAATGACACCACAATATATACTGGTTCGGGATGGGGGCTTTATACCATCCGTACGTCCAATTGTGAATCCACGACACCGATACTATTACTCTAGTATAATCCTTTTGGTGGATTACAAACCGTTACAACTTCACTCCACCGATATGCACTAAGATCGGTGCTCACTAAGAAGAGATACTCCCCAACGGTATTCCGCCCTCGAAAACCACCCAAAAGAATCTCGTGATTCGACTTAACCACAAAGACCACTAAGACTTCCCACCGGAAGTATCAAACCCCAACTAGATCCCCAATGATCTAGGCTTGGTCACCAAGACACAAGACTTCAATCTAGATTCCCTAATGATCTAGGCGTGGTCACTAAGACACAAGACTTCCCTTACTAACAAATAGAAAGAATAAGTTGTTTGTTTAGTCAACCAATCCCTAACCTAACCTAGAGACTCGATTGTAGTAGAAAGGGTAAAGATAGAAGACCCTCGACACAATCACAAGAGTTGATTAGGTTCTTGTGATTCTTCCCTTGCAAAGAAGATGTGTTCTTTCAATAGATGTTAGTGTGAAAGATTAAGAACACAAGAGACAGAATTAGAGAGATTAGAGAGAAAGAATGTAGAGAGAAAGAAGAATGGCAAGGGTGAGGAATACAAGAGGCAAGGCATGGTATTTATAGGCAAAACCCAATCTTGGGAATATTTTACCGAGGCGGCGCGTCACCCATGCGTTGACGCGTGGGAAGCGCGCCAGAAACCCAAGGAAAATATTCCCGAGGCTTTGGGTGTTTGGCATTATAAATGCCTTACCTTGCTAAACCCCCAATTGTACTTCACACTAAACCTTAACACTAATCAATCTAAGGTTTACCAACTCAAATAGCCAATTTGGAAAATCATTTGTGAAGTGTTTATAAGAAAACCAACTACCAAGGGTAGAAGAGTAGAAGAGTAGAAAAGGTAATTTGGTGGGGGTAGAAATGGTATTCCTCACATGGCATAATAGAGAAGAGAATATGCCATGGGATATTCCTCAAGGGAAGGGTTAAGGTGTAACTATGGTTAGGTTTAAATGTTTAGAGGTTAACCATGGTTAGGAGTAGAAAGGTTAAGTGTTGAGAAGTAACCATGGTTAGGTTTAGAGAGAGAAGTGTATAGAGAATAAACCATGGTTAGGTTAAAGGGTTTACTCAAGGGAATGTTCCATCCTTGGTGTGGTTAAGAGTTAACCATGGTTGGGTGTAGAGATGTAACCATAGTTGGGTTAGGTTGTATGTTGGTTAAGTTAACCAAGGTTGGGTTAGGGTTAAGTGTTGAGAACTAACCATGGTTGGATGAGGTGAACCATGGTTGGGTTAAGAAGGGAATATTCCAAAGGTATATTCCTTTGCTTGGGGGGAAAGGTTGGATGAAGGGTTGAGATGAGTTTAGTTTGAAATGGATGGTTAAGATGTGTTGTAAGAGATTGGATGGTTGAGATGGTTTTGATTTGAAATGGATGGTGGAAATCAAAGGAGCCTTTTTGCTTGGGGAGGAAGGTGAATCAATGGTTGAGATTGTTTTATGTTTGAAATGGATGGTTGTGATTAAACACATGTGGTGAAATTGAGAAGAGGTTGGATGGATGGTTGAGATGTGTTTAATTTGAATTGAATGGTTGAGATTGAAGATATGTAAGGAATATAAGAGATGTGTAAGAGATGTGATGTTGTAAGGGAATGGGTGGTTGAGATGAGTTGGATTTGAAACGAATGGCTAGGATCAAAGTGTGTAGGGGACAAGAGTACACTTTGTGTAAGTGGTGTAAGGGGATGTTGGAGGAGGATATTTGGGAAGGATTGTGGGAGATTTGGTGGTATTGGGTTTGATGGTTTTGGGTTAAGTGGTATTTTGATGAAGAAGATAATTAAGAAAAGTAATTAAGAAGAAAATAATCTAATTGTCATTAAGAGAAAAAGGTTTAGACAATTAAGATTATTGATTGGTCCCAAACGGTCAACCGAAATTGACCAGGTGAATGGTCAACTAAGTCAAACGTCTCAGACCAAATCTCCGTCGAAGTATAGGGTTTCCCCGTGTCGTTATGTCCCGACGAGGTGTGATGGTATAAAAACGGGTTTGTGATCGGGTGAATTTGGACAGAAAGGGGTTGTGAATGATTACACTATGAGATGTGGAATGAAAATAACTTAGAGACACTATACAAACAGTTACTGATGATCAGATATACTAAAAACGTGAGCTAAGTCTAAAAACGCGTTCGTTTGATTTAAATTTACGTTAGCGTACGAAATAAAACGTGAGTTTTTAAGAAATAAAATACCTACGAATATAAAAATCACATTTTTACAATCCTAATGATAAAAGAAAATTTTTAGAAAAAGAAAAATAATTTTTACACTATTTAATTATTTATTATTAATTAATTACTATTTTCCTAATTACTTTTAATTATTTAAATTACACTAAATTATAACTAATTATGACAATACACTAAAAATATGAAAATTAAATTTGGAAAAATCTAAAATATTATAAAACTTATTTTAAAATTAAAATTATATTTTTCTTACTTAATATCTAATTATTATTAATTATAAACTAACTATTAATTAATTAAAACTAAACTAAATTAAGAAAAAATAGAAAATGAACAGTGAAAATTATGAAAAATTTCCTAAAATTATTTTATGATATATAAAACCTAGGAAAAATATAAAAAAGTACTGTTGTTAAATAAAAATTAATAAACCTATTTAATTAACTAATATTACTTAATTATTATTAAACTAATACTAATTATAATAAATATTAAATGAAAAGATAAAAATCTGGAAAAATTCCTAAAAATACTTTAATATACTAGGAATTTAAGAAAAATATAAAAACAAATAAGTACTTGACAAAAATTTAAAAAGAAAAATTAAAAAGCTAAATTATATTAAATAGAAGCTATCACTAGAATTTAAATTTGGTTTTTCTGAATTTTTATTTTACAATCCTTCTTAAACATTGAAAACACCAAACTTTTGTGAAGACACTTTGGCTGTAACTTAAAAATAAGCACTTGGGAGAGCAAAGTGCTTAACAGTTTTGGAAACAAAGCTTATTAGGATTTTTAGTGCTTGAAAAAGCTACTTAATAAGCTAACTACTGACCCCTAACACAAAATAAGCTAATAACAGATGATAACAACTAGAAATAAGCAAGGAGAAACCAGATAAGTACAACGAATAAGCTGGAATAACAAAATAAGCGATTCCAAAATTCAATTCACAAACAGGCCAATGTGGCAACCTGTAGGCTTGTGTGGGGCCCACAGGGGTGACCCAGAGACCAAATAAGCTGGTGATCTGATGAGATGTCCTGAGGGTCTTGAAAATAAGCTAATGAGCATGCAGTGGGGGCCACAGATAAGCTCAGAGGAAGCTAATCAACTTGGCTTATCACACTGATGAGTTCTTGCGTTTCTAGCAAAAGTGAGGTTCAAAAGGGGCGCGGCTTGACTAATATGAGCACAAAATCAAACACCAAGGCATGCACACTCAAACATAATCACAAACAAGCCATAAACATCAGTTACAGAAGCTAAATTCAAGCAAAATCAGTAAAATCTACCAACTCAGATAGCTGTTAATGCATTAGCAGTATATGGGGTCCATAGGGGCAACAAGCAGGGCAAAATAAGCTATAAGAATAAGCACTCAGGGAGTAGCTAAATGAACAGACCTAAAGGCCACCTAAGAAGGATCCTAAAAACAATAGAAATCAAGGCCATTGACTCACAATTTACCAGGATAGACCCAATTGAAATCTGACCCAAACCTGGGTGCAGGGGAGAATTGGGTCAAATGGGTTACTTTGAGGGCTGATTAAGCTAACAAAAAAAATATAAAAATAAAATAAAAATAAGGACTTGTAGACTAGCTGGGGTACAGGCTAGTGATGAGGCAAAAAATGAACCACTTTTAGGGGGTCATTTAAGCCCGGAATTCAATTTATTTGATCAAATATTGCCCTAAATCGTTCCTTTTGTGATTTTAGGTACTTTGGGAGTGAAATCTGAAAAAGGAAGCAATTCGGACATTTTTAGAGCATAAAAGTGAAGAAAACGCCAAAGACTTAATTTTCCAAGCTGGGAACAGTGTGTGACGGCGTCAAGAGTAACAATTTGACGGCGTCAAGAGTAAAAATCATGACGGCCCAGTACAGAAATGAAGGCGTCACAAGGAAGAGCGTCAAGAGTTAAATGTGTGACGGCCTGGAAAAACTTAATACATGACGGCGTCAGATGTAGATCAAGGCAGTCCGAGGATTCTTTTGGCGGCGAGATGACGGCGTCACAAGTTTGTTCTTGAAGCCGTCAGACTCAATTTTCTATATATAGTTTTCTAATTTGCATTCAGAAAAAAAAAAGAAGTTTGGAGAAACCCTAAGGCCGAACGATATACGAATTTTACAAGTTTTTCAAGGGTTTTCAGCCCTTGAACCCTTACATGTGTAATTGAGATAAATGTTCTTTTAATTCAATCAATATGTCTATGTGTTGGTTATCTATATCTTGTGCTTGTCTTGATTCCACCATGCTAGGCTAGATTTATCTTGTGTTTGCTTAGATCTAATGAAACCTAGATGTTGATTATGTGTTGATTACTTGTTTATGGTTGTATTGGATGAATGATTTCAATGTTAGGCTTAAGAAAACTGGCAGATCTCCAAATGGTAACATGCTTGAACGTCTTAGGAAACATGAACCGATGTGTACTAGGTTTTATTGGTTGTATTTAATGCATGAGTAAATTCTAATGATCCCATGTTAGGAGCTTCTTAGCCGGCTCGACATAGGAGTGAAGTAGGCACTCATAGGATTGGGGAGTTAAGTACGCCACCCCATGAATGGTATTAAGGAATACAATCCGTCATCCACGCAACTATAACAAGTAATTAATGTGTAAAAGATATCTAGGGAGTAGTGAAATCTAAGTAAACACAATTTCTCCACTTATTGCTCACAACCTTAGTTTAATTTAGTTTTATTTTCATTTCTAGTATTTTATTTTGATTGCATCTTTAGTATTGGGTTAGTTGACTAGCAACTAATTCCGCCCAAATACTTCAAACCCGAGATATTTACTTGCTTTCTAAAAAATATAAAAATACAAAAATAATCATCCTTCATCTCTAGCACTAGTAATTAGGTTTTCTAATCCTAGCGACACTATTCCTAGCTGAACGATCAATCCCCCGGTACTTGTCACTATACTATACTACAACGATCAGGTACACTGCCTGGTGGGGGTTGTAAGCTTCTCGAGATCCCTTGAGTGGTAAAGCCTGGTGCAATCCCTACGCTACCAAGTTTTTGGCGCCGCAGCCCGGGGAATAGTTATTGTCTAGGTTATAATCTCTTTTTATTAGGTCTACTTGCTAGATTCCTTTCTAGTAAGATTTTATTTTTATTTTTTAGGTTTTCTTTAGTCTATCTTTTTCTTTGTGCCTTTGTTAGTAAATTAAATTCATTGACTATTCCGTTGACCATTATGGAAAACGCAAATCCACCCCTTTCCCCTAGAGAAGTAGCTGTGTTACGTGAACAAATTGAGAGTGAGATTAGGGAACTTAGGGAGCTTAATAGGTTGATTAAGGTTGAGCTCGACCAGGCATTTAGTGACCTAGCGACCGCCTTGTATTCAAATGAGGACCTAGGGCCTAATGATTTTATGAATGTCGTTGAGGAACTTGAAGAGGGGGAAATAGATCCGAAGCTTAATGATTACTTTAATCTATACCCCACTAAGGAGGAGATTGCATATTATAATAATCTTATTGATAACCCGCGATCTCCTTTTACTATAATTGAACCTAAGATAAAGAGAGGCGATCCTAAGAATGCTAAAATACCATGTATGATTGGGTACAGACACGTTGAAAATGCTTACATTGACTTTAAATCCCCAATCAATATTATGTCCTCAAATGTTTATAATGATATAGTGAAAACAAGACTTGAACCTAGAAGAGATCCCAAATACCCCGATGGAGTTTGTAACTTTGTCGGGAGAGTTAAAGGTCTACATGTCTTTGCCGGGAATTTCACTTTTGTTACCGACTTTATGATTGTGGAAGACCTTGCTAATGTTATTGATTGTCGATTGTCCAATGTTGTGTTTGGCAAACCGTTTGTTGAGGAGTCAAAGTTAGAATATGATAAGATAGAAGGGACAATCCGATTTGCAAGTAACACCGATAGGCTCACTTATAGGATGCCTAATAGAATGAAAGAATTTCGCTTTATATCCCGATTTGATAAGGATAACGTTGGTGCTTTTGAGGACATCAATGATGAGGATAAGAAAAAGGGCATGGATTATGTATGGGAAAAGAGGAGTCTTTTCTACAAAGACTGCTTGGCTCTAGGACCAAAGTATAAAGTTGATAAGGAATTTGCCTATAGGATTATAGGAGCGATTGAGAAAAAGGCGATTGGTTTCTGCAAAGAATATTTACAATCAGAAAGTGGAACCAATGATGAGGTCACGTAGTAACCCATGACCTTGAGTCTAGCTACAAGACTCGTAAATAAAGAAAAGCGCTTCTTGGGAGGCAACCCATGCTTTGTGTGATTTTATTTTGTTTGTTTGTTATTTGCTTCCGTATGCATGCTTTATTTTTATTGTTGGTAGATCATGTTTCTAAACTAAAAAGTGGAAATACTTTACTTTGTTGTTTAGCCTAGTCTTAACTCCACCTAAAGGTATTTTTGCAAAAGATAAGTGTAAGGGGAAACCCCAAATATGTTTTTAAAAACAAACCGATCATGATTCTCCACAATATTAAATGAACATGTATATTCGTATTTGTTAGAGTCAAATGCTTGTATTGAGTCATAATGAAGTTTTGCAGGATTTTCCAGGAAGTAGGACCAAGTTTTTCCAGAAATTTTTCGGAAACTTAACATAAGAATTTCTGCAGATCACTTCTGACAGCGTCACGAGTTTACTCTTGACGGCGTCACGTGTAAAAATCTGGAAATTTTACCAGTTTTGTTTTTCTAACGGAGTTTTAAAGTTTTTGTTGAATTATTAAGTTTTATAATCTCCAGGAAATCTGCAAACTTCATTCCACAAGCATTATATCTTATTTTGTTTTCTAGGATTTAGTAACTTATGTAGATTGCCGCCAATTTTCTGCGAGGTTGTCTTGTTTGTTTTCTCAGGATTTACAGGTTATGTATGACAAGAAGATGATTTATATTCTGGAAGGGAAGCTTTGATTGTTCATTTTCCTGGAGGACGATCTAACCTGGCCACCTTATTATCCATACCGAGCGAATCAGGGGAGTATTTGATTTCATTCTTTTTACTTATTTCACTTTTAAATTCTTTACTTGAACATTGGGGACAATGTTCATCTTAAGTGTAAGGGGAGGGTAAAATGATGATACCTTACAGATACACTTTCGCTTGAGTTTGTTTGTTTAATGGTAGATGTGTAATAAAACTATGAGAAATACTTGTTAGTGCAATTTTAGCGCCAAATTTAAAATTTTTTACAACATTTAGGAGTGAAACTTTAGCCATAGCAAGCGTCTCATAGATAGGAGTCGTATGACTAGCACAAAACCGTACTATTCAGAAAAATTTTCCACCCAAATATGTGAGGTTTGCCTTTAGATTTGATAGAAAAAGCATTTACTATTAGTGCTTATGAGTGTACCGGTAGCATTTAGATTCTAGAACTTGCGTTAGTGATACATCCCGAGACCGCTAGTGAGACTACATTCGTGTAGTAGGATTTACTACATGATAAGAGGCATTAGGATCACCCTTGTGTTAAACCCGTATCATAATTACTTGACCATTTATGTCATATTACTTGGCTAGTTAAGTCAATTAATTTTTCACACACCTTAGCGTTGTACTCATTTTTAGTACACGAAACCCCTAGTACACCCCTCCGAGCCTATCTTTTCGTTTCTAACTTTAAGCATCTTACTTAAAGGAAGAATTTGTTACACCCCACTTAAATGTACACCCAAATCGCCTTAGCCTTCCGTGTATGCGCTCATCTTTAGTGCATTATTGTTATTTGTTAAACCCTAAGTTAACTATCTAATTGATTACATGGTTGCTAAGTCGAGTCATATCCTTGTACATATTGTTTTGGGACGATTGGGACTCATAGGTAAAGTACTTATTTTATGGAGTAATGGGGAAGAACCTAATATATTACCCTCATATATGCGTTAATCTTAAAAGTACTCCAAGTGTTTTGATTTTCTTAATTCGAGTCATTATATTAGTTTATTGTAAAGTATGTAAAAATTCAATTGTAAGGGGAATTTTCATTCCTTATGATGTATTATTTTGGATGGTAGGGTAAGAGTGTATGTCTAAAAAAAAAAAAAAAAAAAAATAGAAAAAGAAAAGTGAAAAAACATACGGACTACCATCCCTTTTTATTTTATGTTCTTGTTATTTTTCATTTATTAGCTTAAGTCGAGTCTAGTCTTGGCTTAGCAACGCCACATTGTACATGTAATTAACCAAGATTGTTAACTCGCCACCAGTAAAGACTGCCTATATCTAACAAAACCGTGTATTTCATATCCCTACACCTAACGTTAAAACCCTTTAAAAGACCTCTTTGATAGTTTATCCTAGGTGCTTACGCCATGTGGTGGAGGTTTGATCCTTTCCCAAGCCTATGGTAATCTATTTTGCTATAACAGGTAGTGAGAGATATTTTCCGTTTCCATATTGTAATTTATACTTTATTACACCCGAGATATGTGAGTATCTAAACACTATTTGTGATGTGCTAGTGTATGACCTTCGTGCTTGTCTATTAGTCTTTAGTGGAACGATTATTTGTTGTAATTACTTTTATATTAGTGTTAAATGACCCCTAACTTGTATTTTGAGTAGAATAAAAGCGCATTTGCTTGAGGACAAGCAAATCTCAAGTGTAAGGGTATATGATGAGGCGAAAAATGAACCACTTTTAGGGGGTCATTTAAGCCTGGAATTGAATTTATTTGATCAAATATTACCCTAAATCGTTCCTTTTGTGATTTTAGGTACTTTGGGAGTGAAATCTGGAAAAGGAAGCAATTTGGACGTTTTTGGAGCATAAAAGTGAAGAAAACGCAAAGACTTAATTTTCCAAGCTGGGAACAGTATGTGACGGCGTCAAGAGTAACAATTTGATGGCGTCAAGAGTAAAAATCATGACGGCCCAGTACAGAAATGAAGGCGTCACGAGGAAGAGCGTCAAGAGTTAAATGTGTGACGGCCTGGAAAAACTTAATACATGACGGCGTCAGATGTAGATCAAGGCAGTCCGAGGATTCTTTTGGCGGCGAGATGACGGCGTCACAAGTTTGTTCTTGACGCCATCAGACTCAATTTTCTATATATAGTTTTCTAATTTTCATTCAGAAAAAAAAAAAAAAAAAAAAAAAAAAAAAAAAAAAAAAAAAAAGTTTGGAGAAACCCTAAGGCCGAACCATATACGAATTTTACAGGTTTTTCAAGGGTTTTCAGCCCTTGAACCCTTACATGTGTAATTGAGATAAGTGTTCTTTTAATTCAATCAATATGTCTATGTGTTGGTTGTCTATATCTTGTGCTTGTCTTGATTCCACCATGCTAGGCTAGATTTATCTTGTGTTTGCTTAGATCTAATGAAACCTAGATGTTGATTATGTGTTGATTACTTGTTTATGGTTGTATTGGATGAATGATTTCAATGTTAGGCTTAAGAAAACTGGCAGATCTCCAAATGGTAACATGCTTGAACGTCTTAGGAAACATGAACCGATGTGTACTAGGTTTTATTGGTTGTATTTAATGCATGAGTAAATTCTAATGATCCCATGTTAGGAGCTTCTTAGCCGGCTCGACATAGGAGTGAAGTAGGCACTCATAGGATTGGGGAGTTAAGTACGCCACCCCATGAATGGTATTAAGGAATACAATCCGTCATCCACGCAACTATAACAAGTAATTAATGTGTAAAAGATATCTAGGGAGTAGTGAAATCTAAGTAAACACAATTTCTCCACTTATTGCTCACAACCTTAGTTTAATTTAGTTTTATTTTCATTTCTAGTATTTTATTTTGATTGCATCTTTAGTATTGGGTTAGTTGACTAGCAACTAATTCCGCCCAAATACTTCAAACCCGAGATATTTACTTGCTTTCTAAAAAATATAAAAATACAAAAATAATCATCCTTCATCTCTAGCACTAGTAATTAGGTTTTCTAATCCTAGCAACACTATTCCTAGCTGAACGATCAATCCCCCGGTACTTGTCACTATACTATACTACAACGATCAGGTACACTGCCTGGTGGGGGTTGTAAGCTTCTCGAGATCCATTGAGAGGTAAAGCCTGGTGCAATCCCTACGCTACCAGCTAGAAACCAAATTTCAGGTTCTAATTCCTAAGTATGCAGAAATTAAAAATCAAGCTTTGAGGGTGTTAGGGACATGGCTGCTGAAACAGAAATGGATCAAATGGTGAGATTGACTCACAAATAGTCAACTACAGGATCATACAAACTTGCACAATCCTATAGGAAACTAGTTTAAAGAAATAGAAACAACTAAAATGCCTCAACTCAGATTATACCATGGTAACTCATCCTAACCAGTTAATAAAACGCAAGTGTGAAGAACAAGCTAGGAATCCTAAAAACTATTTGAGACTGAAAATTCTTATTCTAAAACTACTAAGTAACATGAAAGAAAGCTGGTTAAAGTCTACAAGTTGGGTAAAAACTAGTTTGAGGCAAAAATTACTCCTTGTGCCAAACAGTCCCTTAAGGGTGACTGTTTGAGCTTTTTGAAAAGAAAATGTGGGCTTTGAGGCAAAACTTGGAAAACTGAGCTTGAGACAAACTTACAAACACTGAATGAACATACTACAAGTCACAAATAGCAATATCAATAAGCAAGCTAAATTAAGCTAAACTAAGCCAACCTCACAGTGAACTAAAATTTCAAGGAAATCATAAACTAACTACAAGAGTTGAACTGGAATTTGACTAATAAGCAGATTGAAACTAATATAAGCTAAGAAAATCAATAAATCAGCACTAAATAAGCTAGAGTAAACACTAAGCAAGGGTAATAAGCTAAGTACAAAAGCAGTTTCAAGAGACAAGGAAATTAAAAAGTTTAAATGAAAACTTGCATTAATTCAGTTAAATCAGTACATAATTAAAAACAACTTCAAATAGAACTAACACTTGATGCTAAAACCTTATGACTGCTACTACTTCTAAAACCCAATTATCTAACTATCTAACTAACAACACTTCTCTCTGCTGCTCTTCTTCATTTATAAGCTTCAAAAAGTCCCTTGGCACTTTCCACTTTAGCTTGCAGCCATTGGATTAGTGGAAATAATCTGAGCCGTTTATGTGGATTTGGTGGGAAACTTTATTTAACAATTTGGATAAGATTGCTTGTATCAGGGGACATATTTTGGAGTTAAGTGGTGGAAAGGGTGTAGGGTGGGTGAATTGCAGAAAAGGTGTGATGATGGGATGTTGGGGTTGCAGGGTTTTACAGGCACGGGGGGAGGGAAAAGGATTGGGTGAGGTGGAGTTTGACTTAGGGGTTTGACCCTGGTTGGATAATACGGGGTGTTAGTTTTGTTTGTGTTTGGGCTTGGGAGTGATTGGGCCAGTGGTTTTAGGGATTGGGTTAAAGGGTTGTGGGCTGTGAATGTTTTATTTTTGGGTAATAAGTATCAAAAGTCCATTTGGCTTATGAAATATCAACAAGGACCAAAGTTGCAATTTCCTAAAACTTGGGGACTGAAAATGCATATTTCCCAAAGATTTCCCAAGGACCATTCTTTCCATCTTATAATTCCACGAAGTCCTTTGATGTTAAATTTCTAAAATAAAATCTCTGGGGACCATTCCTGCCAAGTTTACAAAATTAAGGGACCAAATTTGCAATTTTTCCAAATTTTACCACCAAGGACCAATTATGATAACTTTTGCTTTCCAAAGGACCTTTGTTGATAATTTCTACATTTTGAATACCAGGGACTAATTTTGACAATTTCTGAAAGTTCAGGGACCTTTTATGTCAATTTTGGATTTTAAGGGGTAAAAGTTGCCAGTTTGTGAAAAATTTCATCCAGGGACTAAAAGTGAACCATTTTGAATTCCCAAGGACTAATGTTGACTTTTCTTTCATTTTAAACCTTTAAGGACTAGTTTTGTCAATTTATGAAACTTGAAGGACTGAAACTGCCAATTATGCAAACTTTGTTCATTTTTCATTTGTTTTTAAACATTTTGCATCTAAAACATATAAAACACAATTTTTGGAATATTTTCAGTATTTTGATGCACTTCTAAGTGTTTTTGGATGTTTTGGCAGTTCAGATACGATAAAAATGATGAGTATTTACACACTCATCAATTATAAGTTGAGAAAATCAAAATTACTTATTAGTTCAAGTAACACAACGTCGAGAATCCATTGTTTCATATCTCGTGACTTTCCACGACTCGACGTTCTCAACTAATACCTTGGTTCAAACAAGTTAAGTGCTTTGCCTTAATGTAAAGCATAACCAAAGTGGGAAAGGAGCGTTTACGCAAAGTGACCTTTTACTTAGTTTGACCAATAAGGGAGTAAACCCGTTATGTAATTAGAGAAGACGTACGCACGAGATATGAGCATATGGATGCTTTCACATGATGTTACGTGAAATATATAAGCTCCCTAAGTTTAGAAAAGCCTTGGCTAGAGGCGATAGCTAGAAAACATGAGTTGGAGTTTTCCCGTAAATGGGTGCTTTAAAAGTTGGATCTCTCTAATCCCAAAACTCGTTTCGAGTGTTCTAAATTAAGCACATAAAATATTCATACATGTATTGAAAGATCCACATTTGTTGGGTAAGGGGAAAGCCGACTTCAAAATTCATCCTGAAATTCACAGACGCCTGGCGCGTTACCCACGCGTTGACGCGCGGGAGGCGCGCCAGGAGCAGACATGTCAATCGGGGAATTTTGGCTAACGTTTGTTATTTTATGTGTTTTGATGGTTTATTTGTCATCATTAAAATATAAAGAGATCTTGATCATGTTGCCTCAACATTTTCAAACTCCATACCAAAGCAAAGCAAAGCAAAGCCGTTCAAAATATTTGAAATATTCATACTCTGAAATGCTTCCGCTACAACAAAAGAATGGCTATGCTTTGAAAAATCCTAATTCTGGAAGGTTTCCATTCATCTCAAAAACGAATTTTCGAAATGAAAATGCCGAGTTTCAACAATGGATGAAAAACTTCTTCTTCAAGTTTTATAACTCCAATAGAAACACCGAGTTTCTCAAACAAGTTTCAAAAGCAAAAGCGTTTTAAATCACCGTTGATTTCACGAGCTTTATTTCAAAATGAAACACAGGTTTTCAGTCCTCGTTGGAATTCAACTTCTTTGTCTCGCATTGACACAACTTTCAAATGGATTTCAAAATATGGTAAACTCGTTGGCGCCGTGCTTAAATGGGTTCCAAAAGTTGTTGTGTAATCCAAAAACATAATGAGTTCTTAGTACTTCTGCTAAGGACTCGAACTTCAACATAATGACTTCTTAGTACTTCAGCTAAGGACTCGGACTTCAACATCATGACTTCTTAGTACTTCTGCTAAGGACTCGAACTTCAACATAATGACTTCTTAGTACTTCAGCTAAGGACTCGGACTTCAACATAATGACTTCTTAGTACTTCAGCTAAGGACTCGGACTTCAACATCATGACTTCTTAGTATTTCAGCTAAGGACTCGTTCTTCAAAGAAAGGAAAGTGCTTAAGTTTAAACAAAGGTTTTAAATATTTTTCGAGCACTTATCCTAAAAACATTATGGCTTATGCACACATAATAGTGTATAACCCGTGTTTTTCAAAGAAAGGACCCTGTTGTACATTTATGTGCAACAATCCTAAAAGATAAGAAGACTTCTCACCAAAAAGCTTATCAAAGTCTTCTTAATTTTTTGAGCAAAATTTTGAAAAATGTAGCTCAAGATATTACTCCCTCAAATCCTTAAATCGCTTAATTTACTCAAAATGTTCCATTTTTGAGGGGGAGTAATAAAAAGAAGTTCCAAAAAGATCATGCTTAAAAGAAACTAATTCGGAATTGACAAACATCCGTTTCTCCCATTTGCTATCCAAAAAGAAAAGGTTTTAATCAATTGGTATCAAAAATACCATGGATATGCTATTTTTGAGGGGGAGAAGACGTGATTAAAATGTGATCAATGTGTTTAAGATTGTGGTTGAATCTCGTGCGAGCTCGACTCATAAATGACCCAAGAATTGACGAAACAACAAAAGTTAGTAATCGAAAAGACTTATCCTCGACGGGTAATAACATCAAGTTAGTTACTAGAGCTAGTTGTCACCTAAAAGCTAACAATGGAACTCTTTAACTAGCCACGTAAGCGTGTCTCGAAAAGGATTTGTCTTAGTAGAAATGTACCGTTTCGAGAAACTTTCTGTGGACTTGACCAGGCCGGGTAATAACTTCAAGCTAGTCTAACTAGTAATGTAAGCGTGTCTCGAACCGGTTGTGTTCATTGAAAGTGAATCAATTCAAAAGTGCAAACTCCTCCCGCATGTGCAAATTTACTAAAATATACATGAGCACATGTGAAGGGGGAGTCCTTCAAAAAGAAATCAAAACTCTCAAAGTGTTAATAAAATATGTTTCATGATCATAAACACTTTGAGAAGATTTTCAAATATTTGGTTTGATGGCAACAATAGGATAGTCATGAAGATATAAGGTGACTAAGGTTAGGAAAAACCGTCCTATAATCCGCCAGAGCCGGAGGGATCTACCCAAGGACAAATCCAATAGATTAGAATTAGAAGTCCTTAGGTATGATTGAAAAAGGGAGAAAATGAGAAAGGAGAAAGAAGGGGTTGAAGAATTAAAAAGAAAAGTTATGAAAAAGGGTGAAAAGAAATAGCCCTCCATATGTTCAACCTTAGGGTAGACACCGGGTTCAATTCATATGCTACTGGTTGTTACCAAGGTGACAGCGGTATTGAAGATAAAGACGTCATGGACCCAGTGACGCACTACACTTAACCTTCTAGCCACTCAAGTTCTCTTAAAAGAGTTTGTTTCATTCTCACGGGGAACCGGTGTAATCTATCAACTTATCTCTTAGAGATGGTTGATATTGAAGCAGGAGACCTCTCCCTAGTCTCCGCATAAAAAACCAAATTATGCAATTATCAAGTCTAGAGCCATTAGATTCATTAAAAGATCTCTTAGGATACACTTCCTATGAATACACTTGTGTTCGTCAAAAAGGACACAAGGTGTAAGAGTCTTTATGAGATCTACGGATCTTGCCTTATCTATCATGATGGTTACTATGTCTCAAATGGTCTACAGTTGTGGGGTGATCTCCAGCAACTCACCTGAATCATTGATGTACTTCGGTGGATCTAGTAAGCCCTTTCAGGGGTATCTGATTCAGGAACGGCCTTGGTAAGGGTTAGAAGGAGTCTTCACACTATGCTGTTGACGATCTCTAATTCCGAACCTGTAAGTACAGGATACTTTATTGCTAACCGTTTTATGCATGTACTCATGAATGTTCCTTGGAGAAAGACCGTTACCATCACTCAAAGATCCACATGCTCATACCCTGCAAAGCTCTCTTCAAAGATCAAAGCAAAGCAAAGTTCAGAACGTTTCTAAGTCAAAGTCAAAGAATCTACAAACTAAAGAAACAAAGGTTAAAGTCAAAGAAAAGAGAACTTCACAAAGATTCAATGTCAAAAAAGTATGAGCATGTTGGAAAAGACGTAAAGACACCTACATTTGAAAATGTTGATCAAAGGCAAGAAAGATCACAAAGCATGATTGGAACAAAGGAACTAGCAAAGCTATTACACAAAGACTCAAAGTTCATGAGAACAAGCTTCAAAGATCAAAGATCAAGGTCACAAAAGAGAGATCTCAATGATCACTGATGAGGCAAAAAATGATCCGTTTTTAGGGGGTCATTTAAGCCCAGAATTGAATTTATTTGATCAAATATTGCCCTAAATCGTTCCTTTTGTGATTTTAGGTACTTTTGGAGTGAATTCTGGAAAAAGTAAAGCATTTTGGACGTTTTTGGAGCATAAAAGTGAAGAAAACGACAAAGTCTTAATTTTCCTTGCTGGGACCAGTACCTGACGGCGTCACAAGCTTCTTCATGACGGCGTCAAGAGTAATACAAGAGGTGGAAGTGGATAAAGTCCGTGACGGTCCATAAAGTTTTGTGCATTAGAGATGACGGCGTCACCCAAGGCCGTCACGTGTAAAATTAAAGAGTGATGGTGATTGGCCCTAAACAATCAACCTAAATTGACCAAAGGATGGTCAACAAGGTCAAACAGCTTAGAGTCAATGCTCCGCGGAATATAGTGGTTTCCCCGGGTCGTTATGTCCCGACGAGGTGTGATGGTTAACAAACGGGTTTGTGATCGGGTGAATTTGGACAGGAAAAGGTTTGAGAGTGATTAAACTAAGGGATCTACAAAGAAATAGCTTAAACAAGCTATATGAACAAGATTGTAAGGTTTAAAAAACCAGAAACGTTTAAAACTTAAAACGCGTACGTTTACGTTTTAAATAACGTAAACGTACAAAATAAAATGTGAAAACTGAATTCTGAAAACCCCAGGGGGTGAAAATGACTTTTTTACAAACTAAAAGATAAAAGAAAATTTTTAGAAAAAGAAAATAAATTTTTACACTATTTAATTAATTACTATTTAATACTAATTATTAATATTTAAATAACTTAAATACAATATAATATTAATTAAATACTAGAAAAGTGAAAATAAGATTTCTAAAATTATAAAATAACTAAAAACAAATTTTAAAACTAAAAATATGTATTTTTGTCTTTTTGTGATTTTTATATTAATTAATTACTAATTAAATATTAATTACCTAATTAAATTATTTTAAATTATAAAAAATAGAAAATGAATAGTAAAAATTCTAGAAAAATTCCGAAAATTATATTATATTATATAAAAGCTAGGAAAAATATAAAAACTAGGTCTTGCTTAATAAAAACTAATTATGCTATTTAAAACTTAATTATTAATTAATTATTAATAAAACTAATATTAAATCTAATAATTACTAAATGGCAACATAAAAATCTGAGAAAATTACTAAAATTACTTTAACATAAAAGGAAATTAATAAAAATATAAAAATACCTAGTACTTAATAAAAATCTAAAAATGAAAATTAAAATTTAAATTATATTAAATAGAAACTATCACTTATTATTAAATTGTTTTTTCTTGATTTTTCTTTTAGAAATCTATTTTATATATAAAAACATTAAACTTTTGTAAAAACAACTTTTTTTTAGCTTAAAAATAAGCACTGTGGAAGCTTATTAGCTCCACAGTTGACTTTTGTTGACTAAATAAGAAAATAAGCTAAAATGGGCTTAAGTGGGACCCACTATGGGTGATTCAGGTCTAAATAAGTTATTTGAACTTGAATAAGCTAGAAAAAGCAACTAGGGTCCACAGAATAAGCTGAGAAATCAGATTAAGCAATTGGTTTGCTTATTTTAAAACTGAAAATGGGACAGATTTGTGGGGCAATTCCAAGTGGGGTCCACAAGGTTTGAGGTCAAAGGATTGGTCAATCTTTGAAGCCTACCAGGGGGTGGGAGAACCAAGAATGGGGCCTATGGGACCACTGTGGTGGCCAGAAAACCACCACCAAAGTGGTGGTGTTGGGTGGTGACCTGCTGATGCAGGGGAACCCCCTGCCCTGCAGGTGTGTTTGAGGCTCAGTGGGGCCCAGCAGAAAAATCACAAAAATAAAATAAGGCCTGATTCTTGAAGCCAAGGTGGGGGAGTATAAGTATGAACAAGTTTCAGAGTCTAACTCAAACCACAGAAATCATAGAAATTCCTACAATATTTGGAAAAATCTGATATGCAACTTTTGACTTTTTTTTTATGAAACTCACAAGTTGACTTTCTTGAACTTGTATTGATCTTTTATGGACTAATTTAGTTATATTAAGTTGTAATATGCTAAACTCATGCTACTAGAACTGATTTTAAGTCAAATGGGGAGGGGTGGGGGTTTAGTGTCAAAAGTCCACACAGTGGACTGTTAAGGGTGAGACTTGGTGATTTGGACTTTTGTGCAAATGAGGCCTGGGTTTTATGGTATATTATACTTACTTAAACCTTAACAAACTTACTGCAACCACTTTAAGCAACAATTAAATCCCTAAACCTCCCTGAAACAGTTAACCCAAACAGTCGCTTAAAACTAAATCTACACTACAACTATGAGTTCAGTCCCTTAATCCTGCAAATTTTTGCTTGAAATAGATTCTAGTAATGTTATAAAAGCTAAATAAGCCAAAACACCACAGGAATAACAACAGAAACAAAAAAATTGCAAATAGCAAGATTGTTACTTACAAATGGTTACAAGCAAAGGTGTACTGAGCCAAGAATCGTAACAAACCTACACCTCCCTTGAGGCACTAATACCATATAACTCCATCATTCATCTCAATTCCATTCTGAATCAGCTCCCTTATCATTTTCTTATGTTATGAACCAATTAACTCAGTAATTATTGGAATTTTTACCAATTTGTATGAAACTGAGTAGCACCAGATTTTTAATCTTAAAACACTCACAGGAACTTATGAATAAGCTAAAGTGAACATAAATAGATGATAAACAACTACTAGTCTCAGATTAAATTGAAAATTGAATTTTAACTTGAAATTACCAAATACTGAATTTAACACAAGAACTGATAATACTTGGTACAAATAACTTCCAAATTACAATCCAAACTTGAGATTACAATTAAAACTAGGTTTCTAAAACAGAAAAAAGGAAATTCATTTAAAAACAATAAAACTATTTTCTACACTAACTACTAATTAACTGCCACTCTTTTGCTTCTTTTTCTTCATTTATATAAGTCCTGGAGTCTCTCTCCTTCTTTCCCACTTTGAATTGTCACCCTTAGATGATTCCTTTTGATCATGGTCGTTTATATGATTTTGGCGGGAAAATGGAATTGGCAGGTTGAGTGGAACTAGTAAGAGTATTAAATGAGGAGAGGAGGGGTTGGTTAGGTTGGTGAAGGATTATTAATGAGGGTGGCTTGGTTTGGTGAAAAGTTGAGAGGAGGGGGAGACAGGAGGAGGGAAACGGGGGAAGAAGATGGGGAGTTTGACTGGGGGTGTTGACCAGTTAATATATTAAAAAGGGGTGGGAGTTTTGGGCTTATGGGGGTTTTGGGCCAATGGTTAGTGGATCAGGGGTGAACATGGACCAGGTTGTGGATTTGGTTTGGGTTTATATTAGTATCAAGGGTCCATTTGGTTAGTGTTATTTCACAAGGACCAAAGTGTAATTATGTGAAAGTTCAAGGGCTGTTTTTGTAAATTTCCAAAGTATTCACAAGGACTAATGATGCCAAGAACCAAATAAACCAAAAACCAAATTTGCATTTTTCCATTTTTCAAAGTTCCCAGGGACCAAATCTGACAAGTTGTCAAATTTGAGGGACCAAAATTGACATTTATCCAAACTTCACACCAAGGACTAAAATTGATATTTCTGATTTCCCAAGGACCCAAAATGATTTTTCTTTCAAAAATATCCCACCAGGGACCAAATCTGCCAAAGTTTGAAACTCCATGGACTAATTTTGTAATTTTCCCAAACTTTTCCAATTTTTCACCAAAGGACAAAATATGACAACTTATGATTTCAAAAGGACCTTTGGTGACTTTTCTTTCCAAATAAGGGCTCAGGGACTATTTTTGTCAATTTTTGAAAGTCAGGGGACTAAAACTGCCAATTTTGCAAACTTTGTACGTTTTTCATTTGTTTTTGCTCATTTTGCATCTAAAACATATAAAACACAATTTTGAAATATTTTTTGTATTTTGATGCATTTCTGAGTGTTTTTGTATGTTTTGCAGTTCAGATTTGACCAGAATTGATGAGTGTTTGAGCACTCATCAATCCCCCACACTAAAATATTGCTAGTCCCTAGCAATAACTGTTTTGAAAACTTAATGGATTTTAAACTCTTTACCAAAAGCCATCACTTCTGGAGTAGCCAGATGTATCGATTCAAGTAAGAACTATGGTCCATCTGATAACCATGTGATTTTGAGCAAACCACCAGCTGTCAACGGATTTGATTTGTCTTTACCAAAAGCCGTTTGCTTCTGGACTAGCCAACTCTTGATAGACAAAGTCAACATCTTGGTGAGCTGATTACCAATTATGGTTTTTTCACTGCCTTTACCACAAGCCATAATTTTGCGGGCTAGCCAACTCATTCGCTTTTTAGGATATGGCGAGTTGAGGTACCATACAATTTTGGGCAAATTGCAAGCCGTAAACGGATTTGATATATCTTTACCAAGAGCCGTTTGCTCCTGGATTAGCCAATCCTTTTGTCGGTTAGACATGGCGAACTGATAACCACAAAAATTTTGAAGCACCAGTGAATTTCTTTTTTTTTTTTAATTTTTGCCAAAAACGGGGGTATTAGATAGTAAAATGTCATAAAATTCGCTAGAATAGCGAAATACCCCCACACTTAGGATGAATATTGTCCTCAGTATTCAAAGTCCCGGCTATTATGCCGACTCTTTGAACGTAAAAGGGCAACATTACAAGCTAAATGTGGAAAACACTATTTTTTCACTTTATTTGTAACCACAGTGGGGGTAACTCCCCCACACATAGGGTGAAAACCCTATAAGCATGCTACTGTTTTTGTTTACCGAGTCGCTAGCTTGACTCGACCTCGAATTCATTTGTCCTTGGTGAAGCATGATGTGGAAGAGACAATCTCAATCGGACTTTCATTCAAGATGTTTGGATAAACATTTGAAGCACGTGAAAGTTCCACACTGATGAGATATAATCCCGGCTCAAGATAATGGTACATGAAAATGTCGGGATCAAAGATGGTATCTTCATTCCCGAAGGAGTGAAGAAGATAAGAAGTCACCTTATAGGTGAAGAAAAGGAAGAAAATCATGATAAGATTTTCTTCCTCGAGAGCAGGCTCATTAGCCTGATTTTGGATTTCAAAGGTTAAGCTCAAAAACATCCCGGGAGGGTGGGTGGGAATTTGCAAATCCTCATGATTGAGTGCATCTCCCCCCGGGCTATCAAACTCCGGAGGAGTCATGATATGATGAGTGAGTTCACCGGAGAACTTCTCATGAAGAGAATTATTCACAAGATGTGAATCTGTGAATTCATGTTCCATTGTGGACTCATCACAATCCCCATTTTGAATATCAAAGAGTGGATTATCATAAATCAAAGTGAATTCAGATTCGAATTCAAATAGAGGATTGATGAGAGTAGTATTGAAAGTTTCGGGAACAAAGAGATTATCATTCTCTATTGGACTGTTGGGATCAGAAGTGAGTGACGGATCATGATACAGGAGACTTTCAATTTCTCCCAGATCGGCTTCAAAGTCGAGGAGACCATCATCACCTTCTAATGAAAGTGGATTGATGTGAGTAAGTTCATCGGCGAACTCCTCAAGAAGAGGATCAGCATCAGACTGTGGGAGTGATGCCTCAATATACTCAATGTCTCCATGAGATGTACAATCATCATTAAAATCTGAGAAAGTCTCAAAATGATCGTTTGAACACTCAAGAGAGGAAGGAATATCACACACATGATCAAAAGTTCCCTGTGACTCTCTCGGGATTGGGACAAGGTTCTCAACACTAGACTTTATGAATTCGTCCGATTCCTTTTTAGGAACAGTGTCAAGATGCTCGTCCCCCATGATCAAAGAGTGAGTGGGAACCTCGGGTGTGATAGCAGTTGTTTGAGATGGAATCTCAACTGCTGGGTATCAACTGATGAACTTGATGAAGTTTTGTAAAATTGAAGAATATCAAGGGTATCTTCATCATCACTGTCATCAGGAATAAAACGGAACTGAGAGCTAGATTTGGCTGCTTTTTCTTTTGCAATTGATTCCCTAACAGATTTTTCATAAGCATCTTGGGAATTTATTCTAGCAGCCTGCTCTTCAGCTAGCAATTCTTCCATGGATTTTTGATGAGTATGTCTTTGGGCAAAGTCTTTAACTAAACCCTTAAGCTCATCAAGTAATTCCAGTACATTTTGCATTTCTGGAAGAAGTGCTTGATTCATTCGGTACTATGGAGGTTGGTCATGATAAGGTGTGTCAAAATTGTCACAAGGATATGGATTCCCCGTTTGACAATCTGAGCTGGAGTGTGGACCTCCACAGCACTCGCAACAGTAAAACTGTTGAGTCTGGAGTGGTGAATCGTATGGGTTTTGGTCATAACCAAAGTTCTGAGCATCACCGGAAAACTGTTCATAGACAAACGTGTTTCCAGCTTGACACTCAAATCCTTGGTGAGGACCACCACAAAACTCACACAGATATGTCAGTATCTCATGATGTGGTGGCTGATAGGATGAATCAGATGTATCATGGTAAGGATAGGGAGCTTGGTTATAGACAGACCCATCTCCTGACTCTACATGCTACAGCCGGGACAATTCCCACCATTATGAGGACCACCACACCATTGGCAACCGCAATGGTGTGGATACGACATAGAAAGAATCAAAGGTTTACAGAGGGTAAGGAATGAAGAATCAAATATGTGAGAGGGTAAAGGTGAATATTTTTGGGTTTTTGAATAAACATTTTGTACAAATAGAAAAGAAAATTTGTATTCGTTGAAAACTGATTTTAAAATGTTTTCATGAACGGTTTTGTTTTTATATGAAAATAAGAAGATAATATGAACAAGGGTGGTAAATATACAATGGATGTATATCCTGATTCACTAATACACAAAACCGTTTAGAATAGCGCGCACACCTCCCCGGCAGCGGCGCCAAAATTTGATTGATGCTAAACGGTCAACCTAAATTGACCAAAGGATGGTCAACAAGGTCAAACAGCTTAGAGTCAATGCTTCGCGGAATATAGTGGTTTCCCCGGGTCGTTATGTCTCGACGAGGTGTGATGGTTAACAAACGGGTTTGTGATCGGGTGAATTTGGACAGGAAAAGTTTTGAGAGTGATTAAACTAAGGGATCTACAAAGAAATAGCTTAAACAAGCTATATGAACAAGATTGTAAGGTTTGAAAAACCAGAAACGTTTAAAACTTAAAACGCGTACGTTTACGTTTTAAATAACGTAAACGTACAAAATAAAACGTGAAAACTGAATTCTGAAAACCCCCAGGGGGTGAAAATGATTTTTTTACAAACTAAAATATAAAAGAAAATTTTTAGAAAAAGAAAATAAATTTTTACACTATTTAGTTAATTATTATTAATTAATTACTATTTAATACAAATTATTAATATTTAAATAACTTAAATACAATATAATATTAATTAAATACTAGAAAAGTGAAAATAAAATTTCTAAAATTATAAAATAACTAAAAACAAATTTTAAAACTAAAAATATGTATTTTTGTCTTTTTGTGATTTTTATATTAATTAATTACTAATTAAATATTAATTACCTAATTAAATTATTTTAAATTATAAAAAATAGAAAATGAACAGCAAAAATTCTAGAAAAATTCCTAAAATTATATTATATTATATAAAAGCTAGGAAAAATATAAAAACTAGGTCTTGCTTAATAAAAACTAATTATGCTATTTAAAACTTAATTATTAATTAATTATTAATATTAAATCTAATAATTACTAAATGATAAAATAAAAATCTGAGAAAATTACTAAAATTACTTTAACATAAAAGGAAATTAATAAAAATATAAAAATACCAAGTACTTAATAAAAATCTAAAAATGAAAATTAAAATTTAAATTATATTAAATAGAAACTATCACTTATTATTAAATTGTTTTTTCTTGATTTTTCTTTTAGAAATCTATTTTATATATAAAAACATTAAACCTGTGTAAAAACAACTTTTTTGTAGCTTAAAAATAAGCTCTGTGGAAGCTTATTAGCTCTACAGTTGACTTTTGTTGACTAAATAAGAAAATAAGCTAAAATGGGCTTAAGTAGGACCCACTATGGGTGATTCAGGTCTAAATAAGTTATTTGAACTTGAATAAGCTAGAAAAAGCAACTAGGGTCCACAGAATAAGCTGAGAAATCAGATTAAGCAATTGGTTTGCTTATTTCAAAACTGAAAATGGGACAGATTTGTGGGGCAATTCCAAGTGGGGTCCACAAGGTTTGAGGTCAAAGGATTGGTCAATCCTTGAAGCCTACCAGGGGGGGTTGGGAGAACCAAGAATGGGGCCTATGGGACCATTGTGGTGGCCAGAAAACCACCACCAAAGTGGTGGTGTTGGGTGGTGACCTGCTGATGCAGGGGAACCCCCTGCCCTGCAGGTGTGTTTGAGGCTCAGTGGGGCCCAGCAGAAAAATCACAAAAATAAAACAAGGCCTGATTCTTGAAGCCAAGGTGGGGGAGTATAAGTATGAACAAGTTTCAGAGTCTAACTCAAACCACAAAAATCATAGAAATTCCTACAATATTTGGAAAAATCTGATATGCAACTTTTGACTTTTTTTTTGATGAAACTCACAAGTTGACTTTCTTGAACCTGTATTGATCTTTTATGGACTAATTTAGTTATATTAAGTTGTAATATGCTAAACTCATGCTACTAGAACTGATTTTAAGTCAAATGGGGAGGGGGGAGGTTTAGTGTCAACAGTCCACACAGTGGACTGTTAAGGGTGAGACTTGGTGATTTGGACTTTTGTGCAAATGAGGCCTGGGTTTTATGGTATATTATACTTACTTAAACCTTAACAAACTTACTGCAACCACTTTAAGCAACAATTAAATCCCTAAACCTCCCTGAAACAGTTAACCCAAACAGTCCCTTAAAACTAAATCTACACTACAACTATGAGTTCAGTCCCTTAATCCTGCAATTTTTTGCTTGAAATAGATTCTAGTAATGTTATAAAAGCTAAATAAGCCAAAACACCACAGGAATAACAACAGAAACAAAAAAAATTGCAAATAGCAAGATTATGACTTACAAATGGTTACAAGCAAAGGTGTACTGAGCCAAGAATCATAACAAACCTACACCTCCCTTGAGGCACTAATACCATATAACTCCATCATTCATCTCAATTCCATTCTGAATCAGCTCCCTTATCATTTTCTTATGTTATGAACCAATTAACTCAGTAATTATTGGAATTTTTACCAATTTGTATGAAACTGAGTAGCACCAGATTTTTAATCTTCAAACACTCACAGGAACTTATGAATAAGCTAAAGTGAACATAAATAGATGATAAACAACTACTAGTCTCAGATTAAATTGAAAATTGAATTTTAACTTGAAATTACCAAATACTGAATTCAACACAAGAACTGATAATACTTGGTACAAAT
The DNA here is from genome assembly GCA_030686995.1 of Artemisia argyi. Lineage (NCBI taxonomy): Eukaryota > Viridiplantae > Streptophyta > Magnoliopsida > Asterales > Asteraceae > Artemisia > Artemisia argyi. Next base: position 270,926,182 of record CM060709.1, on the reverse strand, counting down.
AATTTCCAAATTACAATCCAAACTTGAGATTACAATTAAAACTAGGTTTCTAAAACATAAAAAAGGAAATTCATTTAAAAACAATAAAACTATTTTCTACACTAACTACTAACTAACTGCCACTCTTTTGCTTCTTTTTCTTCATTTATATAAGTCCTGGAGTCTCTCTCCTTCTTTCCCACTTTGAATTGTGACCCTTAGATGATTCCTTTTGATCATGGCTGTTTATATGATTTTGGCAGGAAAATGGAATTGGCAGGTTGAGTGGAACTAGTAAGAGTATTAAATGAGGAGAGGGGGGGGGGGTTGGTTAGGTTGGTGAAGGATTATTAATGAGGGTGGCTTGGTTTGGTGAGAAGTTGAGAGGAGGGGGGAGACAGGAGGAGGGAAACAGGGGAAGAAAATGGGGAGTTTGATTGGGGGTGTTGACCGATTAATATATTAAAAAGGGGTGGGAGTTTTGGGCTTATGGGGGTTTTGGGCCAATGGTTAGTGGATCAGGGGTGAACATGGACCAGGTTGTGGATTTGGTTTGGGTTTATATTAGTATCAAGGGTCCATTTGGTTAGTGTTATTTCACAAGGACCAAAGTGTAATTATGTGAAAGTTCAAAGGCTGTTTTCGTAAATTTCCAAAGTATTCACAAGGACTAATGATGCCAAGAACCAAATAAACCAAAAACCAAATTTGCATTTTTCCATTTTTCAAAGTTCCCAAGGACTAAATCTGACAAGTTGCCAAATTTGAGGGACCAAAATTGACATTTATTCAAACTTCACACCAAGGACTAAAATTGATATTTCTGATTTCCCAAGGACCCAAAATGATTTTTCTTTCAAAAATATACCACTAGGGACCAAATCTGCCAAAGTTTAAAACTCCAGGGACTAATTTTGTAATTTTCCCAAACTTTTCCAATTTTTCACTAAAGGACAAAATATGACAACTTATGATTTCAAAAGGACCTTTGGTGACTTTTATTTCAAAATAAGGGCTCAGGGACTATTTTTGTCAATTTTTGAAAGTCGAGGGACTGAAACTGCCAATTTTGCAAACTTTGTACGTTTTTCATCTGTTTTTGCTCATTTTGCATCTAAAACATATAAAACACAATTTTGAAATATTTTTAGTATTTTGATGCATTTCTGAGTGTTTTTGTATGTTTTGCAGTTCAGATTTGACCAGAAATGATGAGTGTTTGAGCACTTATCAATCCCCCACACTAAAATATTGCTAGTCCCTAGCAATAACTGTTTTGAAAACTTAATGGATTTTAAACTCTTTACCAAAAGCCATCACTTCTGGAGTAGCCAGATGTATCGATTCAAGTAAGAACTATGGTCCATCTGATAACCATGTGATTTTGAGCAAACCACCAGCTGTCAACGGATTTGATTTGTCTTTACCAAAAGCCGTTTGCTTCTGGACTAGCCAACTCTTGATGGACAAAGTCAACATCTTGGTGAGCTGATTACCAATTATGGTTTTTTCATTGCCTTTACCACAAGCCATAATTTTGCGGGCTAGCCAACTCATTCGCTTTTTAGGATATGGCGAGTTGAGGTACCATACAATTTTGGGCAAATTGCAAGCCGTAAACGGATTTGATATATCTTTACCAAGAGCCGTTTGCTCCTGGATTAGCCAATCCTTTTGTCGGTTAGACATGGCGAACTGATAACCACAAAAATTTTGAAGCACCAGTGAATTTTTTTTTTAATTTTTGCCAAAAACGGGGGTATTAGATAGTAAAATGTCATAAAATTCGCTAGAATAGCGAAATACCCCCCACACTTAGGATGAATATTGTCCTCAATATTCAAAGTCCCGGCTATTATGCCGACTCTTTGAACGTAAAAGGGCAACATTACAAGCTAAATGTGGAAAACACTATTTTTTCACTTTATTTGTAACCACAGTGGGGGTAACTCCCCCACACATAGGGTGAAAACCCTATAAGCATGCTACTGTTTTTGTTTACCGAGTCGCTAGCTTGGCTCGACCCCGAATTACAAGCTAAATGTGGAAAACACTATTTTGTGACAATTCAATAGGTAGAATTGGATAGCTAGCAAGGAGTAACATATCATAGGTAGACATGCTTCACTTATCTTGTAGAACCTTAGTTTATTTTTCTTGCACATTAGTTTGATTAGTAGCTTTTGGGTTAGTTGATTAGCAACTAATTCTGCCCCTCCTTCCAATACCCGAGATTTTTACTTGCTTTTCATAAAATATAAAAATACAAAAAGAATCATCCTTCACCTTTAGACCTAGTTAGATTAATTTCAATCCTAACGACACTATTCCTGATTTGAACGATCAATCCCCCGGTACTTGTCACTATACTATACTACAACAATCAGGTACACTGCCTGGTGGGGGTTGTAAGCTTCTCGAGATCCCTCGAGAGGTAAAGCCTGGTGCGATTCTCACGTATCAATCACCCTTAGGGGGAGATTGTTAGCATTTGAAGTGTTGATCATTTATGTAATCAAAGAGAGATCTCAATGATCGTCCCTTAGGGAGAGATTGTTAGGATTAAAAGTGACGATCATTATTGAGTCAAATAGTTAGTTAAATATATTCATGTAATAGTTAGTAAAATGCTAGTTTATTAAGGTTATGTAAAAGTCTTAATGGCTTGGCCCAAAAGAAGGCCCAAGAGAAAGCCGATGGTGGTCTAATGTAAAGACTATAAATACCCTCCTAAGCTTGTTAGGAAGGGTGAGAGTTCATGCTAATCAAAGGTTTTATTTCACATTGTGCTCTCCACTCTCTCTCTCTACTTTCTCTCTCTAGTTCTTCTATCTCTCTCTAACATCATAATCTTAGGTGATAAAGATATATCTAAGGTCCTACACCTATTGTGGTCAATATTCCTCAAGGGGTTGTACCTAAGAGAAAGGCTTTTATGTTTGCAAACTATATTTGTGTTTTTATAACCTTTTGAGGGTGTCATTCTACGGTTTGGTTAACCTTTAATGTTATCCAACGATAAAATGTGCACCTACTCTGGTTTTGTAAACGCTTAAAAGGTTAATTGTAATGAGTATTATTTATGTATTGTGCTTAATTTATTTTATATCCACATAGGGTTGCATATTAGAATAAATTGGACACTGAAACATGTAAATAATTAAAACAATAGTACACTTAAGTTAATTTTATTTTATTTTTATTATTTTTATTTTTTTAACTTGTGCTACGAAGAATGTATGCATGCTTCTTCGTACACGCTTTTTGATTCACATGTTTTTATTAAAAATATTATACCTATAATAATTTTAAGTCTTTGGCGTCCAATTGTGTAAGAATACTTGCAATTGCCTTTTGCTCTATGTCATACATAGGTGAACCGCAACCCAAGGTGACTATTTTCTATTTGTCAAATCTAAGACTATGTTGAAGGGTGTTCTATGCAAATGCTACATTTGCTAAAACCAAAGGGTTTTTGTTTTTGGAAAACCCGGTTCGAGACTTATGTTAAGTCTAAAGATATTAACTAGTGGGAGGTTACTAAAAATGGTAACTTTGTTTTCGTGGAGGAGGATCCGGAAACAAAGTTAGAAGTGGAGAAACCATTTGGAGAATTAAAAGATGATGAGAAAAAGAAACTTGGCCAAAATAATGAAGCTAAGATGACTTTTGATAATGCTCAAATTATACATATTTCTTTTATGCGTTATCTGTACTTTTATGGTACGTGTCATGGAAGAAAATGAGTAAAACACGTAGAAATAACTCAAGTACAAGATCTCCATACACACCTCTATTGTTTTGGCCATAACTTGAGCATACGAGCTCGAATTGACTTGATTCAAGCGACCACATATGAAGAAAATAAATATATACATTTTTCGTTTTGGTGCCAAGAGTTGTAAATGGGCGAAGTACCCCTTGTAAAGGAAGTTCGACGTACTTTTATGTCTGTTATGGATAAGCTCTTAAATGAGCTTGACATTCATTGGAGTCCGATCATATTGTGGACGTATGGTCCGGACTGGACCCTACATGGGCCAGGCCCGGCAGACAGCGGCCCACTCTATGCCTAAACCCTAATTCATGCCTTATATATATAGGGCTGGGGTTCCATTCACCACAGAATACAACAGGTTACCCTAAACCTAATTCTAATATGCTCCGCGCATCGATACTAACTTGACCGTCGGAGGTGGATCCCGGGGCTACGGCCTCGGGTCCACTCCTAACGGGTTCTCTTTGTTGACAGGTCTACTCAGGGCTTATGAAGACGACTAACGGCCCAAGGAGAGTCGTTGAATCAGTCCGCGCCAGATTATGCATCAACAAGTTGGCGCCATCCGTGGGACCCGGCTACGACAAGTGTCGTGCTCTCACATCGAGTTCAAAAGCCGTACACGGCAAAAAGGATTTCTCTATTCACCGTGTACAAGATTTGAATATTGGCTTCACTGAATCTCGTACAAATTTATTAAAGATACTCGGTTGCACATGGGGTACAAGTTCTCATCATTACGTTTTGAATCTCGTACAAGTTTACATGCTGCTATTAATTATTCCAATATTACCCATATTTAATATCACTTTCATATTAAAATAACATATTACCAATATGGGCCTTAGACATGAGATGGTTGATCATTTATTTGATAAAACGTTTTTAATACTTACGTTTTGCGAATATCAACCACCTACCAATATTTTAATACTTACGTATTTTGATCCTTTTAAATTGGTAATAACATATTACCAACATTTTCTAAACTTTAAGGAGATATATCCATATTTTTTGGTACATATCTTTTAAGATATGCTATCTTTTAAATATTTAGAAGGTTTTACATAAATCTTTAACCTTGATAAACACGATTTTATCTATCGCTATGAGCGCATTATGTCCGCACGATCAAACCTACTTTATCTTTTAGACGCGAACAGCACAGTCGCGATAAATCTACCCGCATTAGGCCATGCGTCCGAACATCTTCGCAATGGACATTCGCTATGAGCGCACGAACAAAAACCACGATGCTAGTCAATCGCCATGAGCGCACGAGACAAAAGCCGTGGACATGTTATGTTCATCTGCGATCATCCACAAACGTTAGAGCCTATGCGGTCATGATATATCCATCTACGTCTGTGCGTGCGAAACTATTAGTCGCGGTCATGGTACGTCCATCCGCGCCATTGTTTTTACTATAATAAAAAATCAATAAATTGCCATGAGCGCACTGCGTTCGCAGATTAGCTACATGCTACTTTTCTTATATAGTTTGTAAAACCTCACGATAGGTGTAATTCGCACTGCTACTTCTTTTATACATTAATTATATATACTATGTGCTATACTTTTGCTACGCGCTAATCTTTTACCTCATTAGGATTTATATGTTGCGATTCGCGACATATACTTCTAATATTTGCATTAAGTGTTTTTCAGGATTTGAATAACTAAGTTAAATGCTCCTACAAGAGTAGTATCATCCAACTTGGGGGGCTACCAGCGCATATACTACCATTGTTTCCGTACAAGTCACGCAGGCATATTTGGAAGCAGATCGTACGTAAGAGGTATTGCAAGCCCGGTACAAAGACGGATTTAAATATTCGCACCATCTTGCCGCAGGGGAGACGTCCTCTGTCGGTTGTAAAGACGAATGTAATGTTCGCGCACAGCGCACACCTCTGTCGCGCACAGCGCACATCCTTATTGCGCACAGCGCGCATCTTTGTCGCGCACAGCGCGCACTTCTGCCACAAAAGCACGTCTTCTGTCGCACCATGTTGCATCGCTACTGGTACAAAAGGTACGCCTTTACCCAGGATGCAGCATACGAGATCCACCTTCGCCATTGTGAGACAATCACAATCGTATTCCCAGTGCGCACTGTCGCATTTGGGCTGCGCAGTATGGTTCGTCCCATGTGCACACAAGTTGCGCACACACGGGCCATGTCGTCATGGTTGATTGGGCCTACGCGGCCAAGAACAGAACTTAAGTTTAGCATAACATAGCACGCGCTATGTCATACTAAACTTGGGGGGCTTGTGGACGTATGGTCCGGACTGGACCCTACATGGGCCAGGCCCGGCAGACAGCGGCCCACTCTATGCCTAAACCCTAATTCATGCCTTATAAATATAGGGCTGGGGTTCCATTCACCACAGAATACAACAGGTTACCCTAAACCTAATTCTAATATGCTTCGCGCATCGATACTAACTTGACCGTCGGAGGTGGATCCCGGGGCTACGACCTCGGGTCCACTCCTAACGGGTTCTCTTTGTTGACAGGTCTACTCAGGGCTTATGAAGACGACTAACGGCCCAAGGAGAGTCGTTGAATCAGTCCGCGCCAGATTATGCATCAACACATATGCCTCCCAACACTTCCTTTACACGTTCTTTGGTGTCCTTAAAGCTTATTTAACATACCCCAACCTCACTTTAACATAGAGAATAAAGAGGATAAAGATACAAAGGTGTTAGGATAAAACTCACGCTAAGTTCATCCTAATTTACCATTTCACATAATCAGCACCATTTTGGACAAATTGGTTGTGTCTTTCTCGTTTCCAGAAGTGTAGTGACAATACCTTAAGGGCTCGAGACCGTAGGAGTTAGTATTATGGGTATTGTGCTAGTTAGTTTTCGTAGTGTAAACTTGTATTCAACGTATCACTCTTGTAAACTTTAGTATAATTCTATTACTCTTCTAATATGATTACTACTGAATTTATTAAGTATATTTCGTGCTGTGTTTCTATGATTATGAAGTAGTTGCATACTGTTTGTATATGTGTTTCTTGAAATGTGATAAGATGTGATATTATGGATATGTTCTTGCGACTATATAGCCTATATGCTTGATGTTGTTTTGCTTGGATAATTATTTATCGGTTGATTTGTCATTGTAATAGAAGTAGGTCGAAAGGATCTATTGACTTGATGAATTTCGCGTTGTCTGTCTATAACAATTCGGTATTAATATCATGAGAATTTATTAGTAAAACGATAGACAACCTAAGTAGAATTATGTTTAAGACTTAATCTTATGTTGACCGACCGGATTAAGAGAATCTTATTTGTTATATTTTTCGCCCACAAACCAACCTTAATGCGACTGTTAAAGTGCTAAAGTTAAACTTGAACTTCTCAACACGATTAACTAAAAAAATCGAGTTTGAGTTAAGATATTTGAACCTGCCAACTTGTCAACCCAAACTCGTCAATTCGAACACGGCCCGATCAACACCAATACTTAAAAGGACCCAAAACACAAATTGATAAAACACTAGGGACACCAATGCAACTCCACCAAGAATTCAAAAAGTTTTATTTATCACATTCTCGCACTTTTTTGGTAACCGAATCATCACCTTCAATCATAACCGTCCAAAAAACTCCCATCATAAAATCATCGCTCAATCTCAACCGTTAGATCAATTTCTAAGGGTTTAGCAAATACCCCTTCTTCAAACCCGCCCACACTCTTCTTCTACGCTTCACAAAAGAAAAAAAAAAAAGAAAGAAAGAAAAAACTTCCCTCCACCGCCTCCAACCAACCGCCGGCGTTTCTTTTGCCGGTGATCACTCTGTATCTCTTTTTTTATAAAAAGTTTGCATTTTTCCACATGGGTTTTTTGTTTCTTGATGAGAAAAGTAGTTTATGCGTCATAATTACTAGTTGGTGTTTTTTTTTTCCTAGTAAGATAGGTTGCATTATCTTTTTAAACATGTTTTTTTTTTTTTTTTTTTTTTTTCTTGAACAGAAATTTATTTTTTATAAAAAGTTTACAATTGTTGATAAATTTTGATTTTTTGTTTATGGATATTAAAAAGATTACTTTTTTATATCAAAGTTAGTTTTTATATGATAATTTTAAGTCTGTGTAATGTTTAAAAAAAATAAAATAAGATGTGATAAGTTATAATTGTGTGTTAAAAGAATTGCTTTCTTTATACATGGGTTATTTTGTTTATTATAAAGAAAATTAGTTATTACTCTACATCATAAATGTAAATTTTGTGTTTGTGTGCATTGTTATAACTTTGTGTTTTTGGGCCTTTTTTTTAATAAAAAATTTAGATGTCATAAATTTTAGTAATTCTGTGTTTTAGGTGTATTGATATTTGGTTATTACTATACATCATAATTGTGAATTTTGTGTTTGTGTGTATTGATAGTTTGTCTGTATTTTTTTGATGATATTTGTTAAATTATTAAGTTGGTTTGCTTTTTTAATGATGTTGTGTTTAATTGTCTTTTTTGACATTTGTAGAAAGTGGTCACTCAATTATATGCTTGTTCTACTCTCTTTATGTACTTTGTGTTTTTAGGAATCTTGTTCTTTCTATCTACATAGAATCTCACTATTTGCCTTCAAGTTCACCTTTTTTGGTTGATTGTGATGAAATTTATTTGTTGCAGGTTCCAAAAAATAATTGTTTGAAGATCAATATGCCTGGAGATAAGAAAATTGTGCAATGTATCCTTTTCTTAGAGTCGTTAAATTTGCATGCTTTATAAATTTGTTGCATTTATCGAGTTTAAGAATTGATAGCCTTTATAACTCTAGGATTTTTTTGGGCATCTGTAAAAATCGTTACTCGTGATCTTTTTATTATGCTCGGCAGTTTGAAATTGATTTAAAACACTTTATTCACACACACATAATTGTATTTAGTCATGATATATAACAAAAAAAAAAAAAAAAAAAAAAAAAAATTTTGTCATATAAGTCGTGTTAGTTTTTGGTTTAAGGCTATGCTGTGTAGTTTGACTATATGATTATCCTTAACTTTGTTTAGCTGCTGAGTCATTAGCATCATCTGGTCTGAAGTCTGATTCTCGTGCTAAAATGGATGAACAAAATTCGGTAAGATGGTTTTATTCAAGTTTTAATCTTTAAATCATATTTCTTACGGAGTACATTTTTGTATTGTTCTTGAAGTAATGCACAAACTGTTAGTGATTTTATTTCTATATTGGCCATTATATTTATCTTATGGAACACACAACACTTAAGGGGATACCCAATGTCGATTTATATTTTTCGTATGGTTAATAAAACTCACACACCCGGTTGACATTGATAAATCTTTGTTTTTGTTTCAGGGCTCAAGAAAAGATAACATATCTTCAGGTATGACCCCATCGTTTTCTGGTGCTGCTGTTTCATCTGTGAAAAGTGGTGTCAATAAGGTAGCTTCGGAGCAAGGTGGTCACTATCCACCTACTAGCTACAATGATTATCAGTATCCAGGTTAGAATTTGCATGTTTATCTTTATATACCATGTTATTTGGTGTTCCCTAGTGTAAAATTTTATAATCAAAAAATGATATTTTGATCTTCTTTTGGCAGGACTCGGTGGAACTTATGCACAAGTGGACGGGTCAGGTCATCAGGGTGCTTACCCAGATAATGGTTCGCTTCTTTACTATTACAGTCCTTATGCTAGTGGGGCTTTTATGGGTGTCGATGGGCAACAACCCTACTTTTCCTCTTCAGAAGCCATGGCAGGCTATTCTTGGAATTCAAAATCTGCTACAGGATCGAATGGGATGAAATCCAATGATTACAACTCTAAAAGAACCATGAACCCTTATGCCACGAAGTCCTCAAGTTACGGTATGGACATGAAGTCTCGACAACAACCAACCTCTACTGTTCCCAAGTCGTTTCTTCAGTCACAGCAAATTAAGTCTTTGAACAAGGTATGGTTAGTTTCTTTTGATTTATCCTACGGTGAAATGGGTAAAATGGGCAAACTAAAAATTTAATTACCTAAAAAAAGAAGTGTGCCAAACAAGTTAACAGTCACATGTATTTAATTGTTGTTGCGTTCACTTTTTTACGTCCTTCTATCTAAAAGTGTAAGATTTTACTTATATAGGCTTATTATTTGATCTTTAAATGCTTTTCCTTCTGATTTAGCCAACAATGTTGACCTATTCAGTAATTTGGTTATGTATCTCAAGTCAATTGAGTAAAATGTTTTTTCTCCCACAGAAGGAAATCGCAGATCGAGTTGTAAATGAATGTTTATATTTATTGTGTACAGTCTTAACGTTTTAGTCAATTTTTTATTATAAATTCAGCTATTTTTAACTTCAGTATGTTTTTCACACATTGTAATTTTAAGAAAGGTTTAAAGTCTACCCACCTTGATCTGCCTTATGTGAACAAATTACATGTTTTGGCCGATTTTTCTTTCGACTTGTTATAAGATTGCTATTTTGCAACATTTACTTGACTCTAACATGAAGTATAATTATGTTTATGCTTCAGCTGGGTTCTGCATACCAGTCTGCTGGTCTGTCAAAAGGGTATCAACCATCAGGAAATTTCTCGTCATACGCCTATCAAAACCAAGGCCTCTTTTCAAACTATTCAATGAACTACCCTTCTACCGGTAGACTTTGGAATGAAAATGATAGATACAAACCTCGTGAAAAGTCTTACAACAATGGAGAGTCTGAAGAACTTACTCGCGGGCCTAGGGCTCAGGCTCTCAATGTGAATGTTGAGGAGGACAAGTTGGTGATTCCACTCACTAAAGATAAATACAATCTTGATGAATTCCCTACCAAGTATGATCATGCAAAGTTCTATGTGATCAAGTCCTATAGTGAAGATGATGTTCACAAGTGTATTAAGTATGATGTTTGGTCAAGCACACCTAATGGCAACAAGAAACTAGATGCTGCTTATCGTGAGGCTGATGGAAAAGCAAACATTTTTCTCTTCTTTTCTGTAAGAACATTTATTTATTTATTTATTTATTTATTTTTTTTTAATTTATTTATAAATTCTCATAAACTAATGTTTTTGTTTTCAGGTTAATGGCAGTGGGCAGTTTGTCGGTGTTGCTGAAATGATCGGTCCTGTTGATTATGAGAAAAACATGGACTTTTGGCAGCTTGATAAATGGAACGGTTTTTTCCCGGTTAAGTGGCACATTGTTAAGGACGTTCCTAACACACTGCTCAGACACATAACTCTTGAGAACAATGATAATAGGCCTGTTACTTACACTAGGGACACTCAAGAGGTACTTATCTTTTATTTCTTGTGTGACATGCTAGCTATCTCTATACTGATGAATCTGTTGTCGGTTAACGTTGTATTACGTCTCTACAGGTTGGTTTAAAAGAAGGGTTGGAGATGCTAGAAATTTTTAAGAGCTATTCACCCAAGACATCTTTGTTAGATGATTTGACCTTCTATGAGAACAGAGAGAAGTTACTGAAAGCAAGAAGGGTTAATAAGGCAGTTTTCCAAGCCGAGGTAAAAACTGATCTTTTTACATCTTTACTTTTTATATTTCATTTTCTCAAATGTGTTCTAAATAACGTTTGAATCTTTAAAATATGCGTTTTAACATATCATTTGTTCCGTTACTATTTAAATATTAGTGAAACCAAATTTAACCAGTATGTCAAACGAGGCAATTAGGTAAATATGAAAGTTTATTGTCTCTGGAAATCTAAAATAAAAATTGTTTGCTTTGCAGAAAAATGCCCAAGCTGGAGAAAGGATAATTGGCGAAGGATCGATGAGCACAAATGGCTTGAAGGATCCAACCGCCTCTTTGATCAATCTTACTCGTAACTTGTCTCTTGGTGATAAATCTGCTGCAACATAGAAGTTTTACATTTGAATTGATGTAGTTGTTAGGATATTAGCTTATTATGGGTTCTATGGCTTTTTACGTTAAACATCTTTAGTAGGAAAATGATTTGTGGTTGGTTTTTGTCTATCATTTGATATGCGTCTTTCCATCTTGCTGTTTTTTGAGATGTAAAAATCAGGTTTTTATTTTTTGTGTCACGTCGATTTCAAATCCACCAGACAGTAGAAGTTGGATAACATGAATTGAATTGCTTTGCGTTTATGCGGTTACTATATTTGATCAATCTTATCTTCAGTTGTTGGTTTAAGGATGGCTCTTTTTTAGTCTCTTTCAAGTTTTTCTTTAGGGGGGGGGGGGGGGGGGGTTGGCGTGGCGTGGTATACATGCATTTGATTGTACGTCATTGTTGGTAGTCATTTGCTTCCACTACCTTTTAATGAAGAATAAACAAATTTCTCCCCTTTTAATTAAGCCTATACCTTAAATTTTCATTAGGTGGCTGATTAGAATTAGGTCAAAGTTGAAACCGATTATATTCGGTTACCTAGTTAAGAAGGTGAAACTTTCAAAGTGGACTGGACTTTGAGTAGACCAAAACTTAAGGGAGATGATAAATACTTGCCTACTTGGTAATAGGATAACTATTTTAATAGTGCATTTTTTTGAATAGAAGGATTAATGATAATGAATCTGTTTTTATGTTATTTCGTACTGTAGAATTCTTTTCCTTGTGGGATCATTTTCCCGCGAGAAGTAATGAGAACAATGATAGAATGGATTCCTACCTATGTCTAGATCCCGGATAAATGGAAATTTTATTGATAAAACCTTTTCAATTGTAGCCAATATTTTATTACGAATAATTCCGACAACTTCATTGAGTTTAACATGAAATTAGTTACACTCATGCTTTTTTTACGCTTTGCATGCTTTTATGTTTTTTATGTACTAATACTTCTTTATGCGTTGCATGCGTTTATGTTTACATGCTTGTATTATTTTTATTCTTTTATCTTCATTTATGATTATGTTGTTCCTACTCTCTTTCATACACATTACACATATGATACATATTTGTTCACATATATACATATACATATTGCATCCGGATGTCTTTCATAAAGCAATCCCATTACTTCAGGTCATGCCCCCATTTTGCTGGTTTGAGTCACCTTGATGGCGATCATAGGCCAAATGCATTTTAATACCCTCAGCTTGATTAAGTGAATTATCCAGTATCCTAAATTTTTAAGGTAAATCATGATGCCTCAACTTAGCAAAAAAATTCTCTCTCTCTCTCTCTCTCTCTCTCTCTCTCTATATATATATATATATATATATATATATATATATATATATATATATATATATATATATATATATATATATATATATATATATAGCTATTTTTTGGCATATTATAACTTGTGGAATGTTAGAACGTGTATGAAGAAAACACTAGCAACATGGGTGACATACTGACATATAGTTGACGCTGATATTAGCTATAATAGAGTGGTCGATTCAACTTCAAGTGTGCCACTAATAAAAATGTTAACAAAAACAGAGTGGAAATTTAATAAAAGAAAGTAGCCGTGAACAAAAAAATCATATTACAAAGTCAAAATATCCAAAAGCACAAATCGAACCATTCAAAAACACAAATGTAACTAGTCTTAGAGCATTGGGTATAGTAACGTTGGGCATCGCGTTAAGCCGACGTGGCGTCAGCATTGTCAGCGTTACCATACCTTCATAAGCAAGTTTCCAATTGTGTTGGGTGGGACGTTACTCCACCAACATGGGTCGTATTTGTTTTTTATTTTCTTATTGTTTTTCGATTTGTATGAGTGTCGCTGTATGTGTTCTGCGTTGAAGAAGATGGCGTGTGCGTTTTCGGTTTTTTTTTTTTTTTTTTTTTTTTTTTTTTTTTTTTTTTTTTTTTTTTTTAATTTGTGTAAAGTTGGCAATAAAGTTAAGAGCTCTTAGGCTGTTGATAAAATATGCAAGTGGGCTGTTTGTTCAATTGAAAGTTAAGTTTATTTTTTTTATTTCTTTTTAAATTTTAATTTTGTAATTTTTTTAGATGTTATTTGTATTTTATTTAAGGTATGAAAAACTAGTTTGTTTGAAAAAAAATGAAAAATAAAATAAAATAAAATGGTGAAGCCCAAAAGGATGGTGTAATGGATGTTATTACTGAGGGGTATTTTAGGTGTTGGTATTAAAGGTGAGGATGGTGATGCGACGCTGATGTGGCATCATTTTTTGGTGCTATGAGTTTTATTACACTTGATACTCTTAGAAAGAAAATTTAACAATCCATAAACACCAAACACACATGTTCCAAAGCTAATAAATTCCCATACCGAATCACTAGTCGTCATTAACATGAATGTCACCAATTACATCTTCCATTCACGATGTCTTTTGATTCCCAAAGAAAGTCAATACTCCATGGTATTTGTGACACGTGTCCGTTAACGTACAAGATATTTGTTGGGTTTATTTAATAAGGTGACCCACAAAATCTTACAATATCACCCACCCTACAAACCTTTATATGCTCTAAATTGCTCGACCGGCAACTGTGCGATGTTAATTCATCATCTTTACTACAAACACATGACGTATCTCCAATTCATAATATATATTTAGAATATTCTTGTATTTCTTAGACAATGTATTATAATAGCAAACACAACAAAATCAAATGTTGCAAGTATTTAAGGTTATCACGATTCCAGCTACCCCTCACCGCTGTCGTACACCACCCTATTATCGGAAAAGAATTTGCTTCACCATAATTCATTGGTCCATATATTATTTTTCAAAAAAAAGCCAACTTAATCTAACAAACCATATAGCCCTATAAAACAACCAAGCCACCATAGTAGTAGTTGTTGTGGTTACTGTTTTGGCGACGGTGGGATATAGTGATGGTGGATGGTAGAGATTTAGATCTAAAAAAGAGATAAAATTAGAATTTTGTGTTTATGGAAAGTATATTATGTTCCTCGTGTACTACTACTATTAGAGAGCTAGGTACATCACCTCTTCGATAAAACTTATTGGCGTGCCATCTCAGCCGCTCAGCGTCAATTATATACCAATAACCAAGGTTGCAAAAATCGTGAATCGGTAGTCGGGCGGTCGACCACCCTGTAGCTTGTAATCGGTCTAGGCGGGATTAATCTATGATTAATCGGATTGACATTACTGACAAATTTTAGTTATTTCCGGCAAGTTTTGTGTATTTTTTGTGAGTTTTAGACTTTTAGGTATTTCTGGCAAGGTATTTTCTAAAAAACAACTTGTATTAGACTTAAACAGTTACTATAAGTGATCAAAATAAGTTTACAGTGAGTTTTGGGTACTTCCAGCAAGATTTATAGGTTTCCGGAAAGTTTGACCACCATTAACCACTGTTGACCTATTTGTTTGACCCAGTTACATAAATCGGCAAGGTCGGTGGCCTTGTAGCACCTAATCGGTTATTATTCGGCCTTGTATACCTTTTTTTGCAACACTGCCAATAACTAAAACACCTTCCTTAACAAAATAAATAAATAAATAAATAATAACACTTATTGGTGTCTGTTTGTCCCTTTTTTTTACTTTTTCTTTTATTAAGATGAAAACATTTCATTAAAATAAAATTACAACACATAAAGTAGAATACGACATTTCGATAAAAATATAAGTATAATACATAAAGAGACTACATTTTGCTTTGTTGTCGTCGTTCTAGTTGTCATTGCCTAAGATGGTCCTCAAGATCATGTCGAAGGTTGGTATGCACCTCTTTGTCACGTAGTTCTTTTCGTTTCTTTCTGTGGGTGTCGCATCTTTCGATCCATGTACGTTGCATATTGGCTATGGGACTAACACATATCTCTATAAATTCACTTATTTGGAATTTTTGATCTTTAAGTATCATGTTATGCAATATGATGCAATAATACATAATCCTACGTATTTTGCTCACCTGGTAAGCACATGCGAGTTGTGCTATAATCCCCAAATGAACTTGAAGGACACCAAAATCCCGTTCTACATCTTTTCTTGCACATTCTTGAGCTCTTTTAAAATTTTAATTAGCTTGGGTTTGGACGATCATATATGATTTGACAATAGTTTTCTTGAGCCCTTTTAAAATTTTAATCAGCTGGCCGAGATCTAAAAAATAAAAATGCTCTATAGTTAGTTATACCTTCGAATATTTGTAAAATTCGACTCATTCGAAACTGTCGCTAAAATTCCTTTTGGTGTAGTTTGGATTGTCGCCAAACTAATCATCCATGAGATGTTCTTCGGCGGCTTCATATTCTTGAGGTATATGTGTCCGAGTTTGTGAACTAGTAGTTCCATTGTCATCAAAGGCTAGAAATTGTTCATGATAAACGTAATAATTCTTCGGCTCGAGCTTTATCGTAAAAAAGATCCATCGAAGTTAAAAGCGTATGAAATATGGAAAGAGGGGATTGAAATGTATGTGAAAGTGTATATAAATTGTGATTTGGTTGGAATGTTTGAAAAATAAAAGTTAAAAATGGGTATTTATAGGTGAAAAATAGGGTTTCTTTGAATCTGTTATATAACGTTTGGATTTATTAAAAAAAAGTAACCAACGGCGACCCGCTGGTATACCAACGGAAGAACCAACAGCGCACGAATGGCGCCGCTACCATTGCCATTTGATGACACCATTGGCGCTTTTTTGGGCAATGGCAAAAGAAAAACACCTTGTATTGTCATCAAAGGCTAGAAATTGTTCATGATAAACGTAATAATTCTTCGGCTCGAGCTTTATCGTAAAAAAGATCCATCGAAGTTAAAAGCGTATGAAATATGGAAAGAGGGGATTGAAATGTATGTGAAAGTGTATATAAATTGTGATTTGGTTGGAATGTTTGAAAAATAAAAGTTAAAAATGGGTATTTATAGGTGAAAAATAGGGTTTCTTTGAATCTGTTATATAACGTTTGGATTTATTAAAAAAAGTAACCAACGGCGACCCGCTGGTATACCAACGGAAGAACCAACAGCGCACGAATGGCGCCGCTACCATTGCCATTTGATGACACCATTGGCGCTTTTTTGGGCAATGGCAAAAGAAAAACACCTTGTACTGAGCACTCTTAGGGTAGAGGATGTGGTGAGGAGTTTTCTCTCGTTACATCAGCTTTTTCTATCTCCAAAACTTTTTCTTTCAACTTTCCCTCAATCATTGCAATACCTTCTCTCTCTTCCAGTAATTTTCTTTTCTTTCTATTTTTTTATAATATTAAAATACCCCTAAAACACAAGTATCCACTCACACACAATAAAACAATGTTTCTCCCCCTTCCCACTCACAACCCAATCCTACGACACTCTAGTCCCGAGTCTAAAAAATTACTTCACCTGAAAGGAAGGGTGAGAATATTGACTTTTTCGTGCTGACATGACAAGAGAATCCTCTTTTTTCCACTAGTGCACCCTCTTACCATACTACTATGGAGTACTTGATATGTTTTATCATTTTATAAATCTTTCCAATATTTGTCGTAGTAGTGGAAAATTTATGGGTTTTTATTAAATGGAAGATGATGGGTTATTGTTTCTCACTTTATTGGTTGTGTTTATATGAAAATGGGTTGGTGTTTTTCAAGAATGAAGGTGGTAGGAGTGGCGGATGGCTGTGGTGGTAAAGATGAAGAAGAATGGATGGTAGTGAGTTTGATTGGTGGTTGTAGGACTCTGTAGAAACATTGGGGGGGGGGGGTTGAATACGTTCCTCTTTAAAACTTAAAATGTTTCGTATCAAATTTCTGATCAAGCGTGACTAAATATGAATAGTGGTTATGTCACTCATAACAATCATATATGTCACTTAAGAACAAGTATGCAATCAATCACATAAACATAAACGTAACACTAGGTTCAAATGTTTTAGCTAATTATGATTACACTGTTGACGGTCCCTTATATACATCGGCGGTCCCTTAAATATTTGGGGACCGTCCCTATATAAAGGACCACCACCAGTGGGCATGTCTATTACGTCTGATTGAGTTTTCTTATGTTTTGCATTTCAAAGTTGACTAGTTAATATCGTAAGCATACACACAACAAACCACACAAACATAAATGTAATACAAGCATAAGAAAGATAGAGATGAGAAGAGAAAACGCAAACCGCACATGATGACTTATAGTGGTTCGGCATGAAGCACCTCTTCGTCCTACTCCACTCCCCGAGTCCCACACTCGAGAGTTACTTCACTAATCAACACACTCCTTTATGGTGGAACAAACCGTACACAAGCTTACACCAAGTTTAACGACACTAAGCAAAATGTCGAGTCCTAATCCTAGCTAGAACCAATCTACACCAAAGCCCACGTGGCCACACGAACAAGCACTATTGTCCCACTTAGATCAATACACGATCTAAGACTTCACACGAACGAGCACTCCCGTTCACTTGAATCTTCACCCGATTCAAGTCTTCACACTAAGACATTCTTGGATCTTTACCCAATCCAAGCCTTCACACAAAGACACACTTAGATCATCACCCGATCCAAGCCTTCACACAATGACTCAACTAAGTCCTAACCTATACACCAGGACATCACTCTCCTCACAACAAATACATGAACTAATCTAGTTACAAGACTTCTTGGATCTACATCACCATCCAAGTTCACACACATAACCCCATACTCGACTCACACACAAGTCGGAAACGTTTACAATATTTACAGAACCTATACCCATAACACTTGTTACGTTTGTGTGTGGACACCTATAACACTTCGATTCTTGACGAGTTCGAGTGTTCTACTCTTGCACATGATGTAGTGGATGACGTGATCATTTATAAACACATACCAAAGAGTTATAGTGATCAAAGAATGAAAAGGAAAGACCAGGAAATTTTTGTGCAAAGAGGATCAGTTTTTCTGGTGAAAACGGGTCAGTATTTATAGCCAGCTCGAGAAGCCAGGGATGGTCCCTTAAATCTTGGACGGTCCCTTATCAATATGGGACCGTCACCTATTTAAGGGACCTTCCCGACAGTTTTTGTCCTTTAGTGGTGAAATGTTACCTGGTGAAATTTTATTTGATTTGGGCGGGAAATAAGGCCGTTTGGACAATTTGAAATTCAAATTTCAATTATTTTTCTTATTAAACATTTCTTTATAATTACAAAGATAAGTTGTCTAGTTTATTTTTGTAAAAATGTTTTGTGACATTTATAAAATGTAGGGATTAAGGACAAAATGTTTTTCTTTGATCACATAACAAAGTTGGTAAAGTGTTTGTACATACCTAAAGTGATGTCGAGAGACGTTGATGTGTGAACGAGTAACTTGTGCACTTTACATTATGTATTACAAGTTACGTGTTTGTCATCATTAAAACACAAAAACATTGTATAGATTAAACGTCGTAACCTTTGCACTAACAAACTTGGTCATATAAGACAAAAAGGTTTGTGGCTGGGAGATATTGTGAGCCACCATACTAATTAAACCTAACAATATACTTGTACTTTCAATGGATACGTATCACAAATACCATGTAGTTGCATTGTCGGTAGGTTAAGCGTGACCATTTTTGAGAAGAGGTTATTTTGTTTAAGTCATGGACCTATTTGGCTCATTCGGTCTAGATTTGGAATTTCCACTACACAATATTAATCTATTAGGCAATATTATGCTTTGCTGAAACCCACTTAGTGGGCTTTCAGTTTATTATAACTACTAATTAATAAAGTACAACACCTCACGAGGTTTTAATATTCAACATGGTATCATGAGTGAGTCAGAGCCTAGACCTAGTTAGGAACCTTGTGTCGCCACCTCTAAGCCACCCCGTCAGACCATAGTTGCCACCAGAATTCGCTAGCTTTCTTAAGGCACTGTCACACCCCCAAACTATCACAACGTAAAGGTAACCGGGGTATGACTTAATAGCACAAGGAACACAAGATATAAAGAACGACCTCTACATGAGTCGTTTAAAATACATCGTTTGATAATTAAAGTTTTCCAACAAAGTAAATCTCAATGTGTCACACCAAAATGAAAGTTAAGTTGTGTTACAATCAAACAACAAAAGTTAATGCAGTAAATCTTCCATGAAATGCAACTGCTAACGAGTGACTCTAAAATGAACTCCATGAAACTGTCCAAGCAATGCAAATTATGAACCTGAGAAATACATACTATAAACGTCAACAAAAAGTTGGTGAGTTGGGTTGGTTATTGCATGTATGCACGAGACATAATGCAAGACTTGAGTGATTTATGTAAAACTTATAAATCCGAAAGCATACGACTATAAAACATGCTCATGAGATTTATAGAGTACTTGTTAGACCTAGACTAAACTTAGTCCAGTGTCGGTATATGTTCAAAGTTGTTTTTCGTTGTACGCAACCTAACGATTATACGTTAAATCAAGTAATCACATGTTCAAAGTAAAACATTCAAGTTTATGATTAAGTATTAACCTGAAAAGTATGAGTTGTCACAGATACCAAGCTTTCCTTTTTGATAGGTTGCGATTCGCGTCTTCTCTTTGGCTTTGAGTTCCATCCTTAGCTTAGCATGCCCCATTTCTTAAAAAAAAAAAAAAAAAAAAAAAAAAGTAAAAAAAAAAAAAAAAAAAATGCACATGCATGCAAACATGTAAATTAGCAAGTATGCATAATATTAAAACGAAAAAAATAATATTCATAACACATAAATAACGTAAACAGTCCATGGTGATTTACCAGAGTCTATCTCTTTGTGTTCTTGGTTTGATTTTACGTGGAATGTTTGTGAGGATCTATAGGTGTCGTGTTATGATTTATATACTATTGTTTGCCAATATATGTTTTTATTACAATGAAAGATGATGGGTTATTGTTTGTCACTTTGTTGGTTTCGTTTATATGAAACTCGGCAGGTGTTTTTCAAGAATGAAAGTGTAGGAGTGGCGGGAGTGGTGGATAGCGGAGGTGGGTAAAGATGATGAAGAATGGAGGTTAGTGAGTTTGATTGGTGGTTGTGGGACTCGATCATATAAGACAAAAAGGTTTGTGCATGGGAGATATTAATTAAACCTAACAAAATACTTATACTTTCAATGGATACGTATAAGAAATACCATGGGTCGCACGGTCGGTAGGTCAAGCAAGACCATTTTGAGAAGATATTTTTTTTGTCCAAGTCATGCCTATTTGGCTCATTTGGTCTAGATCTGGAATTTCCACTACACAATATTAATCTATTAGGCAATATTGTATTTGGCACAAACCCGCTTGTGGATTTTGTCATTAGGTTTTTAGTGTATTATAAATACAGACTAATAAAGACCTAGTCGACAACCTTGAGTCGCCACCTCTAAGCCACCCGGTCAAACCCTAGTTATCGTTGTTTATCCAATTTCTTAAAAAATAAAAATGCCGGGCCCTCTGTTTCGCCGCTAAGCGTTAACTGACGTCATCAATGCCATTAGTTTCATAATTGATTTACAAAGAAAAGTATACCTAAATAGCTTCCAAAGCCGTGAAGATGCACCGTCATGCGCCGAAACAAGCCGTCAGGTTTCAAAACAACATTGGCTCATTGTTTTGCATATAACTCTCAAACCGCTTACAATTAGCTGACGTCGTTAGTGGCCGTGGATTCGTAATTAAATTCCGAAGAATATGCTACAAAAATTGCCTCCACATGTATGACACTTCATCACGCGCCGTTATAAGTCTTGACATTTGCCACCAAAAAAAATATCAATCTTTTCCGGATTACGTTTATCCCCCTACTGTGATTGGGTGCTATCAAAGTCTTATTATTATTATTATTATTATTATTATTATTATTATTATTATTATTATTATTATTATTATTATTATTATTATTATTATTATTATTATTATTATTATTATTATTATTATTATAAACCATCACTTTTATTAACAATAAATAGGATTTTATTATTATTATTATTATTATTATTATTATTATTATTATTTTTTTTTAATTTTTTTTTATAATAACATCACTTTATTAAAAACTAATAGGATTTACAAGAAATTAGTGGGGAGCCGAGAGACTAACTGGGCCCCCACACCTCTAGCTATAACAAAACCAATCCTACTAAAAATATGTGGAGCAACACGTGCTCCAATGTCCTGAGTCATAGAGAATCGTCGAATACGCTTTATTATTATTATTATTATTATTATTATTATTATTATTATTATTATTATTATTATTATTATTATTATTATTATTATTATTATTATTATTATTATTATTATTTATTTATTTTTATTTTTCTATAATAACATCACTTTATTAAAAACTAATAGGATTTACAAGAAATTAGTGGGGAGTCGAGAGACTAACTGGGCCCCCATACCTCTAGCTATAACAAAACCAATCCTACTAAAAATATGTGGAGCAGCACGTGCTCCAATGTCCTGAGTCATAGAGAATCGTTGAATACGCTTTATTATTATTATTATTATTATTATTATTATTATTATTATTATTATTATTATTATTATTATTATTATTATTATTATTATTATTATTATTATAAACATTACTTTATTAGAAACTCATATGATTTACAAGAAGTTAGTGGGAAGCTGAGATACTAACTGGGCCCCAACTGCTCTAGCTATAGAAAAGCTAATTCTACTAAAGATATGAGCAGCAACACATGCTCTAATGTCTTGAGTCATCGAGAACTTTTGGATTTGCTTCAGTAAGGTCACTGCATCCTTCTCAAGTTTCCCAAAAGTAGAGAAATAGAGGGGAGGAACCCATATCCCTACTGTGATTGGGTGCTATCAAAGTCTTATTATTATTATTATTATTATTATTATTATTATTATTATTATTATTATTATTATTATTATTATTATTATTATTATTATTATTATTATTATTATTATTATTATTATAAACCATCACTTTTATTAACAATAAATAGGATTTTATTATTATTATTATTATTATTATTATTATTATTATTATTATTATTATTATTATTTTATTTTTTATTTATAATAACATCACTTTATTAAAAACTACTACCTCCGTCCCACAATAAGTGTCCACTTTGAATTTTCAAAGTCTTTCTCATTCAATTTTGACCATAAATATTTTTATTTGTGTTATGTAATATTTGATGAAAAATATATGAATGGATTGAGTTTTAAAAGTATTTTCATTGACATAATTTTCATCAAGTATTATATAACACAAATAATAATATTTATGGTCAAAGTTGAATGAGAAAGACTTTGAAAATTCAAAGTGGACACTTATTGTGGGACGGAGGGAGTAATAGGATTTACAAGAAATTAGTGGGGAGCCGAGAGACTAACTGGGCCCCCACACCTCTAGCTATAACAAAACCAATCCTACTAAAAATATGTGGAGCAACACGTGCTCCAATGTCCTGAGTCATAGAGAATCGTCGAATACGCTTTATTATTATTATTATTATTATTATTATTATTATTATTATTATTATTATTATTATTATTATTGTTATTATTATTATTATTAATTTATTTTTATTTTTTTATAATAACATCACTTTATTAAAAACTAATAGGATTTACAAGAAATTAGTGGGGAGTCGAGAGACTAACTGGGCCCCCATACCTCTAGCTATAACAAAACCAATCCTACTAAAAATATGTGGAGCAGCACGTGCTCCAATGTCCTGAGTCATAGAGAATCGTTGAATACGCTTTATTATTATTATTATTATTATTATTATTATTATTATTATTATTATTATTATTATTATTATTATTATTATTATTTTAAACCACTTTTATTATTATTATTATTATTATTATTATTATTATTATTATTATTATTATTATTATTATTATTATTATTATTATTATTATTATTATTATTATTATAAACATTACTTTATTAGAAACTCATATGATTTACAAGAAGTTAGTGGGAAGCTGAGATACTAACTGGGCCCCAACTGCTCTAGCTATAGAAAAGCTAATTCTACTAAAGATATGAGCAGCAACACATGCTCTAATGTCTTGAGTCATCGAGAACTTTCGGATTTGCTTCAGTAAGGTTACTGCATCCTTCTCAAGTTTCCCAAAAGTAGAGAAATAGAGGGGAGGAACCCATATCCCTACTGTGATTGGGTGCTATCAAAGTCTTATTATTATTATTATTATTATTATTATTATTATTAACCATCACTTTTATTAACAATAAATAGGATTTTATTATTATTATTATTATTATTATTATTATTATTATTTTAAACCACTTTTATTATTATTATTATTATTATTATTATTATTATTATTATTATAAACATTACTTTATTAGAAACTTATATGATTTACAAGAAGTTAGTGGGAAGCTGAGATGCTAACCGGGCCCCAACTGCTCTAACTATAGAAAAGCTAATTCTACTAAAGATATGAGCAGCAACACATGCTCTAATGTCTTGAGTCATCGAGAACTTTCGGATTTGCTTCAGTAAGGTCACTGCATCCTTCTCAAGTTTCCCAAAAGTAGAGAAATAGAGGGGAGGAACCCATATCCAATATCTGCACACTTAGCCTCATACTTGACGTGCTTACGTTGTGAAGCCTCAATCA
Source organism: Artemisia argyi (assembly GCA_030686995.1). NCBI lineage: Eukaryota > Viridiplantae > Streptophyta > Magnoliopsida > Asterales > Asteraceae > Artemisia > Artemisia argyi. Next base: position 270,901,913 of record CM060709.1, on the reverse strand, counting down.
CCGCATGACCCGACACAAATGAGTTTGGGGCAGCGATCTCACATGGATTACTCAAAAGGTCAATCTCCATTTTCGCAGTAAAAGCACACAAGGCATCATCAAAGGAAGGCCTAGAAATTAAGATACCAGAATGTCTATGCAACTTTGTTTGCAAGCTAGCAGATTGAAGTCTAGACGCGAGAAATGCATAGTTCAAGACGTCACCTTTAGATTAAATACCAACCCCCCAATCCCCCCCCCCCCCCCCCCCCCCCCCCCGCGGGAACGCAAAGGGTAATGTAGTGCCAATCGCCAAAACCAAGTCCAGAAGCAGTGACAATACGCTCTAGAGTAGAACGAAGAGCCACATCAAATGACTTATCTTTAGATTTTATTTTGATGTGGTTATTTTTTATTTTTTATTTTTGAATCAAAATAACTATTTTTAGATTTTATTTATTTAGTTTTGTTTTTCAATAATTTTAGCTTTATTCTTCAATTCGAGCATTTGCGATTTCGTCGCTTGAATTGCGGCGGAGTATTAGAAAATATTATGATTAGCCCAAGCCCGCTTATGAGTTAGGTCATTAGAATTTCTATGTATTATAAATACCAATCAATAAAAAATAACGTGTTTTGGGGTTCAATATAGGGATGAGCATGGTTCTAGAACCGGTTGGAACCGGAACCTATGGATCCGAGAACCGATTTTTCTAAAACGTGGGAACCGAATATAGTTTTTGGTTCCGGTTCCGGTTCCGGTTCTTTTGGATCTACCTGTATAGGACTAGCTTTTCTATTAAGGTAATAAAAAACGTGGGAACTCAACAGAACCGAATATAGTTTTTGGTTCCGGTTCCGGTTCTTTTGGATCTACCTGTATAGGACTAGCTTTTCTATTAAGGTAATAAAAAACACAAAAAATTAAACTTTTTAAGAACTTGCAACTATTTACATTTAAACAAATAACAATTAACAACTAAACAATAAACTCGAATAATCAATCATTCTATAGTTACTTTCACTTGTTCATATTTTTAACAAAACAATAATGCATAACAATCTGGAAAACAAAATAAAAGAACTTAAAACTTTGTCCATCAAAATAACTAAGACCGTTTAAAGTTCTACAGTTTGTTTCTCTTTATCTCTTCCGGTTAGTTTTCTAATTGTTCTTCCATATCCTTGACAATCTCATCGTCTTTAATAATATCTTCAACATCATCCCAATTAATTTGTGTTCTCAACTTTCTCACCCAATCTTGGGTACAAATCAAAGCTTCAACAATCGGTGTTGACAAGCGATTTCTATAAAGGGATATTCAACAACTATCTGTTAGGCAAAGTATTAATAAAACTAAAAGTGCTACGTGCTGATCATGTAGCTACGTGATGCATGATGATAAATAATAAACAATGTATTAATAAAAGTGCTAGCAAATTTTAACATGATAAACATGTAAAAGCTAATCGAATGCAAATAAAAATAAAATATAAACTTACTTCAATTGTTTTGATAATGATGAATGATCTTGGAATGTTATTAGATTTAGATTAGTTATTAATTTGTTGATGTTTCGGTGAATTAGTGATTAGTGTTTATTTATTTATTTAATGATACTTGGGATTTGATTAATATTTTGATAAGAAGTAAAAAAAATTACATTTTTTATAATTATTGGATATTTGGTTCCGGAACTGAGAACCGGTGAAATCGATCCGAACCAACCCAAGAACCGAAAATTTTCAAAATCAAGAACTGGAACTGGAACCATTGGTTCTGATTCCGATTCAGTTCTTCATGGTTTTGGTCCGGTTCTCGATCCGGTTCTGTTTCTTTGGTTCTTTTGCTCATCCCTAGTTCAATATAATCGAACCAAAATGCCATTAACACCGTTCATTATCACAATTAAAGATTAAAGCAACTAAGCAAGACGAAATCGACTTATTACATTATGAACCGAACACTAAAAAGATTAAATTCTCAAATAACAAAACACACGAGTAAATCAGTAAACAACTGAAGCCTAAACAAAATTCTCAGAAATGGCCAAAAGAAAGAAAACATTATGTCCAACATTTGTCTTATGAATCTAAATCACAAAAAAGCTAAACTGCTAATGATCACATAATTCTTTCACGACGATCATCGATCACATTATCGCCAGCACCACCATTGTTCACTTGTGATTCAAGTTCTTGCGGTACAAACTCGGACAACACACCGCCTTGCACCAAGTGTGGCCGCTGAAACGACAAAAATGTGTTCAAGTTATTATCATAAACAAGACCTTGATAACCATACGCCGCCATAGGTTCACGGTTCACGGGCATATATGAAGTAGATGGTGCTTCATTACTGAACCAATGGTTCATAACGTGAGGAGGATTCATCATTTGAACATGATCAAGTTCAGGGTTTGGGTTACCTAAACCTAAACCCGGAAACTGAAACATTGTTGGCTTGTTTCCAAAGTTAAGCATATATGGATAATTAATATTCAGGCTTCTTTTCTTGAACTCAAGACGAGTTTTTGCATGAGTCTCCTTTTGTTCCAACATAGCAACGAATTGCCTTAATTGATGCTCTGGTAAAGTATTGAGTGCATCAAACCACGTCGAGTACTTGGCTTCCATGTTCTTTTTACGGGCTTTCATAAGCTCGTCTTCAATCTTTCTCTTTCGGTCTACAAAGAAGTCATTAAGATTATAGGTCTTTTTTCCGGTTTCACCTTTTTTAGATTTGTAAGAGGCGATTCCTTTCTTCATTTGATCAGGGTTGTTTTCGGGCCAAACCTCGAGCTCATTTGAGTTTGGAGGGGTTATGATCATAATCGTATCAACATCACAAAGAATTGTGAATTCGCTAGCTTTCTTAAGGATACCAAGCTTTCTTTTTTGATAGGTTGCGATTCGCGTCTTCTCTTTCGGTATGAGTTCCATCCTTAGCTTAGCACGCCCCATCTCTAAAAAAACACAAAAAAGCACATGCATACAAACACGTAAATTAGCAAGTACAGTATATGCATCATAACTTGATAACTAAACGACAAAAATAATATTCATAAACAGTCCAAGATGATTTACCAGAGTCTGTCTCTTTGTGTTCTTGGTGTGATTTTATGTGGAATGTTTGTGAGGATCTAGAGGTGTCGTGTTATGATTTATATACAATTGTTTGCCAATATGGAAAGAGTTGGATATTAAAAGCAAAGATTTGAATTCCATAAAAAATTTATGTCTTAACTATCAAGGCTAATTTAGGTCAAAAGGAGAAGGAAAAAAAAAAAAAAGCTTATTGGTAATTCATGATGACTAATTGAATAAGATTAGTGTATCTTGTCGATGTTCAAAAAAAAAAGTGTATCTTGTCCAAAAGAGCTTATACACGTATAACTTAATGAACAATATGCTATAATGATATAAGCATATAATCATTTCTTTGTGGACATATATAGTTTTATTACTTTAGCATAGCTAAAAATAATTGAGTTTCTGTTACAGTAACAACTATTATGTATGGTCGTATACATTAATTATGAATTGAACAGAAAGACAGATCCATGACAGGATTCAATTTTGGTTAAAATCGATTAGTTGAAACTTTTATAGGCAAGTTGACTTTCTCATACCATTTTTAATCAAAATTCGATCAAATCTTTAAGATTTCCTACTGTTCTCTATCCAATATATCAATCAGTTGAAATTGATTTTAGAAATTCAGAATTTTTCGATTTTAATATCCCCCATGCCATTAATTGAGTTTGTAGATTTTGTTAATTGAAAATTATAATTTAGAAATTCAGGCTTGCTTTATTGCTATTTATTTAGGGTATTTTAAAAAGAGTTCATAGAGGGTTAAGTCCACAATTAAGTCATCATCTATTAAAAATACAATCACAATTACTATAATTTATCAGAAGAAAGTAGTCAAGTTAGAAAATGTTCCAAGTTAAAAATCAGCACAAATTTTAAATACTTAACATCACATAGTCTTTTCTGGTTTCAACGACAAATGATCTACTCTCTCCGTACCAAAATAATAGTCTTCGTTTGACTTTTTAATATAATTTTGATCTTTAGTATTTTTGTTTGTGTTATATAATAATGATGAAAATGATACCAATGAAAATACATTTAAAACTCAATTCATTCATATATTTTGCATCAAGTACTATATTATACAAACAAAAATACTTAAGTTGTTGAATAAAAAAACTTTAAAATTAAACGGAGACTATTATTTTAGGACGGGGGTGTAGCGGTATACATATATGTTTCCTTGTTAAACAAACATGTGATTTAATTATATGGGTGTCTAAGAATGAACATTTAAATTTTTTGTAGCTTTTAGAAGGGAAAAGAAAAGAAAATGAGATGAAATTAGTTTTGATTTCTTTTCAAAACTTTTGTCTCAAAGGTGGGATGATTTGAGAAACATTTATATTGGGAAACTCCAATGACTTCATTACTTCAATGCTCTAAAAGCATCTACAATGCATCAAAACTTTAAAGATTTGATGCATTTAATGGTTAACACATTTAATTACTAAAGATTTTAGGAAAGACTTTTCACCAAGTCTTTTTAAAAAGCTTTACAAAAAGCTTTTGATGTAATGCTAAAACCATCCTAAAAAGCTTTTTATAATAGTGAAAAGCTTTTTGCTCATTTGACATATTGTGGATGCTCTAAAATAAACAAAAAATATTATGCGCAACCTATGGTATAATTGTAAAATCATCAGTTTTCTCGTATTTTCTCTCCTAACTCGTAAACACGATATACCAAATTAAATTTCATTCGTCTTTTTTTATTTTCTTTTCTGCCAAATTTTCTCTATTTTCTTCTTTTCTTTCATTCAAAACTTGAGAACAGAGTGTAAAGCATTTCTTGAGAGAGTTGCTTATTTTAGTTATTTATGGGTTTACTTGAAAGTTTACGGCTTTGAAAATGATGATGTTAGGTTGGATGTTTGGTATTTTGATGAGGGTAGAAGATGGGAAACGAGTAGAGGTGTTACTGGAAGAAGATGAAAAACAAGGTGGAGGTGATACTTTCAAGACCGTCCAATGGATTTCGGAGGCCCTGTGCAGTAACGATAAGGAGGCCCTCATATTTGATGAATTCTAATGTAAAAAACAAAGAGTTGTCGACTTTTTCATTCTCAAATATGCAATCGCCACTTAATGTTTTCTTAATCTGTATTTTGGGTGATCACATAACATTGTTCCATAATAAACTTAACTAATTAAATAAATTCGTGCATATGTAACTTGATAATATATAAAACTAGCTTAGAAGACCCGTTGACACCGGGTACTTTTTAAAGAAATAGAGAAAAATGAGATGATAAGAAAAGTAATAACGTAAATTTGTTTCATTTAAAATATGAAACAAAGAATAAGACAATGCGTCCATTATAAGAAATAAGGAAATGAGATGATAAGAAAACTGATAACGTAAACATGTTCCATTTAATATATAAAAGAAAGAATGAAACAATGCGTCAATTATCCGATAAGCAATTGAGTTTGTTACAATTAAACTAATAAACGTCTAAGCGTTGACGTCTCTAAAATTGATTGTCTTGAATAGAAAATGATGTGTGTAAGCGCTTATCGATTTAATACCCAATGTCCATGCTGTGCACAACTAATAGTCTATAGATGATGTAAGTAAAAGCAAGTTGTGACTGATAACATATTCTAATTGAGAATATGTGAAAGAAAAAGTGATAACGTAAAGATGTTATATTTAATATATGAAAGAAAGAATGAGACAATGCGTGAATTATTCGATAATCAATTGGGTTTGTAATAATTAAAATAATAAACGTCCATGCATTGTCGTCTCCAAATTTGATGGTCTTGAGTAGCAAATGACGTATGGGAGTGTTAATCAATTTAACAGCAAATGTCCACTCCGTGAACGTTTAACAGTCCATAAAACATGTAAGTAAAAGTCGGTTGTGTTGATATAAATAAATGCCTAAAAACGTTTTTCATATCTTTCGATATCTCTATGTCTTGATAATCACAAAATGAAAACTCATCAAACCAAAGATCATGACGTAAACAAGTATTTAGTAGTAAATGTTCACTTTTACCATCTAATCACTTAGGTATGAATAAACAAAGTGTCTAATGCATTATATGATCAAAGGAACATTTTCTTAATCTCTAGATTTTTTATAAAATGTCACAAACATTTTATATATTTTAGAAAATCATTTTTGGTATTAAATAAAAATGTTTAATTAACCATAAATATATAAATTCAAATTTTCAACCAAAAATGGCAAAAATGTTCTAGAAAAACCTTCCTCACAAAAAGACAAAGCTGGACAATGTTCAGAAGGGGCGGCCCCCTTAATTAACTAGGCGGCCCCCTTAATTATTAAGGGGACCGGCCACGCTCCTAACCCCCCAGCTTTGCCTATAAATACGGGTTCATTCCCACAAATTTTCCTTGCCTTTTTGTACAAAAACTTTCTACCCAAACCTCTCTAAATCAATTCTTTGATCATATAATCATAAGTTTTTGTTTTCAAGTGATTCAAGCTTCAACATTCAAGTGCAAAGAGAAGAATACTTCTATCAATCAAGACTAGAAGTATTACAACTTACTATCATCTTGCTATCTAAGTTGTTTGTTCATTTCATATTGTAAAACATTTATTCTTTGGTGTATAAGCTGTGTAAATTGGTTAGTTAGATTTAGATATAGGATCTAGATTTGTTGAAAGTGTGAAGAGGTACAAGAAGTGAAGAAGTAGTGGTTCATAGGATTAGTGATAGGAGGTATAAGAGGTAGTAGTATATTGAAGTAGTAGTTAGTAGTGAAGATATAGAAGCCATATAGTGGTATTGAAGCTTTGAAGTAGTTAAGAAGTTGAAGCCTCAAAGTTGTGAAGACATAGAAGCATAGAAGGTGTGAAGACTTAGAAGCATTGAAGTAGTGAAGACATAGAAGCTTTTAAAGTAGAAGAAGCCTTGTAGCGGTACATAGATAAAAGCCTTCAAATAGTGACATAAACTTATTGAAGTTGTGAAGACATAGAGGCCTAGAAGTTGTGAAGTAGCATAAGATTTGAAGTAGTGAAAAGATAGAAGTTGTGAAGGTGTGAAGACACAAGTGTTGTGAAGAAGTGTAGAAAGAGTGAAAGGGTGTTAAGAAGTTGTGGTGTGTTTGAAGTTGTGAGATTAGTTCTAGCTTCGATTAGAACTCGACATTTAGCTTTGTGTCGTTAAATTGGTGTAAGCTAAGGTGTGTACGGTTTTCTCCGCCATAAGGGAGCATATTGACTTAGTGAAGAAAACTCTCGATTTCGGTGCTCGGGGAGTGGAGTAGGGCAAGGAAGGTATCCTTGTAGCCGAACCACTATAAATCCTTTGTCTCTCGGTTTGATCTTTCCATCTCTCACTCTTTGCTTACTTACCTACTTATTTACATTTCGTACATAGTTATTATAGCTTGTGTTGTGCATATATTGATTTCACATAAAGATAAAACTAAGTTCCATTCACAACACCATTCTCATTTAAACAAACCAAAAGGATACACACACACACACATTTATATATATATATATATATATATATATATATATATATATATATATATATATATATATATATATATATATATATATATATATATATATATATGGGTTAATGTGAGATCAAACTTAAAGTTGTAAAAATAAGATCTAGTATAAACAACCACTAAAACCATTTTATAAATAACCATATTAGCAATAATACACAAAAATAAAGTATTAATACGAATTAACATTTTAGCAACTAATAACCAAGTAACCAACTGATACATGAGTTTGGATTAGTGATACACAACTATAAATTTACATGTCGAATCAAAAGTGTATCACCCTAACCTGATACATTACATGTCGAATCAAAGTGTATCACCTTAGTTTCGTCAATTTAAAAAAGAAAACCATCGGAACTTTTACAATTTTAGTTGTATTCAATAAAAAAACTTAATTTTACTTTAACGAGATTGTCACTCGTCAAATTTTAGTTGGATTTTATTTTTACAACTTTAAGATTGATCTTATTTGATCTAGATTCTATATATATATATATATATATATATATATATATATATATATATATATATATATATATATATATATATATATATATATATATATATATATATATATATATATATATATGTGTGTGTGTGTGTGTGTGTGTGTGTGTGTGTGTGTGTAATAAATAACATTGTAGTCCTTTACTCAACAATTTAATTTAGTGGTGTTTAAACAACCATAGTGAACAAACTTAAGTCTATATTTTTGAATCAAAGTTTTTATAAACTCAAACTATTCTTTGAAGCAAACTTTTATATAACGAAAAAGACGTAAAATTATTCAACCCCCCTTCTAGTTTTCCACAGGTTGTGATTGAAAATATATTATAATGAATTTTCCTCCAACAATACGTTCCTACATATCCTCCTACACTCACACTAATATTTTATGTTTTTTCTATACTCATTATCTCGACGCATCTAAACCGTCAATTCTGACACATGTCAGGGTCCTGTGAGTAGGAGTATTTGTAGAAAGAATTAGTAAGAGGAAATATCATTTCACTATTATAATTTAAAATATGGTAAAAAAACATGTGATATATATATATATATATATATATATATATATATATATATATATATATATATATATATATATATATATATATATATATATATATATTGTACATACTTTTTGATCCTTGATCACAGACCTTGAAATACGTCATTATAGACGACATTTGTAGTAGTATTAGACTATTAGCGATATCACCATCCTCTTCACAAACGACAAACTTCAAACCTCTTGAAAGGATTTGCGTGTGAAAAAATGAACAAACAAACATTAAATGTAAAAAACTTCAGTTATTTTTTTTAATAGAATAAGATTGAATATCTGATAACCAATTTGGTTTGTAACTATCGTCAATATCAATCATTAATACATTACTCGGTATATATCACCAATAAAATTACAAGTAAACTATATATCATGTAAACAATAGCTTCCGTCTTTAGACATCCATTCACACTCTGCCACAGTGACTTTAGTGTTTTTTCAATACCTCTTGTCTCTTGAATTGTGTTCGCAACTATAACCACCGCCTCACATATGACTTAATGTGTTTAATGATACGCTCAACCTGCTAAAAACCTTTTATCTGCTATCCAAATTGCCTAACATTCAACAATTCCCACCTTCATAGACTGAAATAAGTGTTATTAGGCTTGAAACATACCATGATTATCGAAATGGCCGTTGTGGTTGTATGCTTGTGGTGATAAACGACGCAGTTGCAATTCCAATTAAAAGACCAATCATATTCCAATTTTTTTCTTAGTACCATGTTGAAGAACCTGAAACACAACAAAAAAATAGTAAAATTAATAACATGATATATTTTTTCATATAACAAAAGTAAATTTAATCCACACTATATAGCTTAATCAAATCATCTATAATCTCAAAACAATAATTCTTAGCAAATACACACTTTTTATAAAGTATGATCAAAATAATTAGAGAATAAAAGTTGAGAATTGATAAACAAAATAAAGTCCCTTTCAGGCTTCAATCGCACCAGGTCATGCACATCAAGCACTCAAACTGACAACCATTCTTCCTTGTACTTGTGTGCATCTCTTAGGATTTTTGGATACAGGTTAGCCCACTAATTATTTGACCACATTGACCCGGGTAACCCATCACCAACCTACCTTTATAACCCGTATCAAGTCCAATCCTAAATCATTCTATGTAACATGGTTCCTTAACCCCATTATTTTTTGGCTAATGCGTTGTAAAGAACTTAAAAGGTTCATAAAATAATAAACTTAACAAAGCTAACATAATCAATATGGATGATCAAAGCATTCTATGTTATCACAAATGCTTACTTTTCAGCTATATGTATCTGTATGATGTAGTAGAATGAAGCAACAATGATTAAGGTTAGTTTTACAAAAATTAGATGCTACAATAATGATATTTTCCTTGACCCGATATAGATAGTTTTTAAGTAATGCTTTATGTTATCAACTTTAGGAAAAAATGTTCTGTTTCTATAGCACCACGTTTTGATTCTTTTGCTATGTTTTTGAGGTTCTGCATTTAGACAATGTTTAGCATTGTTTACAGGAAAAATTAGTAGCATAATTAGTTGTAAAAAACATACACACATGTTTAGCAGACATGTCATTTACCTTCACTATATGGCTCTGGATTTTAAGCCCGTGTATAAGCATGCTAACATACTGCAAAAAAGTAACATGGATAACCGTTTAGCATTGTTTACAGGTTATAATTAGTAGCTAACTATAGTAAGTAAATGGAAAACAATAAAGCGCATACGAATTCTACAACTGTTTTAATCATCATCTTGGATTTCATGTGCTTACAAACATCATCCTTGAATTCAATGAAAGAACCATATGGTAGTAGGATGGAGATTCTTATAAAAATTCACTAATAACTTCAATATGACAACATGTTATTAAAACCATGAACTTGAAAGAATTACAATCTTTCAAAATAGGACCTAGACTTTAAAAATCAGCAATTGTCAACTTTCGACCAGCTACGCTCTACTATTATATTTTTGTTTTTTGTTTGTTTGACCTGTTAAATATAAAGCAACCCCAACATCAACCCTGCATCATTATATATATAGTGACATTAAGAGTTACCTCGGATTGTCATCATCCAGTGAGCTGAAATTAATGATTTATGAATCAGTGGGTGCTGGTGCAGACTTCTTTCTTAGTTTTTGAACACGGTTTACAACCTATAATTACAATAATATAAATCAGGCATATGTTGCTAAAGAATCTTGCAAATGAATAAGAGTTTAAGATGTCTTGTATGATGCCAAAATGGCTGCTGAAATATGCCACCCAACCAGCCCCTAATTACACGTAAATGACACAAAATGGCTGCTGAAATATGCTATTCAAACAGCCCTAATAACATGTTAATGATGCCAAAATGTTTCTGAATTATGCTATCCAATCAACCCCTAATGACATGTTAATGACGCCATTAATGACAAAATTAATGACGCCGATTTTTCAGATATTTTATCCAACTGATTCGCGAAGAAAATAATAAATAATCAAATACCGTGACTCGTGACCCTCTAATCGATATTTAACATTGTGAATATAGGACTAACAGTAATGTATGATTATCTCGAAATGACATTTACTGGTGTTTTTTTAGTATACTTTCTACCTGAACAACAACATCAAATATTCAAATGTCAAAATTATATTACAGGCACGCCAAGTCTCTTGTAGCTACTACCCTTTCTTGGTGATGTTGATCTAACACCTTGAATTTAAGACAATATTCACCTACCCACCAAAAAGAATTTAAGGAAATTATCACTTTAATTCACCAGTGGTGTCAATCTACTTGTAAGTCAATGCAAACTCATGGAAGAATTCAATGGCATCTATTTACTTGTTAGCCGATTATCTCATTTATATGTAAATACAAACCTCGTATCCGATATACTCTTAACAGCCTCAACGCCTTTTACTTCACTAACGACAAAATCAAAAATCCCGAATCATAACCATTTAACACAATCGTATTTAACATAATCGTATTCAACAACATTAAGATCATATTCAACAACATTAGTGACCCCAAGTTGACATGTTTTTATTTTTTACCCAACCTTCCCAAACCGCTCATTTAGACACCTAAGTTGAACTATTGTTTCCAAACACCCCTTATTATGAAGCATAAAAATCAATTCAATTTATTAATAAAAACTCAATTCAATTTTTGAAAGTAGGTAGACTGATCAATGGGTCTCGATCTTTATGTGCCAAATTGGTAAGACACATTTTTTGACCAATTGTGAAACCTGCATAAACCACCCCTTATAGCACCTTAAAAAAATATTACACACACCGTATTAAGATTTCTACATTCTTTGAACCATTAGAGAGATACTGATGAGGCGAAAAATGAACCACTTTTAGGGGGTCATTTAAGCCCGAAATTGAATGTATTGATCAAATATTGCCCTAAATCGTTCCTTTTGTGATTTTAGGTACTTTGGGTGTGAAATCTGGAAAAGGAAGCAATTCGGACGTTTTTGGAGTATAAAAGTGAAGAAAACGCCAAAGACTTAATTTTCCATGCTGGGAACAGTGTATGACGGCGTCAAGAAGGAATTCCTGACGGCGTCAAGAGTAAAAACCATGACGACCCAATACAAAAATGAAGGCGTCACAAGTAGAGCGTCAAGAGTTAAATGTGTGACGGCTTGCAAAAGTGGACTACATGACGGCGTCAAATGTAGATCAAGGCAGTCCAAGGATTATTTTGGCGGCGAGATGACGGCGTCACAAGTTTGTTCTTGACGCCGTCAGCTTCTAATATCTATATATAGTTTTCTAATTTTCATTCATTAAGAGGAAAAAGTTTGTAGAAACCCTAAGGCCGAACCATATACGTATTTTACAACTTTTTCAAGGGTTTTCAGCCCTTGAACCTTTACATGTGCTATTGAGATAAATATTCTTTTAATTCAGTCAATATGTCTATGTGTTGGTTGTCTATATCTTGTGCTTGTCTTGATTCCACCATGTTAGGCTAGATCTATCTTGTGTTTGCTTAGATCTAATGAAACCTAGATGTTAATTATGTGTTGATTACTTGTTTATGGTTGTAATGGATGAATGATTTCAATGTTAGGCTTAAAAAAACTGGCAGATCTCCAATTGGTAACATGCTTGAACGTCTTAGGAAACATGAACCGATGTGTACTAGGTTTTATTGGTTGTATTTAATGCATGAGTAAATTCTAATGATCCCATGTTAGGAGCTTCTTAGCCGGCTCAACATAGGAGTGAAGTAGGCACTCATAGGATTGGGGAGTTAAGTACGCCACCCCATGAATGGTATTAAGGAATACAATCCGTCATCCACGCAACTATAACAAGTAATTAACGTGTAAAAGATATCTAGGGAGTAGTGAAATCTAAGTAAACACATTTCTCCACATATTGCTCACAACCTTAGTATAATTAGTTTAATTTCATTTTTAGTATTTTATTTTGATTGCATCTTAGTATTGGGTTAGTTGACTAGCAACTAATTCCGCCCAAATCCTTCAAACCCAAGATATTTGCTTGCTTTGTAAAAAATATAATAATACAAAAAGAATCATCCCTCATCTCTAGACTTAATCTTTAGGTTTTCTAATCCTAGCGACACTATTCCTAGCTGAACGATCAATCCCCCGGTACTTGTCACTATACTATACTACAACGAGCAGGTACACTGCCTGGTGGGGGTTGTAAGCTTCTCGAGATCCCTTGAGAGGTAAAGCTTGGTGCAATCCCCACGTCATCAAGTTTTTGGTGCCGCAGCCCGGGGAATAGTTATTGTCTAGGTTAGAATCTCTTTTTATTAGGTCTACTTGCTAGATTCTGTTCTAGTAAGATTTTATTTTTATTTTTAGATTCTCTTTAGTCTATCTTAATTCTTTGTGTTTTTGTTTGTACCTCTCTACCATCCGCCATTATGGCAACCGACGAATTCTCTAACCTTAGGATCACTAGGAGTCGTAGTTCCACTAGAAACCTTGTCTTGCCTTATGCAGAACCCGAAAGAGAAATGCGTAGGTTAAGACGATCTCACTCAACTCCTGAACTATCTAGCGTTGCTATTGATTTTGATGCACCCCTTTCTGAAGAAAATTCAGAAAATCACCTTACAACTCCTAGCTCCCAACTCAACAACGATGTGAGTACCCCCGCAACTCCTACTTCTAAGCGTCTTAAGGATTACTCCTCCCCAAACCCTCGTGGCTTCTCAAATGCCATTGTCTACCCAAACAAACACACCAATGAGGTCTTGCATGCGACCGATGTTTGGCTTGTCCAAAGTGTGTGTAAGTTTTGTGGATTAGATGAGGAAGACCCGATTCAACACATTAAAGACTTCTTAAAAATAGTAGACACCCTCCATACAGATGGGGCTACTAGAGACACGTCCCGATTACGATTCTTCCCTTTCACCCTCTATGAAAAAGCCCAAGAGTGGTATGATAAACTCCCTTCTGAATCTATTTTCACATGGGAACAACTCATATCCAAGTTCTATGAGAAGTTCTTTCCACCTGGAAAAACTTCAGCGTTTAGAGATAGGATCCTCCGTTTCCGAAAAGGGAAGGACGAACCCTTCCATAAATCGTAGATTAGGTTCAAGGACTTAATAAGACAAGTTCCCCATCATGGCATCGAACTTTGGCTCTTGGTCCAAATCTTCTATGACAATATCTCCTCAAATGATCGGAACGGAATCAACAATTCTAGAAAAGGGAGATTAGCCAATCTTAGTGCCGAAGAAGGATGGGATAGGATTGAAGAATATGCTCAAGACTAAGATGACACTTGGGATGAACCTGAGTCGACTGTCAGCATTTCTGCAATCACTTCAGATCGGCTGGGAAAAATTCACAAAAGAATGGAGTACCTAGCTGGGTCGCAGTTACCTAAACAACTTTCTAATCCTTACTTAATCTGCGACTACTGTGGGGACCCGCATGAGGTAGAGGAATGCGGAGGAGAAACCACCACAGAACATGCATGCTTGTCAGGTGGTGACATCTGTGCTGATCCCTCCCTTTTGCCTTTTTACCAAAATGACGATTACACCCTCTGGGGAAATCTGGTGAAAAGAAAAGAAGGAGAGGAAGGTCCTGAATTCGAAATCAGGAGCACTTTTGAAGATGACCTTCGTCACTTCACTCAAAGAAAAAGGCTTACAATTAAAAGGCCTTAATGAATTTGTTGACGAGCAGCAGAATGACATTGGAAAATGGTTCAACAAGCTTAACTCAGCCCTCGATAACCTTGAAATGCCATTAGTAAGCCAAAAAGACCCCATGCTCGCAATAACCACTCGAGCTGGAACAACAACCAAGGACCCCCTTACCCAAGCTCGTCCCCCATCACTCCCGATCCAAACAAGACTCGCGATAAAGAGGAGGGTGTGGGCAGCGAGGCTCTCAACCAACCTCCCGTGACGACCCCTTCCCCATCAACCCCACCTAACCAACCTGTGAGAATCCCATTCCCATCCCGATTAAAAAACTAGAAAACTGAGAATGATAATAAAAGATTCTTGTCATATCTAAAAGACTCAGTAGTCACTATACCCCTTTTTGATGCTTGTTATCACATGCCGAAATATAGTGCGTACTTTAAAAAGCTACTGGCTAACCGAAAGAAACTCGAGGGTCTTGTGACCCTGGGGGAAGAATGTTCGGTGGTGACCCATCGAGGGCTACCAAAAAAGGTAGACGATCCAGGCAGCTTCACCTTGCCTTGCTCCATAGGATCTCTATCAATAAAGAATGCTCTTGCCGATTTAGGGGTGAGTATTAACCTCATGCCTCACTCCATGTTCCTTAAATTAGGATACTCTGGATTAAAGCCCACCCGTATGAACATCCAACTAGCCGATAGATCGGTCAAGTACCCAGTAGGGATATGCGAGAATGTGCTAGTCAAAGTTGGGAAATTCAAATTCCCGGTCGACTTCGTAATCTTAGAGATGGAGGAGGATGACTTGGTACCCATCATCTTAGGGAGACCATTTCTCGCTACCGCTCGTGCAGTCATTGATGTTTATGACGGAAAGTTAACCTTACGAGTGAGAACCGATAGCACAACCTTCGACATTAAGGACTCTATGGATCTCTCTCTCGAAGCAGCTAATTGGCTCTATTTCATTGGGGAGGTCGATGAACTCACGGATGTCATTGATAGTTGTGTTGATGAACAAATCGAGGAAGGCTGGTTACGGGATGAGAGTTTTCTACCTTTGCTAGAGGTGGAAAAGATGGAGGATGTTGGTGCAGTCTCCTTCTACCCTAGACAAGAGGCCACGGAGCATCTCGAGCTCCAAAAGCCCGAAAAAAAGTTTAAGCCTTCTATTATCGAACCCCCTGAGCTAGATCTTAAGGAACTTCCTAACCATTTAGAGTATGCCTTCCTTCAGGGAAAGGACCAACTACCGGTAATCATAAAATCTTCCCTCGAACATGAACAAAAAGGTAAACTTTTAGAGGTCCTAAAGAAATATAAGGGGGTGCTTGCATGGAGTGTAGCCGACATTAAGGGGATTGACTCAACTTTTTGCACACATAAAATTCTCATGGAAGAAGATTATAAACCTACCGTGCAACCCCAAAGGCGGGTGAACCCCAATATTAAGGAAGTGGTGAAGAAAGAAGTCATCAAACTTCTGGATGCAGGATTGATTTACCCAATCTCGGATAGCCCATGGGTTAGTCCTGTACAGGTTGTACCTAAGAAGGGTGGAATGACTATAGTTAAGAATGACAAGGGTGAGATGGTACCCCAGAGAAGAGTTACTGGATGGCGGGTATGCATTGACTATCGAAAGCTCAATGATGCCACGTGGAAAGATCACTTTCCCTTACCATTCATTGACCAAGTGTTAGAGAGATTGTCTGGGCACGAGTACTATTGCTTCTTGGATGGATTCTCAGGGTATTTTCAAATCCCCATAGCACCTGAGGACCAAGAAAAGACCACGTTTATTTGCCCTTATGGAATGTTTGCCTACAAAAGAATGCCTTTTGGGCTATGTAATGCCCCCGCCACTTTTCAACGATGCATGACCGCAATCTTTCACGAACTCATGGAAGACAGCATGGAAGTGTTCATGGATGACTTTTCGGTCTTCGGGAACTCCTTCGACCGCTGTCTTGCTAATCTAGAAAAAATGCTTAAACGCTGTGAGGAAACCAACTTGGTGTTAAACTGGGAAAGTGTCATTTCATGGTGAAAGAAGGAATTGTGTTATGGCATAAGATCTCAGGGAATGGGATAGAGGTGGACCAAGCTAAAGTTGAAGCTATATCCAAGTTACCATACCCCACGACTGTTAAAGCAATACGCAGCTTCTTGGGGCACGCCGGGTTTTATCGGAGATTCATTAAAGACTTATCCAAAATAGCTCGGCCAATGACTAAACTGCTCATGAAGGATGCTCCATTCGATTTCTCCCAAGAATGCAAGGATGCATTCGATCTCTTAAAAAAGGAGCTCACACAAGCTCCAATCATGATTACACCCAACTGGGAGTTACCGTTTAAAATCATGTGTGACGCTAGCGATTTCGCTGTCGGGGCTGTATTGGGCCAACGGCGTGACAAGCTATTCCAACCTATTTACTACGCTAGCAAAACCATGAATCCCGCTCAAGAGAATTACTCCACCACCGAAAAGGAATTATTGGCCGTAGTGTTCGCATTCGACAAATTCTGGCAATATCTTGTCCTTTCAAAGACAGTCGTTTTCACTGATCACTCGGCTCTTCGATATCTTTTTGCTAAGCAGGATGCTAAGCCACGACTAATTCGGTGGATCTTGTTGTTATAAGAATTCGATGTTGAGATTCGTGATAAGAGAGGGGCAGAAAATCTGGCCGCAGATCATCTATCTCGTCTTGAAAACCCCTTGGATGAGCACGATAGAAATGAGATTAGGGATTCACTTCCTGACGAACAACTCATGTTAATGATTGATTCGGAGCCTTGGTACGCCGATTTTTCCAATTATCTCACAAGCAGACTCGTTCCTGAACACCTGACTAGATACGAAAGAAAAAGGTTCTTTTCTCAGTTAAAATACTACTTTTGGGATGAACCATTTTTATTCCGAAGGTGTCCTGACCAAATAATAAAACGTTGTGTTTCGGAAAGTGAGGCAGTAAAGATTATGAGGGAATGTCACTCTGGTCCCTCTGGAGGGCATCATGGGATAAGCACCACCGCCTGAAAGATTTTCAACGCGGGATTCTATTGGCCCACAATTTTCCGTGATGTCAAAGAAATGGTACAGGCATCATGCGATGCATGTCAACGGGCCGGGAACATATCACATAGGGATGAAGCGCCTCAGAATTTTATACAAGTATGCGAGGTCTTCGATGTCTGGGGAATTGACTTCATGGGACCCTTTCCATCTTCAGGGGGAACGAATACATTTTAGTTGCCATCGATTATGTTTCAAAATGGGTAGAGGCACAAGCCCTTAGGACCAATGATGCCAGGGTAGTTATTCATTTTCTGAAAAAGATTTTCGCTAGATTCGGGATTCCTAAAGTCCTCATCAGTGATAGGGGGACCCACTTTTGCAATGCGCAAATGGAAAAGGTCATGAAGAGGTATGGAGTATCCCATCGGTTCTCCACCGCTTATCATCCACAAACCATTGGCTAGGTCGAAAACACCAACAGGGCTATTAAAAGAATACTTGAAAAGACGGTTAGTCAGAATAGAAAAGACGTGTCATTTAAACTCGACGACGCCTTATGGGCATTCAGAACCGCCTACAAGACACCTATTGGAACGACCCCGTTTCGCATGGTGTATGGTAAGGCGTGTCACTTGCCAGTAGAATTAGAACATAAGGCTTATTGGGCGCTTATGACATGTAACTTAGATTATACAATTGCCGGAACCAATAGGTTCTTGCAATTACACGAGCTTGATGAGCTTAGGTTAGAAGCCTATGAATCTTCCATTACTTATAAAGAGAGAGCAAAAAGATGGCATGACCAGAGAATTAAGAAACCCAAAGAATTTTCAGAGGGAGACAAAGTCCTATTGTACAATTCTCGGTTAAGATTATTTCTGGGAAAACTCAAGTCTAGATGGTATGGACCGTTTATGGTGAAAAGTTCCTCTAAAACTGGAGCCGTTGTGTTATTAGACGATGAAGGTAGAGAATTTACTATTAACATACAACGTGTAAAACATTATCAAGAAAATAACAATGAAATGATTAGTGAGGAGGATGTGACGTTTGATGACGAAGTCACGTAGTAACCCATGACTTTGAGTCTAGCTACAAGACTCGTAAATAAAGAAAAGCGCTTCTTGGGAGGCAACCCATGATTTTGTGTGATTTTTATTTTGTTTGTTATTTGCTTCCGTATGCATGCTTTATTTTTATTGTTGGTAGATCATGTTTCTAAACTAAAAAGTGGAAATACTTTACTTTGTTGTTTGGCCTAGTCTTAACTTCACCCAAATGTATTTTTGCAAAAGATAAGTGTAAGGGGAAACCCCAAATATGTTTTTAAGAAACAAACCGATCATGATTCTCCACAATATTAAGTAAACATGTATATTCGTATTTGTTAGAGTCAAATGCTTGTATCGAGTCATAATGAAATTTTGCAGGACTTTCCAGGAAGTAGGACCATGTTTTTCCATAAATTTTCCGGAAACTTAACATAAGAATTTCTGCAGGTCACTTCTGACGGCGTCATGAGCTTGCTCTTGACGGCGTCATGGGTAAAAATCTGGAAATTTTACCACTTTTGTTTTTCTAACGGATTCTTAAAGTTTTTGTTGAATTATTAAGTTTTATAATCTCCAGGAAATCTGCAAACTTCATTCCACAAGCATTATATCTTACTTTGTTTTCTAGGATTTAGTAACTTATGTAGATTGCCGCCGATTTTATGCGAGGTTGCCTTGTCTGTTTTCTCAGGATTTACAGGTTATGTATAACAAGAAGATGATTATTTTTCTGGAAGAGAAGCTTTGATTGCTCATTTTCTTGGAGGAAGATTTAACCTGACCACCTTATTATCCATACCGAGCGAATCAGGGGAGTATTTGATTTCATTCTTTTTACCTTCTCACTTTTACATTCTTTACTTGAACATTGGGGACAATGTTCATCCTAAGTGTAAGGGGAGGGTAAAATGATGATACCTTACAGATACACTTTCGCTTGAGTTTGTTTGTTTGATAGTAGATGTGTAATAAAACTATGAGAAATACTTTGTTAGTGCAATTTTAGCGCCAAATTTAAATTTTTTTACAACATTTAGGAGTGAAACTTTAGCCATAGCAAGCGTCTCATGGATAGGAGATTGTATAACTAGCACATAACCGTACTTTCAGAAAATTTTTCCACCCAAATATGTGAGGTTCGCCTTTAGATTTGATAGAAAAAGCATTTACTATTAGTGCTTATGAGTGTACCGGTAGCATTTAGATTCTAGAACTTGCGTTAGTGATGCATCCTGAGACCGCTAGTGAGACTACATTCGTGTAGTAGGATTTACTACATGATAAGAGGCATTAGGATCACCCTTGTGTTAAACCCGTATTATAATTACTTGACCATTTAAGTCATATTACTTGGCTAGTTAAGTCAACTAATTTTTCCCACACATTAGCGTTGTACTCATTTTTAGTACACGAAACCCCTAGTAAACCCCTCCGAGCCTATCTTTTCGTTTCTAACTTTAAGCATATTACTTAAAGGAAGAATTTGTTACACCCCACTTAAATGTACACCCAAATCTCCTTAGCCTTCCGTCTATGCGCTCATTTTTAGTGCATTATTGTTATATGTTTAAACCCTAAGTTAACTATCTAATTAATTGCATGGTTGCTAAGTCGAGTCATATCCTTGTACATATTGTTTTGGGACGATTGGGACTCATGGGTAAATTACTTATTTATGGAGTAAAGGGGAAGAACATCATATATTGCCCCCATATGTACGTTAATCTTAAAAGTACTCCAAGTGTTTTGATTATCTTGATTCAAGTCATTAGATTAGTTTATTGTAAAGTATGTAAAAATTCAAGTGTAAGGGGAATTTTCATTCCCTATGATGTATTATTTTGGATGGTAGGGTAAGAGTGTATGAAAAAAAAATCGAAAAATCAAGAAAAAGAAAAAAAAAAGAAAAAAAAAGAGAGAGAGAAAAAACATACGGACTACCATCCCTTTTTATTCTATGTTCATTTTATGTTTTTGTTATTTTTCATTTATTAGCTTAAGTCGAGTCTAGTCTTGGCTTAGCAACGCCATATTGTACATGTAATTAACCAAGATTGTTAACTCGCCACCAGTAAAGACTGCCTATATCCGACAAAACCGTGTATTTCATATCCCTACACCTAACGTTACAACCCTTTAAAAGACCTCTTTGATAGTTTATCCTAGGTGCTTACGCCATGTGGTGGAGGTTTGATCCTTTCCCAAGCCTATGGTAATCTATTTTTCTATGACAGGTAGTGAGAGATATCTTCCGTTTCCATATTGTAATTTATACTTTATTACACCCGAGAGATGTGAGTATCTAAACACTATTTGTGAGGTGCTAGTGTATGACCTCCGTGCTTGTCTTTGGTCTTTAGTGGAACGGTTATTTGTTGTAATTACTTTTATATTAGTGTTAAATGACCCCTAACTTGTATTTTGATTATAATAAAAGCGCATTTGCTTGAGGACAAGCAAATCTCAAGTGTAAGGGTATATGATGAGGCGAAAAATGAACCACTTTTAGGGGGTCATTTAAGCCCGGAATTGAATTTATTTGATCAAATATTGCCCTAAATCGTTCCTTTTGTGATTTTAGGTACTTTGGGAGTGAAATCTGGAAAAGGAAGCAATTCGGACGTTTTTGGAGCATAAAAGTGAATAAAACGCCAAAGACTTAATTTTCCGTGCTGAGAACAGTGTATGACGGCGTCAAGAAGGAATTCCTGACGGCATCAAGAGTAAAAACCATGACGACCCAGTACAAAAATGAAGGCGTCACAAGTAGAGCGTCAAGAGTTAAATGTGTGACGGCCTGCAAAAGTGGACTACATGACAGCGTCAAATGTAGATCAAGGCAGTCCGAGGATTATTTTGGCGGCAAGATGACGGCGTCACAAGTTTGTTCTTGACGCCGTCAGCCTCTAATATCTATATATAGTTTTCTAATTTTCATTCATTAAGAGGAACAAGTTTGGAGAAACCCTAAGGCCGAACCATATACGTATTTTACAGCTTTTTCAAGGGTTTTCAGCCCTTGAACCTTTACATGTGCTATTGAGATAAGTATTCTTTTAATTCAATCAATATGTCTATGTGTTGGTTGTCTATATCTTGTGCTTGTCTTGATTCCACCATGTTAGGCTAGATCTATCTTGTGTTTGCTTAGATCTAATGAAACCTAGATGTTAATTATGTGTTGATTACTTGTTTATGGTTGTAATGGATGAATGATTTCAATGTTAGGCTAAAGAAAACTGGCAGATCTCCAATTGGTATCATGCTTGAACGTCTTAGGAAACATGAACCGATGTATACTAGGTTTTATTGGTTGTATTTAATGCATGAGTAAATTATAATGATCCCATGTTAGGAGCTTCTTAGCCGGCTCGACATAGGAGTGAAGTAGGCACTCATAGGATTGGGGAGTTAAGTACGCCACCCCATGAATGGTATTAAGGAATACAATCCGTCATCCACGCAACTATAACAAGTAATTAACGTGTAAAAGATATCTAGGGAGTAGTGAAATCTAAGTAAACACATTTCTCCACATATTGCTCACAACCTTAGTATAATTAGTTTAATTTCATTTTTAGTATTTTATTTTGATTGCATCTTAGTATTGGGTTAGTTGACTAGCAACTAATTCCGCCCAAATCCTTCAAACCCGAGATATTTACTTGCTTTCTAAAAAATATAAAAATACTAAAAGAATCATCCCTCATCTCTAGACTTAATCTTTAGGTTTTCTAATCCTAGCGACACTATTCCTAGCTGAACGATCAATCCCCCGGTACTTGTCACTATATTATACTACAACGATCAGGTACATTGCCTGGTGGGAGTTGTAAGCTTCTCGAGATCCCTTGAGAGGTAAAGCTTGGTGCAATCCCCACGTCATCAGATACCAATTTTCAAACACACCTTTTGTGGCTCTATATAAAAGCCAAGAATAATTTATATGGAAGTAACTAACCGGTATGATGAGTGGATTAAACCGGATCACCTGTATTCCCTTGTCCCACATCTATAGCACGTGGTTATGCTAAGCCAACAACAGGAAAGTCTTTAAAAGATTCATTTCCACAATGTGGATGCAATAGTTTTATTGCTGAAACTAAACCGAGTGACACAATACCTTAATGTGTATTCGGCCTATGATCAGTTGCCAAACATGAGCGCCTTCGTCTGTTGGCCCTTCCAGTAGATGTAACTACAAAAGAATAAGAGACATATGTAACCATGGATATCCAGCCATCTGGATATAATAAAGCAAAATATTAGTGGTGAGCATAGACATGAAAATATAAGAGCACTCACTGTATACGATCATTTGATAAACAACGGTGCACATCATCTTAAATTGGTACCACAAAAAAAGTCTAAATTTACAGCCCAGATGTTGCTCCTATCGATGGATTCGAGGATATCGACGACATATTTGTTGATAAGAAATAATATTATCAATGCAGTAACCAAATTTTGGCCAGACAATCAAACAACAATACACCGGAAAAAAACTGTTAATTAAAATTTACCAAATCGGTCCCCAATATCCGGTAATGTAAGAGAAGAACAATGACCAGAAGATGCATAAAAAGGCCGACTAAAAGTAGCTGTTGAGAACATGGCAAGTCCGTCGTCTACTGTAGGAATTTGCATGTCTCATGCATTAAGACTCTAAATATCGTTAGCAAACACCATAACTGGTGGTGAACTTGGAACCGAATCCACTCTTTAGTAACTTGAATAAGCATGTACAATACAATTAACTTAATCAATTATCTTCAAAAGTAAATTACAGTAGGTTCACTAATCATCATATTTAGTAATAAGTTGCACTATGCACACATTGGACCCACTAATTTAGTGAACTTTTTTGGAAATGCGACATATATTAACCATTACACCAACTGATAAACCCCATTCCCAACCTTTTTTTAAGTCATCTGCAAAGTAAAATCCATATTTTGACCACCAAGATCCGAACCCCATTTAACACTCCTAAAAAAGATTCCCAAATACCCTTTAAATTACAAATATTAACCATTTACCTTAGCTCCTCTCTTGGGTCCTGATGATGTACCCTCCGGTTATCTCAAAGGACCCCCTTCGAGTCTCATCGCAACCTATAGGTCGAAGGCTCTGGCTAGCCTCCTAAAACTTCCAACGGCGTAAAACTAATCATCAGTAATCTAGTTACTGTTACACCCCGTGCCCGCTTTGACCAAAAACTTAAAACTTTTACGCGGAAACGCTTTGACCCGTTTATGACCTCCTGTAACTCATTTATAAACTGACTAATAAGTTACAAAACAAACATTGAGACTATTTTTAGAAGAATTAGACTCCAATACTTTTAAAATGAGTGGTGGCACCCTAAAGTGCACTATGACCCCTAAAGTGCACTGTGACCCCTAAAGTGCACTATTGTCTCAAAATGACCTGTAACGCTTTGTAACATAAAATCGACACTTTAAAACTATATTTAAACATATGTAATCCACATTTAACTTAAAATATACATTATATCTTGTTTCCCAAAATTCTTGAACCGTTAGACCCAAAATGGGTTAAAATAGACCTTGTCCCAAACACCCCTTTTTCTGCATAACCCTTTAGTGCACTTTTGACCCATTTTCCGGAAAAACGACTTTTAAAACATTGACATTACACCAAAATTTCCAGAAATCATTAGGACATTATAAACATCAAATATATGCATAAACTTGGTCATATTGACCCACAAAAATGTGCTTTACAAAGTAACGGGTGGAAACAACCATTTTGACCCATTTGCATACTACACTTAACCATATCACCTTTAACCATAAAATTAACCCTTTATACGTAAACCAAACACTCATTTAACATTAAAAACCATGACAACTTTGATCCACGACCATTGACCCGTTCACATCCCAAAATGGGTATAATTACACGTTATGCCAAACGCCCCTTTAACTTGACCGTAAACACAATAACTATACTATAACTTGTCCATTGACCACCAATTGATACACTTGACACTTGACCATACTTTACATAACATTAATGACTCACGGGGGTACAAATATGACACTTGAGCTCGGTATACTACCTAGCTCCTACTTTCTTACCATACCTTCTACTTCACATGTCCAACCTTACTCCATATTCCACGCCATCCACAATCAGAAGAACCTACAAAAAGGTTAGACAACTAAACCATAAGCTTTCGCTTAGTAAGTAAAACGATCATAACATACCATTATACTTCACAACAAACATATAAGCATCATATACATCATAACACTTACTTTACAAGCTTACTACTTCAAGTCCCACTTAAACACATAACACCATGTTATCACTTAGCTTACATTCATTACATCACATAAGCCTATCTATGGCCACTTGATACTTAGCACATAATCTCTATAACATACATAACACAAACATGTTAGTAGTCCATATAATACCATGCCAACATCATTTTACTTACCTTAGCTCCAAGCTAAGCATCTAAAAGCATCATCATCCACCTCATCATCATCATCATCATCATCATCATACTTCCTAACCATCATCATCAAGACTTATTAACACAACATATCATGATCAAGGGTTATTAAACCCATCTAAACTTACCCAACATTATCTCTATATCATCATATGATCATATGATGAAAACCCACTTAACCCATTAACCCTTTACTACAATAATCATTATAAACTCAAGATTAGATTTACTTACTTGTGAGGATCATAACTAGGAAGGACTATGGACAATACATCTTCATCATCTTCTTTTTCTTCTTGAGCCATCATCTCACTTTTCCCTCTCTTTTTCATTCACCAAAACCGGACCTCAAACACCCCTAGGATAATATGGAAAATGCTAGAATCCTCCACATCCTAGATATTTACTTGCACATGTTTGGGCTAATGGGAAGAATCGCCCCTTAAGTCTCTTTTCTATTACTTTGGCCACAAACAACTTATAACACATTAAGCATATAACAAGTCAAGCCTTTAAAGTCTATTTCCTTTTATTTGTGCCACATAATACTTTCATAACCTTATAACACATTCTTTGACCACAAGATTGACTATCGGGTTTGACCATTACGCAACATTCATTGACTAACCAATCACGTAAGGCCCTTAGTCCATTTCATCTAGGGTGGGGCCTATTTGTCTCCGGGATACGGGTGTTACAGTTACCAAGTGGGAATTCGCCAACCGAAGGATTAAGCCCTTCGGGGTAACCTTCAATAAGTTCTAAGGATGGAACAAGCCAAGCCCAAACATTGGTAAGACCAAGTCTTACCCACGTCTCCTCTTTCTCTTTAGCTTCCCCGCTAAACTAGGAGGAGTGGGACATTAAGCCCTAGTGGCCACCACACGTCATGGGACGCCCCCATGATCTCCAGAATTTGTGCTAACACTCTCCAAGGTTATTTCATCCTTATAAATAGCCTTAGACGAGTTGGGAATCTGGTATGCAATCTACCCTACTTTACTTTACTACACTTTTCACTTAAATTCTCATACCAAGTACTAATTCACACGCTGGAGGTGGTTCGCAGGGTCCAACCCCTGCGCAA
This sequence comes from Artemisia argyi, assembly GCA_030686995.1. Taxonomy (NCBI): domain Eukaryota; kingdom Viridiplantae; phylum Streptophyta; class Magnoliopsida; order Asterales; family Asteraceae; genus Artemisia; species Artemisia argyi. The sequence goes on along the minus strand of CM060709.1, from coordinate 270,875,439 downwards.
TCACTTAACGTAGTGTTTTAGTATTTCTTATTTCATGTTATATCCAAACTTGGTGCAATCACAACACCCTTTATACCCTTTGATCTCCATCAAGGCCTGGTCGTGCAATTTATTGTATAATCAGTGGCACCATCCGTGGGACCCGCTACAATTAGTTCTGTTATTTCTAAGAAAATAACCAGTCAAATATTCCCGCTACTATTCCGGTGATGCGTGGGAATTGCACCAGGCTTTACCTCTCAAGGGATCTCGAGAAGCTTACAACCCCCACCAAGCAGTGTACCTGATCGTTGTAGTATAGTATAGTGACAAGTACCGGGGGATTGATCGTTCAACTCAGGAATAGTGTCGCTAGGATTAGAAAGCCTAAAAATTAAGTCTAGAGGTGAGGGATGATTCTTTTTGTATTTATATATTTTTATAAAAGCAATTAAAATCTCGGGTTTTGGATGAGTGGGTGGAATTAGTTGCTAATCAACTAAGCCAATTACTAAGATGCAATCGAAATAAAATAACAAAAATGTAAATAAAGCTAATTAAACTAGTGGTGTGAACAATAATTGGGAAAATTGTGTTTACTTAGGTTTCATTACTCCCTAGATATCTTTTACAGGTTGATAGTTTGTTACAATTGCGTGGATGACGGGTTATATTCCTTAATACCATTCGTGGGGTGGCGCACGTACTTCCCCAACTCTATAAGCTCCTACTTCACTCCTATGTCGAGCCTGCAAGAAGCTCCTAACATGGGATCATTAGAATTCGCTCATGCATTAAATACAACCATAAAAACCTAGTACGCATTGGTTCATGCTTCTTAAGACGTTCAAGCAAGTTACCCTATGGAAGTCTGCCAGTTTTCTTAAGCCTAACATCGAAATCATTCATCCGTAACAACTATAAACAAGCAATCAACCCATAATCAACATCTAGGTTTCACTACATCTAAGCAAACACACAAGAGATCTAGCCTAGCATGTTAAAATCAAGACAAGCGTAAGATATATTCAAACAACACATAGATATATTGAATGAATTGAAAGGATACTTATCTTAATTGAACATGAAAGGTTTCAAAGGGTAAAAACCCTTGAAAGTACAATAAAAATCTTGCTAAGGTTTCTCCAAGTTATCCCTCTAATTGTCCTCTCTTAATGAATGAAAATTACAAAACTATATATAGATTTTCCAATGTGACGGCGTCAAGAAGAAAAATCTGACGCCGTCAACGCGCCGCCCATAGTAATATCGGATTGCCTAGATCCAGATCTGACACCGTCAAGTGTAACTTTTCTCTGGGCCGTCACGTGTAATGGGACCATGACGGCCTATGGTGACGCCGTCATGCCCCTAGTGTAAAAACTCTCTGGATCGTCACGGACTCTATCCACTTCACTTCTTGTTTTACTCTTGAAGCCGTCATGTAGAATTTGGTGATGCCGTTAGGTACTATTCCCAGCAAGAAAAATTAAGACTTTGCCGTTTTCTTCACTTTTATGCTCCAAAAACGTCCAAAATGCTTCCTTTTCTAGAATTTAATCCAAAAGTACCTAAAATCACAAAAGGAACGATTTAGGGCAATATTTGATCAAATAATTTCAATTTCGAGCTTAAATGACCCCCTAAAAACGGATCATTTTTTGCCTCATCATCCGGCATGAATCCAGAAAGAGAAGTTTCACCCCCACCGGGTTTCTCGACTTTAACACCAATACCGTCAACTGACCCTAACAACCTTCCGCCAATTACGGCCTCCACATTCACTACACGATCTAACCCATAAATAACGCCCAATCACCATGCTTCGAAATCTACTAACCCTGAGCCTGTTATTAGCCCTGCCTTTGTTGAAGTCAATTTCGAGGAGTTCGAATCATTACTAAGAGACCGTAGGAGGCAGGCTCGGAATTCGGAAATGCGCAGAGAGTTGGAATACTCAAGCGACGATTACGATGAAGAGATGGAAATGGAACCAAGGCCTCAATTGCAGGGGGTCACACACTCAACTATGAGAATAGGATCCCCTTCTAGCCGAAGAACCAATGGAAGGTCTGTTAGTTTTGAAGGGATCCGTGAAAGGGTTCCCACAAGAAGAGAGGGAACAATGGCTGAGGGCTCCAATGGAAGGAGCCAGCAAAGGGAGAGTACGCAAGTTAATCTCCCTCCCCTATTGGCTGCTCATTTGGGGAGAAACGAAACAGAGGTTCCACCACAACCTTCCCACGCATCTTGCGTAAGAGGAAATCCACCTCAATTCAGTATGGGGGGAAACCTTCCTCCCAATTGTACGTATCCTCAATCCTACACTCAGGCTTATCCTCAGAACCTTTACCCACCGGTAAATGGACAACTAGGTAACCAGAGTTTCCCACAGACTACGGTACCCTTCGGGCATCCCATAGCTTACCATCTTTACACTATGAATAATAGTTATCCCTTTAACATGAACACACATATGCCATCCGTACCCTAACCAAACTCCATCCGGAATACCCCCAACCATAACTCGTATCCTGGCATCCCTATGGGCGCAGCCCCTTATAATTTCCTGTACTCGGAGCCCACGGTTTCCTCAACGACTTTTGTTAGATGGATCGAAGACTATCCATTACCTGATGGCCTGAAGATGCCTTCCCACATAGGTACTTATGACGGAAAGGGGGATCCGGACAACTTCGTGCATTTGTGCGAAGGCGCGATTAGGATGCAGAAATGGGTCATGCCTGTGGCCTGTCATATGTTTAAGTACACCTTGAAGGACTCCGTCTGGATTTGGTGGAATGGGCAGAAACCAGGCACCATCGTGAATCTTGATGATTTGAAGGCTTAGTTCCGGTCACATTTCAGCCAACAGAAGAAGTTCACGAGAACTCATCTGACAGTACACAACATCAAACAAAGATGACTGGAACTCATCTGACAGTACACAACAGAAGATGTACAGTTCCAAATGATTTTACTGTTCAATTTTGGCGGCGATTTTACACAAACAAAGAACAGTAAAATCATTTGGAACTGTACATCAAATACCGAAACAAATTTGGAACCTAAAAATATAACACGATCTATTATATATTTAATTGAATCGGAACAAAATTAAAGTGATAATATTTAAAAAAAACACACATACAAATTATCCCTTTTATACATGTCTCTTTGAGGCATTTCATCAAACACCTGTGGACACTTCCGCAAGTACCTTTCTTCGCGAATTTCTGCAATCATACACACATAAACCATGATTAATCAAAGTCTTTAAGTATCATATCGAGATCAATTACAAATTATCAACAAAACAAAATAATAGAACAAAAGGATGCGAATAATTACTAATCGATGTTAACACATATGGGATTTAAATAAAAACCCTAAAAAAACTAATAGATGCGAATACTTACTAATCGAATGATAATGGAGAGTTTGAGATAGGGCATCGTACCTGCATATCAAATTGAAAAAATATTAGAACTATCGAATCAAACATATCAAAATTAACCGGCACAAAATTAAATTGAAAAAACTAATAGAACAATTTGTATCTGATTTTTTTTTATTTTTTGAATGAATTGACAATTAATGTTAAATTGTGACAACCAATTTGAATGACTCAAGAACAAATCCTGATAAAAAACATCAAAATAGATGTATTATGTAATTTAAAGCGAAACCAAAAAATAAAAATAAAAATTGAATATTACCTATTTTACGGTGTGGCAATAATAGAGTCACTGGCATATTAAATAGAGTGGAGATCTGTCATGTTTTTTGAATCGGTTGAGTTGGTGATATTATTGCAATGATTTGTATAAGTGTATCATATATGTTTAGGAGAAACATTAAATGGTTGAATTCAAATGAAGTATCAAAGAAGCGTATGCAAGAAGTTGTAGTTGAAACCGATTTGTTTAAATTGATAGTGGAGCGTGCATAGGTTGGAGTATTAAAGAAGCTTTTACAAGGAATATGCAGTGTTTATTGCTTAACAAAAATAGATGGTTGACATAGTTGACAATCGAATAAAATTGGTGCAGTGGATTGTTTGTACATTCTCGCTAAATAAGGTAATCCACATCATAGCATTAAACGAATTTTTAATGCTTCGTGCTTAGTTGGGTTGTAAAAAAGCTTATTTTATTATATAGTATAGATATAGATATAGATGGAGGCTTTATAAAATTGGTGGCCCTGTGCAACCGCCCCACTTGCACAGAGTGTTCACCGACTTTGGTTACTTTATTGGTTGACATGGTCATGGTGTAAAAAGGTTTGCAAATGAACATGGTATATGCACAATGTTTAAACACTGTAAAAATATAAGTTTGTTTGGTTGTTCAAAACTGAAACGCATAAGTCTTTTGCGAACATTAAAAAAAAAGTTTTGTTATGCATTTTTTTTTTGCTAGGTTTCTTTAGCAAAGGTTGGTTAGTTTAATTAATTATTTAGTTAGGATGGTTTGATTTTTTCTATTTCAGTGGTATTAGCTAGGACTAATTCTCATGTACCTATCAAGTCTATCTATTCTAATAAAATGGAGCCTACCTCTCTCTAAAATATCCTCCAACCTAACTCCACCCTCTCTCAAAATAAATCCAGCAGTCGGTTTCGGCCAAGACAGAAAACATTCTCGCAAATTATTTCAGTCATAGGTTTCATGTGATCAACAATTTCCTTTATCAGGATTCGATTTTCACTGAGAGGAATAAGAGCCCCTCGGTACAGTCTATATTCAGGTTCATTTCTATCATTTTGAACTAAGGCTCTTATCTCTTCTGGAGATGGAGGGATGGTGGTGTATTTTCCATACGAAGGAGAGCTCCTAGCTAAAGCATCAAGGTTCCATTCATGAGTGAATGTGCAGTGTCCTTCAGTGGGAACACCAAGGGCTTGATCGAATACAGGGAGAGAATATGAAATCAATTGATTTTGGATGGTGAAGTTAACGTAAATTTCACCTTCAAGATCAGAAGTTAGGTTAAAAAGACTATAAAACTCAAGGACAAATTGTGGAATAATTTGCTCATCGACTTTATAGATACAGTCAAGGTTGACAAGTTGGAACATAAAATTTAAGTAGTTCATGTCATTAAGTCTGCATAGACCCGACGACCCTCATAAAAATATATAGTTTCCACATTTTCAAAAGCTTCCTTAATGGGTGATGGATAATAATCTGAAATTTTAGGAATGTAATCACGTATGTTTTGGTGGTCAAGACCGATGGGTTTGGGCATGTTTCACCTATCAACAATAAATATATAATTAGCTAGAATCCAATGTTGATTTGGTTTTGACATTTTTTAAAGCAAATATTAATCATTTAGAGTTCATATTTGACTTCATTAGTATGTATTAACAATGTGAAACTAAGAGGTTGTTTCAAACCCATTTTCCTATATGGGGATTATTATCATGTTTTTAAAGTATTATTTGAAGCTATATCTTATTTACTAGTGTAAGCATCAATAAGTCAATTATTAGTAATGTAATGTTAAGATTAGAAAGTGACAAGTAAACAAAATTGATAATCCCCCCAAATCTAATGGAATAATCCCTAATTATGAAATAAGAAAAGATTAGATAAGGGTGACTTACAATTAGTGTTTCGGAGTGATTATTAAACTTGGATTTGAAACCTTGAACTTTTATGGTAATTTTGGAAGTGTTCTTCGTTGCCTTTTTAGAGATATGGGTTGAAATGAACTTTGTTTGGCTGTGAGCAAAAGAGAGAACCGTATAGTTTGATAGAAAACCCAGACGGTCCCTTATCAATGAGGGACCGCCAAAGGGACCGCATAGAGGTCGGGGACCGTCGACAGAATGAGGTTCAGGAAGTTAGTTTAGGCAGTTTTTGGCATATTGGTCTATATGAAAAATCTTTGGTTTTAGATGGTTTTAAAGCATAGCTTTTTGTATTTTAAGACACAGAATAGGCTCAATACGGACGAGTGAGCTAAGAAATGGATATGGAATAGAGTCGAGACAGAAGAAGTGGAAGAGTAGCATGTGAGATGAGATCTAAAGATGAGACTTGCATCGAGGTGGCTAGAAGTCAATCATGTCATTCTTAATAAAAGTCATAGACGAGAACTAGACGAAAGATAAAGAGTGAAGTTAGTGTGCATCGTCTATAGTGTTTTATTGACGTAAAATTTTGATATTAATAATGGTTGTTGTAAGACCATTATTTTTCCAAATAGTTTGCTTAAATCCAATGAAGGATAAGCGTTTAGACAACACATCTAAATAACAAAAAATATCTAGCACGTATTGGTATACAAAAATCATCTAGCATGCAAGCAAGTAATAACTAATCACATAGTCACATAATCATATAGCAAACACTCAAATAGCAAGCATGATAGTCAAGGTTATAGGAAAACTTACCTTGGCCTCTAGCTATCCTTAATAACACATATCCAAGACATGTGTTGTATGTGATGCAAGACTTGATGACACTCACTTGGCGAATTAACCACTTGATTAGTTTCACACTTTGAGGCGTGCATTGTCTTGTTTGCCAGCTATCCATGTTACACATTTTTAACCGCGCATTATCTTCTTAATTTACATTACTTAAAGACTGGTAGATTTGTACACCAACTAGGTTGCTTGAGAAATCCTTGTCGGCAACATTACCTACAATAAAGACATTCAAACTAGTAGTACATGAATCTAATTAAACTAAGCATTCTTCTAGCAACATATTTTCATCATCTTTGGCTTGAACATTTCCTTGATGAAAGTATAAAACATTTTACCATATATCATTTGCCACTTGACATAAAATTGTTTTATCGAAATCAAATTTTCGGCAAGGCTTTATAAATTAATGTTTTTGCTTCAATATTTTGCAAAAGTTTCTTATGAAATTTTGGTTTACGAAATTAACTTTCATTAGTTACAAATCACCTAATTAAATGACATGCCAAATATTATGATCTATTGATTTCACATAACTTTCAAATTCATTTTTCCAAATGACAAAATTTTCATTTTCGAAAAAAATGGTGGCTCATTCAAAGAACGCCCTTCTAGATATCTTTTTGATTCCATAGATCGATTCAAGTTTTAAAGTACAATATCCTTTAAAGATCTTGATAAACGAAGCTCTGACACCAATTGTAGAAACTAGAAGGGGGGGGGGGGTTGAATAGTTTCACCGCTTCTTTTAAACTTTCTAAAGCGTTTCGCCGTTTTTAGGTCCGATTAATTTACATTTGCAAACTTGTTGAATTCTACTAGTTATGTGATATCAATTTAGCTAATAGCAAATATAAACAAACAAGTAATATAAAAAGTAAGGAAAGAACACAACCAAAAGACGCGGCGATTTATAGTGGTTCGGCACGAAGCTCACTCCTCCGTCCTACTCCACACCCCGAGTACTACACTCGAGAGTTATCAATCACTATATCAACACACTCCTTCAGGCGGAGCAATCCGTATACAAGCTTACACAAGGTTTAATGAAACTAAGCGGAATATCGAGTTCTAATCCTAGCTAGAACCAATCTACACCAAGGCCCACGTAGCCACACAAACAAGCACTCTTGTCCCAGTTAGAGCGACATACGATCTAAGCCTTCACATGAACGAGCACTCCCGTTCACAAGAATCTTCACACTTAGACACACTTGGGTTATCACCTAATCCAAGTCTTCACACACAACACACATATACACACTTGGATCCTATCCCGATCCAAGTCTTCACAAAAAACACACTTGGATCCTATCCTGATCCAAGCCTTCATACAATGACTCGATTAAGTCATAACCTAACCACTAGGACTTCATACTCCTCACAACAAATACATAAGCTATACTACTTACAAGACTTCTTGGATCTTCATCTTCTCCAAGTTCACACTCATATATCTCCATCCTCGACTCACACACAAGTCGGAATTATTACAATGATTACAAAGCCTATAATCGTAACACTTGTTATGTTTGTGTGTGGACACCTATAACATCTCGAATCTTCATCTACATCGAGAGTTCTTCTCTTGCACTTTGGGAAGAGGCATTGACACTAACTTCTCGAATCTTCATCTACGTCGAGAGTTCTTCTCTTGCACTTTGACGGAAGAGGAAATCACTTATAAATATATATCGACATGTTATAGTGATGAAAGATAAAATGAACATAGACCAGAAAGTTTTTGTGTGTGTGGAAGAACATTTTCTGAAAGAGAGCAGTTCAGTATTTATAGACGTCAGGAAAGGAGCAGACGGTCCTTTAAATAGGCGACGGTCCTTTATCACTAAGGGACCGTCCACCACTTTAAGGGACCATCCCGACAAACGCTCCCATTTTTGTCCCGACGTGGTGAAAACTTATCTGGTGCAAGCTGAACTAATTTGGAGGGAAAACTAGTTGTTATAAGGTTTGAATTTTAATATATTTTATTAATAAAACATTTCTTTAAAAACACAAAAATACTTTTGTGAAAATATTTTGTCAAACTTAAAAATATAAGTTTAGGAGAAAATAAAACTCTTTGATCACTTAACTAATGATGGTATAAAGTTTGTTCTTACCTGAAGTGATGTTGTAGCAGCTACGTAGAAGAAACGAGCTTCCTCGATTAAAAACTTATAAATCGTAATTTTATGTAACATGTCTTTATATTTTGTAATTATCAAAATACGAGAAGACCGAATAATGCGAATAATGTTTTTGACATTATTTGTATTAACAGAAAAGGTTTACGAACAAAAACACAAAGAAAAGATAGGCTACGAGAAAGCTAATAAAAATAAAATGAAAATCTCAGTTGATAGGAATCTAGTGTGTAGACCTAAACGAGATAGAAATCAAACCTAAGTAATAACTATTCCCCGGCAGCGGCGCCAAAAACTTGATGCGGGATGTGCAAGACCTCGCACAAGGTTTTACTTCTCAAGGGATCTCAAGAAGTTTTGCAATCCTCCAGGCAGTGTACATGACCATTGTAGTGTAGTATAGGTAAATTCGGGGGATTGATCGTTCTCTGGGGGAATAGTGTCGTTAGCTTGAAGTGTATGTCAAGATAAGTCTAGAGGTGAGGGATGATTCTTTTTGTATTTTATATTTTATGAAAGCAAGTAAAATCTCGGGTTTTGAAAGAGTGGGCGGAATTAGTTGCTATCCAACTAACCCAAAAACTATTTAATAACTAAAAACAAGAAAAAAGTAAATTGTGGTGAAAAATCTTATGGTAAACAAGCGTGTTTACTTAGATTTCAATACTCCCTAGTTATCTCCTACTAATTTGTTAAATTGTCACGTCCTTGTTTTAGTTGAAGCGTTGTATTCTTTAATATTGGTCGTGGGGAGGTGCCGAAGTCCCCAACTCTATGAATCTTAGTCTCCACCAAACCCTTAATGTCTATTAAGTTACCTAGGATCAACAAGCCGCAATTCATGCAATAAATACAACGAGAAAAACCAATAATGCACTCTGCGGTTGCGTTTTCTAAGACATTCAAGCTAGTTACATATAAGAGGTCAACCAGTTTTCTTATCCTAACGCGAGGCAATCAACTAAACAATAGACAACAAACCAATATTCAACAAGTATGCTTCACTAAATCTAAGCAAACACAAATAAATTTACACTAGCATGATATATAGAAGGAAAGATAAACGAGTAATCGAACAACATATAGACATATTGAATGATTAAACGAATAACTTATCTTCAATAAAGCATGAAGTCCAAGAGTCAAAAAACCCTTAAAAAGCTGCAAAAATTCGACTAGGGTTTTACCTCTAGAGTGTTACCAAAAAGTGTCACACAATACAATGAAAACATTCGAAAATATATATAGGATTACTTGGCTGACGGCGTTAGGTTATGGCTACTGACGCCGTCAACTCGCCTCGAATTAGGGTTTCGTCTGTGTAAATCGCCACTCTGACGGCGTCAACTCTGGATCTGAGGCCGTCACTTGTAAAATTCATCTGGGCCGTCGCTTGTTAAATTAGAGTGTAACGTTCATCTCCTTTTAACACCTGTCGGCGCCAGGTAAGGGTGAGTATCGGTCTGGGACCAGACCGGACCGACAAGACCGAAGACCGAAGACCGAATTAAGGTAAAAACCGGGACCGAGACCTAGACCGAATGTGGTCCGGTTCGGTCCGGTCTGGTCCGGTCTTCGGTCGGTCCGGTCCAAATAGGCAAGATTTGGCAAGTTTTTTTCGGTTTTTTGGTTGGACCGGACCGAAGACCGAATTAACCAAGAAGCCTAGTCCGAGGACCGGACCGAACTGGTCGGTCCGGTCCGGTCCGGTCGGTTTTGTCGGTCGGTCCGGTCCATCCGGTCTGTTTGCTCACCCCTAGCGCCAGACTGTAAGTTCATAAAAATCTTCTAAGGCGTTACTTGTTAGTTTTCCATGAGAAATCCAGCTTGAATAACAAATGACAGTGTCACCTAGTGACGCCGTCAGGCTTCCATGTCTGACGCACTTTTCGCGACTTCGTCGTTTTCTTTACTTTATCGTCCAAATATGCTCCAAAAGTGCCGTTTTTCACAATTCTCGTCCCAAGTACCTAAAATACAAAAAGAAACGATTTGAGGCAATATTTGATCATATTTACTCGATTTTTGGCTTAAATGACCCCGTAAAAAGGTACCAAACAAATCCTTATCACGTATAAAAAAGGAAAAAAATGAATGAAAACGTATAAAACAGGTAGAAACGTATAAAAACGGGCAAAAACGTATGAAGAGTATAAAAACGGACAAAAACTTATAAAAATGGACAAAACGTATGAAAACGTATAAAAATGGACAAAAATGTATGAAAGCGTATAAAAACGGATATTAAATCCAATGAAAAAAAAGGTTAAAATAAATGTGAAATGGTATATTTATACCACTGAATGGTTAGTCAAGTGGTTGGGGAGTTACTTTGTGAACCAAAAGACCCAAGTTCGATCCCTGCCTCTTTTTAATATATTTTAAGAAATGAGGACTAACGGTGCAAAAAATATTAACAAAGCAACTAACGGTGAAAATATGATTTAAACAGTTAACGAAAAAATTAATGTCCCATCCAAAATAGGGACTGTATGGGCAACATGTTTCAAAAAATAGGTATGTGTGGTGTAATTAAAACGACTTAGGGACTAAACTTGTTATTTGGGGTAAACCACAAGGACTAAACGTGTAATTTTTCTACTTTAGAGTCCATTTGTGTTATTATACGTTTAGAATAGGATTATCCGATTATGGGTTGAGATGGAATTAAAAGAGATAAACAATATGATTATTTAAAAAGTTGTTTGTTTGAAACTTTTTATAAAGATTAAGATTAAAGTGTATAATTGTTTATAAAATAAAAGATGATATAAAGAGTTAACTACATTTTGGTCCCTGTGATTTGTCGGGTATTCCACTTTCAATCCAATTTTCAAAAAAGTTATGAATTTTGTCATTGAAACTCATTTCGGGTTTAGTCTAATAGTACTAACTTCGTTAAGTTGACTAAATTTGACCGTTAAATAGAGAGGTTTGTCATTCCACACCCAAAACACACAATACACCTTTTTCACATTCTCCCATTCCACATAAACACAGACACACATTCCCCCTTTTCTTTCTCTCTCACTTATCCTCATTCTAAATTAAAATATCACTACTTGATCTCATTAATGGCTGTAACCACCATTGCGAGCCTTCGGCCCTTGTCACCACTTTGACTGCAGATGATTACACTCATCAATACAAAAATATATAAACCTTAATTTCCAATGAAATTTGATTGAATATTAGACATATAATCACACATACTCACCCATTTTAACTTAATGTTCCAACAAAATATGGACTTTAGAATTGGTGCATAGGTTTATGGTGGATCTAAGATTGTTTGTTTATGATTAGATTTTTTTAATACAATGGGTTTTGATTTGTGATCTTGAGTAGCGGTGATAAATGGGTGTTTGAGGACGATGTTGAATTTGATGTGTGATCCTGAATAGTGGTTTCATTTTTGAAAATAAAAAGTCAATATGGTGTTTAATTGGTTGTTTTAGGTTTGTCTACTTTCAGGATCTTGATTTTGTGGTATATATGTGGATTTTTATGTATTTGTTTGTGTAAAATTTCAGACAGACATTAGGATATTTGTAGGTAAATAGTTGAAATAAACGAGTTTGTAATTTAATGATGAAGGTGTTAGGTGGGTATATGAGAAGGATGATGATGAAGATGAAATGAATAGTATTAGGTGGCTTTATGAGGATGGTGATGATGAGATGGCGTTTATGAATGTGATCTTAGCCACTCCTGGATGTGACTTTTTGTCCTCCACCTCCTTTCGCCCACCCTAGTTTACAGTACAACACAATTTTTTTTTATCAGTTTTTGTTTCGTGTTCTATGTCAGTTTTAAGCTTTTGACTTATTAAACTTTATATTTTTTGTTCCGTACTTTCAGGTTTATATTTTTTTTAATATAAACAAAATTATAAAAATAAAAAAAAAAAAATTAAAAAAAGTGTTTGGGGGGAGGGGGTGCCACTTATAATTTAGGGGGAGAGGGTGGGAATAACCTCTCCTTTTGTGAATATGTGTTTGTGCTTTCTAGGATTTGTGTTTGTGTTTGTGATTTTGGCGCTTTGTGTTTGGTTATAAAAATAATATAATACAAAAAAAAGGAAAGACAATGAAGCGGAGGATATTTTGGTCATTTCTGATTTTTTAGACGATGGTATTTTAGTCACTTCACATTCTTAAGCGGTCAACCTAACAGTCAAAGAAAGTTTGGATTAAACCCGAATCAGGTGCTTCATTTTCTGAGTGGGTCTGATACTTTTTTAAAGTTGGACAGGAAATGAAATATCCGGCAAAACGTAAAGAAAAAATGTAGTTAACTCTAAATATAAACGAGGCATGCAGAACCCGTGCTACGCACAGGCTTTTAATCTAATTGTTAATCGTGCGTATTATTTTTGTGTATTGTCGAGTGGATTTGTATTTTTAGTTTAGTATGCTTTATGAAACATTTTTAGTTTGTTGTGTAAAAATATAAAAATGGTTGATATTGTTTTGGTTTTTTGGTCTTTATATTTTCTAAATGGGGTTGTCGTTATTAAATTGTCATATGCTTGATGTAATTTTCTTTGATTGTTTTGGCCCATTATGTAACCCAACAATAATTTTGCATCATATGGTTTTTGCATGGTAATACGAAGCACACTGGCTTTTTCTTATTTGTTATAGTGTAATTTGCGTTAATTATTTTTGTTATTAGGTTCGTAAGTTGTGATTGTATTACATCTGTTATAAGTATGCCATTAGTTGTTTGGTGATTTTTATATTTAATCTTTTTATAACATATTAGTATTTATTTATAAAGTTTATGATTAAAAACTAAAGTTAGCTTCATCTCATTTTATTGTACAACTAATTTCATTGAAAATTAGCATTGAAGTCTAACTAATAATAATAAATTTTATCAATAAACTCATTCCAAATAGCTAACCAAATGAATATTAATTAACACACTATTAATAATTCCTAAAACCTTTTGGACTCTACTATTATGTCTTAAACTTAATTTTTTTTAATTTACAAATGGGTTCGAGCAAAAATTATGTACATTTCCTTTTATATTCATTATTCAAGTTGCATGCTTACATATACTAATCACGCTAAAAAGTATCATTTAACAATTTAAATGTTGCTTTAAATATATGCTCGTGCACATTTTCTTGAATCAATTCGCACATGTGAGCTACATCAATAGAAAACACACATAAATTACTTGTATATAAAAAATGCATTAACATATATATATATATATATATATATATATATATATATATATATATATATATATATATATATATATATATATATATATATATCTTAGGTTAAATCATCAATTATTCTTGCAACCTTTTCAACTTCATCTCAATCAATAACCGACTTTTAATTCTTTACTAATTACTAAATATCACGTGATCAATTCCGGTAAGCCTTGCACTTCCATCTCGATGTTGTATATATATTTCACATTAAATGCACCGGTTTTGTTTTTCGATAAAAGTTTGAACTTTTGCTTATGTTTAAAACTCAATTTTTTTATTTGATATTATAATTTACAAATGGCTTTAAGTCAAAATTATGTATTTTTTTCCTTTCTATCCGTCACTCAATGTGATATTTTTAATATGTTGAATTTTGCTATTATGGCAAATTCATGTAATGGGCGTAAATATTGGTTTCTTACTAATGATTCTACATATAGAAGAAAAAAAACACTTTGCGATGCGCGGACCTTCTTCTTTTCAATAATAATTCAATTGCACACAATAAATTCATTCTAATATTTCTCAAAGAGCATTCGAAAGCAACTACTTACATAAACTAATCACGCTAAAAAGTATCATTTAACCATTTAAATGTTGCTTTACATACATGCTCATGCACATTTTCTTGAATCAATTCACACATGTGAGCTACATTAATAGAAAACGCACATAAATTACTTGTATATGAAAATACATTAACATAATACATATATCTATATATATGCTTATCTATAACAATCACCTAAATACGTATGAAACAAAGAAAATAGTTGATATCCCAGTCTTTGGTTCCATTTATCTGAGCATGCATTATCTTGTGTGAGTTTTATGGTACCTGCGTATGATAACTAAATTAAGAAAAAAAGAAGGCCGAGTTAATTACAAAGATCTAAAAGATGTGTGAATCTGTACATACTAAATGTGATTTTGGCCGGTTTATATAGGCATGAATTAGGTTATATCATTAATTATTCTTACAACCTTTCGCAACCCTTGCATTTCATCTAACCGACTTTAATTCTATACTAAATGACATGTGATCAATTCGGGCAACCCTTGCACTTCATCTCCTTTCATGATTGTATAGTTATTATGAGGCTGCATTGAATTTCGAGCATTAGCTATCTTGTACTATATGCAATGGGACTCCATCTTGAGTATCTTGATTACTCCACAATAAAATGAATTCGACACAAAAAATGGAGCCTAAGATTACCCTTTCTCACTAATTACCACACATTATCACTTTCATGTCCCTACCAACATACCAAAACTCATCTTTTCATGAATAACAACATCTAATTTTATACATATTTGTAAGATCAAAATTAAAACAAATAATTTGTGAACTTCAATTAATACCATATAGTAACCATTGGTAAAGAGACCCTCAAATCAATATAAAAAAGACATAGATTAAAATAAATTCTCAAAATATTAATTTTGTTTAGTTATACTTTCCATCAATTCAACTTTGATTTTTTATTATTTCTAATGTCATGGGGTGGATACATTGCAACCTCTTAAACTGCTTAAGTGGAAGGAAAAAAAAAATAAAAGCAAGATTCAAGCCACAATTAATATTCATCAAAGCTTTGTCACACTAATTATAAACCTTGTTTACATATGATTTTCATTTTCTTGCATGCCTAATTTTTTGACAGTTCTTTCATAAATGTGGAGATATTATCCATTCCGTCTCCATCTTCCACTTTATTTAGTTATCAACATCTTGATATACCCCGTTAGCGTCACTAACCACTTATCAATACCTGCAAGAATAACATTAATAAACTACTAACTAACCCAAAATTTTAAAATAAGTTAGCAGATCTAACCCTCGGTTCCTTCTCAGGCAACAACACATCCATTTGTCTTCCATAAACTTCAAAGCTGGACTATCAACCGACTTCACATGCAAGAAAGTTAACCATTTTCTTACCTTTGCATGTATACCCCCTTGCATTAATCAAGTCAATATTTCTACATAAACCATTGCACGTAACATTAATATGCATAGTACACTTTCATTGGATGGAGAAATTTTACATTAACCAACTAAATTCAATTCCATAAGTGAAAAGCTACACCAAAAAGAACTTTATCACACTATAAGGAAAAATATGGAAAAACTATTGAATGAAAAAAATGATCATGTCAATATCTATTTCAAAACTATGTATCTAATTAGCAAGCTTGTTAATTCACAGATCTTGAGCCATAAAAACAGATGGGGTACATACCAAGGTTACGGTTATTGATGCCAATGAGTTCAATGCCATCAATTGCTAGCATGCGATCCATTTCATTCTCATCATGTGCCTAGAAACAAAAAATAGAGATCAAAAGGAAATTGGTTAGTTGGTGTTGCACTGAATTTACACACAAACAATAATAAACTAACAGCAAACATGTGATTCATACAAAATCATCAAACTACACACAAATTAAAGTTTCACACACACACACACACATCATTAACAAAGACCAAATGATGTTATTTATAGTATTCAATGATGGTGGTTGAAGGGTTTGTACATTTATTTGAAGGCAAATGAAAGGAGCAAATGATTAAATGAAAATAAAGGCTAGCAACACTTCGTATGGTTTCAATTATTTACATTTGAAACACTAAATATAGCTCATATGTACTTACCACTTAAGCATGAACATTAAATCAAGGTACTTACGCATGAAGCCTCCGCATAATGAAACTCTATTTTCTACATTTAATTCCGAGCATTAGGTAACTTGTACTCTATACAATCTTGACGCCTCCACATTAAATTTTATGACTCAATCTTATATGTTTATAGATTTAGAGGTGGTAACACTCTTCTTGATACAAGTGTCTTCATGAGTATTAAATGCGGAGGCTGTTGTAATAACTAGAGAAAGCAACAAAGATTTGATGTTATTTGTTTATTAAGAGGCTATGAGTTTGTAAATATGAATTTGTGGTTGAAAAGTCTGAATCTGATTTTTATCTTAATCTAATTAAGTGGTTGAGAAAGATTTGAGATCAATGTAGAACCAAAATTATCTAAAGATCCAATGAATTAATCATAGTCACTCATTTTTTCATCAAAATAAAAAAAAACCCACTTTCCACCTTTTTTCTAAAAATAAAATATCTTGCAAACGGTAAATCATCAAGTAAAAAAAAAATACTATCGCGACGAGTATTTTTTTATCTTTCAGTAGACAGACACTTCGATATACTTTCGAAAAACTTCTTTTTCGATTTTTTTCAGTTACGTTTGGAAGACGTAACTGAAAAAAACTGAAAAAGAAGTTTGTCGAAAGTATATCGAAACGCCCATCTATAGAAATATGATTTAATTCTCATCGCAATAGTATGACTCGTTTTGCTTAACGATTAACGGTTTGCGAGATATTTTTTTTTTAAAAGGGTGAAAGTTTATTGTTATTATTTTCTTTTGTTTTGATAAAAAAATGGATGACCACGATTGGTTTATTGGATCTTTATAGAATATTGGATCTACATTGAATTTTTCTCGGTTGAGAAATTTAAATCTGACTAATACAAAACTGTTTTATTTATTTTTATTTATTATTTTTTTTGTAAAAATGTCTAAATGAGTTGAACTATCAACTGTACAATTTAAATATAAAACGATTGCATTCGCATGAGAAATAAACAAATAAACGTTATTAAATACAAAAAATGAATTTTATAATATAATCAATTAAAGTTAAAAGCATGCAATGTCATCTTTATTTTACAAAAAAAAAAAAAGGTTTCGGACTTTGGAACTTTATAAAACGATTAACTAAATGGGCAACGTTAGAGTTGAGATACATGAGTTCGAAACCGAGCCCTTCAATTTGAACAAAATACGTGTTATCACGTATCATCTTATATATTCTTTATCTGACAAAACATATCAAGTGATACGATTTACAGTAAAACTTTTAATACGTAATACAAATACAAATACAAACCAAGACAAAAAAGCGGGAAAAAAAACACTCAAATAAAAAATCATAATAAAAGAAAAAGAATAAAAAGAAGAAAAGTAAGAAAAAATAGAAAAGTAGAAAAAAAAAAAAAAACATTTGGTTGCGTTTAAATTCACAAAATGTTTTATACAAAATAAAAAATAGGATTCATGTTCAAATCGCTTTGTTTCCGAAAAACTCTCCACAACACAAAAATCTCTTATTTCTTAACTTAACCAAAAAAAAAAAAAAAAAAAAAAAAAATTACGAAACAAATTTGGGTTGTCTTCTTGTTTTCCTTTATAACCCAAAACCCTCACCCGTTCTTCAAAATAGAAAATACAAACATCAATTAAACGCGTTTTTTATATTTTCAAGTTTTTTGTATAGCTAAATTTTCCTTTCAAATTTTTACAAATCTAGAGATAGAAAAATAATTTTTTTCTCCAACTAAACGTGATTTGACACCTCATCCAATTTAATAAAAGGTTCATGCTTGTTGCTCTCTCTCAATGATCAAAGAAACAAATGCTCTTGATATTGATTACCTTTTATCATCTCTTAATCTATACTACTATATAATGCATTTTAGACTATTCTATAATTAGATAGGCTTAACGTTCAGACTTTTACTTGCTTATTATTGAAGAATTTCAAAATTAATTGGTTAGGAAGCAGGTTGGTTAAGAAGTTGGTTATGAAGCAAGTTGGTTAGAAAGTTTGTTATGAAACAGGTTGGTTGTTCAAACTAAAATTATTTGGCTTAACGATCTCTACCATATCTACTTATAAAACACAAAACAACTAAATGTGTAATCAAATAACTGAATAACGCAAAATATAGTTACAGGTATCTGTCGCCGCATTGCACGGGTACCATTCTAGTAATAGAAGTCGCAATAGAAATTGACATAGAGACACCCTTTAAACTTTAAAGTTAATAGAAACATGAAAAAGACAAATATTCTTTCTAGACCAACACTCAAATAGCCTCGGAATGAATTAAATTAAAAGGTATTTAAAAAAAAAAACGAAGACCACCATAATTGTTGTGAAAAACGTAAGCATATACGTGTGGTACAAAAATCAGCAAAGGAGGGCTGGCTCTAAATATTCCTATTTGGGCGCCTTTGTTTTTCTTTGGGCTCTCTCAAAAACAAAACAAAAACAAAAAAACATAAAAACCTAACAGAAATCCCCTCTTCAATCTTTGTGCCTACAACTGTCGTTTAAGGTTAAAGATGCAAACTGCTGGTGTTATATTGACTCCATCCTCATCATCTTACGTCACCACCAGACCCTTTGATTCTTCTTCTTCATCATCTTCAACTTCATGTTCTTCTATCAATCCATTCCTTAAGGTTTTTTTTTATATATTTTTTTTGGGTTTTTTGTTGCTGTTTGAGGCTGTGTTATTGATTAATTAAGATTGCTGATTGGTTTGGTTTTGAAACATTTTTTTTATTAGGTTTCTGGTGGATTCTTGGGTACTAGACTTTCTGTTGCTAGGGGTTCGGCTAGTGCTCGATTTACGCAAAGGGCGAATAGCCGCGGAGGTAACTGTTTTGATTTTTAAGAATATGGATTGAACCTTTATGGAGGTTCTTTATAGCCTTATAGGTTTATTGTTCGTGTGCTTATATGTAGTCAAATTATATAATTGAAATACCTAACCCGACTCCAACGGCCTATAGGTAGTATTAGGGGGTGTTTGTTTAAGCTTATATAGCGGGCTTATGGCTTATTTGGTTTTCAGCTTACATTTCATTAACTCACTTTTTGTGGCTTATTTTAAATCTTTTTGGCTTATATAACCTTATCATGTCATGATAAACTTATATAAGCCGAAAAGTTTCAAAATAAGCCACAAAAAGTGAGCTTATGAAACATAAGCCGAAAACCACATAAGCCATAAGCCCGCTGTATAAGCTTAAACAAACACCCCCTTAGACGAGTTTCTTTTGAAGTATATACCTACTTATAAACTGTTGTGATAGGATCATAGGAAGAATGCAATACGAGTAGTTTAGAAGATGATTGATATATTGAGTGATTAAAACGTTATATATACGTCAAGGAAAAAGATACTCTAGCGTTAACAGCTTCTCAAAGTAACATGTGAAACCGATTGTGTTTAGACTTTAGAGACACAAACATGAGTCACTTAACAACCTAAAAAACAATGAATTTAATAAAACGCTATTGCAGCGCGGTGAATTAAGTGAAAAGGGCTTAAATGTATGAAAAGAAAAAGAGAACATCCTTAAGGTAGTTTAGATTCAGTTGTGGTATTATTGGACGAGATTAAACAGCAATGAAGTAGGAGGGATGCGCAATGACAGATATTGCTCGAAGATAGGGATGATATTAGAAGAATAATTTTATCTAGGTAATAACGTTAACATCTTTGACACTATGTATGCTACCGTTTGGATGAGATTAGAGGTCATCTTTCATGGTGACATTGGAGGAGCAACATAAGAATGAGTTGGCGCTGTTGAACCCACTAGACAGATACTTTCACTAAAAGTTGATTGTAAATTTAGTATTGTATTAGTATAGCTTCGCTACTGGTCAATCTTGTCCGTTCATACAACATGTGAATTGTGAAGTTAGATTGTGAAAAAGCAGTTCTGCTTTTCTCTTCATATATGCTAAATAAGATGCTGTGTATCTTTTTAGTTTTGAACCTATTGATTTTGTATATAAATGTTGCTAGTTTTCATGGTGGTAAAAGACACTAGGTGCTAATCGGGTGGTCAACTACCTTCTAGCTTGTAATCAGCCTAGGTGAGGAGTAATTGGGGATTAATCGATTATATATAAATTTTGAAATTAAATGTATGACATTTTGAAAAAAAACATAGATTTTACATAGGACCATAGAAATATGCTTAGAAACATTAACAAAATTGCTCAAATACTTCAGACTGAGTTTTGGCCGAGTTTGCCAGAGTTAACCCCAAAATTTGACTTGAGTTTTGACCTAAAATGATTTGATTTTGACCTTGTAGTGAGTAATTGGCAATTAATCCGTCATTGAACTTGTAGCGAGTAATCGGCAATTACTCGGCCTTGTAGCCCTTGTTTTGCAACACCGCTAGTTTTAGACTTTTAGTTATCAACCCATTCATAGAAATTTCTGGCTCTTCCCTGCATGGTGAAGGAATATCATAGTGCCTTTCATAAGAGTAGCCTCGAATAGTGGAATGACTTTTTGGCTTTGCACCAGCAAAGCTATAACTGGACCTACATGACAAATTTAGTTTCCATTCTGACCAAGCGCTGGTATAAAGTAGTACTTTATGGAATCTTGGTATTGTGTTATATGACATACTTGGCCTAGAGTCCTAGACGTTATAACATTTTGATTCACTAAAAATCATTCTTTGTATTTTACTGTTAACTAAGAATACAAGTATGGCTACTGGTTATTTACTGTTAATTTATTTTCAAATATAGTAGTTATAACGCTTTGATTCACTAAAAATCATTCTTTGTATTTTTAGTTATACTTACCAAAGCCGTTGCATAATCCCCATATCTATCTAAAATGTTTTCAATGATGTAGTGAATGTTATTGAAATGATGTTCTAACATAAATCTTAAAACAGAGATGAATCATATAGAAAATGATGCTCTAGCATAAACTTGTAGCAGTTAAGCATATTTAGCTTTAAAAGCTTTTTAGCAAACTGATAAGTTGTTTAAGCTGTTTCTAGCTTATTCAGTGAAATTCTAAAAAAATTTCCTTCACAAAAAGTGCTCATTTACTGATTGGGGCACAGATTTGAACCCTGGAACTTCCACTTACCATAGTTTCAACAAACAAACCACACACTATCTGCGCCCTAGGGACTTACCGTTTATCTTTGCATAGTTTATTATTTAACTCCATTTTACCTATTTAGCTTATTTTAACTTCTTTGCTTATTTACTGCTTTTTTCAAAAAGTTGTTGCACCAATTTTATTTTTCCTTTAATCTGCTTAGTTTAAAATAATTTTAGAAAAAATTCAGATTTTTCTCTTTTAGCTTAGCATTTTTTATAATTTAATTTTATCAAGTTAGTTTTTAATTCATAATAAAAAATATATATATAAAAAAAAATACAATTTCTTAAATTGTACAACAGAGATGAATCAGATCTAAGATGTGTTATGTGTTTCCATGATACAGTGAATGTTATTGAAAGTGTATTACTGTATTATTCTACTGACCACCATGTATATTTTTAAACATTGTATAAAATACCATATTCTAAACTTATATTTTACAATCGTATAAAATACCACTAAAAGACCCTTACATAGGCTTTTACATGTTTTTGTCAATCATAATAAAAAAACCATAGATATATTTTTAAACATTGTGATGCAGTTGGTTTTACATTGTGATGCAGTATATTTTCATTGAAACATACAATATAATAACAAATAAAAAATAACCAATTAGATAATAAATATGTTTTTCATTAACATCATTCTGAAAATAAAGAGTAGACATTACATAAACCCCAACACAAGTTTGTTCTAAAAATAAAGATCACACATTACATAAAAATAAAGATCACATATCATTCTGATAATAAATATGTTTTTTAACCCAGTCCATCTTGCTTAGTTTTTCCATGATCTTAGCAATCTGCTTTGAACGCTTCATAATTGTCGAACGCCTTTTATTCAGAAAATCTATTTCCTTCATGTCTTCTTCCTGTTCTGACATGAGAAGTTCCAAATCCTCCTTAAAGAAATCCCTGGTGCTACCAAATACCAATCTGCTCCAACTCCATTATGATATCATGCCTTTTCTTAACACAAATATTCATTTCTCCAATCTTCTTCGAGTATTCTTTTTCATCAGATCTTTTGCCCATTTTTTCCTTTTCGAAAATAACATACAACACCTTTGGCATTTTATGTGAACCAACCTCTACTTTAATTTGTTCAATCATGGGAGTCTTAGATTCCATTCCTTTAAGAATGATGGTTATTTGATGATATGAACAAGAGGAAGAGAAGATCTTTTAAGAATGATGGTTATGTGATGGTATGAACTTTCTATCTATATATAGAACTATAACGACGTTTCCTATGTCTTGCGAGAAAAGATAACCTAGCTTTGACAACTTCTTAAAGTGAAACTGATTGAGTTTGGACTTTAGAAAGACAAATATGAGTAGGAAGGATCTGCAATGACAAGGGCATATTATTTAGCATATATGAGGAGAAGAGCAGAACATCTAATTAGGTTCAGTTGTGGTCACTTGTGGTATTATTAGACGAAATTAAGCAGCGATGATGTAGGAAGGATCTGCAATGACAAATATTGTTCTAAGACATTGATTGTTTTTTTCTAGTTAATACTGTTACCATCTTTGATAATGATGTATGTTATCATTGGATACATTATACCTCTCCCATACTCTGCTCCCGGTGGGGTTGGGTATTGTTGTTGTAGTTGTAATTGTTGTTATATGTTATCGTTTGGATGAGAGTAGAGGTCATCTTTTATGGTGACGGTGGCGGAGCCACTTAAGGCTGAGTTGGTGCAATTGATCCCACTAGACAAAAACTTCCTATAAAGAATTTAGTTCTGAACCCACTCCTAATTTGTTTTGCTCTGCCTATGCACGGTGAAGGAACATCGTAGTGCCTTTCATAAGAGTAGCTTAGAATAGTGGATTGACTTTGTGCACAAATGAAGCTATAACTGGACCTATGTGATGGTTTTAGTTTCCATGTCTGACCAAGAACTGGTATATTGTGTCTGGAAGTAGTATTATAACTTTATAAGGGAATTTTGTTATAATTTAATACTAGCATATAGGCACTAGTGCACTATGATATATTGGTCAACTCACATTAGGGTGTTTGTGTTAGTTTATAAACTGGCGATTACAATTTCAATTTTTTGGGGTCATTTAAAAGGTTTTTGGTTTGGTTTCAATATTATGCTGTTATGAAAGAATGCATGTATGTGTGTTTTAGATGATGTTTTACGCCGATTACTTATTCCTGTTTTTACTTGTGTCTTTATACGGGTTGCGACTTGTGTGTCTAGGTGTGTTAGTGTGTGATTCAGAGAATTTGTGAGTTTAATTTAGTGTGTTATTGCAAACGACACCCACAAGGACAACCCGTTAGGGTTGCAAATTGCGTGTATTAATCAGTTTATTTGTCTGTGCATAACTTCACGATCTGTGTTGTTGGATCGTCAGAAAACTTGGCGTATAATCGGTAGAAAATAACATGACTCGGTCTGTGTCTGCAAGTCGGAATATGTGTCTTTAGATGTCGACTGGGATCATTACTAGGTGTAGTTGGTGGTGCATCCATCTATTATTCCTTGATTATAGTCATGCAGGAAAAGGAAGAAGTTTTTGAGACGTTTAATCTGGCTAGATATGGTCTAATCATATAGAACCTCCTCAAACATTTCATTCTGCCAAAGAAGTTTTAGTGGATCAATGTAACCTGACCGTACTAAGATTGATCTGTTTTAACCCAAGTTGCTTTGACCTTTCACCTTGTTAGCCATCTTGTCACATTTCAGTATAATCAACCAAAGATGTTTGTGATAGTGAAAAAAATTAGTTATCTTACCATAAATTGTACCATACACATACTGCGTTGATTTAACATTTCTTCTGCACTTTTTCAATCGTCTTCTGTTGCAGTTGTAAAGGCTGTTGCAACTCCCGAATCGGCTGTAGAGTTGCCTCTCACTGCAGAAAACATTGAGAGCGTACTTGATGAAGTTAGACCGTATCTCATTGCGGATGGTGGTAATGTGGCATTGCATGAAATTGATGGAAACATTGTACGCTTAAAGCTACAAGGAGCTTGTGGTTCATGTCCAAGCTCTGTAACCACCATGAAATTGGGCATTGAACGACGTTTGATGGAGAAGATTCCTGAAATTGTTGCTGTTGAACCAGTACCAGATGAAGAAACAGGCCTTGAGCTGAATGAACAAAACATAGAGAAGGTATGTGCGTGGATACAGTTCCTGCTTTCAGTCATCTAGTTATTTAGGGGTCAAATAATCAGGGTGTGCTTGGTTTGCCAGTATGGGATTGAGGAAAGGGTTTTGGTAAGGATATAGTATTCGAGTGTCTTTGGTATGCGGGGGTATAGGTATGAAAATTGAATTTCATCTTATCATGCCCATCCAAATTCCAATCCTGCCTTAAACCCATTCTCATAGTGATTGTAGACATCAAACCAAATTTCGGATAATCAGTTTCAAATTAGCGCCAAAGTAACTGTTTATCAAATTTAAAATTTGTATATTCATTTTTTCTAACCTAATCTAGCACATCTTTTCACAAGAATGTCTTTTGGGTCATTTTATCAATTAATTTCTCAAAATAAAATATATCGAATACTCAAACAACCAAATTACAAGTTCGTACAACAGAAGAACATGCAAATACATCTTCTGCAAGGTTACAACTCATTTGATTTAAACCAGTTATCTAATTTGATTGTCCAACACGAACATTCAAACAACCTCAGAAATTAGTCACAGTCTGGTTAAGGACAGTATGTCACTTCCATGCATTAGCAACATTCATATTACTCTTATCCAACCAAACATAACATTAGGAAGCACGCATATTGTGATGTAAAATTCCTGAATTGTTGTTTAAATGTATGGTCTATAACTTTTGTGTACAAGAACACAAAGATGAGTGAGTATCTCATTACTGCTCTCATATACCATAAAGAGGCTTTTAATTTATTTTGGACGAATCTAATAATATATGTATTTGTAACCAAGCATGAATATTTATGAGAAATGAACTATTCGTGAATGATCTGCTATTAGCATGTACATGAATAGTGCCAATAAAAAAGAAAAGCATGTACATGGATAGTAGAGGTGACAGGGCGGGCGACTTGGTATTTGGTAATGGGTCGGTCCAGGCCTGGTTTGGTCGTTAGTTACAAGAATAATTGGTGTTGATATGTATGCGTTAGAACTAGTATAACCCCTTCTTTTTTTATCCATTTTTTCATTTGATCCATTTGAGATAGAAACACAACCAATTTTTTGACCCATTCATAAGTAAATGGTTAAAAAATGTTACTAATATATTGCTTATTTTGTTATTCTAGGTTCTTGAAGAAATAAGGCCATATCTTATTGGAGCAGCAGGTGGAACACTTGAATTTGTGTCTATAGAAGAGCCAATAGTAAAAGTACGCCTTACAGGCCCTGCTGCAAGCGTAATGACGGTAAGAGTAGCTGTAACTCAGAAATTACGTGAAAAAATCCCTGCCATTGCAGCAGTTCAACTTTTACAGTAGATGCAGTAAACCATAAGAAGAGGCCTGTGTGACATATAGCAATGAACAAAGGTGATACCTCCTTGGTGCAGTAAACCATGTACAGTTCCATTTTCTCCAGGTTTACCACTGTGATTAGTATATTCGTTGAAACAAGTACAATAATGACTGCCCTCTTTCATGTGCTAATATGCTGAAATCCAGGAGAAAGACATTTTTTTTTAATCTTTTGTTTGTGTTTTTGGTGCTCTATAGCGAACTGGTTGTATGTTACTGGATGAATCTTTCAAGTAATATATTCGTGATGCATATTCTACTTTTGTAATGTCTTTCTGCTGCAAGAAATTCCGCCAGTGTACCTTTTTTTTTTTTTTTTTTTTTCCAGTTACAGTTTGTTTCTGAATTCATACTTAAGTGATTTTAAACATGATTTTAATAAATCCAAAGGGTCTACGAGTATCAAGGCATGCGGTTGTAGAGTTTTCCATTTGTGATCATAAAAATAAAGGTAAATTGCAAATTTTGTCCCTAATGTTTCTGAAATTGCAAGAAAACCGCTGAAAAAAAATTTTCAATTTTGTCCCTGAAGCTGATGTGTTCATTTTAGCCACTGAGAGCTAATGATCGTTAGTACCTCAAGTTAAGTGGCCTCACCCGATTAAGGACCTGAGGGTATTATTGTCATTTCATGTTTCCCCCTAAAAACTTACACATGTTTGATACCCCAACTTGCATAGCACATCCCAATAAATTTTTGATTCAAGAGACTAAATTTTGATTTAAGAGAACATTTGCAACGAAAGTTTGGTCTATACAAGTGTTCTTTGTCACCACACATTCCAAATTGAGTCTTGTAGGTCTATATAAGATGGTTCATGCCTTTGCAATGGTCTCAAATTGAGTCTTGTAGGTATATATTACTTGTCGATTTCAAATGTTTTCGTGATAAATGATAAACTTTCTTAATATATAATTTCTTATGAGAAAGAAAAGACAATCCTGAGCTGATTTCTGTAAACTTTTAATTACAGCTTCACAAAATCAAATTTAGGTACAAGACTACACTTTTTAACATGGCACAGTGAAGTATCAAAAATGAAATGTCAATTTCATATTTTCATACTTCTACAAACTTATTCAATCTCTCACGACATCTTTTGTAGGTGAAGTGCCAGCAGATGAGTAATTTATATTTGTGCTCAACTATCGGTTAACATGCCTCTTGTTTTATTAGAGAGATGAAGTAACAAATCAAACGTTTAAAAGTTCGAACAATGATAACCTCCAACTACTCGGTTCTCAGTTTTGGATCTTCTAACTTGAACACACCCTAATTCCTACAAAAATTTCCCAACTACAGCTATATATTTCGTAACATAACTCTATAACTTTGGAGACTCATGATGTACCTCATATGGCACACCTATTCTTGTATTGCTTTAACAAGAAACAAATGCTCAGAATAATAAGTTGGCGAGGGAATCCGAGTGGATATTTATTTTAAGACTCAGCAACACGCATATATATAGTTTTTCTTACATAATATCAATACAATAAATTCCTGCCATAAACATCATATAAGCATCCAAACAGAAGGTAAAGAAAGGGCGAGCCATGCTTCTTTGTCTCGTTATGTTTATGTTTACATTTCCTCAAACAATGACCGAGGGAAGAATTCAACGTGCTAACTCAAGAACTATGAACAACACATCAAAACCAAACTGTCAAACCCATTGTGGTAACATAACAGTTCCTTACCCTTTCGGTATCGGAAATGAGGCCGGTTGTGCTCTAGACGACTAGTCGTTCTACCTGACTTGTGATACATCCTATAAGCACCCAAAATTGTTCCTCGGATCAACCTCTATCGAAGTATACAATCTTTCTGATTCACAGTTGCGTATCTTCACTGACGCTACTTATAAATGTTACAGCAAAGATGGTAACGTATATAAAAAAGTTAACTGGTGGATTGACTTAGGCTTGTTAAAATATTCTGAAAAGAATAAGCCGATAGTCATTGGGTGTGATGATTATGCTTTGATCACAGGGACAGCAGGATTCAATTATTCGAGCGGGTGCACTGGAATACTGGATTATGTAGCAACGTGTTGGATGTACGTGAGGGTTAGTGCTCAGGAAATGGTTGTTGTCAAACATCTATAATGAAGCTCCTTTGACTATAAACATCACTTTTTTCAGTAAAATGGCTTGATTGAAAGTACTCAAGATCTACATACCCACAAGTTCACTATTGTGCTCAAGTGAGTTTGATCACCCAAGACGGATTTGAATATTCCAAAATCTAATAGTTTTGCTTTAAAATTTTCATCCAAAAGTATGTTAGAAGATTTAATGTTTCGATGATATATAGGAATGGAAGTTGCACAGTGCATATAGGCAAGAGCTCCTGCTACCTCTGAAGCAATTTGTAGTCGCATACTCCACAAAGTAGGAAAGTCATAATTCTCATCATGTATGAATTGGAAAAAGATGTCCATTTGGAAACTGTACCTTGGCCTCCTTTTGCTAATATTCTATTCTGATTGTTTTGGTTGTTGGCTGTCTGTAATTCTGTCCCATTTAATAATCGTGTCCTCACAACTGTATTTTCACCGTTTGATGTTTGTTGTCGTAACAACAAGCCACAATTTCGCTTGAAGAAATTTTCTCTATGTTACTTATCCGTTCTCTTTTGGATTAGTTTGTACATACAGATTACTAAAACTAGTATCCCTATGCCCAAAGCAGCACCTGCATAAACACATCGTTTAGAATTCAAAATATAGTTTTGTTGTTTAGATCAAACCTAGGTGGATATTTGGAATGATGTAACTAAACCCGATCTAAATAGAGGTCAAGTGTGATTTTTTAAATGTAAATGGTGGCTCAAAGCTTACAAAATATATTTCATGAACTTATTTTTTAATGATAGATGTAACATAATACATAATGGTGAAAATAATTGACTTGTGAGGAATTATTAATGACCATAGGCTTATTTGTTTTAAAGAATTACCGAAACTAAATATAAGTGATGTAAATTTTAAGTTTTTACCAGCATAAAGTTGCAACCGGGTGTTTGTTTGCATCACCAGGAGTATTAACGCAAGTACAATAGCAATGGTTGGCTCCTCCATCCTCGCACTCATGGAAGTCTGAAAAGAAAATGATAATCAATATTGATAGAATTTGGAGTTATGCTTGTGCAGTTTCAGTCGATTAGCTTATATCATAAAGTTAATCTATGCATGTAATACCCTTAACAATACTAATATAAACTTTTGACCTTAAAACTATAATTCATTTTAAAACGGGTCTGTAGGTGAGTTTCACAGTTAAATTAGAGGACACGATTGTTCAATGGGACAGAATTAAAGAAAGCCACAGACCAATACAATCGGAATAGAACATAAGTGACTAATCTGCAGTTTACAAAGGCATGTTACCTGATGGCAAATTAGTAGCCGTAAAGAAGTCCATGGTGGTGGATGATACCCAAGTCGAACAATTTATCAATGGGTATAACTTTCCCAAATCAGCCATACAAATGTGGTTAAGCTACTTGGGTGCTGTTTAGAAACAGAAGTTCAGGTTCTCGTCTATGAATTTGTCCAAATGGACATCTTTTTCCAATTCATACATGATGAGAATTATGACTTTCCTACTTTGTGGAGTATGCGACTACAAATTGCTTCAGAGGTAGCAGGAGCTCTTGCCTATATGCACTGTGCAACTTCCATTCCTATCTATCATCGAGACATTAAATCTTCTAACATACTTTTGGATGAAAAATTTAGAGCAAAACTATCAGATTTTGGAATATCCAAGTCTGTCTTGGGTGATCAAACTCACTTGAGCACAACACTCAAAGGAACTTATGAATATATAGATCCTGAGTATTTTCAATCAAGCCATTTTACTGAAAAAAGCGATGTTTATAATCAAAGAAGCTTTGTTTGACAACATCCGTTTCCTGAGCACCGCCCCTAACCCGCGTTGCTACATAATCAACCCGCTCAAATAATCGAATCCTGCTGTCCCTGTGATCAAAGCATAATCATCACACCCAATGACTGTCAGCTTATTCTTTTCAGAATATTGTAACAAGCCTAAGTCAATTCACCAATTAACTTTTTCATATACATCACCATCTTTGCTGTAACATTAGATTCTATACTTCGATAGAGGATGATCCGAGGAACAATTTTGGGTGCTTGTAGGATATGATGTATCACAAGTCAGGTAGAACGACTAGTCATCTTGAGCACAACCGGTCTTATTTCCAATACCAAAGGGTATGGAACTGTTATGTTACCAAGGGGTTTGAGAGTTTGGTTTTGATATGGTTTTGGATGTGGTGTATGAGCACCTAGATCCGTGTTGCCGAGCCCTTAAATAGAAATCCAGTTGGATAACTTTGACAACTAATTAATCTGAGCATGTGTTTCTTGACTTTATCGACTAATTGTCTGTCTATAAATAGTCCACAAAATTTTCCAATATAGCGACCGCTGAACCAAGGGACATCTGATAATTTCAATTTGAACCTAGCGTCGGCCAGAAGATAAGGGGAAAAATCGCAAGCATACTTTTTCGGATCCAAACTTCTTTGACTCGATTCTATGTCCAAACATCACATGCCAAATACGTCGCTAATTTTGTAGCTAGTAAAAAGGACCTAATAATGTTCGTGTTTGTATACATCCAATGACTATGCCATTTACCTTTAAATCACGCAGACTTTAGTTGTATTATTTAATAAATTGTATTGCGATGCAACCGACTGATTGGATTAATTAAAGGTATGGACTATGAAGTAGTGTATTGATGTCAAGCCATCCTTTGTTGGCCTAACAATTAATCTACTCATATGTACGAAAGATACCTATACAACACCAAAGTTGGTCGCTCCATAATAAATTACGCACATGCAATGATATAGACTAAAGAATAAGGATCTTCTCATGTTTATTTAAACATAAAAGGTAATGTTCTGCTTCTTGTGATTGTATATTGTCATTATTGCAAAATATTTATTTTATTTTAATGCAAATGTATAATCACAAAATACATAATATTGTCTCTCATGTTCAAATGAACATGAGATGATCCTTATACTAGACTAAATTAACTTAGTATCATTTGGGTTCATGTGCGTGCACATAAAAATTTCAAGTTAAACATATTTCACATACCCATGGATTTTGCCTTTAAGTATGAGAGAGAAGTAATTTTTTTTGATTACATATACTAACATAGTTTTTGTTAGTAAAAAGGACCTAAATGTATTTATGGTGCTTTTGGTTGACATGTATGAGAATGAGGGAATAATGATGACTATGATCGTACATGTTTGGTTGATATACATGGGTTTCAAATTATGGACTTATTCTTTAATAATTTTCACACTCCATACCACTTATAAGAGGTTTGTTTAAATCCATTCCAAGTAATCATTCTACCCTACAATGAGACATAGCGATTGTGATTCCGAAACTTATAGCAAATGCACCAATAATGTTTAGTTTGTATCTATTTCTCTATCTATATATTTATTGTTGGGTGCAAACTCAATCCTACATAAAAAAAAAAAAAAAAAAAAAAAAAAAAAAAAAAAAAAAAAAAAAAAAAAATGTCTGCATATAACCTTGATGGGCTACGCCATCTATTGCCAATTGGTTTTAGATTAGTAACCCCATGCGAGCTTATATGTTGGGCTCAGTAGCGATTCCTAACAACTGGTATCAGAGGTACGGTTGAGCCCTACTGTGTATAGCATAGGTGGCGCAACCCCAAGATGATCCCAATCCGACAATAGCTCAGGTGGAGCAGATTACATGGTTCAGATAAAGTGCGCCAGGTGGCCCAGCGACTCTAGAACAGGTTGCATGTAAACACCATTTAATTTGAGTGGGGCATGTGGCCCAATGGCTCTAGAACATGTTGTGTTCTGTATTGTTGGAAGGGAGACCCATTGTAGTATTGGGTTTGTGGAGAGGATTCTTGGGTGCAAACCCAATCCCACATCGAAAAAAGAAGTAAACAAATGTCTGCATATAATCTTGATGGGTTATGCCATCTATTGTCAACTGGTTTTAGATTGGTAACCACATGCAGGTGATGCGTGGTTTTGCAACCTTGCAAAAGGTTTTGTTAATACAAATATCGCCTAAAAACGTTATTTATATTTTACGATCTTCGCTAAGTTTTGTTAACGACAAAATGTAAACTTTAGTTTCTAAGCAAAACATAATCTTAGTTTTTAAGACTTGCATAAACTAGACTTTTGCTACATTTTACATTTCATAAAACACAACACAAGTTTATTTCTTAAATTAGAAATTGTCACATCACATTTATGGCAAGTTTTGTCATTATGCATTTATGGAAAGAAATGTGTTTGACTAACTTTGTTGTTGCTTGCAAGCTTTGTATTTGACTTGTTATTATGAGATGTGACATTGTTTGGTTGCTAGGAGTTATGAGACAAGACCTTGTTTGGTTTGCAAGATTTATTGCAAAACCAACTGCAAGCCCGGCGGTACCCTGGAGGTACACGGGCGGAACCCTTCTCAGGGTTCCGCCTGATCCGCCAGACCTGCAGAAGGTTTTGGCTATAAATATTGAGCCACAAGTTAAAATTTGGCTCATCACTTGATATTATTTTTTACACACACATTCATTCTTTCATCTAACCTCTTAACATTTCATATGTGAAGTTTCTTTTTGTAGCAAAGAGATTCACGAGCTTACTAAAAGTAACAAGTATTCAACACAACGTTGCAAGACTTGTTAGCTTAGCATTGTGTAGACTTGTGTAGTTTACACTTCATTTGATTGTGTATTTTTAGTAGTGATCGGTTAGTATTTTAGTCTTCAAAATACAAAGAGTGTTGGGAGTTGTTGTACCCTAGTAAAAGAACTAACGGGAGTGGTTGTGCCCTTGTAAAAGAACTCGACATTTAGCTTTGTGTCGGTAAAAGTATAAGCGACGTGTAAGGTTTTCTCCGCTGGTGAAAGGAGCTTGTTGACTAGTGAAAGAAACTCTCGAGTTGGATACTCGGGGCGTGGACGTAGGGCAAGGAAAAAGAGTCCTTGTAGCCGAACCACGATAAATACTCGTGTTGTGGTTTGATCGTTTCTTTCATTTACTTGCATGTTATATATTGTGTTTGTGCATATATCTTTGATCAAACGGAAAGTTTCAAAGCTAACTTAACAACTTAAAAAGATTTTAATCGGTAAACTATTCAACCCCCCTTCTAGTTTTCCACAATTGGTATCAGAGCTACGTTACTCCAGCTTTTAAAATATATTGTGTTTTAAAACTTGAAACGATCCATGGATTTTGAAAATTACAAAGAAGGGCAATCTATGCAAAGACCACCACTCTTTGAAGCAAATGGTTTTATTTATTGGAAAAACCGTTTTGAAACTTACGTGAAATCTAAAGATATAGATTTATGGTATATAATTGTTGATGGTGATAACATTGTTATTAACATTAAAGATGATGATCAAAAGAAATTGATCGGTAAAAATAATGAAGCTAAAATGATGCTTTACAACGCTTTGCCTAAGAAAGAATATGAAAGTCTTTTTGTGTAAAACCGCCAAAGATATTTGGCAATCTTTAATTGTCACTCATCAAGGAAACTCACAAGTTAAAGATAACAAAATTGATCTTCTTGTTCAACAATATGAACAATTTGTTATTTCTGAAGATGAGATTATTGATAATACTTTTGCTAGGTTTAACACTATTATTACTTCACTTAAAGCACTTGATGAATCTTTTTGTAGTAAGAACTTTGTCAGGAAATTTCTTAGAGCACTCCATCCGAAGTGGAGAGCAAAAGTGATGGCAATTGAAGAATCCAAAGATCTTTCAAGCATGTCACTTGATGAGCTTATTGGAAACCTCAAAGTTCATGAAATGGTAATGGAAAAAGATTCGGAACTAGTTAGAGGCAAGAAAGAAAAAGTTAAGTCCATTGCCTTGAAAGCTAAAGTCCAATCAAGTGATGATGAAGAATCTACTTCGGATAGTGATGATGAGGAATATGCTATGGCCGTAAGAGACTTCAAGAAGTTCTTTCGTAGGCGAGGGAAGTTTGTAAGGCAACCTAAAGATGACAAGAAAACCTTCCGGAAAGATCGTGATGATCGAAAAGGAAAAGTTGAAAGAAAATGTTATAGGTGTGGAGACACAAGTCATCTTGTAGGAGAATGTCCAAAACCACCCAAGAGCAAACCTCAACAAGCTTTCGTGGGTGGTGCTTGGAGTGACTATGAAGGAGATGACGATGAGCCAAAGAATGACGATGTTGCTCTCATGGCTCACAACTCAAATGAGGTATTATCCGACTCATCTTACTCCTCTATTGATGATGACACTTTACAAAAAGAATATAACAAACTTTGTGAATTGAGCTTAAAAATCATAAACAAAAATAAATTTTTGAAAACTAAAAAGGAGTTTTTAGAAAATGAAGTTTATGAGTTAAAAGAAAAAGCTAAGAGATTAGAAAAGAGTAAATGTATTGACACATCTTGCAAAACATGTGAAGAGCTTAAACTAGAAGTTGAGAAACTCAAAATTACTCAAAATGATCTAATAAAACAAACCACAAAGTTTAAGAAGTTCGATAAGAGCATTTCTTGTGCGGATGAAATTATGAAACTTCAAAAGTCACCCTTTGATAAAACAGGACTAGGATTTACGAAAATAGAAACTTCAATGGGTCAAATGAAACAAGAAAAGATTGCACAAGAACAAATAAAATTGCTACAGCAGCCTGCGGATCAGGCGGAACCCAATTTAGGGTTCCGCCCGTTGGTCCCGAAGGTTCCGCCAGGCCTGCTGCAGCAGTAACCTCATCCACTTCGGATCGTTCAAAATTTGTTAAAGTTACATACAAAAATGGAACAAAACCTGTGTTTAAAACTGGAGTAGGATTTAGTAAAAATGAATTTAGAGCTAAAACTACTCAACCAAGACCTAAGACTCCAATTCCCAAACGCCCCTTTCCAAAGAGCAACTTCAACGCTCGACCAAACTACCAACATGTTTGGAACCAAAACACTCCTAGACATTACCAAACTCAAAACCACATGCCATGGAACCCTTTTGCTCTATTTTCATACTTGGAACAAATTAATGGCATGCTTAACCAAAATGGCATGAGAAATTGGGGACCAAATGTTTGAGTGTTTTTCATAAAATAGGTGTGCCTCAAAGTTTGTTTGGAACCGGATGAATGGATTAAAGATAGCGGTTGTTCAAGGCACATGACGGGTAACAAAAGCCTCTTCTCAACTTATCACAAATGTGATGGAGGTAACGTTACATTTGGTAGTAATACTAAGAGCAAAATCATCGGAAAAGGTACAATCTCTCATGACTCCCTTTCTATAGATGATGTAGCTCATGTTGATAACTTAAGTTTTAATCTCCTTAGCATTAGTCAACTTTGTCGTAATAAGTATAATGTCCTTTTTAGTGAAAACGGTAGTAAAATACTTAAAGATGGTATAACCATAGCGAAAGGTGTTCTTAAGAACAATGTATATGTCATGAAGATGGATCCAACATCTAGAGACAGATTTTGTCTTACCTCATTAGATGAATCTTCAACTTTATGGCATAGACGTTTAGGACACGCTAACATGAGACTAATTCAAAACCTCTCCTCCAAAGACTTAGTTCGAAACCTACGTAAGTTGAAATATGACCAACACTTTTGTGATGCTTGCAAAGTCGGTAAACAAGTCCATAGTAGCCATAAGGCTAAAAACTTGGTTTCTACATCTAGGTGTCTAGAACTTTTACATATGGATTTATTTGGTCCGTCGGCTATACAAAGTTATGGAGGTAACTTCTACACTGTGGTCATAGTTGATGATTACCCAAGATATACTTGGACAAAATTTTTGAAAAGTAAAAATGAAGCTTTTGATAAATTTGAAATTCTAAGTAAGAAAATTCAAAATCAAGTAGGGTCTAATATTGTGTCTATTAGAACGGATCACGGTTGTGAATTTGATAATGAATTTTAATTTGGTAACTTTTGTGATAATAATGGAATAACTCATAACTTTTCGGCTCCACGTACTCCTCAATCTAATGGTGTAGTAGAACGTAAAAACCGGACATTGCAAGAGATGAGTAGAACAATGCTTAATGAACAAAACATTCCGCAAAAGTTTTGGTGTAATGCCGTTGACACATCAACATACATTTTAAATCGAGTCTTAATTAGACCATTTTTGAATAAAACTCCTTATGAACTATATAAAGGTAAAAAGCCTACATTAGGATACTTTAGAGTGTTTGGGAGTAAATGTTTCATTCTTAACACCAAGGATTATCTCACCAAATTTGACCCAAAGTCTTATGAAGGTGTATTTCTTGGATATTCACAAAATAGTAAAGCGTACATTGTTTTGAACAAAGAAACCTTAAGAGTCGAGGAATCGTTGAACGTAACATTTGACGAGAGTCCACCTCCCTCTAAGACATCACCTTTGGTAGATGATGACTTAGTTGAAAACCAAGCAACAGAAAATCAAGAAATTTTAAGTGATGACAAAGAAGATGAACTATTTAACAAAGAACTTGTCAATGTCAAAGAATCTAAAAGTCATCCATTAGATGGTGTCATTGGCAACATTAACGAAAGAACACTAAGGTCAAAAGTTCAAAATGAAAGCAACTATTTTTGTTTCGTGTCAACCATTGAACCTAAAAATATTAATGAAGCCATTAAAGATGAGTCTTGGGTAATTGCAATACAAGAAGAGTTAAACCAATTTGTTAGGAATGATGTATGGACATTAGTTCCTCAACCAAAGAGTCAAACTATAATTGGAACAAAATGGGTATTTCGAAATAAAATGGATGAAAATGGAATTGTGTCTAGAAACAAAGCTAGGCTAGTTGCACAAGGTTATAACCAACAAGAAGGCATTGACTACGATGAAACTTTGCTCCGGTTGCTAGGCTCGAGTCAATTAGAATCTTACTTGCATATGCATGTGCACACAATTTTAAACTCTTTCAAATGGATGTCAAAAGTGCATTTCTAAATGGTGTCATTAATGAAGAATTGTATGTTGCTCAACCACCGGGCTTCATCGATTTTGAAAAACCAAATCATGTTTACAAACTTAAAAAGGCTCTTTACGGACTTAAGCAAGCTCCAAAAGCATGGTATGATCGACTTAAAACATTCCTAGTTGACCATAAGTATACCATGGGCTTAGTTGATAATACTCTCTTCACTAAGAAGAAAGACTCACATATTATCATAGTCCAAATCTATGTTGATGACATTATATTATGATCAACTTGTCAAGAATTATGTGTGGATTTCTCAAAAATCATGCATGACGAGTTTGAAATGAGTATGATGGGAGAACTCAACTTTTTCCTAGGACTCCAAATCAAACAACTAGAAGATGGTATCTTCTTTAACCAATCTAAATATATTAAGGACATGCTTAAGAAATTTGGACTAGAAGATTCGAAACCTATCAAAACTCCCATGTCCATGGAAACTAAACTCACCAAGGATGAGGAAAGTGAATCCGTAAATAGCACTAAATATAGAGGTATGATTGGTGGTCTACTTTACCTAACGGCTAGTAGACCCGACATTATGTATAGTGTTTGTCTATGTGCTCGTTTTCAAGAAGATCCTAAAACTACCCATCTCGAAGCCGTTAAAAGGATTTTTAGGTATATTAAGGGCACTACACATTTAGGTTTATGGTATCCCAAAGGAACGGGAATAGACACCATAGTGTATGCCGACTCGGATCATGCCGGTGACTATGTCGATAGAAAAAGCACAAGTGGTATTTGTACTTTTGTTGGACATTGTCTCACCTCATGGTTTTCTAAGAAGCAAACGGCTCTTGCTATCTCAACAACGGAAGCCGAGTACGTTTCGGCCGGAAAGGCATGTCAAAAAGCTCTTTGGATGAAGCAAGCTCTTGTCGACTACAGAATTCAACTCAACGACATCACAATTCTTTGTGACAACAAAGGTGCCATTGATCTTAGCAAAAACCCGGTTCAACATGCTCGTACCAAACATATTGAAATCCGTCATCATTTCCTTCGTGACAACGTTCAAAAAGGAAATATCTCAATTGAGAAAGTTTCTTCCGAAGATAACATAGCCGACATTCTCACAAAACCTCTTAAACGTGAACCTTTTAATCTTCTTAGGCTAGGCTTAGGACTCATGGAACCTATATTGTAGTTCTGGACATTAGACAAAAATCACAAAAATCAAAACAAATCCAAAACCATTTTTCTCAGCAGGGTCGGCGGAACCCTCAGCCATAACGGACGGAACCCAACTCAGGGTTCCGCCGCGTCCGTCGACCTACAGAATCATTTTCTTTGTTTATATTAAACCAAACACTCATTATCTCATACCACCACTTCCAAACTGCTACTATTCACTTTACCATCCATCCATACCTACGAATTCTTGGTCTTCCATTCATTTACATTGCAACTA
The DNA here is from genome assembly GCA_030686995.1 of Artemisia argyi. Classification (NCBI taxonomy): domain Eukaryota; kingdom Viridiplantae; phylum Streptophyta; class Magnoliopsida; order Asterales; family Asteraceae; genus Artemisia; species Artemisia argyi. The sequence goes on along the minus strand of CM060709.1, from coordinate 270,836,840 downwards.
AATCATCATTGTAAGTATTCTAAACATGATTACAATCCTGATCTGAGTCTAGGAATTCTATTTCTTGCACAAAAACAAAAACTTGGGGTTATGCATTAACTTAAAAAACTCATGCATTAGATTAGGTGTTTAATAAAACTAATCATGTTTCCCATAGTTAGGAATTGCATCTTTAATTAGTATAAACATGTTTGCTAAAACACCCCATGTCAAATCCTTCCAAAAATTTCTCACAAGTAGGACAAATATTTTTTTTTGTCTCACATTGAGAATACAAAATCAAAACGTTATGTTTAAAACATCACTTGCATAATGTCTCTTGAATGCTAAAGGGAATACATAACCAATATGTATTTTCGGGTACATTCAAACGAAGCTACATTGAACTAGGAGCGTTTGGGTTATCTTTTGTTTTACAACAAAACTTGCATAAACAATTTTGAAGCATCAAAATGAGTCAAGATAACCACACCTCCACATTGTTTTCATATAGGAACACACTAGAACATCCATATTATAATAGTTGTTTACGTAAACTAAAATGTGAAATTTTGTTGTTCTAGGAATCATCATGCCTCCTCTAACCCACTACGACCACAAGGACACCATTAAGTACCTACCAAAACACCACAAAACCAAAGGCCTTACCCCAAACCAAGTAAACGTTTACAAAGCCCTAGAAAAACGCTATGTCCATGAGGGTAGAACCATTGACCCATCCTTCCTAGAAGGCACAAACCTTTACGCCGATTTTGCAACAATCAACTTTGAGTGTCTTTTGAATATTGACGAGCCTATTTGTCCTAGGTTCATTCTAGAATTCTATGCATCCTCCGTCCTCTCCACGGATGATTATGGTCATATGTCTATCAACTTTAGGGTTAGCAATCATCAATACTCCTTCACTCTTGAGGAGTTTGCTCAAATCCTAGGTGTCCCAAACCGTGGTACTTGCCTCTATTCCGACTTGCACTCCCTCTTAACTCTTGACAACCTCTAAGACCGTATCCACCCTTATGACACACCCCTTGTCTCAAAAGACGTACTCCGTGACCACCTCTTTGTTAGGACCACCACCACTAGGAGAACCCGTTCGGGGAATGAGGTCGATAAGGACCCATATGGAATGGAAATGAACGAACTTAAGCCACAATTCAAGAAATGGGAGGAAGTCCTTAGAGCCAATGTCATTAGCACAATAGGGAACCGTGACCATATCAACCTTTGCCTTTGCTACATGCTCTACTCCTTGTCCGTTAGACAACCCTTCAACCTTGCCTACTACATGGCCAAGAGAATGGCCGACATTCCCGTGCATGGCACAATGGCTATGCCATATGGAATGCTCTTGACCCGTCTCTTTAGGTTCATTTCACCCATTCCACCAACTCCTAACCGTCTTCGTCTTGACTACACTCTCATTCCACACACCTTTGTCCCACTAAGTGATAAGAGAGTTTACAAAGCCCAAGGAAAACGCCCACATCCTCCTACCTCATCATCTTCTTCCTCAATGAATGAAGATGACAATTTGCCAAACTCTAGGCTCCCACCTCTAGAATACCTTTCCCAACTTCCGGATATTCCGAATGAGTCGGAGGAGTTCAAGCAAACAAAGGGGATGTTCAAAAACATCGGGAGATTCCTTGGAAAAATGAAGAAGAAGATTGACCGTCAATGAGTGCGGGTGTGTTAGGAGTGTTTGGCACAAGGTGCTATTTAAACAATTTGGTTATGTAAACAATGGTTCTCTTGAATTTATGTGTTGGTAGGATGTTTGATACTATTTGAAACATGTTTTAACTAACAATGACACAGGAAGACAACTTTTGGCAAGTTGTCAAATTTTCATGTTTATATAATTTTCACTTAGTATAGTGAAATTCGCTAGCCCCCGGTCAAACTCCTATGCTATGCGTGTTTACATGTCTAATTTTTGCATTTCCTAACCAGTTATGAATTATATTTTTGGTTTTAGGACTTTTTAAAAATTTTGAAAATCGTCTCGCGGGTCAAAAACGCGGACTGCCTACTTTTTTGGGTCTGGCGGATCTGGCGGTACCCAATATTGGGTTCCGCCAGTGTAAATTCTGGGAATTCCAGAATTAGGCCAACGGACCAGGCGGCACCCTCAAATGGGTTCCGCCTGTGTATTCTGAGGGTGCCGCCAGCAACCTGCAGAATTTTTATTTTCATTTTCACCAATTCAACATCCAAACACCAAAATCCAATCCTTTTAGGTAAAAACCCATTATTTGCAATGTGTTTAGCATAATAGGATACTCCTTCTTCCATAAACTTAACCAAAATCAATTCCCGCCAAAATTCAAATTTAGCCATAACAACCTCAAGGACCCCTCAAACATAAAGGAAGGAACCCTTTTAAGGGATCCTTGAAATCCATGAGATTTATACTACCAGAAATCCACCAAAACCACTAAGCATTTAGTGCAAAACTTATCTTCTCACTTCACCATTTTCATTGGATTGACTTCCATGATTTGACAACCCACAATTAGTTTTCCAAATCATTAGAAACCTCCATTTTTGTATGGACTAACATCAAATCCAAACACTCCTTTCCATAATCCTTCAACACTATAAATTAAGCCATCCTAAACACCATCAAATCACACCTTCCGCAACACAATTTCTGAAACTTATAAACCATTTTTCACCATGACTAAGTCAACAAACACCTCTCAACCATCAAGACCCATCCGGAAAACCGTCCGGATTAGTGTTAAACCACTATGGTCTAATCAACCCATCAACCTAAGCTCCTCATCCTCGGATGAATTCACATCACCCATAAAAAATGAACACTTTTTGAACCTTGCATCTCCATCACCATCACCCAATGAACCAAATGAGCTCACTCCACCACCAACTAAATCACCTATTGACCCAACTCCACCAAGTGCTCCAACTCAACCATCCAAAACCTCATCATCATCACCATTACCCAAAATTGAGCCAATGGAACTATTTGGGTCTCCTCTCACATCACCACACCCATTTGTCAAAGATCTAAATGATCTTCCACCAAGACCTACACAACCACCACCTTTTGCAAATGAATCACCAATGTCAATTCTTGACCAAGATAACCTTTTTAACCACATTCCACCACCACAACAAGTGTACCATCAACCTAAACCATTATTGTTTCACCCCATCTACCATGACATCCATGGTCCTCTATATGGAGAACCAAACTTTGAAAATCATGATCACCCAAATCCACCACACCCTCAACCTCAAACCTTTAAGTCTTTATTTCCTTCATATGAGGATATCCAAAACATGGTTGAAAACCATCTCCATCAAGCAATGGAATTTCAAACCACATTGCTTGACTCAATACCAAATCCATCCTCCACCCAAGAACCAAAAACCAACCCATTTCAACCCACTCATCCCCATGCTTGCTCAATTTGTGAGCAAATGGGTGAAACCATCAAAATGTTGCTTCACCAACTCCAAGATGAAACCCGGTTTGCATTTAAACACGTCATCGAACGTTTGGATGCCCTTTCCCACCCAAACAAACCCTAGAGAACCATTTGGAGGCCGTTTGCCCCAATTTAGGAAACTAGGCTCTTATTTTTCTTTCTTGGTTATTTTTTTTTTAAGTTTTTAGAAGTAGAAGAATTTTACCCATTTCTTGTCTTTTGACTTTTATAAGTCAAAATTTTACTTGGAATGATATTTCTTTCTACTCACTTTAGTACATTGTTGGTTGATCATGTTTGTGTTGTCATTGTGGTTGCAATGTGTGTGGTAACTACATCCTTGACTATATATATCACCAACTAACAATTTTTTTTGTAGGGTCCAAAATCCATGTTTCCCATCTTGGCACTCCATTTAGGGGGAGTATCGACCAAGGGGGAGCATGGGCATTATTCCGCTTCGCTACTCTTCTTTTTGTTTCGACAAAAAGGGGGAGAAATATATTAAACCTTCAATACTTGATATGCTTTTCGTCTCTAAAGCAAAACAAGGTTAATATAATTTTTTTGAAGACTTGAAAACCAAGATTTTGCGTGTTTCTTAAAAACAAAGTTTATGTTTTGTCATCAACAAAAAGGGGGAGAAAGTTAATACAAATATCGCCTAAAAACGTTATTTATATTTTACGATCTTCGCTAAGTTTTGTTAACGACAAAATGTAAACTTTAGTTTCTAAGCAAAACATAATCTTAGTTTTTAAGACTTGCATAAACTAGACTTTTGCTACATTTTACATTTCATAAAACACAACACAAGTTTATTTCTTAAATTAGAAATTGTCACATCACATTTATGGCAAGTTTTGTCATTATGCATTTATGGAAAGAAATGTGTTTGACTAACTTTGTTGTTGCTTGCAAGCTTTGTATTTGACTTGTTATTATGAGATGTGACATTGTTTGGTTGCTAGGAGTTATGAGACAAGACCTTGTTTGGTTTGCAAGATTTATTGCAAAACCAACTGCAAGCCCGGCGGTACCCTGGAGGTACACGGGCGGAACCCTTCTCAGGGTTCCGCCTGATCCGCCAGACCTGCAGAAGGTTTTGGCTATAAATATTGAGCCACAAGTTAAAATTTGGCTCATCACTTGATATTATTTTTTACACACACATTCATTCTTTCATCTAACCTCTTAACATTTCATATGTGAAGTTTCTTTTTGTAGCAAAGAGATTCACGAGCTTACTAAAAGTAACAAGTATTCAACACAACGTTGCAAGACTTGTTAGCTTAGCATTGTGTAGACTTGTGTAGTTTACATTTCATTTGATTGTGTATTTTCAGTAGTGATCGGTTAGTATTTTAGTCCTCAAAATACAAAGAGTGTTGGGAGTTGTTGTACCCTAGTAAAAGAACTAACGGGAGTGGTTGTGCCCTTGTACAAGAACTCGACATTTAGCTTTGTGTCGGTAAAAGTATAAGCGACGTGTAAGGTTTTCTCCGCTGGTGAAAGGAGCTTGTTGACTAGTGAAAGAAACTCTCGAGTTGGATACTCGAGGCGTGGACGTAGGGCAAGGAAAAAGAGTCCTTGTAGTCGAACCACGATAAATACTCGTGTTGTGGTTTGATCGTTTCTTTCATTTACTTGCATGTTATATATTGTGTTTGTGCATATATCTTTGATCAAACGGAAAGTTTCAAAGCTAACATAACAACTTAAAAAGATTTTAATCGGTAAACTATTCAACCCCCCTTTTAGTTTTCCACAGGTTTTACTTCTCAAGGGATCTTGAGAAGTTTGCAATCCCCACCAGGCAGTGTACCTGACCGATGTAGTATAGTGAGTGGCAAGTACCGGGGGATTGATCGTTCTCTCAGAGAATAGTGTCGTTAGGATCAAAATCTACTTAAACTAGGTCTAGAGGTGAGGGATGATTCTTTTTGCGTTTTTATAATTTTTTTATGAAAGCAAGTAAAAATCTCGGGTTTTGGAAGAGTGGGCGGAATTAGTTGCTAGTCAACTAACCCAAAATTACTACAAATGTAAAATAACATAAAATAACAGAAAAGTAAATGTGGTGAACTTCTTATAATGGGAAAAGTGTATTTACTTAGATTTCACTACTCCCTAGTTATCTCTTACTGATTAATTGATTTATTACAGTTGTTTGGATGAAGGGTTGTATTCTTTAATACCAGTCATGGGGCTGTGTACGTCCTTCCCCAATCTATAAGCTTCTATCTCTTCCTATCCATGCCTCGTAAATAGTTACTTATGCATTAAATACAATCAATAACATCATAGTACACATCTGATTAAGTTTCTTAAGACGTTCAAGCCTATTACCATATAGAAGTATAGCCAGTTTTCTTAAGCCTAACGCGAAAATCAATCACCCAAATCAACTAATAACAAATCAACACCAATAATTAACAACTAGGTTTCATTAGATCTAAGTAAACACAAAGAGAATTAAGCTAGTATGTTAAAAGAAAGACAAGATAAACAATCAATCAAACAACACATAGACATATTGAACGATTAAAAAGAAAACTTATCTTTAATTGAACATGAAGGAAAAGAGGGCTTGGAAACTCTAAGTTTACAGTAAAATTTGTCTAGGGTTTTATCTCCCAAAACTTACACACCTAATGAATGAAAAATCGAAAAATATATATTAGACATATTGAACTATTAAAAAGAAGACTTATCTTCAATTGAACATGAAGGAAAAGAGGGCTTGGAAACCCTAAGTTTACAGTAAAATTTGTCTAGGGTTTTATCTCCCAAAACTTACACACCTAATGAATGAAAAATCGAAAAATATATAAGTCTGAGGGCGTCAGGTTATAAACCCTGACGCCGCCAGGCCGCCGTGATTAGGGTTCTCGGATCACCTAGATTCACTTCTGACGCCGTCCCTCTTTGATTACTTTTGGGCCATCTCGTGTATGATCAAAGCTAGACGGCCTCAACACCATAACACCTGATGCCGTCAGGTGTTAATATCACTTTGGTTTCTGGGGCGTCACGTGTAAAATCCACCATCATTCCAGTATAAGGTAATGGCGTCAGCATGTAAAGCCTGGTGCCGTCAGGTGTGATTTCCTGACTATTCCTGACTTTACTTGTTCTCTTCATTCTTGAGCATAAAAACGTGCAAAAAACTCCAAAGTGCTCCATTTTCCAGAATTCATGTTCCAAGTACCTAAAATGATAAAAGAAACGATTTAAGGTAGTATTTGATCATAAAAACACAATTTAGGGCTTAAATGACCCCTAAAAGCGTAACAACTATTTCCTTATCAAATACCCTTACACTTGGGATTTGCTTGTCCTCAAGAAAATGAGCTTTTATACCAATTAAAATACTCCCTCCGTCCCAAATTATAAGTCCATTTTTCTACTTTTAATTGTCCCAAAATACTTGTCCACTTCCAATTTCAACCAATCAAAAAACATGTTAGTGGAGAGAGAAGATATTTGATTGGTAAATAAAATAGTTAGTGGAGATTTCTTAAACTTTGTGCAAAATAAAAGTGGACTTATAATTTGGGACGGAGGGAGTACAAATTAGGGGTCATTTAACATTAATATAAAAGTAGTTACAACAAATGATTGATCTACCCTAATCAAAACAAGTACGGAAATTATATACTAGCACCTCACATTAGTGTTTGGATAGTCTCATCTCTCTGGTGTTATAAGTGTATATGTCACAAATGGAAATGGAAGAAATATCTCTCACTACCTGTCATAGCAAATAGATTACCATAGGCTTGGGAAAGGATCAAGCCTCCACCACTTTGGCGTAAGCACCTAGGATAAACTATCAAAGAGGTCTTTTAAAGGGTTATAACGTTAGGTGTAGGGATATGAAAAACACGATTTTGTTGGATAAAAGGATATTTAACTGGTGGTAAGTCAATTGTCTTTGTTAATTACATGTATAATGCAGCGTTGCTAAGCCAAGACTCGGCTCAACTTAAGCTAAAAACGAAATAGCATAAACATAAATAAAATAAAAAGAATGGGATGGTAGTCTGTATGTTTTTTCTACTTTTCTTTTTCTCATTTATTTCATACACTCTTGCCCTACCATCCAAAATAATACATCAAAGGAGCTCGTTTCCTCCCCTTACACTTGAACTTTTACGTAAATCAAAATAAAGACTCGAAGCAAGATAATCGAAACATTTGGAGTACTTTAAAACATTAACATATATATATATGGGGGTAATAAATGATGTTCATCCCCATTACTCCATTACCCTAGTACTTTACCCATAAGTCCCAATCGTCCCAAAATAATATGTACAAGATATGACTCTACTTAGCAACCATGTAATCAATTAGACAACTAACTAAGGGTTTAAACAAATAACAATAATGCGCTAAAGATGAGTGCATACAAGGAAGGCTAAGGCAATTTGGATGTACATTTGGGCATGGATTGTGAACAAATTCTTCCTTTAAGTAAAATGCTTAAAGTTAGAAACGAAAAAGATATGCTCTGGGGGTTGCACTAGGGGTACCGTGTACTAAAAATGAGTACATCGCAAAGGTGTTGGAAAACTACTTCACCAATGAAGTCAATGTAATTATATTACAGGCTTAAAACAAGGGCTATCCTAATGCCTCTTATCATATAGTAAATCCTAACTACATGAATGTAGTCTCACTAGCGGTCTCGGGATGCATCACTAACGCAAGTTCTAGAATCTAAATACTACTGGTACACTCACAAGCACTAATAATGAATGATTTTCCTAACAAATCTAGGGGCGAACCTCACATATTTGGGGTGGAAATTTTTGAGTGGTACGGTTTTTGTGCTAGTCATATAACTCCTATCAATGAGATGCTTATTAAGACTAACGTTTCTCTATTAAATGTTGCAAAAAATTTTAAATTTGGTGCTAAAATTACCCTAACAAGTATTTCTTTCAGTTATATTACACATCTACTATTAAACAAAACAAAAATCAAGTGAAGTTGTAGTTTCTAAGGTATCCCAATTTTACCCCCTTACACTAAAGTCGAACATTATCCCCAATGTTCATTTAAAGGATGTAGAAGTAAAAACAAATAAGAATAAAAGAAACTAGTACTCCCCTGATTTGCTTGGTATGGAAAATGTGGTAACATGGTTAAATCTTCCTCCAAGAAAATGTACATGTAAAGCTTCATTCCTGAAATAAGATAATCTTCTTGTCCAATATAACCTGTAAATAACAAAGAAAACAAAGCACGAAACCTCGCGTAAAATCGGCGGTATACTATATATAAAACTAAATCCTAGAAAGCAAGTAAAAGATATAATGCTTGCAAAATAAATGTTTGCGGATTCCTGGAGTTCAAAAAATTTAGATTTCACAAAACTTTACAATTCTGGTAGCCAAACAAAACCTGGAATTTTTTTTAGGGAACAGAGCCTGACGCCGTCAGGTTGTAACTCCTGACGCCGTCAGGGTGTACCTGACATAATTTTTATCTTTTGTTTCCGAAAAATTTCTAGAAAAACCTGTGTTTTAAGACCTGGAATTCCTGCAAAACATCCATTGTGATTCGATACAAGCATTTGACTCAAACAAATACTAATATGTATATTTATATCTCATTATTATCGTTCATGTTCACTTCGTTCTTTAAAACAAATATGAGCTTCCCTTACAATTATCTTTTGTAAAATACCTTTATATGTGACCAAGTCGAAGTTAAAAACAAAATAAAGCATTTTTACAAGTTACTTTGAGACATGAATAATAATTAATGAGAATGAAAAATACATACGGAAACAAATAAAAGCAAATAAGCAAGCACACAAATAAAAAAGCTTGGGTTGCCTCCCAAAAAGCACTTTTTCTTTATTAACGAGTCTTGTAGCTAGACTTAAAGTCACACCCTATCGTGTATCACTTATGCTCACATACCCAAGTGTGAGCCATTTAATAGTTGCCTCGTCTTTCTTATAATCATCATTCAAATCTAAACATCCACGATAATATCTCTTATTCTTTTCATGGTGATATTTAAGCCCTTTCCTTTTATCGTTCTCACTTAACATATCGTGAGGGGGAAGTTTGTTGCACCTCTCAATAGAAAATTCCTTAAATCTAGGGTGCACGCGGGGCATGTGATAGACAAAATCCTCGTCTCCATCCGAGAAGGTAATTAACCCATCTATAAGTTTTTCATCTAATTTGGTTAGTCTTTTAAAGGGTTTTCCAAACACGACTTGGGTTAACTTGTCATCAATAAACTCTCCCAAATTCTCCATAACCATAAAATCAAGTAAATAAACAAAGCTTCCAACAAATACATGCAGTGTTTTTGCTCTAGCAACAATATTATCTCCTTGGTATTCTAACTCATTCACTATGATTTTGTTATATTCATTACACAAAAGTATGTTCATTGGTAAAGACGAGTTAAGGTAAGCATCAAAGCTCCTAAATCTAATTTTACAAGGAAATTGCATATTAAAGAGGCTGTCTATCTCAATCCTTGTCCTAGGGTCAACATACTTAAGAGGATCAACTTCCTCTTCTCTCCTAACATTATCGACTACCACCCCATCACCTAAGTCCTCATCGGAATCTAAATAATAAAAAGGGCTAATTCTATGGTCGTTATTATGGCCAGATTCCTCCATCTCAGAATCATTGCCAAAGTGATGGTCAGGCGAGAGGTTGGGTGGGTTCTCATTTTCCACTACAGGGATCGGAATGGGTAGTTGGAAAATTCTTCAACGAAAGACACGAATAACAGGAATCAAACGATCAATGCTATTGTTATCCATCGAGAGAGGGTTTACAAACAAAGAAAACAAAGAAAAAGACAGACTAAAGAAAACCTAATAAAAATAAAAAATCTCACTAGAAAGGAATCTAATGAGTAGACTTAATAAAAATAAATTTCAACCTAAACAATAACCATTCCCCGGCAGTGGCGCCAAAAACTTGATGCGTGGTTTTGCAACCTTGCAAAAAGTTTTACTTCTAAAGGGATCTTGAGAAGCTTGCAATCCCCACCAGGCAGTATACCTGACCAATGTAGTATAGTGAGTGGCAAGTACCGGGGGATTATTGATCCCAGTTGAGCAAACGATCTTATATAGAAGTTGACTTGAATTAAAACACTTAAGCTAGAATGCGGAATATAAAAGCTTAACTTAAGAAGAACAATTCACTATCAACACTTCAATATATTAATAATACGAGCACTCTACAATGCTAGGGTTTTACAACCTTGAAGTGTAAACGAAAACTAAACAATACGTACTCAATCTAACCCTAAAATCCTCCTTTTATAGGCCAAGGAGTCCTACTAAGTTTACAATAACTTTCTATGAAAGATAAGAATATTCTAGACGTATATAATATACACACAATCTATTCTATAATTATCTACTCCGTATACATGTTTATCACTTTAGCAGTAGATTCCTCTAGCAACATTTTCCTATAGCAGCACTTTGACATCAGCAGCAGAATCATTTACCTTAGCAGCATTCTCATCACAGCAGCAGAATCCAAAACCCAACAATCCTCCCATAAACTTAATATTTATCACTAAATCATTAAGTTTCTTCAAAGCACAGTTAAACACCAGGAGGATGCTTCCAAACACTCAAATCTTGAGATGTCTGTTGACCAAGTATCTTCTTATACTTTGACAGCAAATTAAATGCTTGATCATCAGTATCATAGTCTTTCTGAAAATTGAGTAATCCAGCACCATTAACCATCTGATTGACAGTATTCCAGTATCTTACCACTGGATAATCTTTTTCAGTCAGCATATACAAAGTAATTGGTCCAATTTCCAAGACATGAATTCCAGAATCTTGAAAAAGTCTCCATTTTCTTACTTTATATCCTACTATCTCTGTCCATTCAGAATCATCCATTGAAGGTTCAAACATAAGTTTCAGAGCTCTCCAAAGAACATTATCAGCCATAGTCTTAATGTGCTCAATTTTCTCTGTTTCATACTTTTTACCATCAACTTCTTAGCTCCAAACTTTTCCTTGTATAACTTCCACAAATCATCAACATCCTCTCTATCAAAGTAATATAGCATCTGTTGAAATCTAAGAAACCTGTGAGTCTTTCCATCAGATCTCTCAACATCATGAAATGCTCCAATCTTAGTATCATATCATGTAGTTACTTTAATGATAGGATATTTGATTCCTATTGGTGTAGCATCAACTACTTCAGGTTCCTCAATTTTACCAACCATAGTGAGAACCTTCAATTGTTCCTTTAAATGCTCAGAAGGAATATGATCATAATCATTCTTGAACTCATCTCCTTCAGGCTTAGAGTTGCTTTCTTCTCCAGTTTTTCTCTTCTTCTTTGCAAAGGATTTATGAACAACACCTTTTCTTTTACCACTCTGAATAGAAGAAGTTGTCTTAACTGCAACATTTGCCTCTTGTTCATGCTCTGCTTCAACAACTTTATCAGGTACCAACTTTTTATTCCTTTAAGCAATATGTTCCAAGTCTTTAGCACAATCCATAGGATAAAAGATATCTGTTTCTTTCTTAGCTTGTTGATACAAGTCAAAAACCTCTTGATCAGACTTAGGTTTTAACTGTACCAATTTCCATCCCTTCATATTCTTCAGATATCTTTCTTGCTCTCTTCTTTGTTGCAATTGTGTTGGACCCCTAAGAATCTTTTTCTTTCTTCTAGCAGCAGCATCTTCTTTCCTTTTCTTTGCCCTGAACTCTCTTATCCAAGATTGAACATCAAAAGTTGGAGTTTCTTGTTCTTCAATCTTAATCATCTTTGAGAGTTCTATATCAGCATCTATTCTTATCTTTTTATCAACCCACTCCTCATACCTCTTTAAATCTTCAGTTTCTTTTTCAACCTTTTCCTTTTCTTCTTGAATCAACTGTTGCTCTTCCATATCAATCAACTCTTGTTTTTTAAGTGCAACAGCTTAACTTGTAATTCCTTAGGCCACCAATGAAAAGGTATCTCAGAGTAATCAATCCCCTTATACATCCACTTAGGATCTTCAACTTGCTTGCCCTTCCCTTTATCAGTAGAAGATGATTAAACAATCTTCTTTTGTTGAGGAGCAGGTTCTCTGATTACAACTCCCTTTTGAGGTATTCTTGGTGTTGATGATGTGATTGTGGTTGTTGGTTGTTGTGGTAGTAATTGAGTTGGTAGTGGTGTATGTTTTGAAGATGATTCAGATGGAACCTCTGTAGTCTTCTTACTTAACAAAACCATAGCCTCAGCAGCAGCATTGTCACTAGACCCAATAGCAGAGTCTTGTGCATCAGCAGAATTGACCTTTTCACTAGTAGCATCAGCAGAATTGACCTTTTCACTAGTAGCAGGATCCGCAAAATCCTTAGCAGTAGAGTCTTGAGCAGCAGTAGAGTCATCAATCTTGTTAGTAATAGCAGCATTATCAAGTTCTTTTTCCACAGAATCATTCAAAGTCATTAAAGCTTCACCCATCAACTCTGTTGCCTTCACTAGTTGCTCAGGCTCCAAAGTCTTAAGTTTTTCCACCACATTTTCTTGAGTAGCAATCACTTTCTCCATTACAACCTCATTCCCTGATTTGTCAACAATCACAAAATTATCCACATCCTGAGGACTTTCCACTTCCATGTCTCCAACCTTTGAAATCTCCCCTGAAACCATTCCAGCATCAACATCCTGAGCATTATCAACTTTCTTCAAATTTGCCTTCCCTGAACCCATGTCTTCATTCCTCCCCTGTTTGGAAGCATCCTATTCCAAATGAGTAGAGAGTTCAGGTGAACTTACAACTTGAGAAGTGCCCACTTTCTTCAATCTTTTTAAGGAGGTTGAAGATCTTGATTTCCTTAAGTTCTTAATCTGTTTTTGCAATTTGGTGATGAGCTTGGCTTGACCATCAACAACAGTAGAGGGACTAAGAACTTTATCTTCCAATGAAGTACACTTCACCTCCAAATTGGTACAAGTAACCGTCAATTCCTGAATGAGTTTCATGGTAGTCTCATCACTTCGACCTGTGTAACCTGGTCCGAGAGGTGAATCATGGACATTGTCATCATGTACAAAATTTTCCGTCAATTCATTTGTCACTGTCCTGTGCTCATCACTTCGACCTGTGTGACCTGAATATTTTGCACAAGTTGCACCATAGAAGGTGTAAGATTTGTATGTGTGCCTGAAAAACCTTTTCCATGCTTAATCAAGAAAGTAAAAGTTTTGGAAACCAATCCGGGAGCATCATAAGTAGCAGTATGTGATCTGAAATTGGTAAGTTGGTTTTCTATAAAGAGCTGGATAAATCTTGGGTAAAGCAAATAAGAACCAGACTCTTTAACACTTTTAACAATCCCCTCCAAAATCATATTTGAAAAATTAAATGGATGTCCTTTGCTTAGGCATACCATAGCAGAAGCAATAGTAGCACTAAACTCATTCCACCCAGAAGTTTTAGGACTCAAACAATGAAGGAGAATGTGAACCAAAAACTTGTATTGAGGACAGAGGAGAGCTTTTTGAAATTTTAAATTTGTATGTCTTCCCTCATACCCCAAATCATTTAAACACTGAAAAATAGCAGAATTGGCAAGACACGTGGTCTCTGTTTCATCATCTAAGAGAAGAGTTTCCCTTATAAAAGATTCAGTTACACGAACCTTTTGACCATCTACTATAGCACTCACATATTTTTCCTCATTCCTAGTTTTGACTTTAGTAGTAAGCCAAAACTGTTTGATGTAGTAAACAAATATTGTAGGATTCACAGTTAATGCATACCTAAGAGAAGTAGCATTCAAGAATTTTACCATGTCTGTGAAACCTTCAGGAACCAACTCTTCATCCAAAATAGCAACATTATTGTGCTGCTCTGCCCAGGTACGTGTACAATCCATGAATTAGGTTTTTGAGAAATTGGGGATAATTGACTTTGAGAGTAATGGAGTGGTAGGGTTTGTGAGAACTTCAATTTGGAGCGTGTAAATACCAATTGTGAAGTTTAATTAGGTTTTAAACTGATTAGAAGAAGTTACACATTCCACCCCCACACTTACAACCGTAGCAGCATAAACATATCTTCCATAACTAGCAGCAGAATGAAACAACTAGCAGCAGAGTGATTGTAGCCAGCAGCAGAGTTGACTAATCAAACTTGGTCAAAAAGTCAAGGACCCTCAACAATAAATGCGCTTGATACTCCGTAATCCCTATAAAACCGGACTAAATCTTTCCCTAATTCAACACAATCAAACCCTAATTACAATCAATAACGCCAATCAACCAAATCAAATCTTCAGAACTATGAAATCTTCTCCCGAAATAATCAACATATCATCGGATTCATCTTCTGAGGATGAAGCACCCTTTGAAACCTATGTACCTCCATTTCGTCCTCCCCACAACGGATGTAGGACCAAGGAACCAGCCCGCAAGAGAAAACACGATCTCTCTGTGCTCAAAGATCTATTAAACTTGAATCAAACCCCCAGCACTTCCAGGGGTAAAGAGGTGATGTCTCCTAAATCTCCATCGTCTTCAGAATCATCAGAAGACCCTGCGTGGATCCCTAACATACATCCATCTCCAATGGAACTTGTTTCCCCCTTTCTTTGTACTTCATCTGATGAGGATGAGCCACAAAATAATCCACCTTCCACTCCTGAAAGACCACAATCTTTAAGGCCAAGACCCAAGACATCATCCAAGACAAGGAAAGCAAACCCTCCTCTTCCTAAGGAAAGAAAGATTGTACTTGGGCTTCCATGCCCTAGACAGTGATGTTTGTAGTCTTTTAAGTTCATCTTGTTATGTAGCAGTCTTTTTTTGTGTTTGAAGTGATGTGGATGTACCCTGTTTAGATGTACTCTTTTGATGATTAATGATAATTGCTCATTTTCTGTTTGTTTACTTGCAAATCATCAATTTTAGCTTTTTCTGCAAAATGTAAGTCCAAACACCACAAAGCATACAAACATATATACTAGCAGTAGAGTGAAAAAGCAGCAGAGTACATTCCAACATAATCATATGCTTCTTAAGAAGCAGCAGAAACAGAGTGACAAACAACACACTACCTTTACACACTTTACAAAAACAAAAAGAGATAAGATTTTCAAAGATTTATCATACCAATATTTGCAATTAAGAATTGAAACCTCCCCACATCAAAGTGTTTAGTGAGAAGATCAGCAACATTATTATCAGTATGAATTTTGACAATTTGAATTAACTTCTTTTCATAGAAATCCCTTATGAAATGATGTCTTATCTCAATATGTTTTGTTTTCGAATGAAAAACAACATTTTTAATTATGCCAAGTGTGATGTTGTTATCAATATGAATTTTGGTGTTCATGAAATTGTACCCATAATCCAGTAGTTGATTTTGCATCCAAAGCACTTGTCCACAACAACTTGAAGCAGCTACATACTCAGCTTCAGTTGTAGAATTTGCAACCACTGTCTGTTTCTTGCATTGCCGTGACACCAATCTGTTTCCAAGAAATTGACAACCTCCAGTTGTAGACTTTCTATCCAAGCAAGCACCATCATAGTCACTGTCTGAACATGCCACCAAATCAAAAGGTGAATCCTTAGGATACCATAGGCCTAATTTGGGTTGATGCCTTAGATACCTAAAAATACCTTTCACAGCATTGAGATGTGATTCTTTGGGACATACTTGGAATCTTGCACAGGCACATACAACAAACATAATATCAGGCCTTGATGCTATAAGATACATCAATGACGCAATCTTGGATCGGTACAAGTGAACATCTACTTCTTTTCCATTTTCATCCTTCAACAAAGGTTTGTTGGTATCCATGGTTGTCTTAGCAGGCTTAGCATCCTCAAATCCAAACTTCTTCAAAATGTCATTGACATATTTATCCTGACTAATAAATATTCCATCTTTCTTTTGTACCACTTGTAGTCCCAAGAAGAAGTTGATTTCACCCATTGAACTCATAGCAAACTTATCCTTCATAAGCTTCTCAAAATCAACACACATAGCCCTGTTTGTAGAACCAAAGATGATGTCATCTACATCGATTTGAACCAGCAAAATATAATCTTTTTGTCTTTTGAGAAACAAAGTCTTGTCAATCTTTCCTCTACTGAACCAAGAGTCTAACAAATATGTTGACAAGGTATCATACCAAGCTCTAGGGGCTTGATGTAACCCATACATTGCTCTATTCACCTTGTAAACTTTTTCAGGATAATCAGGGTCTTCAAAACCAGGTAGTTGAGACACATAAACTTCTTCTGTAATGGTCCCATAAAGGAAAGCACTCTTTACATCCATCTGATACACCACAAACTCTTTGAATGAAGCATAAGCCAAGAATAGTCTAATGGCTTCTATTCTTGCCACTGGTTCAAATACCTCATCATAGTCAAGTCCCTCTTGTTGTGTGTATCCTTGAGCTACTAACCTAGCCTTATTTCTGATGACTATTCCCCTCTCATCTCTTTTACATCTGAAAACCCATTTAGCGCCAATCACTCTTTTTCCATTTGGCAAATCAACCAAAGTCCATACCTCTTGTAGTTTGAATTGCAGCAGCTCATCTTGCATTGTTTCCACCCAACTTGCTTCTTGTAAGGCTTTATAAGTGTTCTTGGGTTCAATTTGAGACAGAAAATAGGCAAACAAGCAATTTTGTAGATCTTTGTGACTGTTTCTTTGATGCGGAGATCTTGCAAAGAAACTTTGATGTTGAAGATCTTTGAGCTCTTTAGTCATTTTTCTTGTTTGTACAGATGATTGAGGATCACTGAGAATTTGTTCTTTTGGATGATCCTTGTGAACTTTTGTAGTAGTAGTGGGACTAACAGGAATGTTGACTTCCAAATTAGTATAATCTACTTCAGCTCCAAATAGTTTACCATCAAGAGCTTCATCATCTGTGTCATCATAGATATTCTCTAGAGGAGGCATATTTGGATCATCATGATAGTTTGGATCATCAAAAGATCTACCCTGAGTGTCCAAAGAAGGAAATTGTGATGTAGAAGCAGAGTTAATAGGCTTGGCAGCAGAATTGATTGAAGCAGTAGTTGCTTGTTTTGGTCTAGCAGTAGAGTCTTTTGGCCTTGAAGGAGAGACATCAACAACCACTTCTGGAGCTTCATTGGGTATCTTTTCTGCATCAATAGGAGTTTCAATATCTGCTTCAGCTTCCTTAGGTTTCTCTTGAGTAACAACATCTTCTTGTATATCTTGATCTTTCTGTAAGGGTAAGAAAGTAGGACCAACCTTCAATTTCTCAATCAAAACAATGTCTTCTTGTGTTTTGTTAATGTCAACACTAGCAATAAGAGGTACATAATTCATTGTCTTGGTAAGAATATCAACATTAAACATCCATTCAGGTCCTTTTCCTTCAGCATTAGATGTGTTCTCACTAAACTTGATATACAAATTCTCCTCCACATGTTTGGTTCTCTTGTTATATACCCTGAAAGATTTACTATGAACAGAGTAACCAACCAAGTGACCTTCATCAACTTTCTCTTCAAACTTGCCTAACTGATCCTTAGTGTTCAAAATAGTGACAGGACATCCAAATGGCTTGAGAAAATCAATCAATGGTTTCTTCCCATAAAAAAGCTCATATGGAGTTTTGTTGTGAGGCTTCACTACCTTACTTCTATTTTGCACAAAATATGCAGTGTTTACAGCTTCAGCCCAAAAAGGTATAGGTAGTTTAGAATCAGATAACATTGTTCTTGCAGCCTCAATAAGTGTCCTGTTTCTTCTCTCTGCAACACCATTCTGTTGTGGAGTTCTTGCAACACTGTACTGTCTTAGAATTCCTTTACCCATACAGAATTGATTCATCACACTATTCTTGAACTCAGTACCATTGTCACATCTAATAATTTTCACTCTGTGGTTGTGCAGGTTTTCAACTCTTGTAATGAATTCCTTAAGTATCTCTGAAGTTTCATCTTTAGTGGCTAAGAAGAACACCCAAGTAAACCTACTGAAGTCATCTGTGACAACTAGGCAATATGACTTCTTGTTCAAGATTTTCACAAAAACAGGCCCAAATAAATCCATGTGAAGTAAATGCAAGGGCTCTGTATTTGTGTTCACTGTCTTTGACTTGAATGAAACTCTGTGTTGTTTACCCTTTTGACAAGCAACACAAGTCTCACAATTTTCAAACAACTTTGTGGGCATGCCTCTCACAAGATTTCCTTTCACCAACTTGTTCATTGTCTTGTAGTTCAGGTGCCCAAGTCTTCTATGCCATAATTTGGACTCATCAATAGTGGCTTTTGCAATCAGACAAGTTAAAGCTCTTTTGGGAACAATGTTCTTAATATGGTCACTGCATATATTTTCATTTCTAGGGACCTTCAATAGTACAAATTTATCATTTAGCAACTGAAAATCAGGAGAAAGGATCATACATTCAGTGTATGTAAAAAGAACAAAATTCCTTTTGTCACACATTTTTGAGACACTAAAGAGATTAAACTTAAGCCCTTTCACAAGAAACACCTTTTCAAAGTCCAAATTCCCTGTTCTTAAAGTGCCTCTACCAACAATATTTCCACCTTTTGGATCATTCCCAAAAGCAACATAACCACCTTCAAAAGCCTCAAAGTCTTCAAGTTGAGACTCATCTCCTGTCATATGTCCAAAGCATCCACTATCAACTATAACCATATCTTTAAGATCATCCAGTAGATTACCCTGCACATGAAAGTTGAGAAATTAGTTTCTCTTGGGGACCCAAGCCATTAATGACTTGGATCTGCCTTGTGCATCAACATAGTTAAATTTCTTTAAATCACTTGATGCACTGCTGTTTTTGGAAACATTGTTTGTAACAGTTGATTTTGGTTTCCAAACCCAACAAGCTGAGGCCTTAACAACATAAAAATGATTTCCAACAACTGTATTTGATAAAACTTTTGGCCCAGAAGTAGAAAGTTTTGTACTAGTAGCAGATTGCTTACTAGCAGCAGATTGCTTACTAGCAGTAGAGCCAGCAACAGAACCAGTTGTGGTTTTAAAAGCACCATTTGATTTAGCAGCATAAATAGATCTAGTTGCACCAGATCTTAACAACACAGCCCTAGGAATCATGTTTCTATTAGGATGAGGGTGAGTATTCTTAGTAACATATTTGTGATTCACCCTAGAATATTGATTCCAAACAGGCTTCTTGTGGTCAGGACAACTATTAATCAAATGTTCAAAGCTACCACACTTATAACAAGCCTTTTTCTTTAATTGAAACTCACTACCTAATTTGTTAGAAACTAGGTTATTAAAGTTTATCTGATTTCCTCTAGGCTTATTATTAAAACCATTCATTCTATCTCTAGAAATCTCATTATATTCTACTATTTTCCTAGAGATGCCCTTACCTAACACAGGTCTCACAAACTTCACCTGTTCAATTTTAGGTTCAACTTTGGTAGGAATTGCTTCCTTTTCTACACTTTGTTCTAGTTCAACCTGTTCCTGTTCCTCATCACTATCTGAGTACCAGTCTTCAATAATAGGAGCATTAGGAAATTTTCTACCCTCAACCTTTGGTGTTTCTAAGACACTTGCACTAGACTCACCTATTGGTTTTTCAATATTCAGCTCACTAATGAAGGACAATTCTTTTCTTGGTGGAGCATAGGCACTCTTAGCAGGAGGAGCAACCTCATTTTAACCTATTCCATTTCCTTTCCTTATTATGGTACTCTCAATAGATCTATTAACCAAATCGGAAGCATATTGTTGTTTGTTTACTCTTACTATATGTTTTTCTTTTTCAGCAAGAGCTGCATCCCTATCTCTTTCTGCTTCTTCTAATTTATTCTTAAGAAACTCAATTTCACTGTTTTTCTTAAAAATTTCAACATCTTGTTGGTTAATTCTATCTACATATTCCAGCTCACACTCTTTTAGATACCCAAGTCTTCTTTCAACATTTTGAATACCTACTTTGTAACCTAGGTTATCAAGTTTTAGGTTTTCAACTTCTCTAATTAAACTCTCATTCCTAGACTTAAGTTCTTCTACAGTGTCAGCATATGACTTAAAAGAACACACAGATAAATCAGAATCATTAGATACCTCAGAGTCAGATCCAGAAGATGATGATGCATAGGGCATCAGTGCAAAGTTATGCACTTTAGGTTTAACTAGAGCCACCAAAGAATAGTTTGGTTCTTCATCAGCCAAATCACTCCAATCATACTCTCCCAATCCATCACAAGATACCAATGCAGTAGTGGAATTCTTTGTTTCTTCAGTCTTCTTTGAAGCTTCAACATTTTTCTTTGGAGCTCTACATTCTCTGGCAAAGTGACTCTTCCTGTTGCAGTTGTAGCACTCTATCTTTGACTTGTCAAAGCCAACGTTTTCTTTAGCCCTGTACTTGATTTCTCTTCTAGTTCTCTTCAAGAATTTTCTTGCCCTTAAGGTCAACATGGCCATTTTGCATTTAAGATCCATCTCTTCAAGATCATCAGGATCAAGGTAATCCAAATCTTGATTAATAGCCTGTTACCTTACACTTGTAGTTAGATCAGCCAAGAATGCACACAAAGCAATATCATTGATGGAATTCTTATCATTTGAACTAGCAGCAGATCCATCAGCAGTAGATACCCCATAAGCAGTAGAGTGAGATTCTTTAGACCCTTTTGACTTTGAAGATACAAAGGCAAGATTCTGTGTACTAGAAGTAGATGAAGAAGTCAACTCTGGTTCATACACTCTTACGTTGTTATAGAGACTTTCCAACTTTATAGTTTCAAAGTCAGGCTTATTCCTCCAAACAACAGTGTGCATACTCCATTCAGGTGCAAGACTTCTGAGGAACTTGAGGTTTACATCTTCTTGTGGAACCACATAGCCAACAAGCTTTAGATGACTGACAAGTTGATTGAGCCTGTTGTAAGTAGCATTAATCTTTTCACCACTTTCAGCAGTAAAGTTCTCAAACTGATGCTTCAACATGTTTTTCCTTGACTTCTTAGTAGCATCATTCCCTCCAAACCTGAATTCAACAACATCCATCAAGTCTTTTGCAGTCTCACAGCTATCAAAGTCCAACTGAAATTCATTAGGTATTCTCATTAAGAGAATATTGCGTGCCTTGATCTCCATCTTCGTCACTGAGTTATCTTCAGCAGACTTGATTGGTATCTCTTTACCATCAGTACCCTTCTTTGGTAAAGAGTCACCATTGATAATCACATTCCACATGTTAAAGTCAATCATGCGAATGTACTGTCCGATTCTCATCTTCCACAGCTCATATTCTCCAGGGTTGAGCATGGGAACCTTTGAAGTAGTCACCATATGTGTGTCATCACCCATCTTCAGCAATTGATTAGGAACAGCAAACTTGCAAGGAACAGTTTCTTCTTGATTACAACTTCTAGATCACAAGCTCTGATACCACTTGTTGATCCCAGTTGAGCAAACGATCTTATATAGAAGTTGACTTGAATTAAAACACTTAAGCTAGAATGCGGAATATAAAAGCTTAACTTAAGAAGAACAATTCACTATCAACACTTCAATATATTAATAATACGAGCACTCTACAATGCTAGGGTTTTACAACCTTGAAGTGTAAACGAAAACTAAACAATACGTACTCAATCTAACCCTAGGATCCTCCTTTTATAGGCCAAGGAGTCCTACTAGGTTTACAATAACTTTCTATGCAAGATAAGAATATTCTAGACGTATATAATATACACACAATCTATTCTATAATTATCTACTCCATATACATGTTTATCACTTTAGCAGTAGATTCCTCTAGCAGCATTTTCCCATAGCAGCACTTTGACATCAGCAGCAGAATCATTTACCTTAGCAGCGTTCTCATCACAGCAGCAGTTTCACTCAGCAGCAAAATCCAAAACCCAACAGGGATTGATCATTCTCTCTGGGAATAGTGTCGTTAGGATCAAAATCTACTTAAACTAGGTTTAGAGGTGAGGGATGATTCTTTTTGTGTTTTTATAATTTTTTATGAAAGCAAGTAAAAATGTCGGGTTTTGAAAGAGTGGGCGGAATTAGTTGCTAGTCAACTAAACCAAAATTACTACAAATGCAAAATAACATAAAATAACAGAAAAGTAAATGTGGTGAACTTCTTATAATGGGAAAAATGTATTTACTTAGATTTCACTACTCCCTAGTTATCTCTTAGTGATTAATTGATTTGTTACAATTGTTTGGATGAAAGGTTATATTCATTAGTACCAGTCATGGGGCTGTGTACGTCCTTCCCCACTCTATAAGCTTCTATCTCTTCCTATCCAGGCCTCATAAATAGTTACTTATACATTAAATACAACCAATAACATCATAGTACACATCTGATTACGTTTCTTAAGACGTTCAAGCCTATTACCATATAGAAGTATGTTGGGATATAAAGTTCAAGGTACTTGTGTATTTCAAAGACTGTTATGTCAAAGTGCTGCTTGAAGATTAAAGTCAAAGTACTACTGCTTGAAGATCAAAGTCAAAGTACTGCTGCATTTTGAAGATTATTCAAAGTACTTCAAAGAGTATAAGGACTTAATTGCAATATTGATTAAAGGATTATTATGTAATATTGTAAGAATATTCTAGAATTAGTTAGGGATAATTACTTGTCGTTCAAGTAGATAATGTAAACCGACTTAACATTATCTATATAAGGAGCCTTATGATGGTATTAGAGATATAAGTTTTAGTCGAAGTTTCTAAGAGTCTTAGAGCTTTACAAGTCGATAATAGTTAGGGATTGTTAGTGAATCTGTGTAACAAAGCAGGTTCAAGTTTGGTTTAATATAAAAGTTCTTCTTAAGCTTTTTGTTAGTAGATTTCGAATACTTTACAAGGTCAAAACAGTGTTTCAATATTAATAGTGTTGAGTTTACTCAACATTGTTAAACCCTTACAAGCTACAAAGTAGTTTGGTCAGAGTATATCGATCCAACAAGTGGTATCAGAGCTTGTGTTGGAAACTCTGATTAAGAAGATAATTTTTTAAACCGATTCTACTAGTAACCCTTCAAGATGTCGACAGAGGCTGCACCTGCTCCATCCATCACTGCTGTTAGAATCCCTATTGTCAAGAAGGGAGAATATGACTTATGGGCCATGAAGATGAGGCAGTACATTTGTTGGGTTTTGAGTTCTGCTGCTGAGTGAAACTACTGCTGTGATGAAACTGCTGCTAGTGTAAATGATTCTGCTGCTGATGACAAAGTGCTGCTAAGGGAAAATGCTGCTGAAGGAATCTACTGCTAATGTGATAAGCATGTATTCGAAGTAGATAATTATAGAATAGATTGTGTGTATATCTTATATGTCTAGAATATTCTTATCTTGCATAGAAAGTTATTGTAAACCTAGTAGGACTCCTTGGCCTATAAAAGGAGGATCCTAGGGTTATATTACGTACGTATTGTTTTAGTTTTCGTTTACACTTCAAGGTTGTAAAACCCTAGCATTGTCGAGTGCTCGTATTAATAATATTGAAGTGTTGATAGTGAATTGTTCTTCTTAAGTTAAGCTTTTACATTCCGCATTCAAGCTTAAGTGTTTACATTAAGTCAACTTCTATATAAGATCGTTTGCTCAACTGGGATAAACAAGTGGTATCAGAGCTTGTGATCTAGAAGTTGTAATCAAGAAGAATCTGTTCCTTGCAAGTTTGCTGTTCCTAATCAATTGCTGAAGATGGGTGATGACACACATATGGTGACTGCTTCAAAGGTTCCCATGCTCAACCCTGGTGAATATGAGCTGTGGAAGATGAGAATCAGGCAGTACATTCGCATGATTGACTTTAACATGTGGAATGTGATAATGAATGGTGACTCTTTACCAAAGAAGGGTACTGATGGTAAAGAGATACCAATCAAGACTGCTGAAGATAACTCAGTGAGGAAGATGGAGATCAAGGCACACAATATTCTCTTAATGGGAATACCTAATGAATTTCAGTTGGACTTTGATAGCTGTGAGACTGCTAAAGACTTAATGGATGCTGTTGAATTCAGGTTTGGAGGGAATGATGCTACCAAGAAGTCAAGGAAGAATATGTTGAAGCATCAGTTTGAGAACTTTAATGCTGAAAGTGGAGAGAAGATTATTGGCACCTACAACAGGCTCAATCAACTTGTCAGTCATCTAAATCTTGTTGGCTATGTGGTTCCACAAGAAGATGTAAATCTCAAGTTCCTCAAAAGTCTTGCACCTGAATGGAGTATGCACACTGTTGTTTGGAGGAATAAGCATAACTTTGAGACAATGAAGTTGGAAAGTCTCTATAACAACTTAAGAGTGTATGAACCAGAGTTAAATACCTCATCTACTTCTGGTACACAAAATCTTGCCTTTGTATCTTCAAAGTCAAAGCGGTCTAAAGAATCTCACTCTGCTGCTTATGGAGTATCTACTGCTGATGGATCTGCTGCTAGTTCTAATGATAATAATTCCATGAGTGATATTGCTTTATGTGCATTCTTGGCTGATCTAACTACAAGTATAAGGTCATAGGCACTTAATCAAGATCTGGATCACCTTGATCCTGATGATCTTGAAGAGATGGATCTTAAATGGCAAATGGCCATGTTGACCTTGAGGGCAAGAAAATTCTGGAAGAGAATTGGAAGAGAAGTCAAGTACAGACCTAAAGAAAATGTTGGCTTTGAGAAGTCAAAGATAGAGTGTTACAACTGTAACAGGAAGGGTCACTTTGCCAGAGAATGTAGAGCTCCAAAGAAAAATGGTGAAGCATCAAAGAAGACTGAAGAATCAAATAATACCACTACTGCATTAGTGTCTTGTGATGGATTGGTAGAGTATGATTGGAGTGATTTGGCTGATGAAGAAGCAAATTATTCCTTGGTGGCTCAAGTCAAGCCTGAAGTGCATAACTTTGCACTTATGACTTATTCATCATCATCTTCTGGATCTGACTCTGAGGTATCTAATGATTCTAATTTATCTGTGTGTTCTTTTAATTCTTGTGCTGACACTGTAGAAGAACTTAAGTCTAGGAATGAAGAGTCTAAATAGAGAAGTTGAAAGCCTAAAACTTGATAACCTAGGTTACAAAGTAGGTATTCAAAATGTTGAAAGAAGACTTGAGTACTTAAAAGAGTGTGAGATGGAATATGTAGATAGAATTAACCAACAAGATATTGAAATTTTTAAGAAAAACAGTGAAATTGAGTTTCTTAAAAATAAATTAGAAGAAGCAAAAAGAGATAGAGATGCAGCTCTTGCTGAAAAAGAAAAACATATAGTAAGAGTAAACAAACAACAATATGCTTCTGATTTGGTTCATAAATCTATTGAGAGTACAATAATGAGGAAAGGAAGTGGAATAGGTTACAATGAGGTTGCTCCTCCTGTTAAGAGTGCCTATGCTCCACCAGGAAAAGAATTGTCCTTCATTAGTGAGCTGAACATAGAAAAACCAATAGGTGAGTCTAGTACAAGTGTCTTAGAAACACCTAAGGTAGAGGGTAGAAAATTTCCTGATGCTCCCATTATTGAAGATTGGTACTCAGATTGTGATGAGGAACAAGAACAGGTTGAACTAGAACAAAATGTAGTAAAGGAAGAAATTCCTGCTAAAGTTGAAAAATTTGAACCTAAAATTGAACAGGTGAAGTTTGTGAAACCTGTGTTAGGTCAAGGTATCTTTAGGAAAATGGTTGAGTATAAAGAGATTTCTAGAGAAAGAATGAATGGTTTCAATAATAAGCCTAGGGGAAATCAGAGAAACTTTAATAACCTAGTTTCAAACAAATTAGGTTGTGAGTTTCAATTGAAGAAAAAGGCTTGTTATAAGTGTGGTAGTTTTGAACATTTGATTAATAGTTGTCCTGACCATAAGAAACCTGTTTGGAATCAATATTCTAGGGTGAATCACAAATATGTTAATCAGAATACTCACCCTCATCCAAATAGAAACATGTTTCCTAGGGTTGTGTTGTTAAGATCTGGTGCAACTAGATCCATTTATGCTGCTAAATCAAATGGTGCTTTTAAAACCACAACTGGTTCTGTTGCTGGCTCTAATGCTAGTAAGCACTCTGCTGCTAGTAAGCATTCTGCTGCTAGTAAGCAATCTGCTGCTAGTACAAAACTTTCTACTTCTGGGCCAAAAGTTTTATCAAATACAGTTGTTGGAAATCATTTTTATGCTGTTAAGGCCTCAGCTTGTTGGGTTTGGAAACCAAAATCAACTGTTACAAACAATGTTTCCAAAACCAGTAGTGCATCAAGTGATTTAAAGAAATTTAACTATGTTGATGCACAAGGCAGATCCAAGTCACTAATGGTTTGTTTCCCTAAGAGAAACTAATTTCTCTATTTTCATGTGCAGGGTAATCTACTGGATGAGCTTAAAGACATGGTGATAGTTGATAGTGGATGCTCTGGACATATGACAGGGGATGAGTCTCAGCTTGAAGATTTTGAGGCTTTTGAAGGTGGTTATGTTGCTTTTAGAAATGATCCAAAAGGTGGAAAGATTGTTGGTAGAGGCACTTTGAGAAGGTGTTTCTTGTGAAAGGGCTTAAGTTTAACCTCTTTAGTGTTTCACAAATATGTGACAAAAAGAATTTTGTTCTTTTTACAGACACTGAATGTATGATCATTTCTCCTGATTTTTAGTTGCCAAATGATAAATTTGTGCTATTGAAGGTCCCTAGAAATGAAAATATATACAATGACCATATTAAGAACATAGTTCCCAAAAGAGCTTTCACTTGTCTGATTGCAAAAGCCACTATTGATGAGTCCAAATTATGGCATAGAAGACTTAGGCACCTGAATTACAAGACAATGAATAAGTTGGTGAAAGGAAATCTTGTGAGAGGCATGCCCACGAAGTTGTTTGAAAATTGTGAGACTTGTGTTGCTTGTCAAAAGGGTAAACAACACAGAGTCTCATTCAAGTCAAAGATTGTGAATACAAATACAGAGCCCTTGCATTTGCTACACATGGATTTATTTGGGCCTGTTTTTGTGAAAAGTTTGAATAAGAAGTCATATTGCCTAGTTGTCACAGATGACTTCAACAGGTTTACTTAGGTGTTCTTCTTAGCCACTAAAGATGAAACCCCAGAGATACTTAAAGAATTCATTACAAGAGTTGAAAACCTGCACAAACACAGAGAGAAAATTATCAGATGTGACAATGGTACTGAGTTCAAGAATAGTGTGATGAATCAATTCTGTGTGGGAAAAGGAATTCTAAGACAGTATAGTGTTGCAAGAACTCCACAGCAGAATGGTGTTGCAGAGAGGAGAAATAGGACACTTATTGAGGCTGCAAGAACATTATTAGCTGATTTTAAATTACCTATACCTTTTTGGGCTGAAGCTGTAAACACTGCATGTTTTGTGCAAAACAGGAGTAAGGTAGTGAAGCCTCACAATAAAACTCCATATGAGCTCTTTCATGGAAAGAAACCAATGATTGATTTTCTTAAGCCATTTGGATGTCCTGTCACTATTTTGAACACTAAAGATTAGTTAGGCAAGTTTGAAGAGAAAGATGATGAAGGAAATTTCGTTGGTTACTCTGTACATAGTAAAGCTTTCAGGGTATATAAGAAGAGAAGAGAACCAAACATGTGGAGGAGAATCTGCATATCAAGTTTAGTGAGAACACATCTAATGTTGCAGGAAAAGGACCTGAATGGATGTTTGATGTTGACATCCTGACCAAGACAATGAATTATGTACCTGTTATTGCTAGTGTTGACACTAACAAATCACAAGAAGACATTGTTTTGATTGAGAAACTGAAGGTTGGTCCTACTTTCATACCCTTACAGAAAGATAAAGATACACAAGAAGATGATGTTCCTCTAGAGAAACCTAAGGAAGCTCTAGCAGATGTTGAAACTCCTATTAATGCAGAAAAGATACCCAATGAAGCTCCAAAAGTAGTTGTTGCTGACTCTCCAATAAGGCCAGAAGACTCTACTGCTGACTCAGAAGACTTTACTGCTAGACCAAAACAAGCAACAACAGCTTCTATCTATTCTGCTGCTAAGCCTATTAACTCTGCTTCTACATCACAGTTTCCTTCTTTGGACAATCAGGGTAGATCTTTTGCTGATCCAAACTATCCTGATGATCCAAATATGCCTCCTCTAGATAATATCTATGATGACACAAATGATGAAGCTCTTGATGGTAAACTATTTGGTGCTGAAGTAGATTATACTAATTTGGAACTCAACATTCCTGTTAGTCCCACTACTACTACAAGAGTTCACAAGGATCATCCAAAAGAACAAATTCTAAGTGATCCTCAATCATCTGTACAAACAAGAAAAATGACTAAAGGGCTCAAAGATCTTCAACATCAAAGTTTCTTTGCAAGATCTCTGCATCAAAGAAACAGTCATAAAGATCTACAAAATTGCTTGTTTGCCTGTTTTCTGTCTCAAATTGAACCCAAGAACACCTACAAAGCCCTACAAGAAGCAAGTTGGTTGGAAGCAATGCAAGATGAGCTTCTGCAATTCAAACTACAAGAGGTATGAACTTTGGTTGATTTGCCAAATGGAAAAAGAGTGATTGGCACTAAATGGGTTTTCAGATGTAAAAGAGATGAAAGGGGGATAATCATCAGAAATAAAGCTAGGTTAGTAGCTCAAGGATACGTACAACAAGAGGGACTTGACTATGATGAGGTATTTGCACCAGTGGCAAGAATAGAAGCCATTAGACTATTCTTGGCTTATGATTCATTCAAGGATTTTATTGTGTATCAGATGGATGTAAAGAGTGCTTTCCTTTATGGGACCATTACAGAAGAAGTTTATGTGTCTCAACCACCTGGTTTTAAGGACCCTGATTATCCTGACAAAGTTTACAAGGTGAATAGAGCAATGTATGGTTTACATAAAGCTCCTAGAGCTTGGTATGATACCTTGTCAACATATTTGTTAGACTCTGGGTTCAGTAGAGGAAAGATTGACAAGACTTTGTTTCTCAAAAGACAAAAAGATGATATTTTGCTGGTTCAAATCTATGTAGATGACATCATCTTTGGTTCTACAAATAGGGCAATGTGTGTTGATTTTGAGAAGCTTATGAAGGATAAGTTTGCAATGAGTTCAATGGGTGAACTCAACTTCTTCTTGGGACTACAAGCAGTAAATAAGAAAGATGGCATATTTATTAGTCAGGATAAGTATGTTAATGACATTTTGAAGAAGTTTGGATTTAAAGATGCTAAGCCTGCTAAGACAACCATGGATACCAACAAACCTTTGTTGAAGGATGAAAATGGAAAAGAAGTAGATGTTCACTTATACAGGTCCATGATTGGCTCATTGATGTATCTTACAACATCAAGGCCTGATATTATGTTTGCTGTATGTGCCTGTGCAAGATTCTAAGTTTGTCCCAAAGAATCACATCTCAATGCAGTGAAGAGGATTTTTAGGTATCTAAGGCATCAACCTAAATTGGCCCTATGGTATCCTAAGGATTCACCTTTTGATTTGGTGGCATGTTCAGACAGTGACTATGCTGGTGCTTGCTTGGATAGAAAGTCTACAACTGGAGGTTGTCAATTTCTTGGAAACAGATTGGTGTCATGGTAATGCAAGAAACAAACAGTGGTTGCAAATTCTACAACTGAAGCTGAGTATGTGGCTGCTTCAAGTTGCTGTGGTCAAGTGCTATGGATGCAAAATCAACTACTGGATTATGGGTATAATTTCATGAACACCAAAATTCATATTGATAACAACAGCACACTTTGCATAATTAAAAATGCTGTTTTTCATTCTAAAACAAAACATATTGAGATAAGACATCATTTCATAAGGGATTGCTATGAAAAGAAGTTAATTCAAATTGTCAAAATTCATACTGATAACAATGTTGCTGATCTTCTCACTAAACACTTTGATGTGGGGAGATTTCAATTCTTAATTGCAAACATTGGTATGATTAATCTTTGAAAATCTTATCTCTTATTGTTTTTGTAAAGTATGTAAAGGTCTTGTGCTGATTTTTTATCTGTTTCTGCTGCTTCTTTAGCAGCATATGATTAAGTTGCAATGTACTCTGCTGCTATTTTACTCTACTGCTAGTATATATTCTTGTATACTTTGTGGTGTTTGGACTAACTTTTTGCAGGATAAGCTGAGAATTGATGATTTGAAAGGTCTTAAACAGAAATTACACAACTTTCATTCATCATTCAAAAGAGTACATTCAACCTAAATACATCCACATCGAGTTCAGAAATAACAAAAGACTGCTACACCACAAACTAAAATAAAAAGACTTAAAACATCAATTTCTAGAGCATGGAAGTCCAAGAACAATCTTTCTCTCCTTTGGCAGAGGAGGGTTTGCCTTTCTTGCCTTAGTAGATGTCTTGGGTCTTGGCCTTGATGATGTTGGTCTTTCAGGAGCTCATCCTCATCAGATGATGTATAGATGAAGGGGGAAACAAGCTCCATTGGAGATGGTGGTCTATTTGGGATCCAAGCAGGGTCTTCTGATGATTCTGAAGACGATGGAGATTTGGGGGACATCACCTCTTTACCCCTCGAAGTACTTGGGATTTGATTCAAATGCAGGAGATCTTTGAAGACAGGGAGATCATGCTTCCTCTTTCTGGCTTGCTCCTTGGTTCTACAACCATTGTGAGGAGGACGGAAGAGAGGTACTTATGTTTCAAATGGTGTCTCATCCTCAGAAGAAGAATCGGATGATATGTTGATGATTTCGGGAGAAGATTTCATGGTTATTAATGATTTGATTTGGGTGATTGGAAGTTTTGATTGCGTGATTGGCGTGTTTGATTGTAATTAGGGTTTGATTGTGGTGAATTAGGGAAAAGATTTAGTCCGCTTTTATAGGGATTACGAGTATCAAGCGCATTTATTGTTATGGGTTATTGACTTTTTGACCAAGTTTGATTAGTCAACTCTGCTGCTGGCTAAAGTTCACTCTGCTGCTAGTTGTTTCATTCTGCTGCTAGTTGTGGATGACATGGTTATGTTGCTACGGTTGTAAGTGAGAGGGTGGTATGTGTAACTTCTACCAATCAGTTTAAAACCTAATTAATCTTCATAATTGGTTTCTACACGCTCCAAATTGAAGTTATCACAAACCGTAACACTCTATTATTATCAAAGTCAATTATCCCCAATTTCTCTAAACCTTAATTCATGGATTGTGCACGTACCTGGACAGAGCAACACAATAGTGTGGTCATTTTGGATGAAGAGTTGGTTCCTGAAGGTCTCACAGACATGGTAAAATTTTTGAATGCTACTTCTCTTAGGTATGCACGCACTGTGAATCCTACAATATTTGTTTCCTATATCAAACAGTTTTGGCTTACTGCTAAAGTCAAAACTATGAATAAGGAAAAATATGTCAGTGCTTTAGTAGATGGGCAAAAGGTTCGTGTAACTGAATCATCTATAAGGGAAACTCTTCTCTTAAATGATGAAACAGAGACCACTTGTCTTGCCAATTCTGTTATTTTTGATGGTTTGAAAACTTTGGGGTATGAAGGAAAGCATACAAATTTAAAATTTCAAAAAGCTCTCCTATGTCCTCAATACAAGTTTTTGGTACACCTTCTCCTTCATTGTTTGAGTCCTAAAACTTCTGGGTGGCATGAGTTTAGTACTACTATTGCTTCTGCAATGGTATGCCTGAGCAAAGGTCATCCATTCAATTTTTCAAATATGATCTTGGAGGGGATTGTTAAAAGTGTTAAAGAGTCTGGTTCTTATTTGCTTTATCCAAGCTTTATCCAGCTCTTTATTGAAAACCAACTTACAAATTTTAGAGCACATGCTGCTACTTATGAAGCTCCAAAATTGGTTTAAAAAACTTTTACTTTCTTGGTTAAGCATGGAAAAAGTTTTTCAGGCACACATACAAATCTTACACCTTCTATGGTGCAACTTGTGCAAAATATTCAGGGTGAAGGATCAGGAAATCCCACTGATTCCCATCACACACCCAATTTTTCTGCATCTGCTACACAACCCAAAATACACTATACCCGTAGGAAAACCAAAAAGAACACTGATCTACCTCAGGATAGTGTTAGTATGGCTGTACCAGATGAGGCTGTCCTAGTTGATGGAGGGGACATGTTGGTAAGGGTTGTCACTACTGCTTCTAGCTTAACAGCAGAGTAGGATAGTGATAACATAAATAAGACCCAAACCAAGGCAACATCTAGAGAAAAGGATTCTTCTGAATCTACTTCTCAGGATGGTAACCCTAGCCAAATGTAAAATATAGGGGGCTCAGATGATCAAACTAGGTTTGATACTGAGTTTATGTCCCAAGATTCACCTCTCGGACCAGGTTACACAGGTCGAAGTGATGAGGACAGGCCAGTGAAAAATGAATTGACGGAAAATCTTGTACATGATGACAATGTCCATGATTCACCTCTCGGACCAGGTTACACAGGTTGAAGTGATAAGACTACTATGCAACTCATTAAGGAATTGACAATTACCTGTACCAATTTGGTGTTGAAGTGTACTACCTTGGAAGATAAAGTTCTTACTCTGTCTACTGTTGTTGATGGTCAAGCCAAGCTTATTACCAAATTGAAGAAATAGATTAAGAACTTGAAGAAATCAAGATCTTCAACCTCCTTGAAAAGATTAAAGAAAGTGGGCACTTCTCAAGCTATTAGTTCACCTGAACTCTCTACTCATTTGGAAGAGAATGCTTCCAAACAGGGGAGGAATGAAGATGTAATGGGTTCAGGGGAGGCAAATTTGAAGAGGATTGAAAGTGCTCAGGTTATGAATGAAGAAATGGTTTCAGGGGAGGTTCCAGAGATTGGAGATATGGATGTGGAAAGTCCTCAGGATGCTGAAAATTTTGTAATTGCTAATCAATCAGGGAATGAGGTTGTATTGGAAAAGGTGATTGCTACTCAAGAAAAGGTGGTGGAAAAACTCAAAACTTTGGAGCCTGAGCAACTAGTGAAGGCAACAGGGTTGATGGGTGAAGCTTTAATGACTTTGGGAGATTCAATGGTGAAAGAGCTTGAAAATGCTGCTATTGCTGACAAGATTGATGACTCTACTGCTGCTCATGATTCTGCTGCTAAGGATTTTGCTGATCCTGCTGCTAGTGGAAAAGTGAATTCTGCTGATGCACAAGACTCTGCTGCTGGGTCTAGTGATAATGCTGCTGCTGAGGCAATGGTTTTGTTAAGTAAGAAGACTACAGAAGTTCCATATGAATCATCTTCAAAACATACACCACTACCAACTCCATCACTACCACAACAACCAACAACAACAATCACAACATCAACACCTAGTATACCTCTAAAAGGAATTGTATTTAGAGAACCTGCTGCTCAACCAAAGAAGATTGTATCATCATCTACTGATAAAGGGAAGGGCAAGCAAGTTGCAGAACCTAAGTCGATGCATAATGGGTTTGATTACTCTGAAATACCTTTTCATATGTGGCCCAAGGAATTACAAGTTGAACATGACTCAGCTGTTGCATTGAAAGAACAAGAATTGCTTGATAAAGAAGAACACCAGTTGGCTCAGAAAGAAAAGGAAAGGGTTGAAAAGGAAACAGAAGATTTAAGGAGGTATGAGGAATGGGTTGATGAGAAGATAAGAATAGATGCTGATATTGAACTCAAAAAGATGATCAAGATTGAGGATAATGAAGTTCCAACTTTTGATGTGAAATCTTGGGTAAGGGAGTTCACTGCTAAGAAAAGTGTCACACCCCCAATTTACCTGACTTGCAGCGGAACGGAATACCCGGGGGTGTCTGTCATAGCATCACAGTTACAGTTACATTGAACGACCTAAAGTGTCGTTTGGAAAATACTTCATTTGATCATTGAAATAATTCAGAGTTTACAAAATGAGGTCCCCAAAGGTGTTGCAAGTTTATGAAAAACAAGTCATACTAGATCAAACGTTTACATAAGTGCATGAAATAATGGTGAGACGCGTCGACTCCGCGACTCCATGAAGGTCCAAATGCATGTCACATGAGCTACCTTAATAACCTGAAATACATTGCTAAAACGTCAACACGAATGTTGGTGAATTCCATAGGTTTGTAAAATGTAATGTTGTACGGCCACCACAAGTATAAGTGCATGACAAAAGTCACGTAAAATAGTACAATAGACCTTAAGCTCATGACCCCGAAGCTATGACTGATGAAATTATATGCCCCTCCCGAATGTTTTACCAGAACACTCCCAAAATGTCAAAATGAAATGCATCCGCTTACTGTTGGTAATAACTACCACGGATGGAGGCGTCACCCTCGATAGATCTATCCAATCACTCTCGCTTAATCGTCAAATTAACAGTCCATGATAATAAATAGGGGACTTTAACTGATTGGTAAGGCAACTTAAGCAATGTACATATGTTTTGGTACTTGGGCTCGTACTAAAATAATTGATGCAATGTTTTCCCCCCGTGGGATTTGAAATCAAAATGTTGAATTGAAAACGGGGCTATGAAAACTCACCTGATATGATGGTACCATGAACATGTAATGAGCTGAAAAACAAGGCGCGTACACTAGCCGCAACCTAATATGAATGATGAACGATCTACTTTAGATCATGAAATGATGTTATGAATGTCCATGCACATGTTTCCTATACCACTCTACTCTTTGAAAAATACTTGTTGTTATCAAAAATATACATTTTCCAAAACTTAGGAAAATATGGCTATTAGAAAAATAAAACTAGTTGCAATATATATATATATATATATATATATATATATATATATATATATATATATATATATATATATATATATATATATATATATATATATATATCGTATGTATCAATGTTAGTGTTGAAATCCTTGGGTTGAAATCCTTGAAATAACGCCTTGTAGTGATAAAAATATACTTGTAATCACTAATACTTCCATAGTTATGAATTTGGGTACTTGGTTAATATTTTTAGAAAATCTAGAATTTAGTACGTAGAAGTAGTATTATTATTATTACTAGTGAAAGCTGCCAATTATAGAGGATTTTTGCCGATATTGAAACGTGAATATCTTTGTCGTTATAAGTCCATTTTACTTGTTCTTTATATCCACGGTTACGTCTTAGTATGTAGTAATATATTTTGGAAAGCTTGGCTCCTCCGGGTTACGTCTAAAGCCTCTTTTTGACCGACGAAAAACGTCCAACAGCACGTAATTTTCAGAAAAATACTTTTCGTCAATAAACTTGCAAAAATCATAACTTCTTCGTTATAAACTCTTTTTAATCCGTTCTTTCGCCTACGGATTCGTTTTTGAAAGTATTTTCTAAAAATTTTGCCAAAGTTTACTTTATGTTTACTGATTTTCCTAGATTTACCAAAATAGGACAGTAGGCTTATATACTTGTTACAAATCCATTTTTCATGTCCAAAACTAGTTTCTACTTCAACCAAATCTCTTGCAAACACCACAAATCTATACCAATCCTACCATACACCTTATTAGGGTGCCATGGGTTCCTAATCACTAGTAATCATGTTAATTTAACAAAGGAACACCTAAATCAAAATCTAGGGTTTGTATGTTCAAAAAGTTAACAAAAATAATGTGGTATAGCTAACTTGTACATGAAATTAAGCATGAAAACCATAAGATACAAGTGTTAATTAGATGAAAACATGAAAATAAATTTGATAACTCACTTTGAAATAATAGGTGATTAGATGATGAGAAATCTTGTGTTACTTGTGTTTTTGTTGCAAGAATCTTGATTAGAATGATGAAATGAACAACTTTGTAGCTTTGTACTTTGAAAAATCATCACTTGATCATGGAGATTGAGATGAGGTCGTGGGTTTTGGGGAAGAAAGATGATAAATGAGCTTTTGATTCTTAAAATTATGTATGTTAAGTGTTTTAGGTGTTTTTCCTAGATATTTATGTAATTTCAATGGCATACTTGTAATTATATGGTCAATGTGAAGACTAATGAGGGGGGGGGGGGGGGCTGCACATGTTAGTTAAATGTGTGTGGGAAGCTTGGTAATCTAGTTCACGAAGTCGGTTTAGGTTCCATTAATCGCTAAACGTTAATAGTTAAGCCGCGAAATGTAAATCTGGGTATCGGGTTTGCTAAAAAAATAAATATTAACGAAGTTAACCAGGACTTAATAAAGTCATAAAAATGTTAAAAAATATGTTGGGTACAAGTATTGAGTGTTCGGGTAGTTATTGTTTAGTTTTCACGAAAACCGTCGTAATATTTATAAACTTACGTTATAAATAAAAATAAATTTCTAAAATACTGGGTAAATGAATATTATAACTTTTATGATGATATAATGGATATAAAAATATGTCGGGACCATTGTGGGAATATTTAGATATATTCGTCGTGTATAAACCGGGTGTTAACGTTTATTATAAATAATTATAAGAAAAACGTTAAATGTATCGAATATATAAATTTGAAAATCCTAAGAGTGGTATAACATGTAAATGACCTACTAATGATATGCAGACTGTCTCTAGTCCGTATGCAGTGTCCTTACTGATAATGAAATGAATTCGCACCTAAACCAATCCGGTTACGCGAATTTGAATACCCGTAAACTAAATTTACAATGAAATGTGTAATGCAAGTGAATAGTGAAAACTTTTCCGGCAATGAATAGTATTCAGTGAATAGTAAAATTTCTGAATGCTTCTCGAAATGTCAAACTGACACAAAAAATGATGAATAGTAAACTGATGAATAGTGTTTTTTCAAAGTTTGGGAAATGACCTGAAATGGTGAGTTGTGACAGTCTTCCCCTCTAAAAGGAACTTCGTCCCGAAGTTCAGTTTATGTTGGTCTCTTAAAACGTATTGGCGAAAAGGTGATGATATTCGAGAATTCCAGCGAACTCTAACGATAGGAATTCGACTCTGCTTCAACTGTTCGACCTAACTGTCCATGATTTCTACTTGTTCTCCTGCAAGGTTTATGTTTGACTTTGGGTTGGATTCCTTTCCAAATGGGATTATGAGTGAATAATCTGAAAAGATGATAATACATGGTTGTGTAATCCTGTTGTTCTCTATCAAGGCTCAAGTCTGACGGCCACTAGGCCTACTCTGTCTGAAATATTACATGGTCCAGTGTATATCGGGTTTAACTTTCCAAGTTTTCTTAATGATATCATGCCTTTCCTAGTCAGAACTTTCAACATATCTCTGCCTACCAACTTGAAGTTTTAATGGTTTGCAACTTATTGAACTTGTAACTGATTCTTGACTTGTAGAAAATTTCTGGTTATTTCATGAATGCTTAATAGACTAGTATGTTGGGCTTTTCCAAATTTCGATCCGTCAATGGATATTGGCACCTCGACCATAGAGTGCCTCAAATGGTATAGTCTCTATGCTCGCGCAATAACTATGATTGTAACTGAATTTGATTTATGATAACTGGTAATATATACTGCTGAATTCTGCCAGAACTCAAGTTTGTATGCTAGTTGGTCGATTCTAAAATGAATCTTAACTGGTCCAATATACTAAAGGTTCAACCTCTCTTGTTATCCAATTTGTATCATGCCAATCCAAGGCAATGCTTTTAACTTAGTTTGTTCTCCCACTTGAATCTGGATGGTTTGTTGTTCAGGATACCCAATCCAAATGATGTGTGTTATGTATTAACCTAACTTCTGCCAGTTTCTCGCTGTTGGTGTGATAACTGTTGTTGTAGATGTATTTGATTTATGTTAAATGATTAGTCCAACCATTTCTAGGGTCAATCACTCATGATCTGAGCATACTTTCCTATGTTTGAATTTTTCTCTAGCTTTGACCATCGGTCTGAGGATGATAGGTGATGTTCACATCTAATTGGGTTTCTGAAGGAAATCCTGAAATGATTTCTTGAAGTCCAAGGTGAATCGATTTCCTTATCAGGAATAACTGAAATGGGTACAATAAACCTTTGTGACTAATTCCACAACGTTCGGTCCTTCGAACTTGGCGTTATCTGAAAGGGATAGAATATAGGTAACAATTTGATTCCTTGTGTTTTGTTCCAACGAACGGTAAGACATATGTCCTTCTTTGTCTATTGGGTTTGGTCTCCACTACTGAAGTTTGTGATTAATTTGTGATGTCCTTCCTAATTCCTTCATCACATATTCCAAATAATTCTTTATTGTCAAGTCACAAATCCTAAATGCATAAGCGATGTTGTAGGGAAATTGGTTCTGGAAATTTGTCTCGCGATTGTGAGTTTTGGTTGAAATCTTTTTCTGGATAAACGAATTTAGAAAATGGAGCAAATGATTTACTAAGTAATATTTTTCCTGATGATTCAAAATTTCAGTAGTTATGAAATAGAAGAAATGTTTTCAAACATGTTGTGATTAAGACTGCTTACCAAAGTTTGATGTCTATGTATATTTCTCATTGTACAATAGTGTTGCTAAAGATTGACCAAAAAGGATCGTACTTGTTCAAAATAGGAATTTCAGAAATCATTTTTCCACAAGGTATGTGATTTATGTAAACGCATCAACATTATTTAAAAGTGATAACACTAACAAGGATAAAATGGTAGAATAGGAAATGTTCGCTTACATGCATAGATGTCTACCATTTAGTTCCTGAGGTTGGATGATGCCTATTGGTGGTTATCAGGTATAACTACAAGCATAGGTATTTAGACTAACTTAAGTCATGAAATAGTTTATCGTTGTAATTGGCAAGATGAAGGTATCACTTGACGTTGTGTCGATGAATGTCTATTCTGTTTTCCCATGTAGATAAGGAGATATGTTCTGGTTTGATCCCTTGCTTGGTATGAAGGTGAGGTTATCTGAAATTTCTAGAGACATAATGCCTTAGAGGAATCTACATCGATATTCTTGTTTCAAACAATTGTCCTTTGTGAAAACTTACTGCAGGAAAATTTATGTATGGATGAGGCCATGTTTAAATGAAATGCTCTACAGTCTCAATTAGAAGCTTGGTTTATTTCTATTGTGTTGTCCTGCAGACATTTATATTGAGTTCAATCCTGTAGCTCAGTCTAGCTAGTACCCTTAAACGATAGAATTTGACAACTAAGTCAGAGATGGTGATTCGGATGGTCTCGCAGTATCTTAGAATTTGTTGTTGAGTTATGAATTCTCTCACTATATACTTCTAGTTCTGTTTAGTAGTTCTGTAATCCTTTCATTGCTTTTCTTGTATCGAGGAATCCTACTTGTAATTGATATGGAAAGTCTCTCTTAGGGAAGTCAATGGGAAAATCCAACTTAATGGCCAAGTGGGTGACAGGTGGGGTAAGTATCCAGGGATATTTCGGCAAAAGGGATGTTTATGGAAGAGTTCCTTTGTTTACAAAACTGTTAAATGAAGATTGTTATTAACAATCCTTTGAAAAGGTAATTATTTCCTACATGGCATAATTCTTCCTGAATTTTACATAGGTGATCAGGCTATGTACAATTGAGGACTAATGATGCGATGTTAGATTTTGTCAAAATATCATAACTTTTCTCAAAAGTTTTAGATGGTGTTCAACGCATTGTTATTAAAAATGGTATCCTGGTATTTTCTTTCAAGTAACATGAAAATTGCCTCGCGTAATAATAGTAAATACTTGGTGTAATGACAGAAAAATCAATTTATAGGATGGTAATAAAATAGCTTACTTCAGAAAATTTTCTGTAAAACAATTTCCCCATATGATAGTAAAATAGTTTGAATGGTGTATTGGATACGTGGGTAAATCTTGTCGAATGGTAATAGTCTACTAATTCGTCAAAAACGAAATCAACCTAATCCCTAATAAGACAATGCTAAAATGTCGCGAAATGATTGAAGTCTGAGCAATTGGGATAGAAAATGGAGTAAACGATGGTTATGATTATCACAGAGGTAACAAAGGATAGATACTACATTGGATAGAAAAGTGCTTAATACAACTAGGTTATGTCATCGTACCAACGGTAAGTACAAAATGAAAGATACAACCCTAAAGGGCTCGAACTACGGTTTATATATTGAAACAAGGCTCCTCCTGCTGAAGCATTGTGTTATCCTTGATGTTGCTAATATCCTGACGGTTCTCTTTCAACAGCTCACGCTATTCCTCGAGCTATTCAGTCTTGATTCCAAGTTCCTGATTTTCCTTATTCCTTAGCTCCGGGCAGTCATTCTTGAAATGCCATAAGTTTTCACATTTGAAGCAACTCCCTGGGGTCTTCTGATTTGTGAGTTTCCTACAATCCTTAGTCCGATGACCCTGCTTCTTGCACACTCCACACGGTTCACTGCAATGATCTCGGTGATGTTGATTACACAGGTTGCAGTAAGGTAACTTTCCAGTATACCTTCTCTTTGTGTGCGGTTCTGCAGCAAAGGCTCTATTCACTTCTTGTCCCTTGGGTGATTGTTGAGCAGCATTACAACCTAGATTGTTGTTCCACTTCCTTTTATTATCACTATTGTTTCCTGATGGCTTGGCGTGAACTATGAGTTCTTTTGCTTCGATCGCCATTTTGATAGCTTCAGACATGGTATCGGGTTCCCATGCGATGACCAACATACGAATTTCATGGGAGAGTCCCCCGATTTACCTTTCAAGTTTCTTGCTTTCCGGTTCATCCATTCCAGAACCTAGTCGTGTTAATTCATAAAAATGAGTAGTGTACTCGTCAACATCATTTCCTACCATGGTAAAGTTTAGTGTTTCTTGTTCCTTTGCTCGTAATTCACTTCCTACACAAAATGTTATACTCATCATCCTTCTTAGTTTCTCCCAAGAGTGTGGGTACGCAGCATCAACTCCCACCATCTTAATATGTTTGGCCCACCATTCCTGGGCATGATCCTGAAAAGTGCATGTGGCGAACTTAAC
Organism: Artemisia argyi; assembly: GCA_030686995.1. NCBI lineage: Eukaryota > Viridiplantae > Streptophyta > Magnoliopsida > Asterales > Asteraceae > Artemisia > Artemisia argyi. The sequence continues at coordinate 270,795,450 of CM060709.1, read as the reverse complement.
CTTGTCTTCCTTACGACAGTCGCCACATTGAAATATTGTTTTTATTTCTTCGAACCATTTGAGAAATTCCTTTGTGTCTCTAGTTCCGCTAAAGGAGGGAGGATTGCACCCCATAAATTCCACGTGAATAAGTTCCTTAGTGAGGGCGGTGGCTATGTTCTTGGCAATGACTTGTCCAACAGCAGCTTGCGTCATGTTTGGAGTGGTTTGCTTAAATCTCTCTTCATCAAATCATAAGAGACCATGAGGATATATAGTTAATCAAAGTCATCATATTCACAACACATGAATATAATACATGAAAATTTCGGTCTACGTGAACCGATATCACAAATAGCACAACCATTTCTTACATAGTAGAGTCACACTTGATATATTTGTTTGTACAACAATCAAAAGACAACAAGTTCTTTAGACTATGTCCCACACCTTCTGTGGCTAGGATAATAGTAAAAGCTAGTGAGGATATAAGTCTGGTTTAGGGACTTCCTGGTGTCCCTCTGTGTGAAATCAGGTTTGTGGGATCATAAGATCGAGATAGTCCTGAAGTGGTGTCTGAAGTTGTGCATCTATCAAATCTTAGATAATGTAGGTTCTGAACCATTCCTGAAGAATCTGCAGATGTTCCTGTTGAGTCCGTGGTATTGGTATTATCTACTAGATGTTATCTAGTTCATGGCAAGTGGGAATGGAAAAGGGAAATGGCAATGATGGTACTAGTGAATGGAATACTACCCTCTTTCGCGCTACCTCGCGACATCCAAAAGGTAAAAGTAAAGTACGCATTGTGGGACGACCAATAGTGTAATAAGTAACTGATGGTGGTGATAGTACCTGAGTAGTGGGTGCTCTACTAGTGAAGGGAAGAAAACACATTATCTCCCTTGAAATAAGCAATCTAATAAGTCCATTAAGATTAAGTCTGAATACTCTACCAAAAGGCATTCTATGTATGGGCTGAATGATAGGAAAACCCTGTTCCTATGGCAAATCAATAGTGCTAATGGTGGTGTAAGTGCAACTGGTGGTATAATGGTAGTGGAAGATGACAAGGCATCTTCAATGTCGGAATCCGATAAAAGGATGTCAGGATGAGTATCTGAAGACATGTCACTTGTGAACCAGGTCAATAAAATGATATATATATATATATATATATATATATACACAAATATGAGTATAAATAACTCGCACAGGGTACGCATGAAACAACATGTATCATGATTATGCACTTATGATGAAATGATGAGATGCTATGCTGATGTGGTTATAGTCTAGGGTCTAAGATACATCCTAGTTCGCTATAACCGTAGCTCTGATGCCAATCTGTCACACCCCCAATTTACCTGACTTGCAGCGGAATGGAATACCTGGGGGTGTCTGTCATAGCATCACAGTTACAGTTACATTGAACGACCTAAAGTGTCGTTTGGAAAATACTTCGTTTGATCATTGAAATAATTCAGAGTTTACAAAATGAGGTCCCCAAAGGTGTTGCAAGTTTATGAAAAACAAGTCATACTAGATCAAACGTTTACATAAGTGCATGAAATAATGGTGAGACGCGTCGACTCCGCGACTCCATGAAGGTCCAAATGCATGTCACATGAGCTACCTTAATAACCTGAAATACATTGCTAAAACGTCAACACGAATGTTGGTGAATTCCATAGGTTTGTAAAATGTAATGTTGTACGGCCACCACAAGTATAAGTGCATGACAAAAGTCACGTAAAATAGTACAATAGACCTTAAGCTCATGACCCCGAAGCTATGACTGGTGAAATTATATGCCCCTCCCGAATGTTTTACCAGAACACTCCCAAAATGTCAAAATGAAATGCATCCGCTTACTGTTGGTAATAACTACCACGGATGGAGGCGTCACCCTCGATAGATCTATCCAATCACTCTCGCTTAATCGGCAAATTAACGGTCCATGATAATAAATAGGGGACTTTAACTGATTGGTAAGGCAACTTAAGCAATGTACATATGTTTTGGTACTTGGGCTCGTACTAAAATAATTGATGCAATGTATTCCCCCCGTGGGATTTGAAATCAAAATGTTGAATTGAAAACGGGGCTATGAAAACTCACCTGATATGATGGTACCATGAACATGTAATGAGCTGAAAAACAAGGTGCGCACACTAGCCGCAACCTAATATGAATGATGAACGATCTACTTTAGATCATGAAATGATGTTATGAATGTCCATGCACATGTTTCCTATACCACTCTACTCTTTGAAAAATACTTGTTGTTATCAAAAATATACATTTTCCAAGACTTAGGAAAATATGGCTATTAGAAAAATAAAACAAGTTGCAATATATATATATATATATATATATATATATATATATATATATATATATATATATATATATATATCGTATGTATCAATGTTAGTGTTGAAATCCTCGGGTTGAAATCCTTGAAATAACGCCTTGTAGTGATAAAAATATACTTGTAATCACTAATACTTCCATAGTTATGAATTTGGGTACTTGGTTAATATTTCTAGAAAATCTAGAATTTAGTACGTAGAAGTAGTATTATTATTATTACTAGTGAAAGCTGCCAATTATAGAGGATTTTTGCCGATATTGAAACGTGAATATCTTTGTCGTTATAAGTCCATTTTACTTGTTCTTTATATCCACGGTTACGTCTTAGTATGTAGTAATATATTTTGGAAAGCTTGGCTCCTCCGGGTTACGTCTAAAGCCTCTTTTTGACCAACGAAAAACGTCCAACAGCACGTAATTTTCAGAAAAATACTTTTCGTCAATAAACTTGCAAAAATCATAACTTATTTGTTATAAACTCTTTTTAATCCGTCCTTTCGCCTACGGATTCGTTTTTGAAAGTATTTTCTAAAAATTTTGCCAAAGTTTACTTTATGTTTACTGATTTTCCTGGATTTACCAAAATAGGACAGTAGGCTTATATACTTGTTACAAATCCATTTTTCATGTCCAAAACTAGTTTCTGCTTCAACCAAATCTCTTGCAAACACCACAAATCTATACCAATCCTACCATACACCTTCTTAGGGTGCCATGGGTTCCTAATCACTAGTAATCATGTTAATTTAACAAAGGAACACCTAAATCAAAATCTAGGGTTTGTATGTTCAAAAAGTTAACAAAAATAATGTTGTATAGCTAACTTGTACATGAAATTAAGCATGAAAACCATAAGATACAAGTGTTAATTAGATGAAAACATGAAAATAAATTTGATAACTCACTTTGAAATAATAGGTGAATAGATGATGAGAAATCTTGTGTTACTTGTGTTTTTGTTGCAAGAATCTTGATTAGAATGATGAAATGAACAACTTTGTAGCTTTGTACTTTGAAAAATCATCACTTGATCATGGAGATTGAGATGAGGTCGTGGGTTTTGGGGAAGAAAGATGAGAAATGAGCTTTTGATTCTTAAAATTATGTATGTTAAGTGTTTTAGGTGTTTTTCCTAGATATTTATGTAATTTCAATGGCATACTTGTAATTATATGGTCAATGTGAAGACTAATGAGGGGGGGGGGGGGCTGCACATGTTAGTTAAATATGTGTGGGAAGCTTGGTAATCTAGTTCACGAAGTCGGTTTAGGTTCCATTAATCGCTAAACGTTAATAGTTAAGCCACGAAATGTAAATCTGGGTATCGGGTTTGCTAAAAAATAAATATTAACGAAGTTAACCGGGACTTAATAAAGTCATAAAAATGTTAAAAAATATGTTGGGTACAAGTATTGAGTGTTCGGGTAATTATTGTTTAGTTTTCACGAAAACCGTCGTAATATTTATAAACTTACGTTATAAATAAAAATAAATTTCTAAAATACTGGGTAAATGAATATTATAACTTTTATGATGATATAATGGATATAAAAATATGTCGGGACCATTGCGGGAATATTTAGATATATTCGTCGTGTATAAACCGGGTGTTAACGTTTATTATAAATAATTATAAGAAAAACGTTAAATGTATCGAATATATAAATTTGAAAATCCTAAGAGTGGTAAAACATTTAAATGACCTACTGATGATATGCAGACTGTCTCTAGTCCGTATGCAGTGTCCTTACTGATAATGAAATGAATTCCCACCTAAACCAATCCGGTTACGCGAATTTGAATACCCGTAAACTAAATTTACGATGAAATGTGTAATGCAAGTGAATAGTGAAAAGTTTTCCGGCAATGAATAATGTTCAATGAATAGTAAAATTTCTGAATGCTTCTCAAAATGTCAAGCTGACACCAAAAATGATGAATAGTAAACTGATGAATAGTGTTTTTCCAAAGTTTGGGAAATGACTTGAAATGGTGAGTTATGACAAAAAGAAAAGAAGATGCTGCTGCTAGAAGGAAGAAAAAGATACTTAGAGGTCCAACTCCATTGCAACAAAGAAAAGAGCAAGAAAGATACTGAAGAATATGAAGGGATGGAAATTGGTACAGTTAAAACCTAAGTCTGATCAAGAGGTTTTTAACTTGTATCAACAAGCTAAAAGACAAACAGATACCTTCTATCCTATGGGCTGTGTTGAAGATTTGGAACATATTGCTCAGATGAATAAAAAGTTGGTACCTGAAAAAGTGGCTAAAGTAGAGCATGTTCAAGAAGTAGATGTTGTTAAGCAGCTTGATGTTGATGCAGATAAGACTACTTCTTCTGTGCAAAGTGGTAAAAGAAAAGGTGTGGTTCATAAATCATTTGCAAAGAAGAAGAAAAAAACAGGGGAAGGAAGCAGTTCTAAGCCAGAAGGAGATGAGTTCAAGAATGATTGTGATCATATTCCTCCTGAGCATTTAAAGGAACAATTGAAGGTTTACACTATGGTTGGCAAGATGGAAGATCCTGAAGTAGTTGATGCCATACCAATAGGAATGAAATATCCTATTACCAAAGTAACTACAGGATATGATACTAAAATAGGAGCATTTCATGATGTTGAGAGATCTGATGGAAAGACTCACAGGTTTCTTAGATTTCAACAGATGCTATACTACTTTGATAGAGAAGATGTTGATGATTTGTGGAAGTTATACAAGGCAAAGTTTGGAGCTGAGAAGTTTGATGGTAAAAAGTATGAAATAGATCAAATTAATCATATCAAGACTATGTCTGATAATGTTCTATGGAGAGCTCTAAAACGTATGTATGAAGCTTCAATGGATGCTTCTGAATGGACAGAGATAGTACAATACAAAGTAAGAAGATGGAAACTCTTTCAAGATTCTGGAGTTCATATGCTAGATATTGGACCAATTACTTTGTATATGCTAGCTGAAAAGGATTACCCAGTGGTAAGATACTGGAATACTGTCAATCAGATGGTTAATGGTGCTGGATTACTCAACTTACAGAAAGACTATGATACTGATGATCAGGCATTCAATTTGCTGTCCAAGTATAAGAACATACTTGATCAACAGACATCTCAAGACTTGAGTGTTTGGAAGCATCCTCCTGGTGTTTGAATGAGATTTAAAGAAACTTAATAATTTAGAAATAAATATTAAGTTTAGGGGAGGATTGTTGGGTTTTGAGTTCTGCTGCTGAGTGAAACTACTGCTGTGATGAAACTGCTGCTAGTGTAAATGATTCTGCTACTGATGACAAAGTGCTGCTAAAGGAAAATGCTGCTGAAGGAATCTACTACTAATGTGATAAGCATGTATTCGAAGTAGATAATTATAGAATAGATTGTGTGTATATCTTATATGTCTAGAATATTCTTATCTTGCATAGAAAGTTATTGTAAACCTAGTAGGACTCCTTGGCCTATAAAAAGAGGATCCTAGGGTTAGATTACATATGTATTGTTTTAGTTTTCGTTTACACTTCAAGGTTGTAAAACCCTAGCATTTTCGAGTGCTCGTATTAATAATATTGAAGTGTTGATAGTGAATTGTTCTTCTTAAGTTAAGCTTTTACATTCCGCATTCAAGCTTAAGTGTTTACATTAAGTCAACTTCTATATAAGATCGTTTGCTCAACTGGGATCAACAACATTGCCATCACAGACCATGCTTTATGGGATGTGATTGTCAATGGCAATATGGTACTTGAAGAACCAGTAGAGCTCCCAGGACAACCTAAACCACCTAAACCAACCATCCCAGCTGCTACAAAGAGAAATCAAGACAAAGCTCTCAACATATTACTGTCTGCTATTCCTGATGGACACCTGTTGAAGTTTCATGATGCTCAGGATGCAAAACAACTATGGGCTGCAATTAAGAAAAAGTTTGGAGGTAATGATGCTTCCAAGAAGATGCACAGGAACTTGTTGAAGCAACAATTTAAAACTTTCACTGTTGGTGAAAGACACGGTCTTGATTCTGCTTATGAAAGATTCCAAAATCTTCTGAGTATGCTAGAACTATATGGAGCTGAGGCATCAGTTGAAGATGCTAACTTGAAGTTCTTGAGAAGCTTGCCATCCACATGGCATGTAGTTGCTACTATGATCAGAGGACAACCAGGTTTGGACACAATGGACTTTGATGATCTCTACAACAATCTGAAGGTGTATGAACATGAGATGAATGGTACTACATGTTCAAGCACACATCAGAAACCCTAAAACATTGCTTTTGTATCTTCTGAAAACAGAAGCAGTACTTCTAATAAAGGTACTGCTTATCCTGTTCAAAGTACTGTGACTGAAACTCAGCTTCCATGTACAACAGTGGTCACTACCACTTCATCACCATTAAACACCCCTACCTCAGATGGTGTTCTATGTTCATTCTTTGCTCAACAAGCAACTCTACCTGTAACCTATCAAGAAGATGTCTTGCAAATAGATGATGATGCTATGGAAGAGATTGATATCAGATGGCAAGTTTCCATGATCACTGCAAGGATCAAAAAGTTTACGAATAAGACAGGAAGAGGCATTAATTTCACAGCTAAGCCGGGAATAACATTTGATAAGTCCAAAATTGAGTGCTTCAATTGTCAAAGGACTGGTCACTTTGCAAGGAAATGCAAATTTGCAAAGTATCAAGCAAACAAGATGATCGAACAACCCAAGACTGAAAGAAAAGAGGTTCCTATTACTGAACCAAAACCAAAAGCTTTGGTTGCTCAAGAGAATCTATCAGAAATTGATTGGTCCAATGAGTTTGATGATAAACCTGTAACCTACTCAATGGTTGCATTGGAAGATTGGAGCACAACTTTTGATGAAGAGCCTGGATATGCTTCTTTGGAGTCAAGAGATGGTCTTGAAGCTTTGATTGGAGCATGGAGTTTGAAGAAGATCCTATTCAGCTTGCTATGGTAGCTACTTCACCAAGTTCATCCACTATCTCTGAGGTATGCTCTAAGTGCAATGATATGTATCAAAAGTTACTTAGTGAATATGTAGCTGAGAGAGATAAATTTCAAAGGGCTAGGTCTGAGATAGCTAGCTATCAATTGACTTTAGAGTCAATGGAAGCCAAAATAATAACTCATGAAAACAATGAAGTAGCATGGGCTGAAAGATATAAGAAACAAGAGTACCAAGTAAAGTTGAGTGAATGGAAACTAGGATGTAAGGTGTCTGAACTAGAGAAAGTTACTAGTGAGAGGGATAAGTTGTTAGAAAAACTTGCTGTTTAGAATGAATCAGGTCTGTCACATGTTCAATTTGTTGAAAAACAAAGAACAGCAAACATTAAAACTGGCCTGGGTTATGATAATGATAGCATAGAAGGTATCCCATTTAAGAGTAAGGAACTAAATCTTACAGTAGATACCTCAACTAGTGATGAAGATTCATAAGTTTGGATGAAAACACTTCTAGTGATGAGGAATACCCTAGTCCAACACCTCCTGAATATAAGAATGACAAGGGCTACAATGCAGTTCCTAATCCCCCAGGTAGTTTTCAACCACCTAGGAAAGATGTCACTTGTTATGCGGTAGATAACCTAGAGTTTAGGAAAAAGCTTAAAGGTCAATCAAATTCTAAGCCTTTAGGAGAGTCTGTTGAAGCACCTAGGGTTCCTGAGAAAAAGTTTTCAAAACAAGCAGTACCTTCAAACACTTTTCAAAGTACTGCTGATCACTCAGCAGTACCTCCAAGAAAATATTTTCAAAATACTGCTAATTTTAGAAAACCTTTTGGAAAAGGATTTGGGAATATTGGTCCAAAGGTTTGTTATGTATGTTATAGTCCTCACCATTTGATTAAGGACTGTAATTATCACTCATAATACTTAAGCAAATACCTAAAGACCAGATCTGCAAATCAAAGTCACAGAGAGAATAAGCCAAGGGATAACAAACCAGTTTGGAATTACACAAATAGGGTTAACCATAGTAATTTCTCAAAAGACTATAGGTACCCTCATCAGAAAAGACCATTCTCCAAACCCATAGTACCTTTTCTAAGTACTGATAGAAAGTCTCATAACCAAGGTGCTGATAGCAAATACTCAAGTGTAAGACCTAGGAGATTCAATTACTACAAACCTAGAAGGCCTTACAACACAAGAAAAGATGCTAGAACACAGAACCCAACTTTAAAAGTTACAACTAAATGGGTTAAGAAAGAAAGTACTGCTGAGGAAGAACCAGTACTTTCAGAGGTTAAGGGTGAAAAAGAGAAAATTGATAAGAATGAACCAAAAGTTTTGGAAACAAAAACACTAATTCTTGATCATGTTTTTAAAGAAAGTGGTGATTACATACTCAAAGAATTTGAGTATATCACTCCACAAGGGGAACACAAGTCAGTAATGGTTTGGGTTCTTAAAAGAAACTAACCTTTTTCATGTGAATGCAGGGCAACCCAGAAGAGGAGCTTAAAGATCATCTTATTGTTGATAGTGGTTACTCTAGGAGTATGACAGGAGAAAAGGAGCTCTTTTCAGATTTTAAAGCCTACTTTGGAGGAAAAGTTGCATTTGGGAATGATCCTTATGGAGGAAGAATCACTGGCAAAGGAACTATTAAGGCTGGAAACATTGATTTTGAGAATGTTAGATATGTGAAGGAGCTTAAATTCAATCTTTTGTTAGTCTCTCAGATTTGTGATAAAAAGTATCCTGTGTTATTCTTTGACACAGAATGTCTTATACTTTCTCCTGAGTTTAAGTTAGAAGATAGAAACTTGGTGATGCTGAGAGCACCAAGAACTAATGATGTGTATAGCATAGACTTGAAGAACATCAATTCTGCTGAAAGAGCAATATTATTGATTGTAAGGGCAACAATGGAGGAAGCACATCAATGGCACAGAAGATTAGGACATGTTAATTTCAAGAACATAAACAAGCTGGTCAAAGGAAATTTAGTTAGAGGTTTACCTTCTAAAACATTCAAGAATGATCACTCATGTCTTGCTTGCAAAAAGGGTAAAGAACACAAGGCTTCCTGTAAGAAGATTGAAGAGAAACCCATTAGAGAGCCTTTGGAATTGCTGCATATGGATCTGTTTAGACCTGTTTCTGTTGTTAGTTTGAACAAGAAGAAGTATTGTTTGGTTGTGACAGATGACTGTAGCAGATTTAGTTGGGTCTTCTTCTTATGTTTCAAGGATGAAACTTTTGATGCTATTCATGATCTTATAATAGCACTTGAAAATCAGTTAAGACTCAAGGTTAGAGGCATTAGATGTGATAATGGGACTGAGTTCAAGAATCAGCTAATGGATGACTTTTGTGCCAAGAAGGGAATTAAAAGAGAATTCAGTATTGCCAGAACTCCTCAGCAAAATGGAGTTGCAGAAAGAAAGAATAGAACTCTGATAGAAGCAGCAAGGACAATGCTTGCAGATTCCCAATTACCTGTTCCATTATGGGCTGAAGCTATAAGTGATGCTTGTTATGTGTTGAACAGAGTATCAGTGACAAAACCTCAAATGAAGACACCTTGTGAGCTACTCATGAGAAAGAAACCTAGCATCAAGTTTATGAAACCTTTTGGATGTCCCCTGACTATTTTGAAAACTGCTGATAATTTGGGAAAATTTGATGGGAAATCAGATGAAGGATACTTATTGGGATATTGTACCAATAGCAAAGGATTCAGAGTGTACAACAGGGCTACAAAGAAGGTTCAAGAATTTCTTCATGTTGAATTTCTAGAAGAGCAAGAAAATCATAAAGGTAAACGTCCTGATTGGATGTTTGATCTTGATTTCTTCATCCATGAACTATGTACCTGTTAGGGAAGAAAATTAAGTTGCTCCCTCTGAAGAAGAAACACAGTACATTGTTCATGATGTTAATTTAAGATCTGAAGATAAGTCTAGTGATAAAGTCAATGATGAGAAGAAAAGTACTTCTGAGCCTCAAAGTACTGTTGAACCTCAAAGTACTGTTGATCCTCAAAGTGCTGCTCGACCAAAGACCACAGTATCTGATGAAGACCAAGCCATCCAAGATGAACTTAGTAGGATGCTTATTCAAGAAACAATGGCTAAGTCCTATGAAGATGATCAAAGGCAAGCTTATGAAGCAGAAAAGACGAAGGCTAAAGGCATTGACAGTACTTTGCCCCAAAGTACTGCTGATCCATTTGAAAGTACTTTTCAACCTTTAGATACTTCAAATTGGATAAATACTGATGATTTAAATGATCCAAACATGCCTGCCTTAGAAGATACTGACGATTTGAATGATCCAAACAAGCCTGCCTTAGAAGAAACTGATGATGAATTGGATCAAGAAGGCATTTTCTCAGATTCTAATGAAGATCCTGATCTCAGTAATTTGGAAGATAATCTTGAAGTCTCACCAACTCCTACTCTAAGAATTCACAAAGATCATCCTGTCAGCAAGATAATTGGACCCTCAGCTTTAGGAGTGCTCACAAGAACTAAAGCTAAGAATATGTCTCAACAACATACTTCTTTACTTAGTTTTATTTACAAGCAAAACAGGGTGAATCACAAGGATCAGAAATTGTGTTTATTTGCTTGCTTTCTGTCTCAAGAAGAACCTAAGAATATAAAACAAGCATTAACCAAGGAGAGTTGGGTTGAAGCTATGCAAGAAGAACTCTTACAGTTTAAACTTCAAGAAGTATGGATATTATGTGATTTACCTGATGGTAAGAGGCTGATTGGAACAAAATGGGTCTTCAGGGTAAAAAGAGATGAAAGAGGGAATGTCATTAAGAATAAAGCAAGGTTAGTGGCTCAAGGATGTAGACAGGAAGAAGGAGTAGACTATGATGAAGTCTTTGCTCCTGTGGCAAGGATTGAAGCCATAAGGCTATTTTTGGCTTTTGCATCTTATATGGGATTTCCCGTATACCAAATGGATGTTAGAAGTGCTTTTCTATATGGCACTATCACAGAAGAAGTTTATGTCAAACAGCCTCCTGGTTTTGCAGATCCTGCACACCCAAATTAAGTCTAAAAGGTTATCAAGGCTCTGTATGGCCTTCATCAAGCTCCAAGAGCATGGTATGAAAGACTCTCAAATTTTCTATTACAGCATGGTTATAGGAGAGGAGCTATTAACAAGACTTTGTTCATCAAAAGAGATAAAAAGGATATCATGCTTGTCCAAGTATATGTAGATGATATTATTTTTGGTGCTACTAAGCAATCTATGGTGAAGGAATTTGAAGATCTTATGCAAAAAGAATTTCAGATGAGTTCAATGGGAGAATTAAAATTCTTCTTGGGACTTCAGGTGCAACAATCAAGCAGTGGAATCTTTATTAGTCAAGATAAGTATGTTGCAGACATTCTTAAGAGATTCAATTTCACAACTGTCAAGCCAACCTCTACACCTGTTGATAAAAATAAGCCTTTGGGAAAAGATGAAGAAGGGAAGAAGTTGATGTCAAATTATACAGGTCTATGATTGGATGTCTCATGTATTTAACTGCATCTAGGCCTGACATTACTTTTACTGTGTGTTTATGTGCAAGACATCAAGTTCACCCCAAGGTATCACACTTGAATGCTGTCAAAAGGATTTTTAGGTACCTTAGGCAACAACCTAAGCTAGGATTATGGTACCCTAGGGAGTCCCCTTTTCATCTACAAGCCTTTTCAGATAGTGATTATGCTGGAGATAACTATGAAAGAAGATCCACAACTGGAGGGTGTCAGTACCTTGAAAGTAGATTAGTCTCATGGCAATGCAAAAAGCAAACAATTGCAGCAACATCTTCCACAGAAGCAGAGTATGTAGCTGCTGCAAGTTGTTGTGCACAAGTACTTTGGTTGCAAAATCAGCTTTTGGATTATGGATTCAACTTCAAGAATACTCCTATCAACATTGATAATGAAAGTACTATTTGTATTGTGAAGAATCCAGTCTATCATTCCAAAACCAAGCACATTCAGATTAGGCATCATTTTATCAGAGATTGCTATGAGCATAGGCTTATCAATGTGGTTAAAGTCCATACAGATGATAATGTAGCAGATTTACTCACAAAGAGTTTTAATGTTTCAAGATTTACTTTTTTAGTTGTGAGTATTGATATGATTAACAATTAAGCTACTTTTGAGGGAAGGCATTAGTAGTTAGTCATTATTTGAGGGGAGGCTACATATATCATTCTAAAGAAAAGAACTTTATTCATTATTCAAGAGGGGTTACATTCATCAGTTCCAACAGATACAGACAACCTTGACACAGACACAACCAAGACACAAAGAGCACTACATCAAACACCCTACCTACCTACCAAACCTAACACACCCTACTCCATTGGCCTTTTTCCTTTGCCCTCATAACTCTGCTTTCCCTTTTGAGCAGTCTTTCTTTTGTCATCAAAAGAAGCTTGCTTCCTTGGGCAAGCCAGGCCAAGAACTTGCTTGGGAGGTCTCTCTTTTCTTGGAGCAGGCCACTTCATCTTCTTTATTGCAGATTCCAGGGCTTGGGTCAAAGCATGTGGAAGTTCATTAGCTAGAGATGAACCAGGAGCAGGGACAGACTTTTTCTTCTTGGGCTTTGGACTGGTAGTGCTTGCTGCATCAGTAATGGTAGAGTTTGCTACACTCATTGAAGAGGATGATACATTAGGAGGAAAGTACCCACTCCATCCTGGATCCTCAAAGTCAGAGTCAGAATAGTAGCTGATCTCTGAGTCTGTGGAACCATCTGAGTTAGAAGATATGTATATAAATGGGAAGTGACTCATGGTTATAACTAGAGTTTTTGTGGTATGGTGCAAGTGTTGATGAAAGAAGAGATGAATGAAGTATGATGGTGGAAAAGTTGATTTTATAGGCAAGGAAAGGTATAAGGGTAATAAATGAAGTTCATTGAATTCTACTTGCCTTGGTAGCTTTGGGAATTAATTTGAAAAGGTATTAATTACCTCGGGTTGACTTTCAATGATATTTTGGTCAACCAGTCAACTATAAAGATATTTTGCTTGGAAAGTACTTTGGTCAATGTACTGCTTGGGTTTACAACTGAAAGTACTGCTCCACATTCTATAGAAAGTACTGCTTGGTGATATGAAGGCTACGCTGACGTGTCAGAATACTGTTCCAACGGTCAAATTTGCGGGTAACAAACTTTCGAAAGATATGGGGAATATCACTTCCAAAAATAACGGTAAAATTAATTAATTAACCGTGATTTTTTGTATATTATCCCTTTATAACTCATATCTTTTTCTTATTTATACACCCGTATTCATTTACCATTCTCATTAATCAAACCCACCAACATCATCAACGATTACCACTCTTCTCTCAAATCCTTATCACAATGGCACACCGACCAACCAACAACAAACACAACATGATTGCAAACCTTGAGAAAACGCAGAGAAACATTGATTTTCATGGTATTATTGATTTTCTCACCGGAACCACCATCAGTAACTCAGTCTTAGTCAACCCAGAGATTATTGAACCTTGGATACAGGCATTTTGGGCCATGGCAAGGGCTGAGATTGAAGATGGAGAGGATGTTATTCATGCTACAGTTGCTGGGAGAGCTATTCGTGTTACTGAAGCATCAATCAGGGAGGTTCTGTTGTTTGAAGATGAAGGAGGCTCTGTTTTGTTTGCTAAACAAGATATTTGGAATGCACTGAGAGACATTGGGTATGAAGGACCTTTGGACAAGCTTACTTTTCAAAAAGCAATGGTAAGTCCTCATTGGAAGTATCTTATTCATCTTTTACTTCATTGCTTAAGTCCAAAGAGTACTGCTTGGGATCAATTTGGATATGCTATAGCTTCTGCATTAGTTGGCCTCATTACCAATCAATCCTTCAACTTTTCTTACATGATCCTTGATGGTATGACCACACATATTAAGGCTGGATCACCTTTTCTGATGTATCCTAGATTCATTCAGCTTATCCTAGAGAATCCACTAGATGGGATCCAAAAACCTCAGGATTATGTACCTACTATTAGGATGCCACCTAAGGTGTTTACCTTTATGTCTCACAAGGGAGTTAACTTTTCTGGTAACAATACACCTCTCAATGCTTACATGTTAGAGGTAGCACAGGCTGTTAGGGATGATGTTGACACTAGTGGTTCTGCTAATTCTGATGATGCTGATCAACCTGATCCTTCTGAGCATTCTGCATCAGTCCATACACCTACAACACCTATTGTTTCACCTCAGTATGATGATTTAAGTTAGAGAACTTCCTCAATGGCAGCTTCTTTGGAAAAACCTATTTCTACTGAAGGTACTTCTCCACACAGTACTTCTTCAAAAGGTACTGCTTCAGAGCATACTCCAGTACCTTCTCCCAATGATTATACTCCCACAGGTGGGTTTCAAACACCTGGAGGAGATGAAGGAGTTGGAGGTCCTTTGAATAATTATGCTTTGACTAGAGAGTTGGAGAGGATGAAGAAAGCTATGGATGATCATACTGCAGAAATCAAGAGTTTAAGAAAGAAGTTCAGAAGGTTAAAGAAGTTTGTCTGGCCTCTTGTACAAAATTTTAGGCTTTATGTGAACGAAAAGAAACAATCTCAGAAGCAAAAGTCTAAATCATCCAAGACAACTTCTAAATCCAAGAAAAAGCATAAGAAGTCATCATCTATCAAATTGGGGAGGAATCAAGATGATAATTTGGATAGAGATGATGCAGAGATTCAATATTCAAAAGATGCTCACCTTTGGCACTATCCAGAAGATCCAAAGACTTTTGTGCCAGAGAAAAAGATTGAATAAGATGTGAATATTGCACAAGAAGAAGCTGTTGAGCAAAATGCTGAAGCACAAAATATTCAAAGCACTCAAAATCAAAGTACTGATGTTCAAAGTACTGTTGATGAAAGTACTGGTCTGCAAGGTACTGCTGAGCATGGTACTGCTGCTATAAATATTGATGAAGTTGGAACTTCTACAGCTGGATTAACAAAGGATTTGGAAGATGAAGTTGGTCTTTCTAATCTCATGCAGCAAGAAGAAGTCAAGGTGCATACAGCAAGTGATGATGAAACTATAGCTCAGATTATGATTAATTTGAATAGACCTTCAGGAGGTATACATATTTCTGAGCCTGCACAACAAGTTTCCGAGTCTTCTTCTGAAACTGAAGAATTAGATCCTAAAGACAAAGGGAAAGGGATCATGAAGCAGAAGAATATTAAGAAGAAAAGGAAGAAATTTACTCTTGCACAACTTAGAGAAATAAAGATAGCAGAGGATGCAGAGATTGCTAGAAAGCAACAAGCTGAGTATGATGCAGAGTATTTGGAAGAAATAAGTAAGACAATTACAAGAAAGCCAATGACAATTGCTCAAGAAAGAAACTGGATGATTAGTTTCTTGAAAGGAAGAGGATACAAGAATTTACAAAAATTGAGATATCCAAAAGTGAAAGCTCTATGGGATCAAGTACAAGAGTCTATCAAGAAATAGTTAGAAAGTTTTGTACCCATGGATGTTGATAAGGGAAAGAAGTTAGAAGAAATAAGAAAAGAACAAGCTGAGAAAACGATATTAAAAAGGAAGAAAGCAATTCAAGATGATCAATTGTCAAAGAGACTTAAGATGATACATGAAGATACAATTGATGAACTGAGAAACTATTTCAGAGTGGTTGATTTTGAAAATAAGAAAACAAAAGAATCTAGAAAGAAATCAAAGATAATCTCATTCTCTGTGGTTGAATCAAAATAAGGGAACTATCTTATGTTCAACAGAGAAGATGGAAGCTTCACAGTATTCAATATGTTATGGGATGTTTTGCATTTTATTACCAGAGAAGATCTATATGATTTGTACTTATAAGTGCAGACATACTATGAGGAGATTGAAGCATCAGGAGTGGGATTAATCTTGCTTGGAGATTTAATAACCATCTGGGAAACAGAAGAAACAAGTGTTGATACTCTGTGGAATGATCAAGAAAATTGGGAAATTACAAGATGGAGATTTTTTGAGTCATCAGGAGTTCATTCACTTGAGATGGAAGATGGTACCATGATTCACATGCTTGCTGAGAGAAGATATCCATTAATAAGAGAAATTATGCTCAGAATGTTGGATCATGGAATGGAACTTGAAGATGAATCTGATGTAGCTTTGGATGTGATTAAGCTATTCATCAGATGGACTAAATCTGAAGAATAATATTGCAAAGTACTGGTATGATTTGTTTTGTATAATAAGTATTTTTTTCAAAGTACTGCAAGATAAACAGTACTTTATCAAAGTACTGCTTCCTGCATAAAACCAGTATAAGTCCTTTGTAAAATAAAATAAAAAGTTTTTGATGTTTAAAAGTGAAGTAAATAAAAGGATTTGAAGAGAAACACATGGTGTTAGTATTTATACTGCACAACAAATGGTAATCAACTCACCATGTTTAACAGACAAGAAAGAATTTGACTCATCATGAGGGTATGGCTCTGATGTGATAATCAAATCCGTTTTTAGTTGACAATTTACTAAAATTTGTATGGTTTTCAACTCACCATATCTGTAAAAGTGAAGAGTTGGCTAGCCCACAAGGAAAAATGGCTTGTGGTAAAGGCTGTGGAAAATCCATTTATGGTAATTAGTTCACCATGGTTGAGATCAAAGAACTAACTAGTCTAAAAGCAAATGGCTCTTGGTAAAGACTATTCAAATCCATTGATAGCTGATGATTTGCAAAAAATCATATGGTTATCAATGTACCATGTTTGTTCTAACCTAAACATTGGCTACTCCAGAGTTAATGGCTTTGGTAAAGAGACATCAAAATTCATTAATTTTCAATGATTCACCTCTCACAGGAGTTTACACACCTGGAAGTGATGAGAATAGTATGAAACTTTAAAAGATTTGATGAGTATTGTACCAAAATGTTGTTGAGTAGCTGTGGAGGTTTATTGAAGAGAAGATATCAAGTGATCCTGATAAAGAGTACTTTGACACACATGACTGATAACAGCTAAAGAGATAAAGAAACAATCTTTCTGAATGATTAAAGATTTTGAAGATCAAAGATAACAAAGAAACTTGAAATCAAGCAAGTGGAGTTCAAGTTAGGGGAGGATTGTTGGGATATAAAGTTCAAGGTACTTCTGTATTTCAAAGTACTGCTGTGTCAAAGTACTGCTTGAAGATTAAAGTCAAAGTACTGCTGCTTGAAGATCAAAGTCAAAGTACTGCTGCATATTGAAGATTATTCAAAGTACTTCGAAGAGTATAAGGACTTAATTGCAATATTGATTAAAGGATTATTATGTAATATTGTAAGAATATTCTAGAATTAGTTAGGGATAATTACTTGTCGTTCAAGTAGATAATGTAAACCGACTTAAGGTTATCTATATAAGGAGCCTTATGATGGTATTAGGGATATAAGTTTTAGTCGGAGTTTCTAAGAGTCTTAGAGCTTTACAAGTCGATAATAGTTAGGGATTGTTAGTGAATCTGTGTAACAAAGCAGGTTCAAGTTTAGTTTAATATAAAAGTTCTTCTTAAGCTTTGTGTTAGTAGATTCTGCATACTTTACAAGGTCAAAACAGTGTTTCAATATTAATAGTCTTGAGTTTACTCAATATTGTTAAACCCTTACAAGCTACAAAGTAGTTTGGTCAGAGTATATCGATCCAACAGAGTATAGCCAGTTTTCTTAAGCCTAACGCGAAAATCAATCACCCAAATAAACTAATAACAAATCAACAACCAATAATTAACAGCTAGGTTTCATTATATCTAAGTAAACGCAAAGAGAATTAAGCTAGCATGTTAAAAGAAAGACAAGGTTAACAATTAATCAAACAACACATAGACATATTGAATGATTAAAAAGAAGACTTATCTTCAATTGAACATGAAGGAAAAGAGGGCTTGGAAACCCTAAGTTTATAGTAAAATTCTTCTAGGGTTTTATCTCCCAAAAGTTACACACCTAATGAATGAAAAATCGAAAAATATAAATAGATATATAAGTCTGACGGCGTCAGGTTATAAACCCTGACGCCGTCAGGCTGCAGTGATTCGGATCACCTAGATTCACTTCTGACGTCGTCACTCTTTGATTACTTTTGGGTCGTCTCGTGTATGATCAAAGCTAGACGGCCTCAACTCCATAACACCTGATGCCGTCAGGTGTTAACTTCACTGTGGTTTTCAGGGCGTCACGTGTAAAATCCACCATCATTCCAGTATAAGGTGACGGCGTCAGTGTCACAATTCGTAATTTCAGATCCTTGTTCAGATGTCGAAATTTCATTATTCATCTCAGAAGTTACTATTCATCAGTTACTATTCATCATTTTACTATTCATCATTTTTTGTGTCAGTTTGAGATTCCGAGAAGCATTCAGAAAATTTACTATTCACATGACACTATTCATTTCCGAAGAGAAACCACTATTCACGTACTTTATTCATTTCATCGTAAATGTAGTTTACGGGTAATTAAATTCGCGTAACCGGTCAGGTTAAGCTGCGAATTCGAGCATCATCAATATTTACATTCGCGAAACCAGTCAGGTTTAGCTGCGAATTCATGAAATCATCAGTAGGGACACTTCATATGGACTAGAAATGGCTTACATATCATTACAATAGCATTTGCATACTATTCCACTCGTAGGATATTCCAATTACTATTTTTGGTATAATTGACTTTTACGTATGTTTATTTTTAAATAAACGTTGACTCGCAACCAATAATGTGACTAACACGTCCGACACTCCCGACTATGATCCTAATATATTTTTATATTCATTGTAACGATATATAAATTATATTATTGATTTACCCGGTATTTTGGAAATTTATTTATCTCGTATCGTAGGTTTAATATAATTACGACGGTTTTCGTAGAAACTAAACAATAATCAGCCAAACCCTCAATATTGATACCCTACATATTTTCACAATTTTTACGACTTTATTATGTCCCGGTTAACTTCGTTAAAATTTATTTTTAATTAACTCGGTACCCGGTATTCCCTAAAACTATTAATATATACATTATAAAACCTAATATATACTAACTTCTTACACAAAGCCACATTTTCTTCCATATCTCATCAAATGCCGCCCCCCCCCCCCCTGCCAATCACCTTCCAAGTCTTGAAAATCTTACAATCTCATTAAAACTTGTCATAAATTGTCCGATATATATTATATATAACAAAACATATGCATTGAACCTCATTTCACAAAAATCAAACAAGATAACTTTTCACTTTTCTCTTTTCTCTCCTCTTGGGTGCTCAGCCTCAACACAAAAACAAGCAAGAACCATAAAAATTTCAAGATCAAGTATATTTCAAGTTCCATTAGTTACCTATTTTAAGGTTTTGAAATAAAAACCTTTAGGTTAATTAGGTTTTCATCTCCAAAACTCTCCAATCTTTGAAGTAAGTATATCAAACTCATTTTTATAATTTATCAAGTTTTTACAAGATTCATATGATATATATACTAGATCTACATGCATATGCTATTTATACCACTCCATTTTATACATATTTAACTTTTGAGCCATAGAAATAGATTATAGTTAGATCCTTGTTAGATCCACTTGATTTATGATGTTTAGGAACCCATGACACCCTAAGAAGGTGTATGGTAGGATAAGACTAGTTTTGTGGTGATTGAAAGTGGTTTGGTTGAAGTTAGAACTAGATTGGAACCATAGAAATGGTTTTTGAAATGATACAAATACCTACTGTCCATATTTTTAAAACGTGGGAAACTCAGTAAGTGATGGGTAATTTTTGACCAAAGATTTAGAAAATACTTTCAAAAACGAAGCCGTGGGCGAAAGAACGGATTAAAATGAGCTTATAACGAAGGAGTTATGATTTTTTCAAGTTAATTGACGAAAACTATTTTTCTGAAAAATTACATGTTGTTGGACGATTTTCGACGGACAAATAGAGGCGTTAGACGTAACCTAGAGGAGCCGAGCTATCGAAAATATATTAGTACATACTAAGACGAATCCGTGGATATAAAGAACGAGGAAAATGAACTTAAAACGACCAAGTTATACACGTTTTAAAATCGTCAAAACAACATATATATTTAGTCACTACTAGAAATAATATAACTACATACTAAATGCTATATTTTCTAGATTTCTTATTCAAGGATTTTATTCTTAACTAACGAAGTACGTACGACCCAAGGCTTATTTATACGACTACTAGACATTATTTCAAGGTTTTCAAAACGATGAATATAACACTAACATTTTATATACGATATATTACGACAAGTTTCTATAATTCTAGTTGGACTTATTTTTCCTAAGTATGGAAATTTCCTACTTTGACAATAACAAGTATTTTCAAGTTACGAGTGGTATAGGTATCATGTTCATGAACGTTCACTAAATCATTTCATGATCTAAAGTAGAACATATTCATTCATTTAGGTTGCGGCTAGTGTCCACGCCTTGTTGTCCCGATCATTTCATCACATTGTACTATCACTTCTGGTGAGTTTTCATAGCCCCGTTTTCAATTACTTATTTGATTTCAAATCCCACGAGGGAGAATACATTGCATCAATTACTTTTGTACATGCCCCAGTAATCAATTCCATACATTGCTTAAGTTGCCTTACTACCATATTAAGTCCCCTTTATTATCATGGACTGTTAACTATAACGCCAAGCGAGAGTGAGTGGATAGATCTATCGAGGGTGAAGCCTCCATCCGTGTTTGGGTTGCTCCAACGCAATTACGGATGCATTTCATGTCTAAACTATTTGAGTGTCTGGTAAACACTCCTTTGGGGCCAATACAATATTATGTCTAGCTTCGGGGTCATGAGCTTAAGAGACAATGTAGCATTTTGACATTTTGTCGGTTTACTTTATACTTGTGCCTAATGTACACACGATTTAACTTACAAACTTATGGAATTCACCAACATTCGCGTTGCATGCATTTGGACCTTCATGGAGTCGCGAAGTCGACGCGTCTCACATATATATGTTTCCTGCACTTATGAAACGTTTGATCTAGATTGAACTTGTTTTTCATAAACTTGCAACACCTTTTTCGGACCTATGTTTTGTAAACTCTGAATGTTTTAATGATCAAACGATGTATTTTTCCAAACGACACTTTAGGTCGTTCAATATAACTGTAACTGTGGTGCTAAGACAGTCACCCCCAGGTATTCCATTCCGCTGCCATTCAGGTATTTTGGGGGTGTGACAGATTGGCATCAGAGCTAAGGTTATAGCGAACTAGGATGTATCTTGGACCCTAGACTATAATCACATCATCAAAGCATCTCATCATTTCATCATAGGTGCATATTCATTATACATGTTGTTTCATGCACACATTATGCGAGTTATTTATACCCATACTCATATATAATTATATTGACCTGGTTCACAAGTGACATGTCTTCAGATACCCACCCTGTTATCCTTTCGTCGGATTCCGACATTGAAGATGCCTTGTCATCTTCCACTACCATTGTACTACCAGTTACACTTACACCGCCATTAGCACCATTGAATTGTCATAGGAACAAGGTTTTCCTATCATCCAGCCCATACATAGAATACCGTTTGGTAGAGTATTCAGACTTAATCTTAATGGACCTATTAGGATGATTATTGCAAGGAAGATAGTATGTTTCCTTTCCTTCACTAGTAGGGCACTTACTACTCAGGTACTACCACCACTATCAGCTACTTATTACACTATTGGTCGTCCCATAGTGCGTACTTCAGTTTTACCTCTTAGATGTCGCGAGATAGCGCAAAAGAGGGTAGCATTCCATTTACTATTATCACCATCACATCTCAGAGACTCTACACCCATATATGACAGGCCGCTTAATAAGCAACCACTATTTGACATACCACACGTTACACCACCTTATGGGTTTGAGGTTGGTGAGAGTTTGAGAGCCCCTACTGCTTGACAATATACTACTCTTCATCGTTAGACGATGATCTCTAATTATTTGAGATTACCCACGAGTGTTTGGACGATACACTCTGAATAATACCACAAGCCTCACAAACACAATAAGAATTACAACAAATTGCCCAAGGGTGGCATCTATCACAAGGACTCTATATTATCTTAGATGATCGACTCATACCTCCATAACACAATAAACCAACAAGATGCTTTGAACGGTATTATACCATCATAATGGAACTCATCACAACCCTCCCTTTATTATCAAGTTTGATTACACCACATTCTAAGCCGATGATTTCATCATTAGTCGCTCTAGCAACACTCCACCGACCAATGTGGTCACATTAGTAGTTTTGACATATAATTACAACCTTGGAAAGATGCAAGTAAAACAATAGGATTAATAAAGACGAAGATGTCTTTACGATTAAATGGTCATGTTGACCAAGATAAGAGTGACTGCCCTAGTTTTCGTGTTTCGGAGATAATAAGAATTCAAGAAAGTCAAAGCCAAATTAAATTTTTGTACAAACAAAAAGATTTCTTGCAAACCTTACGAAGTACGACAAATTATTGATTTTCAATGGTTGGATTAAAACTCATTCTTGTTTGAGCAAAAATCTTCTTGAACTCCCTTTTTTCAAAGACATATATATATATATATATATATATATATATATATATATATATATATATATATATATATATATATATATATATATATATATATATATATATATATATATATATATATATAAGATATTGTTTTTTTATCAAAATACAAAATATTTCGTAGTCACATCTTTTACATAACTATATTCATTACAAACTTCAAATAAAGTTACTCCAAGATACATTTATGACCAAATTTCACAATGTTTCACTCAAATAAATGTTGTTAATTTTAGAACCCATATCTCCAAGAAGGAACACGCATAACTCATGAACGAATCTCGAAAGCAACCACTATACCTACTTGCTATTTGACCTTAGATGCGAAAGAAACCCCTCTACCAAAGATTGCCAATATTAATACACCATGCCTTAACACCACTACTTCAAATTACGACCTTTTTCGCTCATTCCATATTATAAGACCCTCACACTAGTATAAGTTCGTTGGATTAAAAGATCAAGGTACAATTACACAACAAAATTTATATTCTTTTCGTAGATCGATATAGTTTAGTCACATTGGGACAAGACCTCATTTCATGAAAGGATATCGAAAAGTTCCACCTGACCATAAGACATTTAGCTTGCATTCATGGCAAATCAAAACATCATTCGATGTGGTACCTACTTGACTCAGATCACCTGTACAACAATTTCCATTCTTTATACATTTTAGTCATGCCTAGAGGGATTACACATTTGAACCTGCGAATTTTACCTAGTATAAATTCTCGAATACTTCAAATCATTGGCACCAAATTTCTGCCCTATATCCTTTCATACATAGACTATCCTTTTCAATTGACAGTAGATGCCTTAACGACACGTTCATCCTTCACGCTCTCAATATCACTACCATATTCTCGACCACTTCATAATCATAAACCACTGCCCTGTTATGAACTAAGATGCTTACATTATTTAAATAAGTGGATTACTAGACTATTACCATACCATAAGATTCACCCATGTATCCAATAAACCATTCAACGAATTTTACTTCAAGCTATTTTACTACCATACGGGGAAATTGTTTTACGGAATTATTAAAAGAAACTATTTTATTACCACCCTATAAGTTGATTTTCCGTTATTGCACCAAGTATTCACTATTATTACGCGAAACAATTTTCATGTTACTTGAAAGGAAATATTAGGATACCATTTTTAATAACAACGCGTTGAACATCATCTAAAACTTTTGAGAAAAGTAATGATATTTTGATTAAATCAAGCATCGCATCATTATTCCTCAATTATACATAGCCTGATCACCTATGTATAATTCAGGAAGGATTATGCCATGAAGTGAATAATTTTTTTTTAAAGTATTGTTAATAACAATCTTCATTTAAAAGCTTCGTAAACGAATAAACTCTTTTACAAACGCCTCTTTCTGACAAACTCTCCCTGGATACTTACCCCACCTGTCACTCACTCAGCCATTAAGTCAAAATTTTCCATTGACTTCTCTAGGAGAGACTTTCCATATCAATTACTAGGAGGATTCCTCTATACAAGAAAAGCAATAAAAGGATTACGGAACTACTAACCTAGACTAGAAGTATACAGTAAGACAATTTATAACTCAACAACCATTCTAGGATACCACGAGACCATTTGAACCACCATCTCTGACCTAGTCGACTAATTCTATCATTCAAAAGTACTAGCTAGACGGAGTTGCAGGATCGAACACACTGTGAAGGTGCGCTAAGCAACACTATAGAGATAAACCAAGCCTCTTAACCAATACCGTAAAGCATTCCAATTAAACATGGCCTCATCTATACGCAAACTTCCCTGCGGTGAGTTTTCGCAAAGAATAATTGATTCGAATTATGGATATCGATATAGATTCCCTCAAGGCATTATGTTCTTTAGAACTTCTGGATAACCTCACCTATACATCAAGAGAGGCATTAGGCTCAAGCATATCTCCCCAGCTTTATGTGGAAATAAAATAGACATTCATCGACATAGTATCAATAGACACCCTCATTTTGCCAACATGATGACAATTTCAACGATAAACAATTTCAGGACTTAAGTTGGTTGAATACCTAGGCATGTAGTTTTGCCAGATAATCGCCAATAGGCATCTTCCATTATCAGGAACCGAACGTTAGACATCTATGCATTTATGCGAACATTACCTATCCTACTATTTTATCCTTGTTAGTATTTTTACTTTTAAACGAAGTTGATTTCAAAAATTGTGTTTATACAAATCACATATCTCGTAGAAAATAATTTTGAATTGCCTATTTTGAATAAATACGATCCTTTTTAGTCAATATTTTGCAAAACCATTGTACAATGAGAAATAAATAAACATCAAACTTTGGTAAACAGTCCTATTCACAATGTTTTGAAGACGGTTTCACATTTTTATAACTACTGAATTTTGAATCATCAAGAAAGAGATTACTTAGTAACCCGTTTGCTCCATTTTCTAAATTAGTTTATTCGGAAAAAAAAATATTTCTACCAAAACTCACAATCACGAGATAAATCTTGAAAACCAATCACCTTACAAGATCGCTTATGCATTTAGGGTTTTGCGATTTGACAATAAGGAATATTAGAATGTGTGATGAAGGAAATTAGGAGGAACAACATAGATCGATTACAAACGTCAGCAATGGAGACCAAGCACAATAGGCAAAGAAAGACACATGTCTTAGCACCCATTAGACCAAAACACAAGGAATCAAAGTGTTACCGATATTCTATCTTCTTCGTATAACGCCCTTTTCGAAAAGTATAACGTTGTAGAATTAGTCACCAGATTCATTGTAACCGTTTCAATTATTCCTGATAAAGGTGATCGAATCACCTCAGACTTTTAGCAATCATTTTAAGATTTCCTTCAGAATCCCATTTAGATGTAAACACCGCCTATCATCCTCAGACCAATGGTCAGATTGAGAGGACAATTCAAACATAGGAAAGATATGCTCAGAGAGTGAGCGATTGACTCTAGAAATGGTTGGACTAACCATTTATCATAAATTAGACTCGGTTGCAACGATAGTTATCGCACGAGCGTAGAGACTACATTATTTGAGGCACTTTATGGTCGAAGTACCAATTACCCATTTACAGACCGAAATCGGAAAGTTAAATTCACTGGTCTAGAACTAAACTATGGAACAACAAAGGAAAATTTCACGAGTTAAGAACCAGTTACAAACAACGAGAAACCGGTAGAAGTTAGGTTGGTGCATGACGCCCATCATGCGGATTGGGTATCCTTGAACAACAAACCATCTAGATTCAAGTGGGAGAACGAACTAAGTAGAAAGCTTTGCCTTGGAGAGGCATGATACAATTTTTGGCAACACGAGAGATTGAACCTCTAATGTATTAGACCATTTAAGATTCATTTTAGAATCGACCAGCTGACATACAAATTTGAGTTCTGGCAGAGTTCAGAAACATATATTACCAATATCACATTGTAAACCTCAAGAAGCGCCGACTATCGACTGACGGACCGAACTCGGAAAAAGCCCAACTCACTATTCCTATACGCTTTCATGAAATAACCAAGAATTTCTTATAAATCAAGGATTTGTTACAAGTATAATAAGATGTAAACCATTAGAATTTCAAGTTGGTAACAAGATTATGTTGAAAGTTCTGCCTAGGAAAGGCATGATACCATTCTGATAAAATTCGGGAAGTTAAACCCCATATACACTGGACCATTTAATACTTCAGACAGAGTAGGCCAGTAACCCGCAGACTTGAGCCTTGACAGAAAGTAGCAAGATTAAACAAACATGTTTCACAATTTCAAATCCCGAGAAACGACTTTCAGATTAGTGACTCATAATTGCATTGAAAGGAATCCAACCCAATGACAAACCTAAACCTGGTAGGAGAACCAGTAGAAATCATGGACCCTGAGGTCGAACGGTTGAAACAAAGACGAATTCCTATCGTTAAAGTTCGCTGGAATTCTCGAAGAAGTTCTGAATTTACTTGGGAACGGGAAGACCAAATGCAACACAAGTATCCACGTCTTTTTACTGAATATACTTCAGAGACCAACCAAAACAGAACTTCGGGACGAAGTTCCTTTTAGATGGGAAGACTGTCACAATTCGTAATTTCAGATCCTTGTTCAGATGTCGAAATTTCATTATTCATCTCGGAAGTTACTATTCATCAGTTACTATTCACTATTCACTGATCACTATTCACCATTTTTGGTGTCAGTTTGAGATTCCGAGAAGCATTCAGAAAATTTACTATTCACATGACACTATTCATTTCCGAAGAGAAACCACTATTCATGTACTTTATTCATTTCATCGTAAATGTAGTTTACGGGTAATTAAATTCGCGTAACCGGTCAGGTTAAGCTGCGAATTCGAGCATCATCAATATTTACATTCGCGAAACCAATCAGGTTTAGCTGCGAATTCATGAAATCATCAGTAGGGACACTTCATATGGACTAGAAATGGCTTACATATCATTACAATAGCATTTGCATACTATTCCACTCGTAGGATATTCCAATTACTATTTTTGGTATAATTGACTTTTACGTATGTTTATTTTTAAATAAACGTTGACTCGCAACCAATAATGTGACTAACACGTCCGACACTCCCGACTATGATTCTAATATATTTTTATATTCATTGTAACGATATATAAATTATATTATTAATTTACCCGGTATTTTAGAAATTTATTTATCTCGTATCGTAGGTTTAATATAATTACGACGGTTTTCGTAGAAACTAAACAATAATCAGCCAAACCCTCAATATTGATACCCTACATATTTTCACAATTTTTACGACTTTATTATGTCCCGGTTAACACCGTTAAAATTTATTTATAATTAACTCGGTACCCGGTATTCCCTAAAACTCTTAATATATACATTATAATACCTAATATATACTAACTTCTTACACAAAGCTACATTTTCTTCCATATCTCATCAAATGCCGCCCCCCCCCCCCTGCCAATCACCTTCCAAGTCTTGAAAATCTTACAATCTCATTAAAACTTGTCATAAATTGTCCGATATATATTATATATAACAAAACATATGCATTGAACCTCATTTCACAAAAATCAAACAAGATAACTTTTCACTTTTCTCTTTTCTCTCCTCTTGGGTGCTCAGCCTCAACACAAAAACAAGCAAGAACCATAAAAATTTCAAGATCAAGTATATTTCAAGTTCCATTAGTTACCTATTTTAAGGTTTTGAAATAAAAACCTTTAGGTTAATTAGGTTTTCATCTCCAAAACTCTCCAATCTTTGAAATAAGTATATCAAACTCATTTTTATAATTTTACCAAGTTTTTACAAGATTCATATGATATATATACTAGATCTACATGCATATGCTATTTATACCACTCCATTTTATACATATTTAACTTTTGAGCCATAGAAATAGATTATAGTTAGATCCTTGTTAGATCCACTTGATTTATGATATTTAGGAACCCATGACACCCTAAGAAGGTGTATGGTAGGATTAGACTAGTTTTTTGGTGATTGAAAGTGGTTTGGTTGAAGTTAGAACTAGATTGGAACCCTAGAAATGGTTTTTGAAACAATACAAATACCTACTGTCCATATTTTTAAAACGTGGGAAACTCAGTAGGTGATGGGTAATTTTTGACCAAAGATTTAGAAAATACTTTCAAAAACGAAGCCGTGGGCGAAAGAACGGATTAAAACGAGCTTATAACGAAGGAGTTATGATTTTTGTAAGTTAATTGACGAAAACTATTTTTCTGAAAAATTACATGCTGTTGGACGATTTTCGACGGACAAATAGAGGCGTTAGACGTAACCTAGAGGAGCCGAGCTATCAAAAATATATTAGTACATACTAAGATGAATCCTTGGATATAAAGAACGAGGAAAATGAACTTAAAACGACCAAGTTATACACGTTTTAAAATCGTCAAAACTATATATATATTTAGTCACTACTAGAAATAATATAACTACGTACTAAATGCTATATTTTCTAGATTTCTTATTCAAGGATTTTATTCTTAACTAACGAAGTACGTACAACCCAAGGCTTATTTATACGAATACTAGACGTTATTTCAAGGTTTTCAAAACGAGGAATATAACACTAACGTTTTATATACGATATATTATGACAAGTTTCTATAATTCTAGTTAGACTTATTTTCCCTAAGTATGGAAATTTCCTACTTTGACAATAACAAGTATTTTCAAGTTACGAGTGGTATAGGTATCATGTGCATGAACGTTCACTACATCATTTCATGATCTAAAGTAGATCATATTCATTCATTTAGGTTGTGGCTAGTGTTCGCGCCTTATTGTCCCGATCATTTCACCACATTGTACTATCACTTCAGGTGAGTTTTCATAGCCCCGTTTTCAATTACTTATTTGATTTCAAATCCCACGGGGGAGAATACATTGCATCAATTACTTTTGTACGTGCCCAAGTATTCAATTCCATACATTGCTTAAGTTGCCTTACTACCAAGTTAAGTCCCCTTTATTATTATGGACCGTTAATTATAATGCCAAGCAAGAGTGAGTGGATAGATCTATCGAGGGTGACGCCTCCGTCCGTGTTTGGGTTGCTCCAACGGAATTACGGATGCATTTCATGTCTAAACTATTTGAGTGTCTGGTAAACACTCCTTTGGGGCCAATACAATATTATGTCTAGATTCGGGGTCATGAGCTTAAGAGACAATGTAGCATTTTGACATTTTGTCGGTTTACTTTATACTTGTGGCTAATGTACATAAGATTTAACTTACAAACCTATGGAATTCACCAACATTCGTGTTGACGTTTTAGCAATGTATTTTCAGGTTATTAAGGTAGCTCCTGCTTGCACGCATTTGGACCTTCATGGAGTCGCGGAGTCGACGCGTCTCACATATATATGTTTCCTGCACTTATGAAACGTTTGATCTGGATTGAACTTGTTTTTCATAAACTTGCAACACCTTTTTGGGACCTATGTTTTGTAAACTCTGAATGTTTTAATGATCAAACGATGTATTTTTCCAAACGACACTTTAGGTCGTTCAATATAACTGTAACTGTGGTGCTATAACAGTCACCCCCAGGTATTCCATTCCGCTGCCATTTAGGTGTTTTGGGGGTGTGACAGTTAGCATGTAAAGCCTGACACCGTCAGGTGTGATTTCGTGACTTTTTTTGACTTTACTTGTTCTCCTCATTCTTGAGCATAAAAACGTGCAAAAAGCTCCAAAATGCTTCATTTTCCAGAATTCATGTCCCAAGTACCTAAAATGACAAAAGAAACGATTTAAGGTAATATTTGATCATAAAAACACGATTTTGGGCTTAAATGACCCTCTAAAAGCGTAACAAATATTTCCTTATCAGCAGGCTTATATGTTGGGCATGTTAAGCTCAGTAGTGATTCCTACCATTTATCTATTCTATCATCATCATCATCAATATATAATAGTTGAGTTTTTAGGAATGCTAAAACTTGGTTAAATGCAATAAATTTGAGCTACAAAGACTTCAAAAATTCAAAATTTATATAGTAAGAGACTTTTAATGTCATTAGAAATGCAAATTGAAACCGTGAATGAAATGTCAAGAAATTCACTTATACTAGCATAATTGAAAATGAGAATAAGATCAATCATCGTTCGAATAGTTGTTGATGAGATCATTAAATTGGGAGGTATATTTTGGACGGGGTTTTAATAGGAAATGAGACTCTGGAATACTTAAGGAAAAAGAAACTAAGAGCTTAAATTTTACAGTTGATTTTGAGAAAGTGTATGATAGCATCAACTGGAGATTTTTAATAGATATCATGAAGAAAATGGGTTTTGGGGTTAAATGGTGTAAGTGGGTAGATTGTCGTCTTAGATCTCCTTTTATGTCTATTCTTGTAAACAGTTCTCCATCGGAAGAATTCGGGCTTGAGAGGGGTGTTAGACAAGGAGACCCTTTATCGCATTTCTTTTGGCGGCGGAAGGGTTTAACACAATTGCTAACGAAGCAATGGAAAAAAGGTATATTTAGGGGAGTGGTAGTTGGTAAAAATAATGTTACGGTGTCCCACCTTCAATACGCGGATGACACAATTTTCTTTGGAGAGTGGAGTAAAGAGAACGCCAAATCGCTTATGTGTCTCTTCAAATGTTTTGAATAATTGTTCAAATTAAGGGTTAACTAAAAAAGGTAAGTTATACAGTATAGGAGTAAATGAAAGTGAAATGAAGGATATGGCGAGGTAGATGGGGAGCGACATAGGAGAGTTTACGTTTACATATTTGGGATTACCAATTGGGGAGAATATGAGGCAGGTGAATGCGTGGAATCCTGTAATAGAGAAATTCAAAAAGAGCTTGGCCGATTGGAAAGCTAAAAAGATCTTGGCCGATTGGAATGCTAAATTGTAACACCCCCAACTCGGGTATGGCAGCGGAACATAGCCAGGGGTATTACTTGAGGGGTAAAACAGTCACATCATAGAGAACGATCCCAAACAGGACGTTTTTAAATTAAAAACCCACATTTTATTCATCAAAACCTTTAGAGTACAAGACTCTTAAACATAGTAGCAGCGGAAAATAAACATCAGTTGCAGCGGAAAACATACACAAAGTTTAGCAGTGGAAAATAACAAAGTTTAGCAGCGGAAATATAAAAGACACAGTTTTAAAAAGGTTTTGAAGAAAGATAGAAAGATAGCCACATAAAGATAAAGTAGCCATAGATAGCCTCCAAGAAGTCCTAGCCACTCCATCGTGCCTAAAAAGATATGCATCATTAGCTAGCTACCAGAGATAAAACATGCTTAAAAGTCAACACAAAGGTTTAGTGCAATTCATAGGTTTAGTAAGTCTTTTCTTCTGATTCATTATTGCATGAGTACCTTTATGCCACTATTACACACAAATTTCATAAACCATAATCACTTGTGAGTGAACACGAGTATAGTGAATAGACCTATTTGGAGTGTGACAACTCCCGTTGGTTTGCCCCTGCCGGGTACCAATAAGCACTATATTTGAACACACCCTATATGTTTAACCTTGGCAAGTTAACCTTATCACCGTCCGTCATTTAAGGGTCTGCAGTGCCCCATGACATGGACATGTTAACGTGAGGTGTCCTGAGCTTAGTGCAATAATTCTAAACTATACGTTTTCCTTGAGGGGTGTAACAACTGAACCCCGTGGAACTTTATTCAAACACTTATCACCTAAACCTATGAATTTCACTCAACCCTAGTGTTGACTTTAAGCATGAAATCCCAGGTAACTAGGCCCTTTAGGATTTAAGGCACTGAGTGACATTGGACATGTGGACGTCCAGACCTGTTATCATTCATAGTCTTTTGCTTTACACCGAGTCTTTGGGATCTCTCTTTTGTAAAAGTTTATCTTTTACTTTAAAATCTCTGATAAATAAATGAATGGTAACTTATCTTTTAAAAAACATCTCTTTTGAGTCGTTTTCTATAATTGTGACTATGATTCCATGAGGTAATACCCCAAGATCTAGCTTCCGCTGCTATCTGTGAAAATAAGGAGGAAATGATATTACGGTTGTGAAGACAACATAGGCAATTAGCACTATGATTATCAACCAGATTGAGTTGAATAGGAGGTCCCATGATTGGTGATGGAGGTGGTGGTGAGTATGTTGGTGATGGAGTAGGCATAACATAGTCCAATGGTGTGATAGGTGAGAGTGTGTAGTCCATGGATGACGGCATGGTATTGAAAGAGGATAGAGCATTAGGTGGAAGTGGTGAGTTTTGATTGCTTTGGGAAGGTGGTGTTGTGACTTCATCATCTTTGTTTAGATCAACAAAGAGAGGTTTGGACAAAGGCCTAATGGTGATTCTAGGTTTCTTGGAGATGTGGGATGTGGATCCTTGTGTGGAATCCATGGTGAATGAAGGGTGTAAGGATGATGATGAGTTGTAAGAAATGCTTGCAAAAGTGAAGCCTTATATAGGCAAGAGTAGTGTAATTTGAATTAAAGGTGATAAGGATGTCCTATGGGGGTCTAGAGGAATCTTAAGGTGTATGAGAGTGTGCAAAATTTTGCAAGTTTGGAGGATAGGGATACAGAATTCAAGAGGAAACAGTAAATTTCGTCTTAGCAAGGGACGGTACCACTAAATAGCATACGGTACCACTAAATTTAATGGTACCGTGACATGTTTAGTGGTGCCGTGTCCTGGGAAGAGCGAAATTTTTCTGTGATACCTATGTTTTAGTAGCTAGAGGAAGTTTCCTAGGTGGACTATTTGCAGGAAATGATAGTGCCTCAAGTCACTAAGGATTAATTTACCAAATAAGTCCAATAATACTCTACATCTAGAAATCAAAGAGGGTTAAACATATATCTATGAAGAACTAAGCATGCACCCAAATGGACAAAATAATCTATCATCCATCATGATCTAAGAATTAAATAATCCAAGAAGTTAGGGAGATAGTTAAGCATGCAATAAGTTATGTCAAATATTATTAGTTCCTAAAAAGAGATAAATCTACTAATCCCTTCCTAACTACTCAAGTCCATGCTTCTCAAGGAACATTTCAACTTCATTTGGTTCCATCACATTCTCGACTTAAGCTCGCACCACTCCTACATCCGTAGGGTCGTCATAGATGTCGTAGTCAACAGAGGAGGCAAAAATGAAAATAGAAGAGATATGAAACTCATTAATGGGTTCCATGACGGGTTTGACAAGTGAGTATTGTGGACCGGTAAGGTATGGGTGGAAGTTCATGATGAAGTGATAAAGACAAGTTAGGAACATCCCCTAAGGTATCAACTTAGTTTTGTTACCTTTGAGATGTACAATTCACTTTGCGAAGAAGTAGGCAAGGTTGTATGGTTGATGAGTAAGGACAGAAAACAACATATGAACACAATACGCGGGAAGTTGCTCACGGACACCTTGAAGACTAAGAACATTTTCCTTAAGGATGATTGCTCAAGAGAGCAATTCTTGACGAATCTCTGCCAGAAGAATTTTTGTTTGATCGAGAAAAGGAATGTACTTGTGAGTATGAAGGAGCTTAGTGAGTTCGCTTGGAGTGGGTATATCGGAACAATAAAGACTATTCTCTTCTCTATAGTTGAAGAGAGACTCAAGACACCAATCTTCGGTGTAGGCACATTGCCCATGATTGGGAATTCGAAGAATTTGAGCAAATTGCTCAAGAGTAAGGACAAACTTGAAGTTACGAATCCAAAACCAAAGTGAAAAAGATTGATCCTCGTTACGTACGAGTTCAACTTGTCGAAAGAATTCCACCACAAAGCGAGGACAAGTGTACTCATTAATGTGTAGCAGAAAATCGAGACCTATAGCCCTAAATGACATGTTGATATCTCTATCATAGATTAGAGAGGGATCAATGACACGACCTTCATGAAATCGATGAGTTTCAAGATTTATATAAGGACGAATGTGATTTCCAGGTGTTGTAGGTTCGTGAGAGATGTCAGGTATGTAGTTGTCGGTTGAGAGGTGATCAAAATCATAGAGGTGATACATGGTTGGAACAATTGATGATAAGAGATTAGTAATGATTGATTTCCTTGAAGAATAATGCCTCCAATATGATTTTGAGATGGTGTAATTGAGATTTGGGTTGTGAGGTTCAACTTTGACAGCAATGGGGAAATTGGGAAAGTTCAAATGTGAATTGTGAGGGAAAAGAGACTGATATACGACAATGTCAGACCTACGGTACCGGGGTACCACTAAAGTTAGTGGTGTCGTGCCCACTTTAGTGGAGTCGTGGTCTGCTGGAACAAATTTGTGTCCCTTTTTTATTTTTGACGAACTAGTCTTGCTGACTTAATGAGACTCTTTAACACAAGGAAAGAATTTATACCTAATAAATTCTTCTAACGAGAGATAGATTTAGCTAAACAAGACAATACGGGATGCCTTCAATAGTCATTAGAGAGATGCGAGGGATGACCTTAATATTTCAAATGAAATATTCAAATAGTCAATAAGAGGGAGTTTATGGGATGTGTTCCATCATTCCTAGACCTAGACGGAGATAGTTAAACGATTCGCGTTTGAGAGGTTTCGTTAGAATGTCGGCAATATTGTCTTGAGAGGGAACTTTCTCAATAGAAATGTTTCCTTTTTGGACATTATCGCGAAGGAAGTGGTGGCAAATTTTGATGTGTTTAGTATGAGAATGTTGGACGGGGTTCTTGCTCAAGTCGATGGCGCCTTTGTTGTCGCACATAATCGGTATGTCGTCTAGATGGATGTCGTAGTCGATAAGAGCTTGCTTCATCCATAGTGCTTGTTGACATGCCTTTCCGACGCTTATGTATTCTGCTTCGGTCATGGAGATAGCAAGAGCCGTTTGTTTCTTGGAGAACAAGAAGTTAGACAACAACCCACGAAGGTACAAACGCCACTCGTACTTTTTTGATCCACATAATCTTCCGCATGATCAGAGTCAGCATAGATAATAGTTTCTACGCCGGTCCCATTGGGATAATATAATCCCAAGTGTGTAGTGCCTTTAATGTATCGGAAGATACGTTTAACCACTTCAAGATGAGAGGTTTTGGGATCCTCTTAGAAGCGTGCACAAAGGCAGACACTAAACATAATATCGGGCCTACTTGTCGTTAAATATAATAGACTACCTATCATGCCCCTATACTTAGTGTTATCTACGGACTCACCTTCTTCATCTTTCGTGAGTTTCACTTCCGTAGACATGGGAGTTTTCATGGGCTTAGACTCTTCTAGACCAAATTTCTTAAGCATCTCTTAATATACTGAGATTGATTAAAGAAGATACCATCTTCCATTTGTTTTATTTGTAGACCAAGGAAGAAAATTAATTCGCCCATCATGCTCATCTCAAACTCGTCATGCACGATTTTAGAGAAATCATCACACAATTTAGGACAAGTTGAGCCGAATATAATGTCGTCAACATATATTTGAACAATGATTATGTTAATACAAATATCGCCTAAAAACGTTATTTATATTTTACGATCTTTGCTAAGTTTTGTTAATAACAAAGTATGAACTTTAGCTAAAAGTAAATTATCACTTTGAGTGTTTAAGTCTTGTTTAACTAATGTTTACATTTCCTTTTAAACTAAACATTGGTTTTATTTCTTAAATTAGAAATAGTCACATCACATTTATGGAAAGTGTTAGGTCACCATTTTGTAAACACAAGTATGATTGATAAAGAAATGAGATGAGAATGAGAGTGGGATGATTATGAGAAATTTGAGAAAATGAAATGCAAGAGTTTCCTTAATGTTTTGAAATAACCAACCAAGTTTACAAGAGGCCTAAGCTTACTATTTATAGGGAAGGAGCTAGGGCAACACACCCTCTCCTTCCACTCATCATTTCGTGGGCTTTTAGGGCCCATGGATCATATGACTTAAGCCTAGTAAACTAGAAACAATAACATAAATGTAAACAAATAATAACTTAAGCAACCTATTATTACAAATGACCGAGACTTGATAAAATAGTAAAACTATGGTTCCAACAATCTCCCCCTAAGGGTCGGTCATCGTGGTTGCTTGACGTCTTCATCTTAATCTTTGACTTTCATAGCTTTAGACGTCTTCAGAAATGATAAGAATAATGATGGGTATACTCTGCTCTTTGTCTTTGTTCTTTGATGATGTTGTAGTGATAATGTTATGAAGTAATCTGCCATTCGTCACTCCTGCGTCTGTGGTGGTTGTCCGCCATTCCAACATGCTCATACATCTTTGAGTTCTGACTTATACATGCACGTAGTCCCTTTCTTTCACATAAGATCTTTGGTCTTTAAACTTTGTAGATTCTTCTTTTTGGCGTAGAATCTTACTTTGAACTTTGTGTTGCTTTGATCTTTGAGGGAGCTTTTGATGATTGCAAGATGCATGTATGAGCATGTGGAATCCGTCATCATGGAAGTGAGGTACCTGCGAGTAGACAGTTAGCAATAAATCACCGGTACTTACGGATAAGGAATTAGAGCTCATCAACAGCATATTGTGAAGACTCCTTCTAATCCTTATCCAGGCCGTTCCCATATCAGATACTCCCGAAGGAGCTTACGAGACCTACTAGGTAGCTCAATGACTGGGTGAGTCGCTGGGGATCACTCCACGACTGTAGACCGTAATGGAACCACCGCAAACACTAAGCGTAACCCTTGTGGGGTTACCGAAGTGACCTGCTGTCAGGGCTGTTTGATGTTGACCCTGGCAGGATTTCCGTTCAATCATTGAGAAATACTTACGTAATCCTCTCATAAACGTTCTCGGCAGATTGCTAAGATCTGCGAAGGACTCGATAGTTTACAACTGATGCTCATTGATGTAGAACACCAGTCGTAGAAATACTAAGTGTTCCTAAGAGATCTTTGATGTATCTCAAGGCTCTAGACTCTATAAGTGCACACCTAGGTTTCCTATGCAGAGACTGGGGATGTCCTTCTTCAATATCAACCGTCTCTAAGAGATAGGTCGATAGGTTACGCGGGTTCCCCTGTGAGAATGAAACAAGTCCTTTTAAGAGAACTTGAGTGGTTAAGAAGGTTTAGTGCATTGCGTCACTGGGTCCATGACGACTTTGTCTTCAATACCGGTGTTGTCTTTTGCAACAGCCAGTAGCATACGTATTGAACCCGGTGTCTGCCCTAAGGTTGAACATATGGAGGGCTAATTCTTTTCACCCTTTACTTTACTTTTCTTTTTAATTCTTCAACTCCTTCTTTCCCTTTCGTTCATTTCTCCTTTTTCTGTATCATACCTAAGGACTTCTAATTCTAACTATGGGAGATGTCCTTGGGTAGATCCCTCCGGCTCTGGCGGATCATAGGACGGATATTCCTATCTTAATCACCTTATAACTCCGACAGTAGCCAAGAAACCTTTGATTGAAAAATCTCTCAAAGTGTTTGTGATAATCAAATATTTTGGTTAACACTTTGAGAGTTTTGCGTATACTTTTGAAGGGCTCCCCCTGCACATGTGCTCATAAGTGTTTAAATAAATTTGCACATGCGGGAGGAGCAATCACTTTTGAATTGATCCACTTTCCGTGAACACGACCGATTCGAGACACGCTTACATCACTAGTTAGACTAGCTTGAAGTTATTACCCGGCCTGATCAAGTCCACAGAAAGTTTCTCGAGACGGTACATTTCTACTAAGACATATCCTTTTCGAGACACGCTTACGTGGCTAGTTAAAGAGATGCATTGTCAGCTTTTAGGTGACAACTAGCTCTAGTAACTAACTTGATGTTATTACCCGTCGAGGATAAGTCCTTTCGATGTTACTAACTTGTATTATCTCGTCAATTCCTGGGTTAATACTGAGTCTAGCTCGCACATGATACAACTTAAAGCTTTGACTTCGTATGTTTTAATCACCTTTACATTTTCTCCCCCTCAAAAATAGCATATAAGATGGTGTTTTTGACAAATTTTTTAGATTAAAATATGCCTTTTGAGTCTTATGGGGAGATACATCAAGAACTTTTGATTTTGAGCAAAGTATTTTGTTTTGACAAGTGCTCCCCCTCAACAAGTGATTAGGTCTTATTGAGGTGAAATACTTGTCCTTTTGAGCAGAATTATGAAAAAATCATAAATGTTTGATTAATTCTACTCAAAAGTAAGAAGCCTTCGCTCCTTATGTTTAGGATTGAGGCACTGAAGCGTACCTCAGGGTCCTTTAATTACAAGCACGGGTTGTACACTGTTATGTGTGCACAAACCATAATAGAAAAAAAATGATTCAATCAATGAAACAATTGATATTGAAAAAAATATGATCAAATGTACCAAGTTATTCTTCGTCTGGAAGTGGAGCATTGAAGTTAGTGAACTGAGGTTCTGGTCTTTCGAAGTTTCTGACAGGAAATGATGGTCTGGCACCGATGTAGCTTTCCAGTCGTCTGATCTGTTCCCGTCGAAATAACCGTTCTTCAATCTTTAAGACAAAGTTACGAACTTGTCTTCTGGAGCTGGATTTCCATCTAGGTTGTTCCCCCTTAGCTAACTTACGTCGATCATCATTCAACCTTTTGACAAGCCCATCACGAACAAACTTGAGTGTAACATCACAGAATTTATGTACCTCATCGAACCTCATGAAGCTTTGTAGCTTTTTGCTGTTGATGTAGGTGAAACCAAACGGTTCTTGGATGAGAGTAAACTGTGGTGTTTCAGAAAGACCATCAAAGTAGAATTGTGGCTTTGTCAAATTGATCTTCTGTTGGTAACTTTCCACGCCAAGCTGAAGATCTTCCACTCTTTCTTGAACAATCAGTCGTCGGATGTAAAGAAGTAGCGATGCCATGAAGTTGTACTGAACGTCTCTATCAAATCCGCGCATTCTACTCTGAACCTTTTCAAGATACATATCTTCTATGTCATTGAGATAAAGGTTGGGAAAGTCTGCTTCGGAGAACTTGTACTTCTTTTCATCTTGTCGTTTAACAACAATTTCACGCATGAATAAGTAGTTAAACCGTTTCGACTGCTGAATCTCCAAGATAGCGATGATCTTTGATTTCTGCTTCACATTTTCCAATGATGTCTCTCCTAATCTGCTTGTATAACCGAGACGACGACGATCAGGCCAATGTTGAATTCCGTGTAGAGCATCTCTGTCTTAAGCAACGATGGAGTTGCTGAAAATACGGGTGGTTTCTTCAATGGCTGGAATTTCGTATCTAGCGGCTGGTACTGAGATTGTGAGTGAGGAAGCATATTTCTTCTTGGATATCTCTTGAGTGAGCTGGATGTTACGAAGATCTTTGTTGAAGAAGAAGCTGTAAGGTATCTTCGGTTTGTCAGGAAATCCTTTCAACGGTAATGGTTTGGTCCAGTCGGTGAAGTAAGGTTTTTCATGATTCTTGGAACTTAGATCGATATTCACTTCAGGATTTAACCAGTCAAAGTCGGCAGACATTGCACTAGCTATATTCTGCATGTGATATTCGTATTCGACTTTGTTTCCAGATCTTTTCTTGAGGAATTCTTGTGCATCCCTATTGATTCTCCTAAGCTCCGCCTTTGTGAGTTTGTTGATGTGAAGATCCTTCATAATGACCTGGGTGAACTGAAGAGTGTTACCAGGAAGAGGTTCTTCTTCTTCCAGAGGAGGTTGAGCTTGGACCATTTCTGTAAGCCAATCATTCTGAGGATTGTCATCATTGTCGAGCCATGAATGACGTGTTTTCTTCTTGGATTTCTTAGACTTGGATGTAGCATCTTTGTCTTTGGCTTTGGACGGTGATGATGGACCAGCATGAGAATCATGAGTAGGTGGAGCACGGTAATCGGTGTCAAGTTGATCTTGGAAGTCATCAGTTTGTTCCATGAACATTTCTTCATCTTCGGTTTGACCTTCACCAGTAGCTGAGGGTTGTTGTTGAGTTCCAGGAGGAGTGGAGTCCTTCTGTGGTTGGAGAGAGGATGAGGGACCTGTTCCAGACTTCGGTTTCTTGCCTTTGGAGTTTGGGTCAGGATCGTCATCTTTTCTTGTCCGTTTTCGGGATCCAGCAGCATCTTTGCATGACTCTTTTGACATATAAGCTACCATAGCATCATACAGGCCTTTTTCTTCAGCTGTTTGTGTGGTTTTGGTGGCAAGGTTGTCAAACATTTTGACAAGCATGTCATTGAGAGACAATTCTTGGACGGTTGGAGCCACAGTAGAAGATTTTGCGGTGTGAAGCGTGAAGGGTGTAGTAGACAACATTTTCTTCGTAACACTTCTAATTCTGTGATCCAAGTTGTCATTGATTGGTTTGAGAAGGTTTGCAACTTCAGGAGTGATCATCTCAACCAGATTATCAGTGAGAAAATCATGTGTTGCAGTTCTGATAAAACCTTCGTAATCAGATTTCAAGAACTTGTCAATCAGCTGCGTAGAATCCTGGAATTCCTCAACTTGTTTAGTAAGTTTGGTAACCATGTCGGTGAGTTTGTTCACTTGCTCCTGAAGATCAACTTGTTGTTTTGGTTCATTGATCGAATGCTGTTTAGATGCGGTTTCAGATGGTGTGGGTGATGAGTGCTCTGGTGATGATTCGGATGAAGACTCGTTGTGAGAGTCTGAAGAAGAAGCGGGAGGAGTCGGATCCTTTGGTGGAGAGTCTTGAGGAGGTGGAGGTTGTGCGGAGGAAGTCTGCTGAGAAGATGACTTAAGAAACATGTTGGTGTCGAACGCGTTCTTCTCTTCGTTTTCCTTTCGACGACGTTCCTCTGCTTCCTCTGCTTCTCGTGCAAGAAACTCTGGAGTAATAAGATATTCATGTTCCTGATCCGTAGCTAAGTTCTCTTGACCGCCAACATTCTCCTCTAAAGTAGCAGTCTCAGTCATGTGGACATCTTCAGTCTTGTCTGAATCCTTAACGTTGTCATCAGGTTGTGGAGCTGATTCTGACGTTGTTGGAGGAACCATACTGCTTGTAGCCCCTACATGTTCTGACTGATCAATAGGTGGTGGTGTTGGAGGGTGTGATAGAAGTCGGCTTTCAAGGCTTGCTTTCCTCTGTTCTTTCCTAAGCCGCTTTTCTTCATCTCTAGTGTCGACAACTATACTTTTGAGTTTACGTTTATCGACCAATGGTTCAGCGATAGGTTCGTCTTCATCATCATTCGGCTCATTGATAGTGACACCTTTTCTTCTCCTTGTCTCTTCTTCATAAGTTTCCAGACTTTGTTGTACTGCAATCTCTATTGCTGGAAATCCTTCATCAGGTGCTCTGTATCTCAGTTCATAGTCTGGTTCTTCTTCGTCAGATTCTGTATCGAACTCAGACTCGGTGTCAGAAGGTGGAGGAGTAGGTTCATCCCGAATAAAGTACTCAGGAGTTGCCTTCTTCTTTGGTTTGGAAGCAGGTTTAGGTTTGGATGTAGGTTTAGGTGTGGTAGTAGTCTTGGGTTTTGCCATTGAAGCAGACTTAGATCTTGTATGCGGTGATCCAGTGGTGCTCGTGGTACTCCCAGACTTTACACTTCCTTTGCTACGAGTCTTTGTAGTTGCTTCTTCCAGTTCCCCTTTGTAAGCCAGATCATACAACTTGAAGTTTGCCCTATTCTTAATGTTGTCATTCAGAAGGTATTCGGGAATCCTCATACCTTTGCTCTTGGTAGCGGAAGTGGTTGATTTGATGAATAATGTGGGGAAGTCGTCCTCGAAGAGGTGCTTCGGCTCATTAGGATCAGCCATCCTCTTGATGAATTCTGGAGAACTTTTGCAGAGATGTTCAATGATAAGCTTGGTGAATCTGGTGAATGGTATCATAGTCTTCACACGGTCGGTCTGAATACTGTAGATGATATCATTCATGATAGGAACTGCAAAGTCAATTGGTGTCAGAGTCACCATTCCCCAGAATGTTTGCAGGTGTTCGAGCCTTGGATGTTCATG
The DNA here is from genome assembly GCA_030686995.1 of Artemisia argyi. Lineage (NCBI taxonomy): Eukaryota > Viridiplantae > Streptophyta > Magnoliopsida > Asterales > Asteraceae > Artemisia > Artemisia argyi. The sequence goes on along the minus strand of CM060709.1, from coordinate 270,752,986 downwards.
ACCACTTTTCCTTCCAGATATAGATCTAACAACCAACAAACAGAATGTTCTCCAAGGCTGAGGTATATACTTGACATTGAATTTGGAAAGCTTGATTAGAGGTTCATCATCATCAACCTCATATCCTAATTCAATGAAGAAGTCAAGAAGTTCCAGGTCAGGTAGTATCGGAGCAAATTCGTTGTCAGTTTGTGGCATGAGAAGAGCTGTTCGAAGAACGTCATGATCTACAGAGTAATCTTGGCTATCTAAGGTAACAGTGAAAGACTCATTATCCAAGTTGGTCTGAGCAGTAAGCCAGAACTGATGAAGATAGAACAGTGGAACTGAAGTAGAGCAGGTGAGAAGTGGTTTGCATGGATGTGCCAGTAGGATATCTTTCACAATCTTGCATGATTTCTCTGTGATATTCAACTTATTGAAATCGACTCTGGGATTGTTGTTGCCAATTGTGACATTGTAGTTCTCGGGAGTGATGTCATCCAAGGTGAGTAATGGAAGAGGTTGTTCTGCGACGTTCTCAGTGTGTTCAGCCATGTTTTTCTGAAAAGTATCACCATAAATCAAACATCTAAATGTGTTAGGAGTTAGCACAGTTTAGATATTGGATGTAGATATCTACTTGAAACAATTAAGCACAAATGCGTCATTTAGTTATGAGTCAGATAATGCATATGGTAAATAAACACAACAAGACAAGCACAATTCACAACAATATCACATTACATCACACTAATGAATCACACCAATTATATAAGATTTCGAAAAATAATGCAACATGGTCCAATTATCGAGAAAATATCAATTCACCATATCGAGAAAAACAGGTTTTGTCGAGAAAGTTAAATCAAATGAATGATTTCGATAAATGACTCTTTATCGAGAAAGTGAAATATCGAGAAACTTCATCGAGGAACTTTATCGAGAAAAACATTTATTGAAAAATTTATCGAGAAATGTTATTGAGAATTTTATCGAGAAAACTCTATCATTCATGAAAAAAATATTATCGAGAAAAAATTAACTTTTGTCGAAAACATTATCGAAAAAATTGAAGATTTTGAAAAAATTGTGTTACCAGAATGATTTCGATAAAAATTTATCGAGAAAGTTAGATCTCGAAACATTTTACTCAGAATATCGAGAAACTTGATATTTATCGAGAACTTGAGTTTCTCGATAATGTTCAAAGGATTTCGATAGGATACAGTTATCTCGAAAATATTCTTATACAAGAATATGCTCGAATTCACATGATCTTAGGCCTTTGTATTATACATAAATCACGTTGCCACTTAAGTTGGCCTGTCACCAATAATCTAATACAAGAAACTCGTATTTCTCGATAATTTTCAAACGAGGCATTCACGTTTTATCGAGAAACATGTAGGAGATGTGAGAGACAACCAAGCAAGATTGATAAGGCACATAAGGGACCTAATAAGCAAATCCCACCAATAACCACAACTCAATAACCACAGAATCTCTTACACCCATTTCGACCCATTCTTAAGAAATCGAAAAGAAAGTTTTTCTTGATGAAATAAGACACCGAATGATAAAAAACAAGCTTAGTGACAAATCCCCATCAAGAATTAACTCATACCACAGATTACACATGATTTCGAAATCCTAACCCTAGTTTTCGAATTCATGATAACTTAAGATCTAACCATTGAAAAACCAATTAATCAAGATCCTATGTATAAAATACCCTAGTGAATCCATAGGAACTTACAATTTGAAAGATCAAAGTCGGGGTATGCAAGATTGAATGTGAGCCGTGGGTTTTAAGAAAGGGTTTTAGAGGTTTTAAACTTTGAAATAGTGGTGGAATGGTTTGTATGGTTTGTTTGTTTATTTACTTATGATACTTTGAATTTTTGTCACTTATAGTCCTTGGACTCTAAACCAAACAAAACAAGTGTACCAAAGTATTTGAACCTTAAAAACATTGACACTTTTGGTCCCTTAGCTATTAAGTACTTAAACTGGAACTCTAAAGTTCCAAGCAAGTCTAAAGATACTGAGATGTGCATTCGTTAAGGTAACTAATGAAGATTTAAACCATATGAGACAAGGTGTATTGAAATAAACCATCCGCACACACACCGAACCGAAAGCTTATGAGAAATATGCAAGTATACCTATTTTTTTTTTAAAAAATTGGTGAAAGAAATTTACGCGTGACTCCCCCTCAACACTTGTAAAGTAAGAACAAGGTGTTAAATGGAAGCGATATACTTGCATTTTTTTTTTTTTTTTTTTTTTTTTTTTTTAAGGAAAATAAAATTGTGAAAAATCTTTTTGGGTTTTGATTAGTTTATAGTAAAGAAAGAAAGACAAATATTATACAGAGATAGTAGTGATGTTTGACAATCAGTGGTATTTTAAAAACTTTTCCAGATCCTCTGGTGTCAAACATCTCATACCAATCTGGTGAACTAGACTAGCAAACCTGGATGGTGCCAAGGATTTGGTAAGTAAGTCCGCCAATTGGTATTTAGTTCCAACGAAATAAATTTCAACTGTACCCCTTTCCACATGCTCTTTGATGAAATGATAACGGAGATCGATGTGTTTGGATTTGCAATGATGCACAGTGTTGCAGGAGATAGCAATCGCACTCTTTGAATCACAGTAGATAGGAATCTTGTTGAATAGGTAGCCATAGTCTTTGAGTTGTGATCTCATCCAGATGACTTGAGCACAGCAAGCCGACATGGCTACGTATTCAGATTCTGTAGATGACAAAGACGTGCAGTCCTGCTTCTTAGATTGCCATGACACAAGTTTGTCTCCAAGAAACTGTAATCCACCAGATGTACTTTTGCGTGTGTCTAAACATCCTGCATGATCAGCGTCTGAAAAAGCAATTAGTTCAAAACCAGAATCCTTCGGATACCAGATCCCCAAGTTAATGGTTCCCTTTATGTATCGAAGGATTCTCTTGACCTCACTGAGGTGTTTTTCCGTTGGTCTAGACTGATAGCGAGAGCACATGTAGACAGCAAAAACTATATCAGGTCTACTAGCTGTGAGATACATGAGGGACCCAATCATACTTCGGTATTTGGTAGGGTCAACGGGAGTCCCATGTAAATCTGCATCTAGTTTTGTGGTATAGCCCATTGGCGTATTATAAGTATCACAAGTTATCATTCCATGTTTCTTTAAGATTTCAAGAGCATATTTGGACTGATTTATAAAAATTCCACGGGGTGATTGATGAACTTGTAGTCCTAAAAAGAACGAAAGTTCACCCATCATGGACATTTCAAAATTATCTTTCATTAATTTTGCAAAATCATTAGAATAACTTCTTTTTGTTGAGGCAAAAATGATGTCGTCGACATATATTTGAACAACAAGTAAGTCCTCCCCGTAGGTTTTTGTAAATAGTGTGGGATCCACCGATCCTTTAAAAAATTTATTGGCCAATAAGAAAGTGGACAGTTTGTCATACCACGCCCGTGGGGCTTGCTTGAGTCCGTAGAGAGCCTTTTTGAGTCGGTAGACATGATTAGGACGCTCAGGATCAACGAAGCCTTCAGGTTGACTGACATAAACTTCTTCACGGAGTTCTCCATTCAGAAATGCTGTTTTCACATCCATCTGGTAAACCACCATATTCCTATGAGCAGCATAAGCCAGAAAGATCCGAACAGCTTCATGGCGTGCCACTGGAGCAAAGGATTCAGCAAAGTCTAGACCTTCAAGTTGAGAGTATCCTTTCGCTACCAGACGTGATTTGTTGCGGATGACTGTTCCTTCTGCATCAAGTTTATTCTTCCAGATCCATTTTAACCCGATGACAAAGACTCCGTCAGGTCTTTCAACTAATTCCCAGACTTCTAATCTTATGAATTGCTGAAATTCCTCTTGCATAGATTCAATCCAGTTGTCATAAGTCATTGCATCTTTAATGTTCTTGGGTTCTTCATGACAAACTGTGAGTGCGTAGATGCAAGTTTCACCATCGGTGTGAAGTCGTTGTCTTGTCATGACAGGTGCATCTGGATGGCCAATAATATGGACTAGTGGATGGTCACGAGTCCATTTGTGTGTTGACGGGTGTAGTTGATATGTATCTCGCATGTTGGCAGGATCCAAGTTGCGTGTTGACGACTCAGCTATATCAGGAACTGTAGTAGTTGGTGCAAACGGATTAATGAACGCATCAGGATCATGCTCTGCGGGTTGTGGAACTGATTGTGGTGTTGGATCTTCAGCTGGATGGCAGGGAGTAGAACCAGTTTGTTCTGCTGTAGATGGTGATTCAATTGAAGGACCGTCTCTCTCAACACTTGTAGAAGTTTGTTGAGGTGAGTCTGGTACTGGAATGTGTTCAGGTTGAGCAGCGGAATTTGATGAGACCTCAGTAGGACGGTATTCAATCGTGTCATCAAATAGTGGAGCAAACAAGGTTTCTAATTCTTTGCGGTTAAGTGGTAAAGGTTCAGCTGAAGATGCCGGAGAGTTAAGACGGTTAAATTCGGGTCCTAAGCTGTGTTGCTCAGAAGCCATCTGGGTGAGTTCATCGAAATTAGCGTGAATGGTTTCTTGAATTTCTTTTGTACGACGATTCCATATCCGAAAACCTTTGGAATTTTCACAATATCCAACGAACACTCCGATGTCAGCCTTAGCTTTGAGTTTTCCTAGATCATCACGATCATTTTTCGGATAGCAAAGTGCTCCAAATACATGAAAGTAATCGATGTTCGGTTTTCTTTTGTGAACAATTTGATATGGTGTTTTGCGATGACGTTTTGTGATCATGCAACGGTTTTGAGTATAACATGCGGTTGAAACAACTTCTGCCCATAAGTAATCTGGTAATTGAGCATTAATCAACATAGTTCTAGCAGCTTCCACTAACGTCCTGTTGCGTCTTTCAACCACACCATTCTGTTCTGGGCTTCTAGGTATAGACGTTTGATGTTCAATTCCCACTTTCTCATAGTAAGACCGAAGTGTCTGATTCTTGAATTCAGTACCATTGTCAGTTCTGACGATTCGTACTGTGTTTCGAAGCTGAACTTGAATTTTGGTGAGAAAGGTGATGATCATCGAAGGAGCTTGATCTTTACTTCGTAGAAAATAAACCCAAGTCCATCTGGAGAAGTCATCCACAATTACGAGTATGTACCGTTTACCGTTGATACTTTGAACACGCATTGGTCCACACAAATCCATATGAAGCAGTTGTAAAACATGATTCGTACTTTGCTCAGGTTTAGACGGAAAATGAGCACGAGTACTTTTTCCTTGTTCACAGGCTGGACATAAGTGATCTTTGGTGAAACGGAATCTTGGAAATCCATCGACAAGTTTATAACGAGCAAGGTCAGTCATGGTTCTGAAATTCAAGTGAGAAAGACGTTTGTGCCATAACCAAGATTTAGTTGACTCTGCTTTGGAGAGAAGACATATCGGAGATGTTGCAATCATATCTGACATTGATATTGTATAAAGATTGGAGCCGCGTGAGCCAGACATTAGATCGTTTCCTTGTAGGTCGCGAACAAAGCAAGTTTTCTCACGAAATGCAACTTCTAGATCCCCATCACAGAATTGACCAACAGAGAACAGGTTGTGTCCAAGGCCTTCCACATAGTAAACACGACTAATTTCAATGTTACCGCTGATGTAGTCACCAAATCCCATTATAAGAGCGTAATGATCATTCCCGAATCTGACATTTCCTATAAACTTTGAGACAAAGTTGTGTAGCAGTTTGAGATTGTCTGTCATATGTCGGGTGCATCCGCTATCAACAATCCAGAGAACAATCTGTACCACCTGCATCACCAGAAGAAGACACGGGTGGAACAGAAGTAAGGGTGGAACCCAAAGACAATGCGGGTTCCTGTTGGTTAGTAACACATGTAATTAACAATTTAGGAATCCATTTAAAATCTGGTTTGTATTGTAACCAACGTTGCCAGTTCCAACTAGTTTTTGCTTTCTTAATGTTAAATGCAATAGTAGTTGGCTCAGTCCTAGATTTGTTCTCGGCACCTATGGGGGTAACTGGGACATCATTAGGAACCGTAGAAGACGGCTTTCCTAAGTTAGACTTAGGGGCATTAGTGGGCCTAAAAGGAATGTGTGTCCTACGTTTCTTATGACGATTGAGAAGAGAATTAGCTAAACATTTTGTATGATCACCAGATGATACGCTTTTATGACAAAATACACAAGATGCATTAATATTCAAAACATTCAAAGGTTCATCATTCGTTACATTTAGATTTTGATTACAATTTGCCAGATTAGAATCTAAATCGGATGCAACATGAGTTTTATTCAAAGTCCTAAGTTGGTCTTCTACTTCCTGAGCTTCTAGGTGTCCTCTCTTACGTTGCAAGATCCTATTCTTCTTTTTACTTTTTCGCTTGGGTCTGCTAACGTTAGAAGTGGAGACTAGTCCTGTAGAAGTGGAGGTATCAACATTAGTGTTTTGAACAACTTTTCCTTTATCAGTTTTGTTTATTTGATACATTCCTGGTGCTATCACCGTGGTGTCAACCATTTTTCCTTTTTGAAGTAGCTTAACTTTCTCTTTCAAATCAATGATGATGTGATTTTTGTCCTGAATTTCAGACTCAAGTAAACCATTGCAATATTTGATGTCATCGCGGTTTTGTTGCCATTCAGTGTTTTCAATTTTTAAATCCGCAATTTCTTTCTCGTATTTGAAACATCGACCTTTTAAAGACTCGTTGTTTTTGCAAATCTGACAAGAGTTTGAAACATTTTGACTTTGAAACTTCAATTCCCTTTCAAGACTTTTAGCTTGACACCATTCAAGCCTTTGATTGAGTTGACAAATTTCTTTTGAAAATTGTTTTGTCACATCATCATTTTTAATTCTCAACTTTTCATTTTCCAGTTTAAGTGTCTCAATTTCCTCATTCAACAAGATATTATCAACACAATGATCATGCTTAAGCATAGAAGTACCAGAATTATAAAGATCATTCATGATAACAGACAAAATATCAGCACAGAGAACTTGTTCCAAGAGTCGATCGGCATCATTTTTGAAAACTTTAGTTTGTAGCTTTTGGACCAAAATCTCATTTTCAGCAGTATCAAAAACGTTTATCATATTCTTGACCTCCTTTTGAAGTTCCTGATCCCAACGTGTAGCACATAGACGAAGGTGTTGAACAATTGGTTTCATTTGTTTTTGAAAAATATCTCTCTTTTCTCGCTCGTAAGCGGATTGAAAAGTTTCAATTTTTATTTCTGAATTGCGTTCAATTGTTTCCTCCAAAATATCGATGTCTTCCATAAAGGTTTTGAAATAATTTAAGACACGACATTTTGGTAAACGTGTAAGTTCACCGGATGATGGTAAAGGACCATTTATTTGTGCTACAGGTGGGACAGGAGCTGCATTGTGAGATGAAACATATGACTCTTCGATAAACCATGATTTCTCAGGTAATTCCTTTTGAGTGACAAAAGATTTTGAAAGTGGAGGAGCTTTTGAATAGTCATATGGTGTCCAATATTGAACTTGACTCATTTTAGATCGACTCTCGTCTTCAAGTTCTTCTTCCTCCTCAGTATCAAAAACAACAGCACGCACAACCGTATTATCAAGAAAATAATCCATACTGTAAATCTTTGGAATTTCTTTGAATGCCGTGTGTAGAAACATTGAATTGTAATCACCAAGTGCATAACCGCAATTGGGTTTCGGTTTTAAAGTAAATTTCTGAATTGTTGTGACAGAGTTCCCGTGTTTGTAAACAATGTGACGAAATTCTTTGAGTTGTTTTTCAAGATCAACAATATCACCGAGTAAGTTGTCTATGTACTTCCTTTTCCGTATTTTATGTTCATAAAAATCTTTTTGACAACTTGACAATTTTGTTTCTGTTTTTGAAAGTTCAGTTTGAAAACATTCAACTTGTTTTTGCAATTCACCCTTCTCACTTTCAAGTTTCGAAATCAACTTTCCATGTGACTCAATTAAATCTTGTATTTTGCGTTGAAGATCTTGTTCTTTGTTGTAAGAATCTTGAAAAGCTTTTTCAAAACTTTTAGTGTGTTTAATCTTTTGTTCTTGATTAGAAAGCTGAATTTTATAACACTCAATGTCTCTTGCAAGTGTTGCATTAGTTTCTTTTAAAACTTTGTTTTTCTCGTTGCACTTTGCAATTAGCAATTGTTGAGCATTCAGTTGTTTAGATAACATTATGAGGTCAGGGTCTGTATCAAATGATGGTTCATGTTGTTCTAACTGATCATATTTATCATTCTCAATAGGATCATCAAATGAAACAACTGTGTCATCATCAAATATGACAACTGTGCTTATTTGTTCATCTGTTTGAGAGGATGAAGATGATGTAGATGGAACAACTTGCGCCATATCTGATTCAGAAGCAGAGGGTGAGATAATTTCATTTATAAAGCATGCATTTAGGTCATGTACCTGAGACAAGCCGTCAGTGTCATACACTGGACCTGAATCATTGAGCTTAAGTTCCTGCATGTTGGCCATAAGCATCACAGCTGCATTAGCTTCCAGATCTTCCATGTCATCATCATTGTGTACATTTGCCATGAAGTTGTTGTCTTGTTCAGGGAAATGTCCATCCTTTTCATCTTGAAGAGCCATGAGTAATGCCTGCTTGTGAAACTTACTACCCCGAGTTCTCGGTTTGGGACATGCTGTAGCTATATGACCTTGTTCATTGCAATTGTAACACCAAACTGCATTCCCTGAGCTGGAGTTCCTTGTAGCAACTGAGTCAGACCTTTGTTGAGGAGATGCTGAGTTGTTTCTGAACCCGGTATTGTTACTAAACCTCTGACCATTCCCATAGTTTCCAGAAGAGCTTCCTGAACCAGATCGACCATAGCTACGATTCTGAATTTCCACTCTTCCATCATTAACAACAGCTTGATTTCTTGTGTTTGAAGATGAACGTTGACGGTTGTTTGTTTTGTTGGAGAATTTGCTGAATGCACGAGCAATAAGAGCAAGTCCCTGATTCAACGTATTAAAGTCATCATCGTCATCATCATTGGAGTTGGAGTAGTACACAGCATCATTGTTGTTTGATGAAACAAGTAGAGTAGAAGAATCTTGTGGAGATGAATCATAAGGGACCATTTGGTTCGAGGTGGAAGATTGTGGATAACTGAAGTAGTTCTGCTCTTGAACATATGCATGATTAGACATTGGTGGTGGAGCATAGGGAGATTGAGCTACGAGAGCCAATGAATTTGGTGTTGTTGTTGGTGTGTATCCTCCTCGTAGAGCTCGATCTTTTTCCACTTCAGGTTCATGGTGTTTCAGAAAATCATACAACAACCCATATGGAGCATCATGAAGATTCTTCGTTTGACGAACAAATGTCACATATTTATGCCAATCAGGGCCAAGACTACCCACAAATTTGAGTTCACAGCGATCCTTGGTACAGTGATTTTGTGACGTTCCAGATCATTAACCACATTTGTGAAACGATGATAGTAAGATTCAAGTGACTCTCCAGGTTCAATTGTGATGTCAGTGTATTCCATGTAAAGCTTGGATTCCATGTCATCTTTGTTCAATTGAGTGCCTTCCATGAGGAGATGAACGTGTTCCCACATTGCTTTGGCCGTTTTCTGAGCATCGACACTGCGATAGATCGGATTGGGTATACCTTGAAGTATATAAGCCATTGCATACTGATCAGCTTCACGATGTAGTTTCTGTTCTTCAGTGAGTGCAGTTTCTGGAAGGGGTCTATCACCAGGAGGACGTGGAGGATCTGCATTTGGATCACCAGCTTCAAATCGTGTTGGCCACTCAAATGGTCCTTCAAGTATCACTTGTTTCAAGAATGGCCCATGAGGTTTCTTGAGTTCAAGAAATCGTAGGAATCGACTTGACCATTGCACATAATTACCAGGTGTAAGCATTGGAGGTGTTTCAAGTGATCCTGCCTCATGTCGGGATTGTTGAGTTGTAATAACTTCACACATTCTGTCAAACCAGTGAGGTTGTTTGGAGGAAAACTGAGTGGTTTGTTGTGGCACTTGATATGGTAGTTGTTGAGGAATGAGCTGTTGTTGCATCATAAGGTATTGTTGTTGTGGATTGTATTTAGGAGGTTGTTGATTCATTGTGTGCGGAAGGTAATGATGTTGTTGATACTGCTGAGGTTGTTGTTGCTGAGATGTTTGTTGTTGAACATGAGGAAAGTAGTGATTCGGTGGCTGAGACATCTTCGAACACTTGTGTAGAAATGGATCTTGTGGAAAGTGTAGAATTAACCAATTTATCGAGAAGCTTAGCACAACTCCAAATAAGATTTCGATAAGAAGTTTTCGAAAACTTGGCAGTTTGGATTTTATCGAGAAAGGTTTTCGATACTTTGTTTAGTTATCGAGAAAGATGTATTTCGATAATTAAGCCGTATTATCGAGAAAAGATTTCGATAACTGAAGAAAATTTCTCGATAACTTTTGCGACAACTAAGATTTCGAGAACTTAAAGTATCTCGATAAGTCACAAAGATTTCGAAACTTTTTGGTAACAAAGATTTCGATAATGTGACAACTTTCTCGAAAAATCACAAAGATTTCGAAACTTGGTTTTCGAAACTATACAACTTCGAAAACTTTTACAATAGTCGAAGTACTTAACTTTCTTATACAAGAAAGAAAATACCGAGTCCACACAAACGAAGACGAGGGAGTGCACTTTATGAAGATCTCGATAATATGTAGGTTTTGTTTTGCAAAGAAAGCAATCCTTAAATTCGTTTTTCTTTCAAGATACTTGTACTTTTGTGTATACAATGTGTAAATCTTAAGTAAAGTAGAAAACTTTATGAAAAATTTTAAACTTGAAAAGATTTCGATAAAGGTACAAGTAAGAAGAAATCGAATTTTGTTGTAAAAGTTTGGAACTTTATGGTTTGTTTTGATTTTAAACACAAGTTTGTAAGCAAAGATGTGAGAAAAACCAAGAAACAAAGCAAAAGTTTAAAATTTCACAAAAAAATTCGGTATTAAAAAAAACGAATTTGAGAGAAAAAAATCAATGAAAACAAGAACTACACCTTCCTCTAGCGAATGATACCACTTGTTAGGTCACCATTTTGTAAACACAAGTATGATTGATAAAGAAATGAGATGAGAATGAGAGTGGGATGATTATGAGAAATTTGAGAAAATGAAATGCAAGAGTTTCCTTAATGTTTTCAAATAACCAACCAAGTTTACAAGAGGCCTAAGCTTACTATTTATAGGGAAGGAGCTAGGGCAACACACCCTCTCCTTCCACTCATCATTTCGTGGGCTTTTAGGGCCCATGGATCATATGACTTAAGCCTAGTAAACTAGAAACAATAACATAAATGTAAACAAATAATAACTTAAGCAACCTATTATTACAAATGACCGAGACTTGATAAAATAGTAAAACTATGGTTCCAACAGAAAGTTTTGTCATTATGTATTTATGGCAAGTTATGTGTTTGACTTGCTTTCATGTTGCTTGTAAGTATCATGTTTGACTTACTTTAAGTGATGTGACATTGTCTGGTTGCTAGAAGTTATGAGACAAGACATTGTTTGGTTTGGGAAGTTATTGCAAAAACCTGTTGCAGACCCGGCGGTACCCTGGGGGTACACGGGCGGAACCCATCTCAGGGTTCCGCCTGATCCGCCAGACTTGCAGAATAGTGTGCTATAAATACCAAACCATTTGTTTGTTTTGTAAAACCCTTTAGGACATATTTTCACATATTCTTTAAACTAACTCAGTAACCCTTGACTTGTGTGATTCTCTTATGTAGCAAGGAATTCCACAAGATCATTCAAGAAGTTGCAAGCTTCAACTCTAAAGTTGCAAGTCTTGGTAGCTTGGTCATGTATAAGCTTTGGTAGTTTATACTTCATTTGTGTCATGTATGTAGAAGTTGTTGGTTAGTATTTTAGGCCTCAAAATACGTAGTGTGTTGGGAGTTGTTGTACCCTAGTAAAAGAACTAACGGGAGTGGTTGTACCCTTGGTAAAGAACTCGACATCTAGCTTTGTGTCGGTAAAAGTGTAAGTGATGAATGGGAGTGGTTGTACCCTTGTAAAAGAACTCGACATCTAGCTTTGTGTCGGTAAAAGTATAAGCGACGTGTAAGGTTTTCTCCGCCGGTGAAAGGATCTTGTTGATTAGTGTTTATAACTCTCGAGTTGGAAACTCGAGGCGTGGATGTAGGGCAAGGAAAAAGAGTCCTTGTAGCCGAACCACGATAAACAATCGTGTTGTGGTTTGATCGTTTCTTTCTCTATCTTTGCTTATTGCATGTTATTGTTTAGTTAGAATCGTTAACCACATATATAGCTTTTCAAAGAAGTAAAACAATTAAAGTTATCTTTATGTTTTCAAACAAGTGTAAAAGCTTTTCAAAGAACTAAACAAGCAAAGTTAGGATCATCACAAGTAAAGCTTTTCAAAGTAAGAAACAAGTATAATTAGAATTGATACTTACACTAAAAGCTTTTGAAAGAAACAAACATATAATGGTGTGTTTATATTATTGAGCAAACATAAAGTTATTAAAGGATTTTTATGTTGAAAAGGATTTTAAAAAGAGGTAAACTATTCAACCCCCCTTCTAGTTTTCCACAGATTAGATGTGAATCACGTTTCTTCGTGAAGAGTGTGTTATCAACCATTCCCATGGTATATGCATGTTTAATCAAAAATACCTTTAGTCTATCATACCAAGCTTTAAGTGCTTGTTTAAGACCGTAAAGAGCTTTCTTGAGTTTATAAACATTATTCGGTTTTTCGAAATCAACGAATCCCGGAGGTTGTGCTACGTATACCTCCACGTTGATAATACCATTTAGGAATGCACTTTTCACGTCCATTTGATATAGTTTAAAGTCTAAGGCACAAGCATAGGCAAGGAGTATTCTAATAGACTATAATCTAGCTACGGGTGCATAAGTTTCATCGTAATCAATTCCCTCTTGTTGATTGTAGCCTTGTGCTACTAATCTAGCCTTGTTCCTAGTTACGATGCCATTTTTGTCGAGCTTATTTCTAAATACCCACTTAGTACCTATGATGGTTTGATTCTCAGGAAGAGGTACTAAATCCCATACTTCATTTGTGGTGAATTGGTTTAACTCTTCTTGCATAGCAACTATCCAACTCTCATCCTTAATCTCTTCACCGATGTTCCTAGGTTCTACGGTGGATACGAAACAAAACAAATTACTTTTGTTTTGTGCTTATGACCTAAGAGTTCTTTGGTTAAGATTTCCTATGACATTTTCTATTGGATGATTTTTGGATTCTTTAATGTTAACGACTTCGTCAACTTCTACTGTTTCATCCTCAATGTCGTTTTCTAGAACTTTCTTGCTATTAACCTTAGTAGCTTCTTCCTCATCTAGATCATCATCCACCAAGGGTGATGTTTTTTTGGGAGGAGGACTTTCATCGAATGTCACGTTAAGTGATTCTTCGACTTTCATAGTCTCCTTGTTAGAACTACATAGGCTTTACTATTTTGGGAGTAACATAGGAATACACCTCCGTAAGACTTTGGGTCAAACTTGGTGAGGTAGTCTTTGATGTTAAGAATGAAGCACTTGCTTCCAAATACTCTAAAATAGTCTAATGTAGGTTTTCTTCCTTTCAAGATTTCGTATGGTGTTTTGCCTAATATTGGCCTAATCAATATCCTATTAAGTATATAAGCTGAAGTGTCTACGAAATTACAACAAAACTTTTGCGGAATAGATTGCTCATTAAGCATTGTTCTACTCATCTCTTGCAGAGTGCGATTATTCCGCTCAACTACCCCCATTTGATTATGGAGTGCGTGGAGCTGAGAAATTGTGAGTAATACCATTAGCATCACAATAAACTCCAAATTGCACTTCATTATCAAATTTCCGACCATGATCCGTTCTAATAGACACTATCTTACAATCTAATTGATTTTGGACCTTTTTCTGAAGATTTCGAATTCTTCGAAAGCTTGTGTCTTATTCTTAAGAAACCTAGTCCAAGTATACCTAGAGTAATCATCTACTATTACTAGTGTATAGTAATTTCCTCTGTAGCTACGTACGGCGGATGGACCGAATAAGTCCATGTGAAGGAGTTCTAGGCATCTAGTGGTAGAGACCATATTCTTGGCCTTGTGACTAGAATGAGCTTGTTTACCAACTTTACAATCATCACAAAAATGTTTATCGAACTTAAGCTTCAAAAGATTTCTAACTAATTCTTTTGATGCTAATGATTATATTAAACGCATATTGGCATGACCTAGTCTCCTATGCCATAATGTGGAATTGTCATCTATGGTTGCTAGGAAAATCTTATCCGGAGGTGTATTTCCTATTTCATAACGAATAGGCCATTTTTCCTAAATCCTTTACCTATGGTCTTGCTATACTTGGTTATCTCACTACCTTCTTCCGAGAAGATTACTCTACACTTATTGTCAACCATTTGACTAATACTAAGCAAATTAAATCCTAGGTTATCTACATGCTCAACATTTCTAATAGTAAGGGAATCTTGAGTAATCGTACCTTTGCCAATAATGTTGCCCTTAAATTTGCTACCGAACGTAACATTACCTCCATTGTACACTTTGTATGAAGAGAATAGACTTCGGTTACCCATCATGTGATTAGCACATCCACTATCTTGGATCCATTCATCCGGCTCCAAGTCAATTCCCAAGCATATCTATTGAATAGGATAGAAACTCAAATATTTGGTCCCCAATATCTCATGGGTCCAAAGTTGTTAGCGTTAAACATCCTATGCATTATTTGCATTTGACTAGGATGTTGGAAAGGATGACAAATTTCCCAGGGCAGGTAACTTTGTTGTCGAAAGTTATTCCAGGTTGTTGAATTATTTGAATAACTTTGTTTTCCAAAGTTACTTCTCGGTTGAGGATTCCTTGACCGAGGTTTAGGCAAGTTGGTTTTCCTAGGTGGAGGAGTCTTTCTTCTAGAATTAGGTTTTACAAAACCAAGTCCAGGTGTTGAGAAAGGTTAATAAATACTTTTGACTTCCAAAGGTGCTTCAACTTTGTAAATTACTTTGTGATTTAGTTCAGGGATTAAATTATTTTTCAGACTCGTCTCTGTTCTGTTCTTTGCACCACATGGTACCACGGTACCACTAATTTTAGTGGTGCCGTCTGTACCTTTAATGGTGCCGTCAACTGTTTCGACAGAACTTGTAGGTTTACTAAATTCTACTTGTTTTGTTTTACTTGTTGAAGCTTCTTTTTCAAACTTAATGATTTTCAATGAGTTTTTCCTAAGTTGTACATTCTCTACTCTAAGGTTGTAACATGTCTCACAGCTATCATCACAATCCTTTCTTTTATCAAGTTCTTTTATTTGATCTTTTAGTTCCAAGATTTCCTTTTCCAGTTCGTTCAATGTTACTTTTAATGTTTTGTTTCTAGTTATTATTTTAGAGCTTATGATGAGGCGAAAAAATGAACCGTTTTTAGGGGGTCATTTAAGCCCGGATTCGAGATTATTTGATCAAATATTGCCCTAAATCGTTCCTTTTGTCATTTTAGGTATTTTTGGAGAGAAATCTGGAAAAGGAAGCATTTTGAACGTTTTTGGAGCATAAAAGTGAGGAAAACGGCAAAGTCTTAATTTTCCTTGCTGGGAACAGTACCTGACGGCGTCACAACTTCCTTAATGACGGCGTCAAGAGTAACAAAAGAGGTGGAAGTGGAAAATACACATGACGGCCCAGAACATTTTCTTTGTAATTGACCTGACGGCGTCACCAAGGCCGTCAGGGTCAGATTACACGTGACGGCCCAGAGTAAGTTTACACATGACGGCGTCAGGACTTAACCTGACTACGTCAGATGATTTAAAGTGAAGACGTCAGGAAGAAGGCTTACACAAGAAGAAACCTTAGTAAAACCGTCACATGTTGATCAAGACAATCAAAACTTGCGCGCGGAGTAGCTGATATTGTTTTGGTCATAACTTTTGCATACGAACTCGGATTTAGGTGATTCAAAAGCCCACGCGGAGAGGACGAAGAGATCTACAATTTGGTGAAGAAAAGTTGGTTGTGATGCCGTCACTCTTTATGGGATGACGATCAATCCTAACGACACTATTCCTGAGTTGAACGATCAATCCCCCGATACTTGTCACTATACTATACTACAACGATCAGGTACACTGCCTGGTGGGGGTTGTAAGTTTCTCAAGATCCCTTGAGAGGTAAAACCTGTTGTGAGGGCGCAATTCCCACGTATCAGCTTACCTTACATAATTTATTATATTCATCATATAGCATGTTATTATTTATAGACGAATTTTCATCACTATAGTAAGAAGAATCAGAGTGTACCTCACTTGAAGCTTGAGCCATAAGACACGTTTTGTCGTTGGGTTTCTTCTCCTCATTATCATCACTATCACTCCAAGATCCTCCAACTAAGGCTCTTTGATAGTTGTTTCTTGGTGGCTTAGGACA
The DNA here is from genome assembly GCA_030686995.1 of Artemisia argyi. Lineage (NCBI taxonomy): Eukaryota > Viridiplantae > Streptophyta > Magnoliopsida > Asterales > Asteraceae > Artemisia > Artemisia argyi. The sequence goes on along the minus strand of CM060709.1, from coordinate 270,736,467 downwards.
ATCTCCAATGAGGTGATTTGGGTCTCCACATCTAAAGCATTTTCTATCATTCTTTCCTTTCTTATCATCTTGGTTCTTTGAGAATGACTTCTTCTAGTCACGGGGTTGTCTAACGAATCTACCCTTTCTTCTAAAGAACTTTTTAAAGTCTCTAACTGCTAATGCATACTCTTCATCTTCACTATCAGAGTTAGAGCTTTCCTCATCACTAGACTCTTTCTTAGCTTTCAATGCTAGAGATCTAACTCTCTCAGTTTTGCCTTTGACTATGTCGGAGTCTTTCTTGATTATCATTTCATGAACTTTCAAGTTTCCTATGAGTTCATCAAGTGACAACGTCGCTAAGTTTTTTGATTCTTCAATGGCGGTGACCTTTGCTCTCCATTTGGGATGTAGAGTCCTAAGAAACTTCCTAACATAATTCTTTCTAGAGTAACCTTCATCAAGAGCTTTAAGACTAGTAATAATAGTATTAAATCTAGCAAAAGTACTATCTATGGTTTCATCTTCCGGAATGGAAAATTGTTCATATTGTTGAACAAGAAGATCAATCTTGTTCTCTTTAACTTGATTATTACCTTGATGGGTGACTAATAAAGTTTTCCAAATTTCCTTTGCCGTATTGCACATAAAAATTGTTTCAAATTCCTTTTTCGGCAAAGCATTGTAAATTACCATTTTAGCCTCATCATTTTTTGCTAGCTTTCTTTTAAGGTTATCACTTTGTTGATCATAAGGAATAATTTGACCATTTTCAATTGGTTTAAAGTCACCATCGGTAATAACATGCCAAAGATCAATGTCTTTTGATTTCACATACGTTTCGAATCTTGTTTTCCAATAAATAAAACAATCGGTTTCAAAAAGTGGCGGTCTTTGCATAGATTGCCCTTCTTGATATTTGTTGAAATCCATTGATCGATTCAAGTTTTAAAATACAGTTTACTATAAAAACTTGCCTGACGTGGCTCTGGTACCAATTGTGGGAAACTAGAAGGGGGTTGAATAGTTTACCAACTTGTTTTCTTTGGTTATCAAAATTTCTTTGTGCAAAACTTAGATTCAAGTGTGGATGAAATCAATTAACACCAATATGAATACAATACTATGCTAACACAATCAAAAAATAAATATGTAAAGAAAAGAGATGGAAAGATCAAACCGAGACAACGAGATTTATAGTGGTTCGGTCACGAAGCTCTTCTTCGCCCTACTCTACTCCCCGAGTACCAAACTCGAGAGTTCTAAGCACTATGTCAACAAAGCTCCCTTCAGGCGGAGAAAACCGTACAACGTCGCTTACGTTATTTTCTGACACTAAGCTAAATGTCGAGTATTAATCTTAGCTAGTACCAATCTACCACGATCCACACGATCCTAACTTTTCACATGATCCACACGATCCTAACTTATCACACGATCCACACGATCCCAACTTATCACACGATCCTCACACAATATTCACGATCCTCACAAGATCCACACAATCCTTACAACCTACTCTTGATCCACTTGATCAATACTAAATCACTCAACACTCAAGAGATCTGATGAGGCGAAAAATGAACCACTTTTAGGGGGTCATTTAAGCCCGGAATTGAATTTATTTGATCAAATATTGCCCTAAATCGTTCCTTTTGTGATTTTAGGTACTTTGGGAGTGAAATCTGGAAAAGGAAGCAATTCGGACATTTTTGGAGCATAAAAGTGAAGAAAACGCCAAAGACTTAATTTTCCAAGCTGGGAACAGTATGTGACGGCGTCAAGAGTAAGGATTTGACAGCGTCAAGAGTAAAGATCATGACGGCCCAGTACAGAAATGAAGGCGTCACAAGGTAGAGCGTCAAGAGTTAAATGTGTGACGGCCTGGAAAAGTATATAACATGACGGCGTCAGATTTAGATCAAGGCAGTCCGAGGATTCTTTTGGCGGCGAGATGACGGCGTCACAAGATTGTTCTTGACGCCGTCAGCCTCTATTTTCTATATATAGTTTTCTAATTTTCATTCATTAGAAGGAAGAAGTTTGGAGAAACCCTAAGGCCGAACCATATACGTATTTTACAGCTTTTTCAAGGGTTTTCAGCCCTTGAGTGCTTACATGTGCTATTGAGATAAGTGTTCTTTTAATTCAATCAATATGTCTATGTGTTGGTTGTCTATATCTTGTGCTTGTCTTGATTCCACCATGCTAGGCTAGATTTATCTTGTGTTTGCTTAGATCTAATGAAACCTAGATGTTGATTATGTGTTGATTACTTGTTTATGGTTGTATTGGATGAATGATTTCAATGTTAGGCTTAAGAAAACTGGCAGATCTCCAAATGGTAACGTGCTTGAACGTCTTAGGAAACATGAACCGATGTGTACTAGGTTTTATTGGTTGTATTTAATGCATGAGTAAATTCTAATGATCCCATGTTAGGAGCTTCTTAGCCGGCTTGACATAGGAGTGAAGTAGGCACTCATAGGATTGGGGAGGTAAGTACGTCACCCCATGAATGGTATTAAGGAATACAATCGGTCATCTACGCAACTATAACAAGTAAATAACGTGTAAAAGATATCTAGGGAGTAGTGAAATCTAAGTAAATACATTTCTCCACTTATTGCTCACAACCTTAGTTTAATTTAGTTTTATTTTCATTTTTTGTATTTAATTTTGATTGCATCTTTAGTATTGGGTTAGTTGACTAGCAACTAATTCCGCCCATATCCTTCAAAACCCGAGATTTTTACTTGCTTTCTAAAAATATAAAAAATACAAAAAGAATCATCTCTCATCTCTAGAACTAGTATTTAGGTTTTCTTATCCTAGCGACACTATTCCTAGCTGAACGATCAATCCCCCGGTACTTGTCATTATACTATACTACATCGATCAGGTACACTGCCTGGTGGGGGTTGTAAGCTTCTCAAGATCCCTTGAGAGGTAAAGCCTGGTGCAATCCCTACGCATCAAGTTTTTGGCGCCGTAGCCCGGGGAATAGTTATTGTCTAGGTTAGAATCTCTTTTTATTAAGTCTACTTGCTAGATTCCTTTCTAGTAAGATTTTATTTTTATTTTTAGGTTTCTTTAGTCTATCTTATTTCTTTGTGTTTTTGTTCGTAACTTTTCACCACCCGACATCATGGACGATGGGAACATCTTTGAACCCGTCATCCAACCACAACAAAACCCACCACTAGAACCTCTTAGGCCCCGAACCTTAGGAGAGTATTCCCGACCTAGCCACCAAGGCTATCGAAACACCATTGAGCTCACCGGAGCCAATGTGACCCCCTTGCGATCCGACACCATCCGGTTGGTGCAAAGCGGATGTGCATTCCATGGACTTCGTTCCGAAGATCCAAATCAACATCTTAAGGACTTCCTTAAAATCGTAGACTCCATAGACCTAGATGATGCAACTAGAGAGACAACCTGATTACGCCTATTCTAATTCTCTCTACGGGATCAAGCTAGTCAATGGCTTGAGCGTTTACCCGCGGGATCCATCACCACATGGGATAATCTCACCAATCGCTTCCTTACTCAATTCTTCCCACCGGGGAAGACTGCAATGCTTAGAAATGACATTTTGATGTTTGAACAACATCAGGGTGAAACTTTCTACGAAGCATGGGCCCGTTTTAAGGATCTCCTCCATAAGGTCCCTCGTCATGGTATAAACCTTTGGTTATTAGTTCAGATTTTCTACGACCATGTTGACTATCACACTAAACGTACAATCGATAGGGCCGCGGGAGGTAAACTGCGTGATAAGAACGCCGAGGAGTCCTGGGCAATTATTGAGGAGCTTGTCGCCGATAATCAAGAGATGTGGGAGTTTAATCATACGATAAAAGCAGCCATCAATGCAGTCTCAACATCTTGAGGGACCACCGAAATCCCCGATGAACTCCTATGCAAACTCGAGGCAAAAGTTGACTATTTTGAGGAAAGGCAAAGGAGACCTTTAAGTCCTAGACGGGCTACTATCAATTCTGTCTCGAAACCGACTTCAACACCATTATCAGAGTCACCCTCTAGAGAAAATGTCGAGACTTTTCAAAACTATGCCCCACCTTATTCTCCTCCCAACGAGCTTAGCCCGGAGTTTGAAGCTAGAATGAGAGAATATATGGCGACTCATTCAGATCGGCTTGCTAGATTTGAGGAAGCAGTTTATAAGCAAAAAGAGGAGATGCAAGAGAAAATGAATGAGATGATGAGTCTATTGGAGGAGTATGCCAACCAGAGAACCCCCGAAAGAATGCTATTTAAGGAAAGAAAGCGTCACCCCCACTACCCAATTTGTTAATTCCATCACAATTATCCACAAGGATAACGAGAAGGTAGAAGCCCCTACTAAACAGATCTTAGAAAAGCCACCAAAATCCCAACCCTTGAGTTACTACCTGAAACATGATATAAACAAAAACACCATAACAAATTGGATGAAGGGTGACGGGCGTAACCAACCTTCCAAACAGGGTTCTGAGAAAGAGGAAGGGGGAAAAGATGAGTATGATACGTTACCTGGCGGGTCAATATTCGAGAGGCTATTGGTACAAAAAGTGCCAACTAAGCAGATAGCGTGTGGGAACTTTGAAATACCAACTAGCATCGGGGATTTGAAATATCTTAGTGCTTTCGCCGACCAAGGATCGGAAGTAAATCTTATGCCCCTAACTATTTACATCCAACTAACGTCAAAAATGCCAGCACCCACTCGTGTAAGGTTATCCCTCGCTGGACACTCGTACGTATACCCCTTAGGAATCGCAGAAGATGTATTAGTTAATGTCGCAGGATTCATGTACCCCGTTGATTTTATGGTCATCGATGATAAGGGAGATGGATGCATGCCAATAATCCTTGGGGCACCATTCCTCGCCACCGCTAGGGCTGTCATTAAGTATGAAGGCAGGAAAATTGAGCTTAAATCTGGAAAAAGAAAGATTAGCTTCCCCATGACTCCGCGAAGTGGGCATGAGAATTTGAGTTGGAGAAAGCTCAAAAACAACATTGACACGACACCCATTCGTGTTCAGAATAAAATTCTTGCATGGGAGGCAAGAATCAAAAGCCACAAGGAGGCTAAATATGAAAGAAGCAAAAGCAATAAAGTTCATGTCGAGTTCGAACATAATCGACCAGCAGAAAGTCATGTACCATTCGAGGAAGGGAACTTGGTACTCTTAAGACACTTGGAAACAACAATACCACCCGATAAACCAAGTTCTTGGTGGTATGGGCCTTTCACAATTGAGAGCATGAGCCAAGATGGGATGGCTAACCTAACAAGTAAAGTAGGTGGAGAGGTGATTGCAAATATCGACAGGTTGAGGCACTACCACCACAATAGTAATGATCACAACTACATGGGGTACATCATCTCAAGGGATGAGGTCATGTAGTAACCCATGACCTTGAGTCTAGCTACAAGACTCGTAAATAAAGAAAAGCGCTTCTTGGGAGGCAACCCATGTTTTGTGTAATTTTATTTTGTTTGTTTGTTATTTGCTTCCGTATGCATGCTTTATTTTTATTGTTGGTAGATCATGTTTCTAAACTAAATAGTGGAAATACTTTACTTTGTTGTTTCGGCCTAGTCTTAACTCCACCTAAAGGTATTTTTGCAAAAGATAAGTGTAAGGGGAAACCCCAAATATGTTTTTAAGAAACAAACTGATCATGATTCTCCACAATATTAAGTGAACGTGTATATTCGTATTTGTTAGAGTCAAATGCTTGTATTGAGTCATAATGAAGTTTTGCAGGATTTTCCAGGAAGTAGGACCAAGTTTTTCCAGAAATTTTCCGGAAACTTAACATAAGAATTTCTACAGGTCACTTCTGACGGCGTCATGAGCTTGCTCTTGACGGAGTCACGTGTAAAAATCTGGAAATTTTACCAGTTTTGTTTTTCCAACGGAATTTTAAAGTTTTTGTTGAATTATTAAGTTTTATAATCTCCAGGAAATCTGCAACCTTCATTCCACAAGCATTATATCTTATTTTGTTTTCTAGGATTTAGTAACTTATATAGATTGCCGCCGATTTTATGCGAGGTTGCTTTGTTTGTTTTCTCAGGATTTACAGGTTATGTATGACAAGAAGATGATTTATATTCTGGAAGGGAAGCTTTGATTGTTCATTTTCTTGGAGGAAGATCTAACCTGGCCACCTTATTATCCATATCGAGTGAATCAGGGGAGTATTTGATTTCATTTGTTTTACTTATTTCACTTTTACATTCTTTACTTGAACATTGGGGACAATGTTCATCCTAAGTGTAAGGGGAGGGTAAAATGATGATACCTTACAGATACACTTTCGCTTGAGTTTGTTTGTTTGATAGTAGATGTGTAATAAAACTATGAGAAATACTTGTTAGTGCAATTTTATCGCCAAATTTAAAATTTTTTACAACATTTAGGAGTGAAACTTTAGCCATAGCAAGCGTCTCATGGATAGGAGATTGTATGACTAGCACATAACCGTATCATTCAAAAAAATTTTCCACCCAAATATGTGAGGTTCGCCTTTAGATTTGATAGGAAAAGCATTCACTTCTAGTGAGTTACGTTAGTGATGCATCCCGAGACCGCTAGTGAGACTACATTCGTGTAGTAGGATTTACTACATGATAAGAGGCATTAGGATCACCCTTGTGTTAAACCCGTATCATAATTACTTGACCACTTAAGTCATATTACTTGGCTAGTTAAGTCAACTAATTTTCCCACACCCTTAGCGTTGTACTCATTTTTAGTACACGAAACCCCTAGTACACCCCTCCGAGCCTATCTTTTTGTTTCTAACTTTAAGCATCTTACTTAAAGGAAGAATTCGTTACACCCCACTTAAATGTACACCCAAATCGCCTTAACCTTCCGTGTATGCACTCATCTTTAGTGCATTATTGTTATTTGTTAAACCCTAAGTTGACTATCTAATTGATTACATGGTTGCTAAGTCGAGTCATATCCTTGTACATATTGTTTTGGGACGATTGGGACTCATGGGTAAAGTACTTATGTTATGGAGTAATGGGGAAGAACATCATATATTACCCCCTATGTGCGTTAATCTTAAAAGTGCTCCAAGTGTTTTGATTTTCTTAATTCGAGTCATTAGATTAGTTTATTGTAAAGTATGTAAAAATTCAAGTGTAAGGGGAATATTCATCCCCTATGATGTATTATTTTGGATGGTAGGGTAAGAATGTATGCAAAAAAAAAAAAAAATAAATAAATAATAAAAAAATAAAAAAAAAAAACCGAAAAAATCAAGAAAAATAAAAAAAAAATAGAAAAAGAAAAGAGAAAAACATACGGACTACCATCCTGTTTCATTCTATGTTCATTTTATGTTTTTGTTATTTTTCATTTATTAGCTTAAGTCGAGTCTAGTCTTGGCTTAGCAACGCCATATTGTACATGTAATTGACCAAGATTGTTAACTCGCCACCAGTAAAGACTGCCTATATCTAACAAAACCGTGTATTTCATATCCCTACACCTAACGTTACAACCCTTTGAAAGACCTCTTTGATAGTTTATCCTAGGTGCTTACGCCATGTGGTGGAGGTTTGATCCTTTCCCAAGCCTATGGTAATCTATTTTTCTATGACAGGTAGTGAGAGATATCTTCCGTTTTCATATTGTAATTTATACTTTATTACACCCGAGAGATGTGAGTATCTAAACACTATTTGTGAGGTGCTTGTATATGACCTCCGTGCTTGTCTTTGGTCTTTAGTGGAACGATTATTTGTTGTATTACTTTTATATTAGTGTTAAATGACCCCTAACTTGTATTTTGATTAGAATAAGAGCGCATTTGCTTGAGAACAAGAAAATCTCAAGTGTAAGGGTATATGATGAGGCGAAAAATGAACCACTTTTAGGGGGTCATTTAAGCCCGAAATTGAATTTATTTGATCAAATATTGCCCTAAATCGTTCCTTTTGTGATTTTAGGTACTTTGGGAGTGAAATCTGGAAAAGGAAGCAATTCGGAGGTTTTTGGAGCATAAAAGTGAAGAAAACGCCAAAGACTTAATTTTCCAAGCTGGGAACAGTATGTGACGGCGTCAAGAGTAAGGATTTGACGGCATCAAGAGTAAAGATCATGACGGCCCAGTACAAAAATGAAGGCGTCACAAGGTAGAGCATCAAGAGTTAAATGTGTGACGGCCTGGAAAAGTATATAACATGACGGCGTCAGATTTAGATCAAGGCAGTCCGAGGATTCTTTTGGCGGCGAGATGACGGTGTCACAAGATTGTTCTTGACGCCGTCAGCCTCTATTTTCTATATATAGTTTTCTAATTTTCATTCATTAGAAGGAAGAAGTTTGGAGAAACCCTAAGGCCGAACCATATACGTATTTTACAGCTTTTTCAAGGGTTTTCAGCCCTTGAATGCTTACATGTGCTATTGACATAAGTGTTCTTTTAATTCAATCAATATGTCTATGTGTTGGTTGTCTATATCTTGTGCTTGTCTTGATTCCACCATGCTAGGCTAGATTTATCTTGTGTTTGCTTAGATCTAATGAAACCTAGATGTTGATTATGTGTTGATTACTTGTTTATGGTTGTATTGGATGAATGATTTCAATGTTAGGCTTAAGAAAACTGGCAGATCTCCAAATGGTAACATGCTTGAACGTCTTATGAAACATGAACCGATGTGTACTAGGTTTTATTGGTGGTATTTAATGCATGAGTAAATTCTAATGATCCCATGTTAGGAGCTTCTTAGCCGGCTCGACATAGGAGTGAAGTAGGCACTCATAGGATTGGGGAGTTAAGTACGCCACCCCATGAATGGTATTAAGGAATACAATCCGTCATCCACGCAACTATAACAAGTAATTAACGTGTAAAAGATATCTAGGGAGTAGTGAAATCTAAGTAAACACATTTCTCCACTTATTGCTCACAACCTTAGTTTAATTTAGTTTTATTTTCATTTTTAGTATTTTATTTTGATTGCATCTTTAGTATTGGGTTAGTTGACTAGCAACTAATTCCGCCCATATCCTTCAAAACTCGATATTTTTACTTGCTTTCTAAAAATATAAAAAATACAAAAAGAATCATCTCTCATCTCTAGAACTAGTATTTAGGTTTTCTAATCCTAGCGACACTATTCCTAGCTGAACGATCAATCCCCCGGTACTTGTCATTATACTATACTACATCGATCAGGTACACTGCCTGGTGGGGGTTGTAAGCTTCTCAAGATCCCTTGAGAGGTAAAGCCTGGTGCAATCCCTACGCATCAAGATCCTCAAGATCTCAACAAGATCACAATGATCAACACAACAACTAAGAGATACTAACACACTTGATGTATATCAAGTTACAATCAAGTAGACAACTAGTAATGCAAGTGCACTACTCTATGACACAAACACTTTGTATCTTCTTGATACTTTGTGTTCTTCTCTCGACTAGTAGAGGTATGTAGATGATTCATGGTTGGATGAAAGAATCACTCTTGACTATTATAGGTAAGTAGATGATTCTTGGTCGGAAGAAAGAATCACTCTTTAAACAAAAGAAAACTAACTAATGATCAAAGGAGTGTAAAAAGAAAAGGAGGATGGAAACCAGAAAGTTATGTGTGTGAAAGGATGGCCAAAATCTGGGGAATGAAGTGGTATTTATAGAATCTGGAAATTTGACCGTTTTAAGGGGGACGACACCACTAAATATCACATGGTACCACTAAATTTAGTGGTACCGTGCCAAACAAAAATGCTCTTATTTTTGTCTTTAGTGGTGAAAGTTTATTTGGGGGAGTTTGGAGCTGGTTTGGGTAGAATATAGCTGTTTGGAACAATTTTTGAAATAATTTTCCTAAATAAAACATTTCTTAATAATTCAAAAATAATTTGTAAAATGTATTTTTGAAAAGAAAGTTTCGTCAAGCTAAAGATGAGATGTTTTCAAGTTGTAAATTTGTTTGTTCATACCTAGAGTGATTGACGTAGAAATCGGATATTTCGATTAAAAACTTGTTTATGTTAATTTTGATGTAAGATGTTTTCACATTTTGTTATCATCAAAACATAGAGATATCGAAAGATGAGATAACGTTTTTTGACATTATTTGCATCAACAGTGTTGATATAAATAAATGACTAAAAACGTTATTCATATCTTTCGATATCTCTATGTTTTGATAATCATAAAACGAAAACTCGTCAAACCAAAGATTATGAGTAAATACTCATCTTTACCATTAAATCACTTAAGATATGAATAAACAAAGTGTCTAATGTATTACAAGATCAAAGGAACATTCTTGTTAATCACTAGATAGTTATAAAATGTTACAAAACATTTTATATCTTTTGTAAAATATTTTTGGAATTAAAAGAATATGTTTTATTCATTACAAATTTGTGAATTCAAATTTTCAACCAAAAATGGCAAATCTAATCCAGAAAAATTCCCCTCACAAAAGGACAAGAAAATCCAACGTTCAGGAGGGCGGCCCCCTTAATTATACTAGGCGGCCCCCTTAATCATTAAGGGGACCGCCCCCTAATTAAGGGGACCGGCACGCTCCAGAACAGTATTTTCTGGCCCTATAAATATTGGATCATTCCACATATTTTTCTTACCTTTTTGCACTATAAATTTTCTGATCTAAACATCCTTCTCCATCCTCTAAAAATCATTTGATCTTATATACTTTGATCTTTGTTTCAAAGTGATTCAAGCCTCAACACTCAAGTGCAAAGAGAAGAATACTTCTACTAGAAGTATTACAACTTAGTATCATCTTGCTATCTAAGTTGTTGATTTGTTTCATCTTGTTGATCTTTCATATTTTTGGTGAATAAGGTGTATGTATTAGTTTGCTAGATTTAGTTGTAGAATCTAGAATTGTTGTAAGTGTGTAGTTGAAGTTGAAGTGAAGAAGTAGTGTTGGATAATAGTGAAGATAGGAGAGAGTGGCAATAGTGACTAGTAGTGAAGAAAGTGAAGCTTTCAAGTGGAGAAGATTTGAAGACATTAATAGATTAAAGTTGTGAAGACTCTAGTGGCTTGAAGGTGCAAAGATATTATTAGTTTGAATTTGTGAAGACATTGGTGCTTTGAAGTTGTGAAGTTGCAAGACATTGAAGTCGTGAAGAATTTTGTGAAGGCGTGAAGATACTCGTGGTGTGAAGACATATTGAAGAAGTCAAAGGTGTGAAGAAGTTGTGGTGTGTTATTTGGTGTGAGATTGGTTCTAGCTACGATTAGAACTCGACATCTTGCTATGTGTCGTTAATTGGTGTAAGCATTTAGTGTGTACGGTTTTCTCCGCTATAAGGGAGGTTATTGACTTAGTGAAGAAAACTCTCGAGTTCGGTGCTCGGGGAGTGGGGTAGGGCAAGGAAGGTGTCCTTGTAGCCGAACCACTATAAATCCTTTGTCTCTCGGTTTGATCTTTCCATCTCTCATTCTTTACTTGTTTACTTACTTGCTTCTCGTACATTATTATTATTGTGTGTTGTGCATATATTGGTTTCACATAAAGATCAAACTAGGTTCCATTCAAAACATTAATTATACATTAGTAAATTAAAAGTATATACAATCATTAAAACACATATACATATATAAATACAAACTTATATTTAAGTGAGATATATGAAATTATAATTTCTATTCAACACTTTAAATAAGTAGTATCTATGTGACATATGTGAATTAATTTGTATCTATACTTTCGCTTCAAAGGTTTTTACAAATTACCATCAATTCTTTGAAAGTAAACTTTATTAAAACGAAAAAGACGCAAAACTATTCAACCCCCCTTCTAGTTTTCCACAATTGGTATCAGAGCCAGGTTTAGCATGATTTTTAAAATAGATTGTATTTTAAAACTTGTAACGATCTATGGAATTTGAAAAATATGTAGAAGGGAAATTTGCACAACAACCACCTTTATTTGAAAATGATCATTTTCTTGAATGGAAAAACAAATTTGAAAATTATGTGAAATCAATAGATCTTGATCTTTGGCATATCATTTCAATTGGTGATCTTAAACCAACCAAAATAGATTTTGAAAATCAATATAATAATCTTCAAACTAAAATTGATAAAAACACTAAAGCCAAATTACTTATTTTCAAAACTCTACCAAAAGTTAAATATGAAAGATTATTTCGTTGTAAAACGGCAAATGATATTTGGATATGTCTTTTAAAGATTCACCAAGAGAAATGTAAAATCAAAGATGATAAACTTGATATTGCACAAGAAATAGTTAATCTAGAAAATTTAGTAAATAAATATTTAGTTGAAATAAACACATATACTACTAGTTCAAATGTGATCATTGAAGGTATCTACAACGAAGAATACATGAGCCAAATCCGAAGAAAGAGCGTGAATAAATCATGGTGCAACAAGTGCAAAGAAGACGATGATAATACGGGTTATGAGAATATTCAAACAAATGTGAACACAAGTATTGATGGCAAGAACTACATGTTTCTAGATCCAAGTGAAACTACAAACAAAACATGGAGCGACATGGAAAATGGAATTGATCATCGTATAGCATGTGAAGAATGTACAACTACAAATAAGGTACAATCCAAAACCAAACATTTTTGCTATGATCAATTTATATTAGAATTTTCAAAAATAGAAAACAACTTCAAACATTTTTGCAACATTGACTCAAAAATTATTTTTAAAAATGAATCTTCAACATCCGCTGAAAACAACTTTGAAAAAGAAATAATTTTAGAAGATAAAATGTCTAGACTTGAAAGCAATATTGAAATTGATCTTGAATGTAAAAAATGTCAAGACTACAAGCATGAAATTAAAATGGAAAATGAAAGAGCAAAAACATTGGCAAAATTCGAAAATAGTTCTAAATCTTTAAAATATCTTCTCAACATTCAAAAGTCATTTTATGATAAAACCGGCTTAGGATTTATCGTAAATAATCCTTCAACAAATGTATCAAAACAAATAAAATTTGCTAAACCTAGTGAATAAATTTAGAACTAATACTATTAACACTCATTATCTATTGCTCTAGTCAAGAAAGTCATTGTTTGTTATTTAAAACAAACTATTGGTGAATTCTTGTACTTATCGACGACATCCTCATCATGTGCATTCAAATGCAATGGATGTTCTCATCTAACCAACTAGGACCCATGAGAATCTGGGTACCAAGCTTTTTATCATGTTTAGGTAATTAACGAACGAAGAGTCTATTACGTGTTGATTTACTCATCTCGCTCTACTACCTTTGACGGCTATTGGTTTCTATCACGTTATTTCACATTCTGCAATCATTTCGCCTATGACGTTGTTGCGGGAATCTTCTTGGCTCGGCATTTTGTTCTTCACTCTTGGAGCATTGGTATCATGGTGTGTCCGTTACTATTTGAAGATGAAGCCTCCTAATTACAAATTTTATTAGCCTTCACGCGTTGTGATGATTGATGTGATCGGTTAAGCATCTCGGATCTAGCTCCCTTGATTTCTATTGCATTGGAATGTTACTTGGCTACTTCAACATGTTTTGGACAAACTTCTATGATTTCTTCCATTACCCTCATGCCCACTCTTTAAGAAAAGCTGGACCTGAGATAAGTTCTCTTTTCAAAAACTTGTCAATATTACATTATATTTTAGAATGCTTCAATTAGTATGTGAATATGATTTAACTGATAAGTTGCCATGCTTTTAGATTATTAACACTAATATATGCATATATGCCTTCTTGTTGTTTAGTCTATTATCATTTTTCTTAATCTTCTATGATCTATAGTAGAACCCTTCCACTTAAGCTACATGATCTTACTAGTTGCATTAATAGATGTATTATAATTGAGATTTGTTTGCAACTTGATATTATGATGTTCGTTGTATATATATATATATATATATATATATATATATATATATATATATATATATATATATATATATATATATATATATATATATATATATATATATATATGTATATATATATATATACACACACACACACACACATGTCTATCTTGTATCCATGAACTATTTACCTTGCTCCTTCCTGTCTCATTGCATTTAGATCATAAGTATCTATCATTTCACTTTAATATCTTTAGGTGTTATTAAAGATGATTATATGTGACAATGTGCTTAATTGATTCTCTTGAGCATGATAAGCTTCCATTTCAAATCCTTCACTTGCAACATCTTGATTATCATGATCAAAACATCATGTTTAAAACTTCTCTCTTTTTGAATGAAATATTTTTTTTAAAACAATTTACTTAACTAAAATTCCTTTCATAACAATTATTTTAATAAAAAACAAGATTGAAATTTTTTTTGTTACACGTTATGAAACAAAATTCAATCTATGTTATTGTAATGCACACTTGAACTTACTTCAAAACATTGTTGAATAAAACTAAAAACGTTTTGTTTAAAACACATTTAACTTTCTCACATGTGTCATACACTTCTATTGGAAATGACATTCACAATTTAATCAAATCATTTCATGAGAATCATGGCTTGCCCATATGGATCTTGTTTGTAACAAGTCTTGAAGTCCATATAATCATGTCCACCTATTTGTTACTTGTTAACAATCATCAATATGTTTGTTATAGACTAAATGTTATCATCTTCATATAGTTACACAATTAACTTATTTGCCTTATTGCCTCCTTTGTTGCATATCTTAATTGATAAATTAATAGATAGCATGATTATTAGATATTAATTGCCTATTTTAATTAATTCTATATCACTCTCTACATTCATGAATAGTATGCCCTATATTGCCTCAAAGAGTGAACTTACTTGAATCCAAATCCAAAAACACAACCTTTTTGAAAATTTTCTGCCAAAAACCCATTTCTGGCATTCTGGGAATTACCAGATGGGCGGCCCCCTTAATTATATAAGGCGGCCCCCTTAATGATTAAGGGGACCGACCCTTAATTAAGGGGACCGGCCATTTGATGGTCGGGGATACTGTTTTCTTTATCACTTTTTGACCCATTTCAGCCTATACTTCCCAAAATTCACAAACATATTTTGTCCCATGCTATCCCTCAAAATTTGCCTTCCTAAACCACATTTTCCATACACTATAAATACCCTTTTCCCATCATTAATGCCATCACACCCAAACATGTCATCTCCCAACAACCAAAAACCAAAGATTTCAAGAACCGCAAGGATCTCCGTCAAACCCGTTTGGAGGAGGAAACTTGATTCTTGTCATAACTCAAGTGATGTTGTTCCAAGTCAACCAACTACTAAACCTCAAACCTACAATAATGATTCATCTCACAACCTATCACCCACTCATTCCCTCATTCATGCTTCTTCTTATGATGAGCATGCTCAATCCCAAAACAACAATCCCAATCTCTCAATCAATACTTCACATATTGCTCATTCAACAAAAACACCACTCACTCTTGGAGAACCTCTTCCACCCATTTCATGTTTTCATGACTACCCAAGCTCAACCATGTCTCCACCACCAAGAGTACCACCACCACATCCTACAACCTCACATGTCATTCCTATGTTGCATGTTCAAACTTTCACCCAAGACAACCATCTTGCTCCACCATCATCACCTTCCTCTGAACACTTGAAGTTTGTTGAGGAGCTAAAAGAGGCTCATGAGCTTAGTGCTCTTTTAGCATTACATCTTGCTCAACGCAATTTGGATCCACCCCAATCAAGCTCACCATCATCACCTCACAACATCAACCAAGTTGAGAAGCATGTCAACAATTGCCCTTGTTGCATCTTCCTTCAACAACAAACCATTGCTTTGAATGAGCACTTCACTTGGATTGAGTATCTTCTTACAAGATCTCAACAAACATTATCACTTGAAAAACATCAAAACCCTCAATCAACAAACCCTATCTCTAACCCACCACCTACAAGTTCCACATCTCCTAACTCACCAACATCCATGCAACCAAAAGTTTATCTCCACTAAACCACCAAGCATTTTATATGCTTATGTTTCTCATTTTCAAATAAAACCTTTTAACCATTTTGGGATTCAAGAAAGTTTGGTGACACTCCTTGTTAGCACAATAGGATGCTATACTTAGTCTTAGTATTCTATGGTTATGGCTTTTGTAACAATGATTATGGGTTGACATAATCATTTTCTATCAATGAATGACTTAATATGTGTTCCTTATTATCTTTTGCCATGCTTATTACTTGTTGGTATTATGATATATGTGTTTGCTTTTGCTATGCTTGTGCTTCTAATATTTTTCTTGCAAGAATTCCAATTCTCGAACCCTTGGTGCCATCAAACGAGGGGGAGCATACATCAAGGGGGAGCTTACTTCCTTTTGGCTTAAACCTTTTTGATTTTACAAAAAGGGGGAGAAGTGAATATAAACTCACTAAATACTTGTCTAAAAATTAATTTTTGGATTTAATGAGTTTAGGTTTTGTAATCATCAAAAAGGGGGAGATTGTTGATATAAATAAATGACTAAAAACGTTATTCATATCTTTTGATATCTCTATATTTTGATAATCACAAAATGAAAACTCATTGTCACACCCCCAAAATCGGGTCCAGCGGAAGCATACATGTAGCTGGGGTGTAACTCAATTGGTATTACAACACTAGTTCAAAAATAGTTTGCACTTGAATCATTTAGAATAAAATAGTTAAATCAAAATGTTGATTTTTCATTGTTAAAAGTAATGCGGAAGTAGGCCCTTAAAATAGTTTAAAACGGTCCCCAAATGAATAAATCAGAGTCTTCTATGACCATGCCATGCCCTGCCAAAACCTCCAGTGGCGTGCCATTGCTTAAACCTGAAAATACATGCTAAAGTGTCAACACAATGGTTGGTGAGTTCATAGAGTCTTGTGAAAAAGAATGTAATGCATATGTATGAAGATTTCCCAGCAAAGGCATCGTAAATCCACTCAGTTGCAAGTCCCGCCATAAGAGACTTGTAACCTGTGTGTTTACGACCCACTGCCAAATATGATTTGAGTAATAATGTACAAAAGTAATACTTGTATCGAGATTCAAAGATAATTGTAGCAATACTGCTATAAAGGTAAGAGTGATAATGTAGCCATGGCGATGTCGCCACAAAAATGAATCTGACCATAAGCAAAACGCATAAAATGAATATTGATTGCACTAAGTTCAAGGCACCGAAAAGGTTTTCTAGCTATATGTAGGAGGTTACGCTCCCAAGTAATGTAGGTAATCCCATACCTAGGAAATGTAGGTAATCAAACATACCCAAGTAATTGTAGGTAATCAAACATACCCAAGTAATTGAAGAAATTGTAGGTAATCAAACATACCCAAGAAATTGTAGGTAATCAAACATACCTATGAATTGTAGCTACCGGTCCTTAACTTAGGCAATCTTAGGCAATCGGTAAGTAGTTTAAATTTATGCACTCATGTCCATGAGTAAATAGCAAGTAGGTAGCAAGTGAATAGTATTGTACTCGGATAATCAAACAAGTATTTAGACAAAGTTGAAAATATTTGAGTAATTAACCATGTAAAGCGAGTAATGCGTTTTAGTAAAACGAGCATGTATTCTCCCCCGAAGAGTTTGCAAAACGATTAAAAGAGTAGGGGCTATGACTCACCTGATATGATGGTTCCATGAACATGTAATGAGCTGAAAAACAAGGCGCGCACACTAGCCGCAACCTAATATGAATGATGTACGATCTACTTTAGATCATGAAATGATGTTATGAATATCCATGCACATGTTCCTATACCACTCTTAACTTGAAAATACTTGTTATTGTCAAAGTAATATGTTTTTCCATAACTTGGGAAAAATAAGTCTAACTAGACTTATAAAACTAGTCGTAATATATATATATCGTATATATAATTGGTAGTGTTGAATTCCTTGCTTTGAAAACCTTGAAATAACGTTTAATAGTCGTATAAATAAGCTTGTAATCATAAGTACTTCGATGGTTAAGAATTTGGCACTTTGGTAGTATTTATAGAAAATCTAGGATTTAGTACGTAGAAGTATTATTTCTATTAGTGACAAAATGGTCTCGTAAAACTAGTCGTGAAATAGTGAATATTAAGAGTTAGGAAAGAAGCTCAGTAGTTTTGAGAAGATTCTCACCATATCTAAAAAGTCACAGAAGTGAAGTTTGTCCATACAGGTCTCGATCATAAAGATAATTAGCCGTCAAGTGAGGTATTTGGGCTGTTTTGGCAGATTCTGGGCAGTTTTTGGGAACGTTTGGAAGTCCATAAGTTGTTCGTTATAAATCCTTTTGACAAACGGCTGGATGTTTTGAAAACTAGGCTGGGTGAGCTAACTTTTTGTCAATGATGTAAATTTTCCAGAAATGAGTTTATCAATGAGTAAATTGGCTCTCAACATGATGTCTTACAAAAACTGTTTTTCTATACTCGGTAATATTTTGCTAAAAAGCTGATGGAAATAAATAAGCTTGTTTTCTACGTTTTTTATATCCCCGAAATCGTGGGACAACATACTAATATATTTTTGATAAGTCGGGATGACTAGATCAAGTTTTACACCTCAGATTGCCCATTGAAAATCGTGGGACAGCATGTACAATTTTCAGAAAATAGTTTTCGTCGTTAAACTTGCAAAAATCATATCTCCTTCGTTATAAACTCGTTTTAATCCGTTCTTTCGCCTACGGATTCGTTTTTGAAAGTATTTTCTAAATCTTTAGCCCAAAGTTACCCGGAATCCCCTGATTTTTCTGGATTTACAAAAATGGACAGCAACATTTATATAGTGGCTAAAATTCATTTTTCTTGTTTAATACTTGTCCAAATCCACTCCAAATCACTTTCAATCACCACAAATCTAGTCTAATCCTACCATACACCTTCTTAGGGTGTCATGGGTTCCTAATGACTAGAAATCAAGTTAATTTAACAAAGGAACACCTAAATCAAAATCTAGGGTTTGTATGTTCAAAAAGTTAACAAAAATAAAGTGGTATAACTAGTTTGTGCATGAAATTAAGCATGAATACCATAAGATACATATGTTAATTAGATGAAAACATGAAAATAAATTTGAATACTCACTTTGAAATATTAGATGATTAGATGAGGTAAAACCTTGTGTTACTTGTGTTTTTGTGTTATGATTCTTGATTAGGATGATGAAATGAACAACTTTGATGCTTTATACTTTGAAAAATAATGGATTGATCTTGTTTTCATGGTTTGGTCGTGGGTTTTGATGTAGGGAGGAAGAAAAATGAGTTTTTGATTTTTGATCTAAGTATATATGTGTAAAAATGTGTTTATGTATAAAAAAATCTAAATCAATGGCATTTTAGTAAATACTTGGTCAAGTTGACTAGATATTTTGAGGGGGGGCTGCACATGTGTAAAAGTGAATGAGTATGTGATAAGCTTGGTGTTATCTGGGTCACGGAGTCGGTTTTGGTTCCGTTAATCGCTAACCGTAAAGTTTTAAATCGCGAAATGTAAATTCGGGTATCGTAAAAATATGAAACTTGAAAGAATGACTAAACTTGTCAAAATACTCCATAATAAAATATAAAATGAATGGTAAGTTCCATCGGGTTGCTTAAACGCTGTTAAAACTGGAAACGCGGGTTAAAAACGCGTAATTCGCGTAAAACGCTGAACTGGAAAACGTAAAATTCCAAAACTTTTAGAATTGTCGTAAAATGAAAGAAAATCATATTTTTATTGTTTATAATGATTTATAGACATATCGGGATGCCGGAAGGACGTTTAAACCTGAATGTAAATCTCGGACACGGCTTCGTGATTTTTGCAGAAATGATCCGACGAGCGCCAAACTCTCGGATTTCCGTTAAAATAGTTTAACTTACAAGAATATGAAATAAAAATTTTGGACATGAATAGTGTTTTGTGAATAGTAAAAGTGAATAGTAACTTCCCGAGATAAAAATTGGAATTTCGACGTTTGAAACAGGACATGAAATTACGAGTTGTGATATTCTTCCCCTCTAAAAGGAACTTCGTCCCGAAGTTCAGTTTATGTTGGTCTCTGAAAACATATTGGTGAAAAGGTGATGATATTCGAGAATTCCAGCGAACTCTAACGATAGGAATTCGACTCTGCTTCTACTGTTTGACCACACGGTCCATGATTTCTACTTGTTCTCCTGCAAGGTTTATGTTTGACTTTGGGTTGGATTCCTTTCCAAATGGAATTATGAGTGACAATTCTGAAAAGCTGATAATACGTGGTTGTGTAATCCTGTTGCTGTTGTTCTCTAACAAGGCTCAAGTCTGACGGCCACTAGGCCTACTCTGTTTGAAATATTACATGGTCCAGTGTATATCTCGGGTTTAACTTTCCAAGTTTTCCGAATGATATCATGCCTTTCCTAGGCAGAACTTTCTGTATAACTCTGCTTACCAACTTGAAGTTTTAATGGTTTACAACTTTATCGAACTTGTAACTGATTCTTGATTTGTAGGAAGTTCCTGGTTATATCATGAATACTTACTGGACTAGTGAGTTGGGCTTTTCTGAATTTCGATCCGTCAATGAATGTTGGCACTTCGACCATAGAGTGCCTCAAATGGTGTAGTCTCTACGCTCGCGCGATAACTATAGTTGCAACTGAATTTGATTTATGGTAATTGGTTAGTCCAACCATTTCTTGAGTCAATCACTCATGCTCTGAGCATATCTCCCTATGTTTGAATCGTTCTCTAATTCTGACCATTGGTCTGCAGATAATAGGTGGTGTGGTTCCAAAGAAATCTTAATGTAATAGCTAGGTGTTTGAGATGAATTAAATTCCTCTATTAGAAATAATTGAAATGAATATCATGAATCTTGTAGAAAACTTACAAGGTTAAGTCCGTCAAAGGGGTGTTGTTGAAAATAATAGATTAGGATAAGGTTGAGATCCTCCGCAGGATGTCATAAATTGAGTCTTTCTCCACTTACGATGCTTAGTCTCCATTACTAAGATTTTCCCCAAGCTCTATGTCATCAAATCACAAAATCCTAAGTGTATAAGTGATGTAATATAGTGATTAATTTTCAAAGTTTGTTTTGAGATTGTGTGTTTTGTTCATAAACCTTCCCTGAATAAATGAATTTACAACTTTAAGCAAACGGCTTTCCAAGTAACATTTTTCTTGATGTTTCAAACAAAGGCATAGGTGTCTAACATGTTTAGATAAAGTCTATTGGTGAGGACATGTTCAATCTATAGTCTCGGTTAAGAGGTTGGATTTATCTCTATGGTGTTGCTTAGTGAGCACTCGTATCTAAACAAATCTTGTAATTCAGTCAAGCCAATACTTTCTAAATGATGGAATTTTTGGTGATCAGGCCAATGATAGTGGTTCGAATAGTTTTGTGATATCCTGAGATTTCTGTTGAGTTTTGAATGATCTTAGTGTGCCGAGAGATTCTCCTTATAGATGGTATGGAAAGTCTTTCCTAGGGAGGTTATTGATAATATCCACTTATCAATACAGGGAGTAGTGTGCGATGAGTGGCATAGGAATCCATAAAGTGTCAGCTAGTTCTATATATATATGGGGATGGGGAAAGGAAATTATAGTGATGGTGAGAAGGGAAGAGACTGTGACAACTGCAACAAAATTGATATTGTGATAAAAGAAAATACTGTGATGTAAGTGTATTGTGCATAGACGTAAATGTTCATGAAATGAAATGACTAGTTGACGTGCTTCCAATCGGTGGTTCACTAAGTGATGAAAAGTATGAAAGTTCTAACAACGAGGGTATACACACACACACATGAATGAAACATTTGGAAAATGAGTAAAGGATTTAATCCAGACAGAATTTTATTATAACCATTCTCAGTGTTGCAAAATTCATTTCTGAGTCAGACATAGGTGGTCAGCCTATATCTCACTATCCCGGGTTGAATATAGATGACCAGTCTATATTCCACCGAGGTTCCATGAATTTTGAAATACTCAGCTCAGTCATACTAAGACTATGTCCTTCACAAATACCAAGACGTTCTGAAAGACTAAGGCAGGTGACCAAACTCGAGGTCAAATGATGAAACTATGCAAAGAAAAACATAACGCTGTGATATATATATGATACGTGAACATGCTTATATGAAAGACAATTATAGAAATCAACTATAATAAATGAATATAATATATCAGATAATGAGACACAAATCTCATCACCTATGTCAGCAACTAACCACAAATGAGGCTTCAGCTTGGCAGGCAGGCACGTGACGGTCATAGGGTTAAGTTTTTGTAAAAGCAGCTATAGTCTAGGTTTTAAAAACACTTAGTTCGCTATAGCCAAAGCTCTGGTACCAATATGTCACACCCCCAAAATCGGGTCCAGCGGAAGCATACATGTAGCTGGGGTGTAACTCAATTGGTATTACAACACTAGTTCAAAAATAGTTTGCACTTGAATCATTTAGAATAAAATAGTTAAATCAAAATGTTGATTTTTCATTGTTAAAAGTAATGCGGAAGTAGGCCCTTAAAATAGTTTAAAACGGTCCCCAAATGAATAAATCAGAGTCTTCTATGACCATGCCATGCCCTGCCAAAACCTCCAGTGGCGTGCCATTGCTTAAACCTGAAAATACATGCTAAAGTGTCAACACAATGGTTGGTGAGTTCATAGAGTCTTGTGAAAAAGAATGTAATGCATATGTATGAAGATTTCCCAGCAAAGGCATCGTAAATCCACTCAGTTGCAAGTCCCGCCATAAGAGACTTGTAACCTGTGTGTTTACGACCCACTGCCAAATATGATTTGAGTAATAATGTACAAAAGTAATACTTGTATCAAGATTCAAAGATAATTGTAGCAATACTGCTATAAAGGTAAGAGTGATAATGTAGCCATGGCGATGTCGCCACAAAAATGAATCTGACCATAAGCAAAACGCATAAAATGAATATTGATTGCACTAAGTTCAAAGCACCGAAAAGGTTTTCTAGCTATATGTAGGAGGTTACGCTCCCAAGTAATGTAGGTAATCCCATACCTAGGAAATGTAGGTAATCAAACATACCCAAGTAATTGTAGGTAATCAAACATACCCAAGTAATTGTAGGTAATCAAACATACCCAAGAAATTGTAGGTAATCAAACATACCCAAGAAATTGTAGGTAATCAAACATACCTATGAATTGTAGCTACCGGTCCTTAACTTAGGCAATCTTAGGCAATCGGTAGGTAGTTTAAATTTATGCACTCATGTCCGTGAGTAAATAGCAAGTAGGTAGCAAGTGAATAGTATTGTACTCGGATAATCAAACAAGTATTTAGACAAAGTTGAAAATATTTGAGTAATTAACCATGTAAAGCGAGTAATGCGTTTTAGTAAAACGAGCATGTATTCTCCCCCGAAGAGTTTGCAAAACGATTAAAAGAGTAGGGGCTATGACTCACCTGATATGATGGTTCCATGAACATGTAATGAGCTGAAAAACAAGGCGCGCACACTAGCCGCAACCTAATATGAATGATGTACGATCTACTTTAGATCATGAAATGATGTTATGAATGTCCATGCACATGTTCCTATACCACTCTTAACTTGAAAATACTTGTTATTGTCAAAGTAATATGTTTTTCCATAACTTGGGAAAAATAAGTCTAACTAGACTTATAAAACTAGTCGTAATATATATATATATCGTATATATAATTGGTAGTGTTGAATTCCTTGCTTTGAAAACCTTGAAATAACGTTTAATAGTCGTATAAATAAGCTTGTAATCATAAGTACTTCGATGGTTAAGAATTTGGCACTTTGGTAGTATTTATAGAAAATCTAGGATTTAGTACGTAGAAGTATTATTTCTATTAGTGACAAAATGGTCTCGTAAAACTAGTCGTGAAATAGTGAATATTAAGAGTTAGGAAAGAAGCTCAGTAGTTTTGAGAAGATTTTCACCATATCTAAAAAGTCACAGAAGTGAAGTTTGTCCATACAGGTCTCGATCATAAAGATAATTAGCCGTCAAGTGAGGTATTTGGGCTGTTTTGGCAGATTCTGGGCAGTTTTTGGGAACGTTTGGAAGTCCATAAGTTGTTCGTTATAAATCCTTTTGACAAACGGCTGGATGTTTTGAAAACTAGGCTGGGTGAGCTAACTTTTTGTCAATGATGTAAATTTTCCAGAAATGAGTTTATCAATGAGTAAATTGGCTCTCAACATGATGTCTTACAAAAACTGTTTTTCTATACTCGGTAATATTTTGCTAAAAAGCTGATGGAAATAAATAGAGTTTCGCCGATTTTGAAACGTGTATATCTTGGTCGTTATAAGCTTGTTTTCTACGTTTTTAAATCGTGGGACAACATACTAATATATTTTTGATAAGTCGGGATGACTAGATCAAGTTTTACACCTCAGATTGCCCATTGAAAATCGTGGGACAGCATGTACAATTTTCAGAAAATAGTTTTCGTCGTTAAACTTGCAAAAATCATATCTCCTTCGTTATAAACTCGTTTTAATCCGTTCTTTCGCCTACGGATTCGTTTTTGAAAGTATTTTCTAAATCTTTAGCCCAAAGTTACCCGGAATCCCCTGATTTTTCTGGATTTACAAAAATGGACAGCAACATTTATATAGTGGCTAAAATTCATTTTTCTTGTTTAATACTTGTCCAAATCCACTCCAAATCACTTCCAATCACCACAAATCTAGTCTAATCCTACCATACACCTTCTTAGGGTTTCATGGGTTCCTAATGACTAGAAATCAAGTTAATTTAACAAAGGAACACCTAAATCAAAATCTAGGGTTTGTATGTTCAAAAAGTTAACAAAAATAAAGTGGTATAACTAGTTTGTGCATGAAATTAAGCATGAATACCATAAGATACATATGTTAATTAGATGAAAACATGAAAATAAATTTGAATACTCACTTTGAAATATTAGATGATTAGATGAGGTAAAACCTTGTGTTACTTGTGTTTTTGTGTTATGATTCTTGATTAGGATGATGAAATGAACAACTTTGATGCTTTATACTTTGAAAGATAATGGATTGATCTTGTTTTCATGGTTTGGTCGTGGGTTTTGATGTAAGGAGGAAGAAAAATGAGTTTTTGATTTTTGATCTAAGTATATATGTGTAAAAATGTGTTTATGTATAAAAAAATCTAAATCAATGGCATTTTAGTAAATACTTGGTCAAGTTGACTAGATATTTTGAGGGGGGGCTGCACATGTGTAAAAGTGAATGAGTATGTGATAAGCTTGGTGTTATCTGGGTCACGGAGTCGGTTTTGGTTCCGTTAATCGCTAACCGTAAAGTTTTAAATCGCGAAACGTAAATTCGGGTATCGTAAAAATATGAAACTTGAAAGAATGACTAAACTTGTCAAAATACTCCATAATAAAATATAAAATGAATGGTAAGTTCCATCGGGTTGCTTAAACGCTGTTAAAACTGGAAACGCGGGTTAAAAACGCGTAATTCGCGTAAAACGCTGAACTGGAAAACGTAAAATTCCAAAACTTTTAGAATTGTCGTAAAATGAAAGAAAATCATATTTTTATTGTTTATAATGATTTATAGACATATCGGGATGCCGGAAGGACGTTTAAACCTGAATGTAAATCTCGGACACGGCTTCGTGATTTTTGCAGAAATGATCCGACGAGCGCCAAACTCTCGGATTTCCGTTAAAATAGTTTAACTTACAAGAATATGAAATAAAAATTTTGGACATGAATAGTGTTTTGTGAATAGTTAAAGTGAATAGTAACTTCCCGAGATAAAAATTGGAATTTCGACGTTTGAAACAGGACATGAAATTACGAGTTGTGACACTCATCAAACCAAAGATTATGACATAAACAAGTATTTAGTAGTAAATACTCATCTTTACCATTAAATCACTTAAGGTATGAATAAACAAAGTGTCTAATGTATTACAAGATCAAAGGAACATTTTTGTTAATCTCTAGATAGTTATAAAATGTTACAAAACATTTTATATCTTTTGTAAAACATTTTTGGAAGTAAAAGAATATGTTTTATTCATTACAAATTTGTGAATTCAAATTTTCAACCAAAAATGGCAAATCTAATCCAGATTAATTCCCCTCACAAAAGGACAAGAAAATCCAACGTTCAGGAGGGCGGCCCCCTTAATTATACTAGGCGGCCCCCTTAATCATTAAGGGGACCGCCCCCTAATTAAGGGGACCGGCACGCTCCAGAACAGTATTTTCTGGCCCTATAAATATTGGATCATTCCACATATTTTTCTTACCTTTTTGCACTATAAACTTTCTGATCTAAACATCCTTCTCCATCCTCTAAAAATCCTTTGATCTTATATACTTTGATCTTTGTTTCAAAGTGATTCAAGCCTCAACACTCAAGTGCAAAGAGAAGAATACTTCTACTAGAAGTATACAAATTAGTATCATCTTGCTATCTAAGTTGTTGATTTGTTTCATCTTGTTGATCTTTCATATTTTTGGTGAATAAGGTGTATGTATTAGTTTGCTAGATTTAGTTGTAGAATCTAGAATTGTTGTAAGTGTGTAGTGGAAGTTGAAGTGAAGAAGTAGTGTTGGATAATAGTTAAGATAGGAGAGAGTGGCAATAGTGACTAGTAGTGAAGAAAGTGAAGCTTTCAAGTGGAGAAGATTTGAAGACATTAGTAGATTAAAGTTGTGAAGACTCTAGTGGCTTGAAGGTGCAAAGATATTATTGGTTTGAATTTGTGAAGACATTGGTGCTTTGAAGTTGTGAAGTTGCAAGACATTGAAGTCGTGAAGAATTTTGTGAAGGCGTGAAGATACTCGTGGTGTGAAGACATATTGAAGAAGTCAAAGGTGTGAAGAAGTTGTGGTGTGTTATTTGGTGTGAGATTGGTTCTAGCTACGATTAGAACTCGACATCTTGCTTTGTGTCGTTAATTGGTGTAAGCATTTGGTGTGTACGGTTTTCTCCGCCATAAGGGAGGTTATTGACTTAGTGAAGAAAACTCTCGAGTTCGGTGCTCGGGGAGTGGAGTAGGGCAAGGAAGGTGTCCTTGTAGCCGAACCACTATAAATCCTTTGTCTCTCGGTTTGATCTTTCCATCTCTCATTCTTTACTTGTTTACTTACTTGCTTCTCGTACATTATTATTATTGTGTGTTGTGCATATATTGGTTTCACATAAAGATCAAACTATGTTCCATTCAAAACATTAATTATACATTAGTAAATTAAAAGTATATACAATCATTAAAACACATATACATATATAAATACAAACTTATATTTAAGTGAGATATATGAAATTATAATTTCTATTCAACACTTTAAATAAGTAGTATCTATGTGACATATGTGAATTAATTTGTATCTATACTTTAGCTTCAAAGGTTTTTACAAATTACCATCAATTCTTTGAAAGTAAACTTTTATTAAAACGAAAAAGACGCAAAACTATTCAACCCCCCCCCCCTTCTAGTTTTCCACAAACATAATAGTTCTTCCATTGTAAAAGAACTCGGTATCTAGCCTTGTACTAGATCAAGTGTAAGGAACGTTGTGTAAGGTTTGGTTCTACCTTGTGTGAAGAACCCGGTATCTAGCCTTGTACCGGATAAAGTGTAGGCGACGTAGGTTTGGTTCTACCTCGTGGAAGAGCTCGGTATTTAGCTTAGTATCGGACAAAGTGTAAGCGACGTTGTGAAGGCTTCTCTGCCGGTGAAAGGAGTTTGTGTCGTTTAGTGTTTACGGAACTCTCGAGTTGGGTACTCGGGGAGTGGAGTAGGGCAAGGAAGGAGTCCTTGTAGCTAAACCACTATAAATACTTGTGTTGTAGTTGTGTCTCTCTATCTCTATCTCGTAGTGTAGTTTATATGCTTATCAAACTATCAATATCCAACTTACCAAACTAGATTGATATAAGTCGTTCTAAAAGTTTTAAAACAAAGTTTTAATCGGTAAAACTATTCAACCCCCCCCCCCTTCTAGTTTTCTACACCATGTATGGTCTCTTGTTAGAAGCTTAGTTGGTATGAATTATGTCCCTCCTATTTGGAATGACATTATTTCTTGGATCCAACGAATGGCACAAAAGAAGTTGTGCAATAACGTTGTGTCAAAACTTGTAGTGGCTGTTACTTCGTATTTTATTTGGCAAGAAAGGAACAATCGCCTCTTCAAGAATTATAACGTCATGTAGAACAGGTTCATGACACTATCGTGGATATTGTCTGTTTAAAGCTGTTCTCGATTTGTTTCAAGAAGTCCCCAAGGGTCACGAGATTGAAGCATGCATGGAACATTCCTATCACTTAGTTTTTTATTTGG
This sequence comes from Artemisia argyi, assembly GCA_030686995.1. Taxonomy (NCBI): domain Eukaryota; kingdom Viridiplantae; phylum Streptophyta; class Magnoliopsida; order Asterales; family Asteraceae; genus Artemisia; species Artemisia argyi. The sequence continues at coordinate 270,708,128 of CM060709.1, read as the reverse complement.
TTGAGGTTGCTCGGGCCGATGTGTTTGCCTTTTTTATGTTTTCTTCCCCGTTTAGTTGTTTTGTAGTTGATCTCGAAGTTGTTTTGAATCGTGTTGGTGCGTTTTAACATTGTCTTTAGAGTGATTTCATCATCACTCTTGAGGTGAGTTATTTTATAAACTAAGTTTTTGTTACAAACTGAGGGACAAATCCCCACCATTCATCTAGTTTGATCTAATGGTGGGGATTAACCTAAGATTTAATAAGACAACCTAAGTCCATGTTTTTTTTTCTTGTCCTTTTTGTCTATCTTATTTATTATTTTTTTTCATTTTTTTTTACTTCACGTTTTTTTTTCCTTTAATACAGGTTTTTTTTATTTATTTTTTATTTTTATTTTTTTTTACGTTTTTTTCGTTTTTCATACATATTCGTCAGTTTTCGTTCGTTTTCATACATTTTCGTCCGTTTTCATACGTTTTCGTCTGTTTTCGCTCGTTTTCATACGTTTTCGTCTCTTTCTTACGTTTTCACCCGTTTTCATACGTTTCGTCCATTTTAATACGTTTTCATCCGTTTTCTTACGTTTTCATATGTTTTCGAATTTTTTTCATACGTTTTCGTCTGTTTTCTTACGTTTTCGCCCGTTTTCATACATTTTCATCCGTTTTCATATATATATGTGTATATATATATATATATATATATATATATATATATATATATATATATATATATATTCGTCCGTTTTCATACATTTTCATCCGTTTTCATATATATATATATATATATATATATATATATTCGTCCGTTTTCTTACGTTTTCGTACATTTTCATACGTTTTCGTCCGTTTTCTTACGTTTTCATCTGTTTTTGAAAATTTTCATACGTTTTCGCCCGTTTTCATACGTTTTTGTCTGTTTTCATATATATTCGTCCATTTTCATACGTTTTCATCCGTTTTCATACGTTTTCATCCGTTTTTGAACGTTTTCGTCCATTTTTATACGTTTTCATATGGTTTCATCTGTTTTCATTCATTTTTGTCCGTTTTCGTTCATTTTCATACATTTTCGTCCGTTTTCATACGTTTTCGTCTGTTTTCATTCATTTTCATTCATTTTTAAATGTTTTCAGATGTTTTTATACCTTTTTGAATATCACAAGTGATATACTATGATTATCAGAATATCACTTGTGATATTCAGAATATCGTGAGTGATATTGAATATCACTCGCAATATTCTGAATATCACAAGTGATTTTTAACATTCTGTAACATGAAAATCGCAAGTGATATTCAGAATATCGCAAGTGATATTCAAAATATTGCAAGTGATATTTGAATTTTCGCAAGTGATATTCTGAATATCACAAGTGATTTTCAACAAATGTTCTGTGACATGAAAATCGCAAGTGATATTCAGAATATCACAAGTGATATTCTGAATATCAAAAGTGATATTCTGAATATCACTCTGAATATCAAAAGTTATATTCTGAATATCACAAGTGATTTTCAACAATTGTTCTGTAACATGAAAATCACAAGTGATATTTAGAATATTACAAGTGATTTCACGCTTTTTTTAATTCACGTTTTTTCAAAAGTGATATTTTGAATATCACTCTGAATATTATTCAGAATATCACAAGTGATATTCAGAATATCACAAGTGATATTCAAAATATTACAAGTGATTTCACGCTTTTTTTAATTCACGTTTTTTTCAAAAGTGATATTCTGAATATCACAAGTGATAATCTGCATATCACAAGTGATTTTCAACAATTGTTCTGTAACATGAAAATCACAAGTGATATTCAGAAAATCACAAGTGATATTCTAAATATTACAAGTGATATTCCGAATATTACAAGTGGTTTTCAACTAATGTTTTATAACATGAAAATCACAAGTGATATTCTAAATATCACACGTGATTTTCAACTAACGTTTTGTAACATGAATATCACTTGTAATTTTCTGAATATCACTTGTGATATTCAGATTATCACTTGTGATTTTCATATTACAAAACATTAGTTGAAAATCACTTGTGATATTCAGAAAATCACAAGTGATATTCAGAAAATCACAAGTGATATTCTGAATATCACAAGTGATATTCCGAATATCACAAGTGATGTTCAACTAATGTTTTGTAACAAGAAAATCACAAGTGATATTCTGAATATCTAAAGTGATATTCAAAAAATTACAAGTGTTATTCGGAATATTATAAGTGATTTTCACACTTTTTTAATTCACGTTTTTTTCACTTTCTTACGTTTTCTTCTATTTTTGTTCGTTTTCATACGTTTCTGAATATCACAATTGATATTATTAATATCACAAGTGATATTTTGAATATCACAGAAAATCACTTGTGATATTAAGAATACCAATTGTGATATTCAGAAACGTATAAAAACGAACATAAACATATGAAAACGAATGAATACGTATGAAAGCTTAAAAACACGCCTGGAAAGGGACAAAAACATATGAAAAATTGATGAAAACGGACGAAAACGTATAAAATTGCCGAAAAGTATGAAAACAGACGAAATCATATAAAAACAGACGAAAACATATAAAAACTGACGAAAACAGACAAAAACGTCGGAAAACAGACTAAAACATAAAAAAATTGATGAATACGTATAAAAAGAGATGGGGAAGTATGAAAACGAACAAAAACGTCTAAAAACGTATGAAAATGGACAAAAACGTATGAAAACGCACGAAAACGGACAAAAAACGTAAGAAAACAGATGAAAGCAAATGAAAACGTCTGAAAATAGACGAAAACGGACAAAAATGTATGAAAACGTATAAAAACTGCCAAAAACCGACAAAAACGTCTGAAAATGGACAAGAATGTATAAAACGGACAAAAACGTTTGAAAACGGACGAAAACTTATAAAAATGGACGAAAACGTATGAAAACGGACGAAAACGTATAAAATTTGATGAACATCTGAAAACAGATGAAAACGTCTAAAAATTAATGAAAACTTAAAAAAATAGACGAAAACATATAAAAATTGATGAAAACGAATGAAAACGTAAGAAAGTGATAAAAATATGAATTCTAAAAAAAATACACATGAATTTTAAAAAAAACGTGATTTTTTTTAAAAGTAAAAAAAAAATGAATAAAAAAACGTTCATTAAAAAAAAGCAAAACAAGTGCTGAAAAAAAAAAAAAAAAAAAAAAAAAAAAAAAAAAAAAAAAAAAACGCGCTTGAGGAAAAAAGGAAAAAAAAAAAAGCTTGAAAAAAAAGTGAACAAAAAAGGAAGAAAAAAAAGAGAAAAAGAAAAAACGTGGATAGGGAGAAAAAAATGGGAAAAAGAGAAAAAAGAAATAAAGAAAAATACAATGAATAAATAAGAAAGATTAAAGGACAAGAAAAAAACATTGACTTAGGTTTCATTTTTAAATCTTAGGTTAATCCCCACCATTAGATCAAACTAGATGGATGGTGGAGATTTGTCCCTCAGTTTGTAGCAAAAAACTGGTTCGCAAAAGAACTTTTCTCCATCACTCTTATCTTGATCATAACATTATAACTAATTTATAATATTTACTAGGATAAAATTCTTTACCAAAAAAACTGAGCGTCACAACAATTTTTCAGCCGCAACCAACGTCACCACCAAACAGATTTAATAAGACCACAAATTTTCACAGCTCATTCATAGACGAACAATCACCCGGCCTAAAGATTAAAGAGTACTACTCCATGCGTCTCATATTAAGTGTCAATAATGGAATCTTTGAATGTCTCAAATTAAGTGTCCATATTTTATTTCAATCAATGAGATGAGACTTTAGTTGGTAAAAATGATATTTGATTGGTGGAGAATGTAGTTAGTGGAATTTTCTAAAACTTTGTGAATGATGTAAGCGAAAACTTAATAGGAGACGGAAGGAGTAGTACTTTTGTAGTCTTAAGTTCAACTAAAGGTAAAATTGTTTTTTTGGGGGAGAGTTAAAAGCCATGGCTCAGGTCCATAGCCCAACAGGTTTTAATTCCAGTTCAATTTCTTAAAGCATCCACAATGCACAAACCATCAAAAGCTTTTTACTATTACCAAAAGTCTTTTGAAAGGGTTTTTTGGCATTGTAGCGAAAGCTTTTTAAAAAGCTTTTTAGAAAGATTTGGCAAACTCAAAGTCTTTCCTCAAAGTCTTTTGCATTAAACATAAGAAGTATTAAATGCATTAAATTATCTTCTTTCAATATCATCCTCGTTAAGTACACATCATTAAAAATTCTCACTAGAAATCTAATTCTGCGCACAACAAAAAGCAACTAAAAAAAACCAGACAACAATCAAACCTTGATCAACACTCTTACATCCAAACAAACCCTCTTAACAATTCATCTTCAACCCTCCCAAAAACCCTTTAAATCCCCCAAAAATGGAGTTGTGAGAAAAGGGTTAGTTAGTTGGATGACGTGGAAGGATGCATACAGTGGGATGTCCACTGATAACATAAAGGGTTTAATCTTAGCATTGTCTTCTAGTTTGTTTATTGGTTCTAGTTTCATTATTAAGAAAAAGGGTCTTAAGAAAGCTGGTGTTTCTGGTATTAGGGCTGGTACTACTATTCTTTCTTTCTTAATCCTTTTTTAATTGATCATGTCTTTGTTTCTCAATTTAATGTATTTTTTCGCAATTAGTTAGTAGTAGACTTCCCCTAAAGTTTACTAGTAGAGAATTTTCCTACTTTAATGCGCCTTTTATGAAATGACAGACAGATGTTGACAATTTTGATGGACTTTTGGCGATTTATTTTGGTCAATAGGGATATGAAAATTTGGTACCATTTTCTTTGAAAAGTTGGTTACATGATTAATTTGGATGGTTTAGCGTAAATGAGATTAAACATAAGCAATGAATGCTTTGTGACCTTTAGTAGAATGACTATAAGGAGCCAGGCATCAATGTCTATATTTAATAGTAACATTTTATAGCATATGGTGTGTAGCTAATGAGAAGTTTGCTATCAGACATTATCCGTAAGAGAATTGAGAAACATTGTAGATGCTAAGATTGGGATTTATGATCACAGATCCTGTACTTTGAACTGATAGATTTTGGTTATTAGGAAGAGTGATGTCAATAAGATATGATATGAGTTAAACAGTTATGTGTTAGCTGGATAGATCAAGTATGAGATTAGAGATGGTGGCTGCTATAAATTTTGTTCTACGGTTGGATCTTTTGATGTGTTAACTGGATAGATCAATTATGAGATTAGAGATATTGATTTTGAGCCAATGAAATATTAGCTTTCTGAACAGAATATACGTTTCTTCTAGTAGGTTTGTGCATAGCTTGCGCGTTTGTTGGCATGGACCAAATCATGTAAAGGGCCAGTCTGCCAGTACCTTGCTATGTCTTTCATGCCTGGGATAAACACAATAAACTCGTTTCTCGAATTCATATTTGTAATTTAACTTGATTAACCTTCGGCCAAAAAGACCATGCCTTTGAAACAGTGGATGCATTTAAAAAGACTATATGCCTCTGATACAAGTCTTCACACTCTTTTTGTTACTACAGTCTATCACATTCAGTATGACCAGTAATGTGGTATGGCTATGAAAATCCGATATCTGTTTTGGTTTTACTTTTTACGTGTAAATCATTTGATATATTCCCTTCGATTTATGGTCACAGTGTTCTAGATAGTAAAATATACTATTTGAGTTCCAAAGTGATACAGACAAATCATTTTATATGCAGAATCTAACTAATTGTTGTTCAAGGTATTCCTTGTTAGGGTGTCTTATGGTATGGTGCATTTGATCTACTTCTGACACATAGATTACCTTTTATATACACATGTTTCTTTCTTGCTGCATTTATATCCCCTTTTTAACCAGTGCTTCTACTCTTATCATGCCAGTCATAGAATAATTAGTAGAAACTAATTACATGAGATTAATATTGTTTTATTGTTCCTATTTTTGTCAGGTTAGGATTCTTGATAGGAAAATATCTAGATAGGTTATAGGAGAATCATTCTATTATGTGTGATCTAAGAGAAATACAGTGAATGTTAATTTTGAGCATCAATGGGAGTGTTTGTTTACCTCTTAGAAGTAAACTGTAATTTAGGAGTTGGTTTATCTCTCGCATATAAGCTCTTATATTTCTTTATTGCTATTTGATTTTATTCTTGGTTAAATTGTGTTTTCGAGTCCTGTCCTGTCATTCGTTACTAACAAATTTGACCTTTTTTTGTCAGGAAGTGGAGGATATTCATACTTATCTGAGCCTCTATGGTGGGTCGGCATGATAACAAGTGAGTTATGTTTTATGATATTATTTGAAAAAGTGGTATGATTATATTAGAGGCATATATGGGTCTCAGCGTAAGCTACTTAAAATACAATTATTTATGTGCACATGATATTTTATACCATTTTACAGTGGTTGTTGGAGAGGTTGCAAACTTTGCAGCCTACGCATTTGCACCAGCTATTCTGGTCACTCCTCTTGGGGCTCTCAGCATTATAATCAGGCAAGATAGAAATCAAAATTATATCTGAATTGATTGTTTACTCTTTACATCAGAGTCTTAATATTATTTTATATTGCAGCGCTGTACTTGCACATATCATTTTACGAGAAAAACTACATATTTTTGGGGTTCTTGGCTGTGCTTTATGTGTTGTGGGTTCCATAACAATAGTTCTGCACGCGCCACAGGAACGTGCCATTGAATCAGTGACAGAAGTATGGGATCTTGCTACTGAACCAGGTTAACAACTTTGTGTGCTTTTATGACTTAGCTTCCAAATGTAAAGTTCTGTACTCCAGTCCCTCACATTTTTGTTTTGTTTTGCAGTCTCTTGACATACTCTATTTTGTCTACCCTTTGTTTTTGCAGCCTTTCTTCTATATGGGGTACTGGTGTTAGTAGCTGTTTCTATACTTGTCATACATTATATCCCATTATATGGTCACACACACGTAATGTGCTACATTGGAGTTTGTTCGCTAGTTGGTTCCTTGTCGGTATGTATCCTTATTTGACAGTTTATTAGATTTGGCTAAATGGATGGGTTGATTGACAGATCAAATGGGTGACTTATTGTTGGGGTTGAAATAGGTCGCATCATGTACTCATGTTGGTGACCTTTGACACTTTTTGTTCAAGTTTTATGGTCTTCATATATAGTTAGTGTGTAAATATGATTTCAAGTTTCAATAATGAACTTGTTTTGGAATTAAATGATTTAGGAGGTTTTATGGACTAAAAGATTAAAAACACACCTGGGCAACTTCCATCCTATTCGACCCATATGGCGCTGCATTTATTTGTCTTTTTCTTTTCTTTTTCTTTTTTCAACTTACCCATTTAATGTGTTTAGGATATAAATCACCAAATCGACCATTAAATAACCGGGTTGGGATTGCTACCTTTCTCTTCACCTGTGATGCTTAAGTCTTAACCCTTTAGTTTGTTCAATGTGTGGATTTTTTACAGGTCATGAGCGTGAAAGGTCTTGGAATTGCTTTGAAACTCACTTTTTCAGGAACAAATCAACTTGTTTATCCTCAAACGTGGGCGTTTACCTTTTTTGTTATCCTTTGTATTATTACTCAAATGAATTATTTAAACAAGGTAATGATTCTACACCACAACTTTATGTGTGTATATGCATTTCTTCTCCTACTAGATGCATTGTTTAGGTGCAATTTAATCATTCCTTTTTTCCTAACTGCTTTTATAAATGCTCTCTGTGCAGGCACTTGACACTTTCAACACAGCTGTTGTTTCTCCCATATACTACGTTATGTTCACGTCTCTTACTATCTTGGCAAGTGTGATCATGTTCAAGGTAATTCTTTGTCAATTTAATTAAGTAAAATTTATTTTACTTGGACATATATAATTTAGTGGTGGTGGGTGTCAACGTCAAAGTTTATTTGTTATCTATTCCGTTGAACCTCAAGGATCCTTGATAGACCCCTCAGGAGTCAATTTGGGTTATGAGTAAAATTGAGTGGGTTTATTTGGGATCCCTAACAAGGTTAGAAGGGTTAAATAAAATAGTAATTAACTAATGTGAAACGAGTCAAACAGTTTGAAAGCTGTCCACAGTGCAACTGTAATGCTTACAACCTCCTAAAATGTTGCTTAAGAAAAGCTGGATCATTACTGTAATTGTGTATAGCAGATAGCTATTTTTAAGTAATGATATAAAATCTGTGAGTCAATCTTACTCGACCCTACAGTAAAACATGATGTTTTGACCCATTACCCAATCCACCCATTTTGCCACCTCTATGGTGAACCCATTTTGTCATTTTTATGCCATATTATAGTCATACCCTAAAAGCTTCGTTTTGTATATCTAATCGTGCAAAAGGAAACAGATTTGTAGTGGGTGTAAATACCTGACTTATATTTTGTGATAGCAGGGACAACTCTTGTATCTTGCACTGTTTTTAAAATTTACTTGTATTTATCAAGAATGAATCTTTTTAACTTCCATTTCTTAACAGGATTGGGATGGTCAAGATCCTACTCAAATTATAACAGAACTTTGTGGCTTTGTGACAATCCTTTCGGGAACCTTTCTTCTTCATAAAACCAAAGACATGGTTGATGGTATGCTTCTTTACCTTCCCATATCCATGATACTGTAATAAATGTGGTTGATCTTTATCTACTTGGCTTATATGACTCGTTAGGATCAAATGTCTTAGCAAATGATTTTCATCATGCCTAGAGGTAGCAAAACGGGCAAGTCTAGCGGGCTGGGTAAAAAGTTTTTTTTTGGACGAGTCAAATCGCAGTTGACCTGAGACACTTTTTGTCCCAAAATATTACCAACTCTTTTGACACATAATCTGTTTTATAAATAGTATTACGAAAATATGTCATTAAAATAGTAACCTAATTACTGAATAAGCAATTTAGTGAGCATTAACCATTTGACACTACACTTTGGGTGACTTTTCAACCCATTTAACATGGGTCCTTTTTAACAGATTTTTATTGATTTTTATCATTTGACCTGTTAGAGATCGAGATACTTGTATCGGTTGAGCATTTTACAAGTAAATGGGCCAATATTTCCATCTCTAATTAAGCATCATCTACAGGTCTAGGGCGATCTCCTAAACATATGGACGAGGAAGACGATATGTATCAGGAAGGCATTCCTTTGAGACGGCACGATTCTAGTAATATGAGGTCGCCATAATGTACTTTCATGCTCATTTTCTTAGTTGACTATATTAACTGTCACACTGTATCTTTACTCTTGGGGTTTTTACTAGATAGGAGCAATCGATTTTGCGGACTTTCTCCATGTAATTCAATCATATTAGTTATACAAAGTTCAAGAATCAGTTAATACAAAAGGAACCTCCCTTTTCTGTTCTGTATCCTTGTGAGGGCATTATTTATGTTGTAAAAGTGTCGGTGACGTTTGTTTCAAAGGCTGTATCATGTCATGTTGATACTAACTTTCTTCAAGTTCATTCTTTTATTCACCTTAGGTGAATGTTGCATCCATCTACTTTCCCATACCATAAACTAAACATTATAAGAAAAGACTAGCATGGTAACCGCGCGATGTTGCGGCGGGTACCCTGTAACTATATTTTACAACAAGCAAATGTTGTTCGATTACATGTTTTTTTCTTTAACAATAACCGCACAAATGAATACACGAAATGAATCGATTTATTTAAATTAATTACTTCAAGAAAGTTATACGTGTTTATATTTGTTTTTATTGAAAAAATTATTTCGGACTCAATGGCGAAAGTCCCGTATTTTAAAACATTTGTTTGCTATATCAAATGGGGCCCACAAGGTTATTATTAAAAGATTTGTCAAAGTTACACTTTTGCTACTTTGTCATAAGTTACACCGCCGCCTCCTTCTTTTCCCTTCTTGACAAGTTCAGTCCATGTGGTTTTACATAACACAACACACCCAACACACTCACGCAATTTCTCAAACACACACTATCTCTAACAACACTCCACCGGAAAGTTTTAGGGTTCTGACGCCGTCACCGGATTCCGGCCAAAATTCCGGCAAGTCATTTTCTTCCATTTATGCGTAGATCGAGGCTAGTTCATCATTTCTGGAAAGTTTTGAGCCGAAAGGAGGACGTTTGATCGAACCTTGAAGACCACCGTGATCGAACCTTGTATTTTTAGTTTATTTCATAAAGTTATTTGTATTACTTTTTATATTAACTTTTTATTTTTAGAATGTAGTTATCGTCTGAAGCTATGAATATCTAGATCGCTTATTTAATTTGTGTACGTGTGATGTGTAGCATCTTTAATTTGTATTAGTCATAGAGAAATGAAAAATTCACATAAGTATATTTTACGAGTAATTTTGATACCGGCCGATATGACCAAATGTTGTGGCTTTTTGTAAAATACCTTTTCTTTCTAACTTGCAACCATTTAACAGTACGTTGTTGCCTTGTTGGTAAGGAAATACCAATTACATGAGCTTGGTGATCTTATAAGTTAAAAGTAAACAGAAAGGTAAACTTCAAAGTGCCGGCTGACCACAGAATGAACAAAAAGAAATTCCATTTTTTATCTCTATTGGAATTAATGTTGTACATTGTACTTAAATTGCATTAATTTTTGATTGAGGAGATGACATTAATTTGGCTATTTAATTATATTGTACATTGTGCTTAAATGGTTGCAATTTTTGGTGAAGGGGTATTTTTAATAGCATTAATGTTGTGATTATGGAATTTTGGTCTGAAAATGATATTATGCTTGTTTTTGTTGTACAATATGTTTACTTTGTTGTAATTATGAAAATTGGATGCATTAAAGTGTTGTAAACCATGCATTATTACTTGTAAATCTAAATTTTTTGGAGAGAGAGTGCTTTGTTTATTATATGTAGTATAGATTATGTATCCAAAGGCTGGCCAATTATTAAACATTTTACTTTTAGGCCATCTACTATTTAAATTAACTTATAGGCCACCTAAGTATTTATTTGTTTTCCTTTATATCAACCTCGTTCAAATTTTTGCCGGCTATCTATACAATTTCAGGAATAAAACTACCTTTAACATATCAACAAAATAAAATTAACCATTTAAACGTAAAACATTAGTTACATTATCTTAATTAACTTTCAACTAACTAAAGTTGCATTTTAATAATGGCTAAAAGTAATATTTTACATTTTAATACTCGTTTGTGTTTGTTTTAATATATTATATTTAACTTTATTCTCATTGTTTCTATAATTTTTGAGATAAAATTATTCGAAATTGGTAAACGAAATCAAACCCATAAATGGGTGACATATAACTTGGTTTGGATAAATGAGTGATGTGAAAGAAAAGCTTAATAATTTGATGACTACCCGATACTTAATAAAAAAGAAAAATAAATAAATAAATAAATAAATAAAAAGGGTAGTGATATCTACACATACACTTTTACTTCATACACATAAATTTACACATAAATTTAGTGGGACCACTAGAATCATACAACTAAAATTTATGTGTATGAAGTAAAAGTGTATGTTTAGATATCACTACCAAACACAACACAAGCCAAAAAATTTATGTGTATGAAGTCAAAAAGTCAACTTCTTTCTTCCTCTTCTACACACACAAACACAACACAAACCAAAAAAATTAATAATAATAAAAAAAATAAAAATAAAAATGCATGTATCTCTCATTTAGCCAGCGCCAGAAACTTGGCGAGCAAAATGGCGAGTGCACTCACCAGTGCAGTGGCATGGCTTTGCGAAGTTGCCAAGTCTCGCCACTGCACCTTATGCTCTAATAAGTAGCAATAATTTAAGGGAAATGCTAAATGTAACCCGTCACGTTTAAGAAAATTTTGATCCGCATAAATTGCTTCTACTTTCAGAATATCCGCTATCCCTCGATATAATTACTGTCAACCAACTAAATGCACTACCTTTTATTGCATGTTTTTATTTATTAAACATATCCTTTTAGCGTTACAAATAACAAATTTTTAAGGCGTGTTTGTTTCGGCTTATGGTTTATTTGGTTTTGGCTTATATTTCATAAGCTCACTTTTGCGGCTTATTTTGAAATTTTTCAGCTTATATAAACTTACAAAGACGTTGTAAACTTATACAAGCCGAAAAGTATGAATGGTTGGTATCGGATGGATACGATGAATGACCGTGTCGTCGATACGAATTCCCGCTTTGCTCGATGGCGTATCGTTGATTTAGATTTTTCAGCCCGAGCCCAAGCATCCCATCTTTTCAAGATTGGACACTGGAACTGGTAAATCAGTTTAATCATCTCTGTCAAAAGAACAAACATAAACAAGATTTTTTGTTTATGCTGAAACTCGTAATATATAAATCTATCTAATAACATAGCTATACTTCAATAAAACTAATAAGAACGGATATAAACGATAATGAATGTTATTTATATCTCATTTTTTTATTTGATTGTTTATGTTCGCTTAACTTCTTAATGAACTAACATGAATAAACATGAACAAGCTCTCATTTCTTGATGAATGAACATGAACACAACAACTCTTTTGTTTGTGTTTGTGTTCATGTTTGTTCGTTTTGTGCGGTTAGATCTAAAATAACGAACACGAGCAAGGTTCGTCACTGGAAAAGGAGATCTAGTTTTTATTTGAATTAGTTTACTGATTTTATTTTTTATTTTTTATTTTTTGTGAACTGAAGGAAGTTCATACTGATAAAGGACGAGAAACTTTTCATTAGACTTGTAGCGATGTCATGTGAACATGGTCTGCCTATTGCTTCTTTCAACTTGCGTTTTGTCTCCTTGGTGGGAGGTCGCACGACTCTCGCGGATGCAGGTAAGTTTACTCCATTAGAAAACAGAGTTAGTTTGACTTTCCCAATTAAAGAAGGAGTATTTTCTAGTCCATGGTTTTCAACCGATTAGTAGTTCAGCTTTAAACTTTCTTCTCTGTGCTTTGGATGCAGATGTTAGGGATCATCAGCTAAAATCGGATGGTTTTAAAGGGTCGCTTGATGCTGCATTACCAAGGGGATTTATCATTGAGGTTGAGTTTCTTGATCTCAAGATTGCATCTCCAACTGTAAGTGTTATTGATTCATCTTCCTATTTAGTGTTAGAATGTTTCACAGTATATGTACTGTTTTCAGGGAGTATCAACTTCTAGTCAAGTCTAGGACTTAAATAGGGGTCATTATCATTGTGTTAGTTAGCAAATTTTAAAATAAAACATCTTTGATCAAAGTTTGCTAGATGTGGGAAACTAGTTCAGATCCATGTTAGTGGTATTTTTTTTAACATTTATGATCTTGAACTCTTTAGATCCTAAATCCGTTAGAGGTCAGCGTACAAATCATGTGTGTCCTCGAAATCTTTTGTTTTGTGGTGCTAAAATCAAATAAATACAAAACACAGTTACTATAGCTCATACCCTATATTTTCTAACAATTTCGATGAAATAGCAACTGCATTTATCAAAGAAAATTCGTCAATCAGTCCACTGCTTGCGTTAGAATATTTGTTTTCCTGTATTTATTCTCACTAATATGAAAACTCATTCTGCTATTACCCGTTAACATTTGTTTTTTGGTACAAAAAGGGGGGCGAACCTTGTTCCATATGGAGTAAAAGGTGTATACAGAATGTAACAGCAAGGTCTGCCTTTGGCAGAATGTTGTCAGAAAGTATCCACACAGATATCACCATCGTGGCTTCTGATGGAAGCATTGGTGCTCACCGGGCAGTTCTTGCAGCCCATTCACCAGTCTTTGATAGCATGTTCACCCACGATCTCAAAGAAAAATATTCATCTTCCATTAGCATCCCTGACATGTCCATTGCAGTTTGCCAAGCTTTTCTTAGCTACTTGTATTCTAATAACATACGAGACCAAGATTTGAAAGATGATTGTCAACAAAGCTTAATAGAAGATATTGACTCAGAGAACGTGCTTGAGTTGCTAGAAACTGCTTTTCTGTATCGTCTTCCTAGACTCAAGTTTTGTTGCATGGAGTATCTTGTGAAGCTTGGTAAGGTTTTTGACATTAAAGAAGAATTCAAGGCCTTCATACAGTCTGCTGACAAGGAACTGGTAAGCGAAGTCCTTGACGAAATATTTTCCGCCTGGAAAGGTGTCTGAGAGTCAATTCCTTGTTTTATCTACTGGTTCTTGAAATGTGTGTGCTACAAACTTCAATTTTTTGCATGGTTTGTTATCACAAATTCAGGGTGATATCCAATTCATGTATCTACCTATTTCAATGAAACTAAGCTTATTGGTTATGGCTTTATGAATCTGTGAATTAATGAGTGAGTTGATCACTGAAAGAACTTATGAGTGCAGATGATGAATTGGTGATGTCTGATCCTATGCATCATCTTAAATCTTGTACGCTTATAATTATCTGATTTTAATTTTACAGAACTCTGAATGAGTTGATATAAATCATCGTACTTCTGCAAACTTTTTCTTATAAGGTATTCTTGAAAATTGTATGCTCGGCAGTTTGCTGTAGGCTAGTAGATTAGCTTATCTGAGCTTGATCTTCGCTGATCTATATACTTGAGTTTTGGTTAATCTCGTGGTTGTACATAGCAAAATATGGATGTGCTTTTCTTAAAGGTGCTTTAAATGTGAATCGGTTAATCTCATGGCTGAAAACAATCTTCAAGTCATGAGAGTGAAGATCAAAACATACGTATGTGGGGGAAAAAAATAGTTTACTGCTTGCCATTTCATCATCAGCAAACCGATGGCATATTCGACTGCGTGCTATTGTAAACCTATGTATTTCGTATAACTAAATAATGAGTTTGGGTACAATATAATATTGATAAAACATGCTAAATGACTAAACGAGCTTGGGCAAATACAAAGAATGCTAAACGTAAATAATAGTTCACTAACAGCCCCCACAATTGGTGCGGGAGGACGCAGAACGCTCAAACTGGTCCGGAATTCATCAAACATGGCATATGGAAGACCCTTAGTGAAAATATTGGCATACTGATAGCGTGAAGGAACATGCAAAACTCGAACTTGTCCAGAGCAACATGTTCCCGAAAAAAGTGAATGTCAATCTCGATATGTTTCGTGCGTTGATGTTGCACGGGATTGGAAGATAAATAGACCGCACTGAATTATCACGGTAAACAATAGTGCCGAATGTAAAGAAGAGTGAAGCTCGTGTAGAAGATTCGGCAACCAGGAAGTCTCAACCACTGCATTGGTAACACCGGTACTCAGCCTCGGCACTAGAACAAGACAAAGTATATTGCTGCATAGACGACCAAGACAATAAATTGTTACCAAGGAAACACAATAACCTGAAGTAGAACGATAAGTGATCGGGCATCTTGGCCAATCAACATCCGAATAAGCAAAACAATAAAGAAGTAGAGGAAGAATACCGCTAAAGACCATAATCCAAAGTGCTACGAACATAACAGTAAATTGAGGCTCCCGATGATCATGCATATGGTAGCAAACAGGTTCCTGATGATCATGCATATGGTGGCAAACATGCTGAACCGCATAAGACAAATCAAGTTTAGTGAATGTGAGATACTGTAAAGCCACAACAAGACTCCGGTAAAGAGTCAGATCATAAATCGGGCAACAGGGTCCTGCATGAATGATAGTGGCGCATACCATCGCACTCAAGAACCTCCGCCGCATCCTTTTTCTGGCAAAAAAAATCCCCTTTTCGGTGCACGTGACAAAAATGCCCATAAAATAGTTCACCAGACCAATATCAGTCATAAAAAACTCCTTATGTGAGTAAGCTATAATCCTCTGTAAGAATGTTGTAGATGAAGCAATCAACAAAATGTCATCCACTAAAGAAGTAAATAAGCAACATCATAACCCTGTTTATAAATGTGTCACACCCCCAGAATCGGGTCCAGCGGAAGCATACATGTAGCTGGGGTGTAACTCAATTGGTATTATAACACAAGTTCAAAAATGGTTTTCACTTGAATCATTTAGAATAAAATAGCTTAATCAAAAATGTTGAATTTACATTTTTAAAAGTAGTGCGGAAGTAGGCCTTTAAAATGCTTTTAAACGGTCCCCAAATGTATATCAGAGTCTTCTATGACCATGTCATGCCCTGCCAAAACCTCCTGTAGCGTGCCATTGCTTAACACCTGAAAATACATGCTAAAAGTGTCAACACGAGGTTGGTGAGTTCATAAGTTTGTATTAAAACAATAGTGTTGTGAGTTCAATATAGAGTTTTGTGACCATTGTGTGACTCACAATGTCATAAAAATAAAGTTTACCTTAAAGTAAAATTTAAAGAGTGGACCATTAATAGAGTATGTGATCATTACAACGAATACAATGCCACATAGAAAAATAGTCTATAACGCTAGCGCTAAGTTCATGTAACCGAAGCTATAACAGTGTGCATGCTCTAGAAGCATGTTAAATATAAAGGCCCGGCAAGTGTTTATCCCGTTACACTTGTAATTCGACATGTTATACGCTCGCGTTTGCCTATCCGGTCAAACCGAACGGGGGAGTCACCACCAATAGATCTATTTATAACATTCGCGCTTCCCAGCAGGAATTGACGGTTCATGAGTTTGGGCATAGTGGGATTCAAGGGCTTAGGCTAATCCGCGTAATACTTTAGATAAAACATAAGTTTCAGTATGGTCCATAAAAGTGTTTGCATAAAAGCAAGAGTTCATAAAGTGTGTTGCATAATAGCAATAGTTCATAAAGTGTGTTGCATAAAAGCAAGAGTTCATAAAGTGTGTTGCATAATAGCAATAGTTCATAAAGTGTGTTGCATAAAAGCAAGAGTTCATAAAGTGTGTTGCATAATAGCAATAGTTCATAAAGTGTGTTGCATAAAAGCAAGAGTTCATAAAGTGTGTTTAAGTAAACAATTGCGCATTCAAGCATTGAGTTTAGTCAAAAACGAGCATGTATTCTCCCCTAAAACAGTTATAAAAATAGGTAAAAGTAGGGGGTATGAACTCACCTGGTGCAATAGCTATGATGTCAACAATGAATACACGAAATGAGGCACGATCTCTAATCGCAACCTAATATGAATGATAGTTTCTAATGTAAGAAATGAAATGATGCTACACGTGCAAGTACGTATGTTATCGATACCACTCATTAGTTTTGAAAATAACGTTTATCGTCGAAAATATATTTTTGACGTCTCGTTAAGTTAATAACCATTTTTCAGGTAAATATATTGAAATGGTACTCCACGATCCTTGTTTGGTGTCTTATCGGAAAATATGAGGTCTTCGTCGCAAAAAAAAATAACATTTTCATTACTTGAAAATATGCCCAAAATGGCCTCGCAAAACAAGTCGCGAAATGTTGTACATTAAGGGTTGGTGATGAAACTCGGCGTTTTTGAAAACCTTGTAACAATATCTTGAAGTTGTGTCATTTAACTTTTGGTTATACGGGTCTTGATCGGTGAGAAAATCGACTCTCATTGTTGTGACTTGAAAGTATTATGTTCAATACTTAACAAATTTCATTATAGTAAAAGCTGTCAAAATATATAGTTTATCGGGTATATAGATGAGGTCGTAGTTTATTCGTTATAAGTCCATTCGACGAATGGTCAATTGATTTGAAAAGCTTGCTGGAAGATCTTGATTTCATTAAACTACGGCTCGGACTCAAACTGATTCGATCATAAAGAAAAACAGCCGAGAAAGTGGTGTCTCGCAAAGACAGTTTTGCGGCAAAAATAATAATAGAAAAGCTGATGGAAATATATATATGTCGTCGGATTTCAAACACTTGTATCTTTTTCGTTATAAGCTTGTTTTCTATGTTCCTTATATCCCCGCGAAGGTAATCAATTATACTTTAGGTTTCTCAAGGTCTCGGCTAGTCTAGATATCATTAAATCTCTGTTTTCCTAGCTAGAAAATTCGGGACAGATTTAATATTTTCAGAAAAATATAGTTTTCGTCATTAATCTTGAAAATAGCATATCTTTTTCGTCGTAACTCGGATTTTATCCCCGTTTTCGGCCATAGTTTCGTCTCGGAATGTATTTTCTAAATCTTTGGTCCAAAGTTACACCCTAGACCCTGAGTTTCCCACGTTTTACAAAAAATGGACAGTAGCTTTATATAGTTTGCAAAAATCAAATTTTCTAGTTTGTAACTTGTTCAAGGCTTAACCAAACTATCACAAATCAACTTCACAAATACCCAATCCTACCATACACCTTCTTAGGGTGTCATGGGTTCCTAAACATCACCAATCTTGGTGGATCTCATGAGATTACTAGTAAAAATTATAGATCTATATTTATAAAGAGAAAAATGAGTAATAAGTGGTATGGATCTTACATACTTGCATGTTTTACCAATATATCTTGAAAATACATAAAAATATAAAGTAAATGAAAGTATGAAAAGATCAAAAATGTTTTTGAAGCTTACTTGAATATTTAATGAGTTTTGGAGATGATTATGTATGAAACCTTGGGATTTTTATTTCAAAATCCAAGCAAGGAGTATAAATGAGACTTGATCATGACTTGATCTTCAAAATTTTATGGTTTCTTCATTGTTGTTGTTCTGGGCCGAAATTTTAGAGAGAAGAGAAAGGATGAGGGAAAGGGATTTTTATTTCAAAATCCAAGCAAGGAGTATAAATGAGACTTGATCATGACTTGATCTTCAAAATTTTATGGTTTCTTCATTGTTGTTGTTCTTGGCTGAAATTTTAGAGAGAAGAGAAAGGATGAGGGAAATTTTTGGCTAGGTGTTTTGATGTAAATGAATGAAAATGAAGGATGGAATGAAGTATATATTTGATTAGTGTAAGTCTTGGTCAAATACAATTAATGTGGTCTTGGTCTTGGTCCAAGGGCGGGGGGGGGGGGGGGGGGGGGGGAACATAGGGGCGGCACAAGGGAGTGAATTAGGGAAAAATGTGGGCTTGGTGGCTAATTAATATTTGTGTCCAAATGTTGGATGACTTAGTGTATTAGGTGTTATCGGGTACCGAGTTAACTAAAAATAAATGTTACCAAGGTGAAATAAAATACGACGAAGTTGTAAAAGTTGTAAAATAATATTGCTGATGATAATCGGGTGTTAGAATAATTATCGTGTTGAAATATCGCAAACCGGCGGAGTTATAAGCTCCGATCGTAAAATGTAGCAACTGGTTTCAAAACACCGGGTAAGTTAATAATATAATTTTTATATTATTAAAATGAGTATGAAAATATGTTAGGATCGTAGTCGGGAGTATTGGGTACATGTTCGTAGTAAAAACTGAGTGGTAACGTTAATTACAAATTAAGCATACGTATATAGAAATAATGCATATCCGTGTAGGTTCTCATGTGATGATGATGTGTAGACTATTCCAGTCTATATGACGTGTCATTAATGAATGATACATGAATTCGCAGCTAAACCTAACTGGTTACGCGAATTTGAATACCCGTAAACTTAGTTTACGATGAAATGAACAGCAGTCATGAATAGTGATTTCCTTCCGGAAATGAATAGTGTCACATGAATAGTAAAATTTTTGAATGTTTCTCGGAATCACAAACTAACTCCGAAAATGATGAATAGTGACCGGTGAATAGTAATCAATGAATAGTAACTGGTGAATAGTGAATAGAAGAAATGTCCCGAAAATGCGGGTTGTTACAGTCTCACCCCCTTAAAAGGAACTTCGTCCCGAAGTTCAGTTTGTGTTGGTCTCTGAAGTTGTATTGGTGAAAAGATGATGATTTTTATCGTGCATACTACTGAGCTCTAATGGGAGCTCAAGTCTGACGGCCACTCGGCCTACCATGTCAGAAATGTTGAATGGTCCAGTGTATATCGGGTTTAACTTTCTGAAGTTTTCTGAATGGTATTGTGCCTTTCCTAGGCAGAACTTTCAACATAATCATGCCACCAACTTGAAATTCTAAGGGTTTACCGCTTATCGAACTTGTAACTGATTCTTGATTTGTAGGAAATTCCTGGTTATTTCATGAATGCTTACGGGACTAGTGAGTTGGGCTTTTCCAAATTTTGATCCGTCGATGGATGTTGGCACTTCGACCATAGAGTGCTTCGAATGGTGTAGTCTCTAAGCTCGTATGGTAACTATGGTTGCAACTGAATTTGATTTATGGCAAATGGTTAATCCAACCATTTCTAGTGTCAATCACTCATGCTTTGAGTATATCTTCCTATGTTTGAATCGTTCTCTAATTTATGACCATTGGTCTGCAGATGATAGGTGGTGTGGTTCCAAAGAAATCTTAATGAAATCGCTAGGAGTTCGAGGTGAATCAAATTCCTCTATTAGGAATAATTGAAATGGGTATCATGAATCTTGTTTTGAAAGACTTACAAGGTTAAGTCCGCAAAAGGGTGTTGTTGAAAATAATAGATTAGGATAAGGTTGTGATTCTCTGCAGGATGTCATGAATTGAGTCTTTCTCCACCTACGATGCTTAGTCTCCATTACTAAGATTTTCCTCAAGTTATATGTCATCAAATCACAAAATCCTAACTGTATAAGTGATGTAATATAGTGATTGATTTTCGAAGTTTGTTTTGAGATTGTGTGTTTTGTTCATAAACCTTCTCTGAATAAATAAATTTACAATTTTTAAGCAAACGGCTTTCCAAGTAACATTTTTTTCTTGATGTTTCAAAATTTAATAGTTATGTACGGTAGGACAATTTTCAACATAAGGTGGATAATATGGTTTACCAAAGATCGATGTTTAAAAATTTCCTAACATTCATTAGTTTTTGTAAAAGATTAGCCAAAAGGAATTTGCTTGTCAAAATAAGGGCATCAGAAAAGCATTTCTTACAAGATATATGTTTTGTATAATTGTAGTTTGGAGAAAAATCCATTTAAAAGTGAAAGTATTAAGAGGATAAAATAGTCAGGTAAGTATGTCTGCACAAATGCGTAAATATCTAACACGTTTAAACAATGTCCATTGGCGAGGTCATGTTCAATTGAACGTTCTATAGCCTTGGTTAAGAGGTTGGATTTATCTCTATGGTGTTGTTTAGTGAGCACTCGTATCGAAACTAATCCTGTAATTCAGTCAAGCCAATACTTTCTAGATGGTAGAATTTTTGGCGATCAGGCCAGTGATAGTGGTTCGAATGGTTTTGTGATATCTTGAGATTTCTGCTAAGTTTTGAATGGTTTCAATGTACCGAGGGATCATCCTTATAGAAGGTATGGAAAGTCTTTCCTAGGGAGGTCATTGATAATATCCACTTATCAATATTGGGAGTAGTGAGGGATGAGTGACATCGGAATCTGTAGAGTGTCACCTAATTCTTTGTATATATGGGGGTGGGGAAAAGAAATGATAGTGATGGTGAGAAGGGAAGAAACTGTGAAAACTACAACAAAATGAGATTGTGACAAAAGAAAATACTGTAATATGAGTGTATCGTGCATAAATATGAAAGTTCATGAAATAAAATGACTAGCTGACATGCTTCCAATCGGTGGTTTACGAAGTGATGAAAAGTATGAAGGTTCCAACCACGAGAGTATACACACTCATGAATGAAACATTTGGAAATTGAGTAGGGAATTCACTCCAGACATAACCTTATTATAACCACTCTCAGTGTTGCAAAATTCACTTCTGAGTCAGACATAGGTGGTCAGCCTATATCTCACTATCCCGGGTTGAATATAGATGACCAGTCTACATTCCACCGAGGTTCCATGAATTTTGAAATACTCAGCTCAGTTATACTAATACCATGTCCTTCACAAATACCAAGACGTTCTGAAAGACAAAAGCAAGTGACCAAACTCGAGGTCAAATTATGAAACTATGCAAGGAGAAACATAATGTGGTGACATATATGATACGTGAACATGCTTATATGAAAAACTATTATAGTAATCAACTATAATAACTGAATATAGTACATCAGATAATGAGACACAAATCTCATCACCTAAGTCAGCAACTAACCACAAATGAGGCTTCAGCTTGGCAGGCAGGCACGTGACGGTCATAGGGTTAAGTTTTCGTAAAAGTAGCTATAGTCTAGGTTTTAAAAACACTTAGTTCGCTATAGCCAAAGCTCTGATACCAATCTGTCACACCCCCAGAATCGGGTCCAGCGGAAGCATACATGTAGCTGGGGTGTAACTCAATTGGTATTATAACACAAGTTCAAAAATGGTTTTCACTTGAATCATTTAGAATAAAATAGCTTAATCAAAAATGTTGAATTTACATTTTTAAAAGTAGTGCGGAAGTAGGCCTTTAAAATGCTTTTAAACGGTCCCCAAATGTATATCAGAGTCTTCTATGACCATGTCATGCCCTGCCAAAACCTCCTGTAGCGTGCCATTGCTTAACACCTGAAAATACATGCTAAAAGTGTCAACACGAGGTTGGTGAGTTCATAAGTTTGTATTAAAACAATAGTGTTGTGAGTTCAATATAGAGTTTTGTGACCATTGTGTGACTCACAATGTCATAAAAATAAAGTTTACCTTAAAGTAAAATTTAAAGAGTGGACCATGAATAGAGTATGTGATCATTACAACGAATACAATGCCACATAGAAAAATAGTCTATAACGCTAGCGCTAAGTTCATGCAACCGAAGCTATAACAGTGTGCATGCTCTAGAAGCATGTTAAATATAAAGGCCCGGCAAGTGTTTATCCCGTTACACTTGTAATTTGACATGTTATACGCTCGCGTTTGCCTATCCGGTCAAACCGAATGGGGGAGTCACCACCAATAGATCTATTTATAACATTCGCGCTTCCCAGCAAGAATTGACGGTTCATGAGTTTGGGCATAGTGGGATTCAAGGGCTTAGGCTAATCCGCGTAATACTTTAGATAAAACATAAGTTTCAGTATGGTCCATAAAAGTGTTTGCATAAAAGCAAGAGTTCATAAAGTGTGTTGCATAATAGCAATAGTTCATAAAGTGTGTTGCATAATAGCAATAGTTCATAAAGTGTGTTGCATAAAAGCAAGAGTTCATAAAGTGTGTTGCATAATAGCAATAGTTCATAAAGTGTGTTGCATAAAAGCAAGAGTTCATAAAGTGTGTTGCATAATAGCAATAGTTCATAAAGTGTGTTGCATAAAAGCAAGAGTTCATAAAGTGTGTTTAAGTAAACAATTGCGCATTCAAGCATTGAGTTTAGTCAAAAACGAGCATGTATTCTCCCCTAAAACAGTTATAAAAATAGGTAAAAGTAGGGGGTATGAACTCACCTGGTGCAATAGCTATGATGTCAACAATGAATACACGAAATGAGGCACGATCTCTAATCGCAACCTAATATGAATGATAGTTTCTAATGTAAGAAATGAAATGATGCTACACGTGCAAGTACGTATGTTATCGATACCACTCATTAGTTTTGAAAATAACGTTTATCGTCGAAAATATATTTTTGACGTCTCGTTAAGTTAATAACCATTTTTCAGGTAAATATGTTGAAATGGTACTCCACGATCCTTGTTTGGTGTCTTATCGGAAAATATGAGGTCTTCGTCGCAAAAAAAAATAACATTTTCATTACTTGAAAATATGCCCAAAATGGCCTCGCAAAACAAGTCGCGAAATGTTGTACATTAAGGGTTGGTGATGAAACTCGACGTTTTTGAAAACCTTGTAACAATATCTTGAAGTTGTGTCATTTAACTTTTGGCTATACGGGTCTTGATCGGTGAGAAAATCGACTCTCATTGTTGTGACTTGAAAGTATTATGTTCAATACTTAGCAAATTTCATTATAGTAAAAGTTGTCAAAATATATAGTTTATCGGGTATATAGATGAGGTCGTAGTTTATTTGTTATAAGTCCATTCGACAAATGGTCAATTGATTTGAAAAGCTTGCTGGAAGATCTTGATTTCATAAAACTACGGCTCGGACTCAAACTGATTCGATCATAAAGAAAAACAGCCGAGAAAGTGGTGTCTCGCAAAGACAGTTTTGCGGCAAAAATAATAATAGAAAAGCTGATGGAAATATATATATGTCGTCGGATTTCAAACACTTGTATCTTTTTCGTTATAAGCTCGTTTTCTATGTTCTTTATATCCCCGCGAAGGTAATCAAGTATACTTTAGGTTTCTCAAGGTCTCGGCTAGTCTAGATATCATTAAATCTCTGTTTTCTTAGCTAGAAAATTCGGGACAGATTTAATATTTTCAGAAAAATATAGTTTTCGTCATTAATCTTGAAAATAGCATATCTTTTTCGTCGTAACTCGGATTTTATCCCCGTTTTCGGCCATAGTTTCGTCTCGGAATGTATTTTCTAAATATTTGGTCCAAAGTTACACCCTAGACACTGAGTTTCCCACGTTTTACAAAAAATGGACAGTAGCTTTATATAGTTTGCAAAAATCAACTTTTCTAGTTTGTAACTTGTTCAAGGCTTAACCAAACTATCACAAATCAACTTCACAAATACCCAATCCTACCATACACCTTCTTAGGGTGTCATGGGTTCCTAAACATCACCAATCTTGGTGGATCTCATGAGATTACTAGTAAAAATTATAGATCTATATTTATAAAGAGAAAAATGAGTAATAAGTGGTATGGATCTTACATACTTGCATGTTTTACCAATATATCTTGAAAATACATAAAAATATAAAGTAAATGAAAGTATGAAAAGATCAAAAATGTTTTTGAAGCTTACTTGAATATTTAATGAGTTTTGGAGATGATTATGTAAGAAACCTTGGGATTTTTATTTCAAAATCCAAGCAAGGAGTATAAATGAGACTTGATCATGACTTGATCTTCAAAATTTTATGGTTTCTTCATTGTTGTTGTTCTTGGCCAAAATTTTAGAGAGAAGAGAAAGGATGAGGGAAATTTTTGGCTAGGTGTTTTGATGTAAATGAATGAAAATGAAGGATGGAATGAAGTATATATTTGATTAGTGTAAGTCTTGGTCAAATACAATTAATGTGGTCTTGGTCTTGGTCCAAGGGGGGGAACATAGGGGCGGTACAAGGGAGTGAATTAGGGAAAAATGTGGGCTTGGTGGCTAATTAATATTTGTGTCCAAATGTTGGATGACTTAGTGTATTAGGTGTTATCGGGTACCGAGTTAACTAAAAATAAATGTTACCAAGGTGAAATAAAATACGACGAAGTTATAAAAGTTGTAAAATAATATTCCTGATGATAATCGGGTGTTAGAATAATTATCGTGTTGAAATATCGCAAACCGGCGGAGTTATAAGCTCCGATCGTAAAATGTAGCAACTGGTTTCAAAACACCGGGTAAGTTAATAATATAATTTTTATATTATTAAAATGAGTATGAAAATATGTTAGGATCGTAGTCGGGAGTATTGGGTACACGTTCGTAGTAAAAACTGAGTGGTAACGTTAATTACAAATTAAGCATACGTATATAGAAATAATGCATATCCGTGTAGGTTCTCATGTGATGATGATGTGTAGACTATTCCAGTCTATATGACGTGTCATTAATGAATGATACATAAATTCGCAGCTAAACCTAACTGGTTATGCGAATTTGAATACCCGTAAACTCAGTTTACGATGAAATGAACGGCAGTCGTGAATAGTGATTTCCTTCCGGGAATGAATAGTGTCACATGAATAGTAAAATTTTTGAACGTTTCTCGGAATCACAAACTGACTCCGAAAATGATGAATAGTAAAATGATGAATAGTGACCGGTGAATAGTAATCGATGAATAGTAACTAGTGAATAGTGAATAGGAGAAATGTCCCAAAAATGCGGGTTGTTACAAAATGAATTAGGATGAATCACATATGCTGTGACAAAAACCAACACGAGTAGCATAACTCATGTGAAAACATAATTTGGGGGGGGGAGGAGGTGAATACATTCTCTTTTAAAAACTTAAATCTCTCATATCAAATGACCGATAAAGTTTGACGCAATATGATAAGTGACAATAATAATTCTACAACAATAATGATAATAGAGAACATGAAGTAAAACACATCAACACAAAGCAATTATAAACACAAAACAGTAAGTAAAAGAGAGATCAAACCAGAAACGATGATTGATAGTGGTTCGACACGAAGCTCCTTTTCGCCTTACTCCAGTCCCCGAGTTTCCGACTCGATAGTTACTTCACTAAGTCAACAAGCTCCCTTTTCGGCGAAGATGCTTATAAATTTGGCGATACTAAGCTAGATATCGAGTTCTTCTTGAGGTACAACCAAACCTATTATGTTTTATGGCTCAAACATAACAAACCTATTACCATTGTGTTTTAAGGCAAAAACTGTTGGAAATATATAACATGACTAATCATAAATATAAACAATAAACATCAAGTATACATGCGGAAGCGTATAGTATCATATAAGTATAATTAACTAACCAAACATTAAAGTAAACGTACCTTTTGATTCTAGCCCGAACAAAAATTAAGTTTATGCAATTCTTCAAATCAAGAACCCTAATTAGGGTTTATAGGATTATAAGAATTACCCTTTACCGATATTGTAATTCAATTCAAGATATAACCAATAGTGTGGTTATATCACGTTCTTGTACACACGTACTATTGGCGATTCGATGTGAATGTTAGTTCTTGATCACAATAGATTGACCAAACACTTTTGTTATGCTCAAGGTCACTTGCAAATCCCTTTTCATGGGGTTTCACTCATTGACCTAGGAACAAGAGAAGAGAAAAGAAGAAGTTTGGCCTTCTATTGAAATCAAGTGTACCAGAGGATGAATACATGGGGATGTATTTATACATTTATGGTAGATATCAAGTTTACTATGGATTCCCATGTAGGATACCCATATTCGGCCAATTACAAGCCCAGGAGAGGATTTCTAGAACCTTCTTGTGGAAAACTAGAAAGGGGTTGAATAGTTTACCGCTTTTTAATTTGATTATCTTTAAAACTTTACGTTTCTTTAAAGATATAAACACAACTTTACTTGTTTAATTCTTTGAAAAGCTTTGAGTGTGATTAGCTTTTCTAACTAAAGACAATATGTAATAAACAAAGATAAAGAAAGAAATGATCAAACCACAACACGATTGTTTATCGTGGTTCAGCTACAAGGACTCTTTTTCCTTGCCCTACATCCACGCCCCGAGTTTCCAACTCGAGAGTTATAAGCACTAATCAACAAGCTCCTTTCCCGGTGGAGAAACCTTTACAACGTCGCTTACACTTTTACCGACACTAAGCTAGATGTCGAGTTCTTTTACACGGGTACAACCACTCCCATCGTCGCTTACACTTTTACCGACACTAAGCTAGATGTCGAGTTCTTTACCAAGGGTACAACCACTCTCGTTAGTTCTTTTACAAGGGTACAACAACTCCCGACACACTATGTATTTTGAGGCCTAAAATACTAACCGATCACTTCTACACTTATGATACAAATGAAGTATAAACTACCAAAGCTTATACATGACAACGCTAACAAGACTTGCAACTTTAGAGTTGAAGCTTGTAACTTCTTTAATGATCTTGTGAAGTCCCTAGCTACATAAGAGGATCACACAAGTCAAATGTTACTGAGTTAGTTGAGAGAGTATATCAAAATATGTTCTAAAAATGATGACTCAAAACTAACAAATGGTTTGGTATTTATAGCAAAACCTTCTGCAGGTCTGGCGGATACGGCGGAACCCTCAAATGGGTTTCGCCCGTGTACCCCCAGGGTTCCGTCAGGGCTGCAGTTGGTTTTGCAATAAATCTTCCAAACCAAACAAGGTCACATCACATGAATACTAGTCAAACATAAACTTGCACAAGAAAACTTATGGTTAGTCAAAAACACTTTCTTTTCATAAATGTATAGTGACAAACTTACCATAAATGTGATGTGATATTTCTATTTAAAGAAATAAATGTGATGTGACAAGACTCTTTCTAATTTAAGAAATAAAAACAATGTTTTGTTTAAAAGGAAATGTAATCCTTAGTTTAAACAAGACTTAAACACTTAAAGTGATGATTTACTCTTAGCTAAAGTTCATACTTTGTCATTAACAAAACTTAGCAAAGATCGTAAAATATAAATAACGTTTTTAGGCGATATTTGTATTAACAATCTCCCCCTTTTTGTTGATGACAAAACATAAACTTTATTTATAAGTAAGTCACTAGTTTTAGTGTTAAGTCTTATAAAGTTAGTATAAAAACTTGTTTTTGCTAAGATGATGTGGTATGCAAAAAAAAAAATTTTTGAAACAAGTTTATATATAAATTCTCCCCTTTTTTGTCGAAACAAAAAGAAGAGTAGCGAAGCGGAAGTATGCACTTGCTCCCCCTTGGACAATACTCCCCCTAAATGGAGTGCCAAGAGAGGAGACATGGATTTTGACCCTACAAAACAAAATGTTATTTGCCACACAAGACAAGTCATGAAAGCATTTCATGTCTAGAACACAACAAAGAGTTGTGAAGTGGAATAATGCAACACTCATGCTCCCCCTTGAATATTACTCCCCTAAATGGAGTATCAAGGAAGGAAAACATGGATAATTATCCTACAAAAAGAAAGGTTAGTTTCTAAAATACAAGATATATGTATGCTACCATATCAAGGAATAGTTCACTCATCATACCTAAATGGTAAACAAACAATGCAAACCTTGTAGTAGAATGACATCCATTTCATGTAAAATTTTGACTCTTAGAAAGTCAAATAAAAGGAATTAGGATGACATCATCCTATTTCTTAAAAATAAAGAAAAACTAAAAATAAACTAAGAGCATACAAAGCTACAAGGAAATCATCATTTTCCTTAATGAGAAACATTTTCCAAAAACAAGGCTTTGGTTGTTTAAGGATAAAAATGTGTGTTGGAGGTTGTAGCGGGCTTTATTTTGAAGGTTGAAAGGATGACACGGTTTTTGGTTTGTTGGAAACATTTTCCAAAAGAAACGGTTTTGTTTCATTTTGGAGACTCTAAGGTTGAGGTGTGTGAGACAAGGATTGTAGACGATCCAAAATGTGGTTTAGGATAAACCTCATTTCTTCGGATAGCTCGCGAATTTCCGTTCGACACCCTTCACTAATGTGAGTGGTTCTTTCGCAATGTCCGCAACCATGGCGGGGAAGTTTGGTGGAAGAGAGGTTTGATTTGTTTGTGGTGGATGGTTTGAACTTGAAGGAGAAAATGTTGATGGTTGAGAGGTGTATTTGCTTCCTTCATTAGTTGAGTGTAGCGTTGTTTGTAAAACCGTAATATGGTTGATTTGAGAGTCAACCATACGTTTGAAGGCATGAAGGTGGTTTAAATGAGTGTCAATCTCATCATTAAGGTTTGGAGGTTTTTCCCATATGGATGCTTCTATTTTCTTATAAGAAGAAAGTAGAGATTCAAATTGTTGGGAAGGTTCTTGTGGTGATGGTTGTTGTGGTTTTTGTTGTTGTGGTTGTTGGTTTTGAACAAAATGGCGGAAGCTTGGTTCGCCGGAAGGATTACCATGAAGGTCTTTGTAAATTGGGTGAAACACAAATGATTGTGAGTGTGTATGACCTTGATCATTTGAAAAAATTGATGGTCTAGCATAACGGTAAGCCAACCGTTCTACCAATGATGCTTGATGGGGTTCATCATCTAATTGTTCACTAGGTTGTTGTTGGGTTTCCATTTGAGCAATGGTGTCAAAGAGTGACAAGGATGGTGGGTTTGATGATTTAGGTGATAGGTCTTCTAATGTTTCCAAATAGGGTAGTGGTGATGTTGGTGGTGTATGGAAAAGTTCCATTGGTGTAAGTGGTGGTGATTGGGGTGATGGAGTTTTTGATGGTTGAGCTTGTTGAGATGGTGATGTTGAATTGCTTGAAGGTCTAGTTGGTGGTGGAATAGTGGCTATGTTGGTGTTGCAATGTGTTGGTGAGGATGTTGGAGTAGCAAGATTTAGCAAATCTTGAATGGTGATTACATTGGTATTGCAATGTGTTGAGGATGGTGTTGAGGTAGTGAGATTGAGGAAATCTTATATAGGTGATGAGATGTTAAGTGAAGCATCACTTGAAGATGATGAGCTTGACTTGACGGTTTTGTTGAAGCAACAAGGTTTAACACTAATCCTAGTGGTTTTTTAGAAGGCTTTTGATGGCTTGGATGAGGTGTTAGATTTAGTCATTTCAAAAGTGTGGTTTTGATGTTTTGAGAGAAGAAATTATGATGGTGATGGTGTGATTTGAATTGTTGCAAAACTTTCAAATTTATAGGGTGGAAGAGATGTTGAAATGGGTGTTTGGATTTGATGTTCTACCATTCAAAGATTGAGGTTTCAAATAATTTACAAAGTTTTCATGAACATGTCAAATCATTGGATGTCAATCCAAAATGAGGTGGAGTGAAGGACTAATATATGCACTCAATGCTTTGTGATCATGGGATGTGATTTGGTTGAAAATGTTTCATTGGTTTGAAGGATCCTTTAAAAGGGTTCCTTGGGTTAGTTATGTTTGAATTTGAATTTTTGGAGGGAAGTGACTTCCTAATTATTTTAGTGAGTGAGAGTTGTCCTAATATGGTTATTGGAATTAATGGAAGATGTTTCTCACTTAGGAAAATGGTTTGACACTTTACAAGTTTTGAACTTAAGAAAATTGACAAAAATTTTCTGCAGGTGACTGGCGGAACCCTCGCGATACACAGTTTGAACCCTGTTTTGGGTTCCGTCTGGTCCGTTGGGCCATTTCTGGATTGCCCAGAAATTGCACTGGCGGAACCCAATTTAGGGTGCCGCCAGGCCTGAAAAAGTTGGCAGTCCGCGATTTTGACCAGCGAGATGATTTTCAAATTTTTCGAAAACTTCTAAAATCAAAAAGATAATGCATATCTAGTTAGGCAATGCAAACATTGGATATGTAAACACACATATCATAGGACTTTGATCAGGGGGTCGTGAATATTCACTAAACTTAGTGAGATTTACCATAAGCATAAAAATTTGATAAACACCTCAAATATTTTCATTATGCATAAAAGCTCATACAAACATAATCCGACAAATGTAATAAAACATGAACATGAAAAACAATACAAATCACATAGTTTAACACATAAAAGGTTCTAAAACCTTCATAAGTCAAACTCTCCTTAATCATGCTTCTCACAACCGGTCTATCTTCTTATTGAGCTTGCTTAGGTACCTTCCAAAGCACTTGAAATGGTTTGCTTGAACTCTTCGGATGCATTGTCAATGATGGGGAGTTCTTGAAGGTAGTCTAAAGGAGGGAACTTAGAGTTAGGAAGTTTATCATCCTAGCTCATGTCGGATGATGATGATGATGATGGTGTAGGTGAGCGAGTACATTTGCCCTTACCTTTGAAAACTCGTTTATCACTTAGAGGAACGAAGATGTGAGGAACGAGAGAATAGTCAAGGCGCATTCCATTATCGTTAGGAGGAATGGGTGAGATTGCTCTAAAGAGGCGGGTAAGAAGCATTCCATAAGGAAGAGCGGTTGTTCCAACTAAGGGTATGTCGGCCATTCTTTTGGCTAGGTAGTAGGCTAAGTTAAAGGGTTGACCGGTGGAAATGCTATAGAGCATGTAGCAAAGGCATGTGTTGACATGATCTCTATTTCCTATGGTACTTATGACGTTAGCTCTAAGAATTTCTTCCCACTTCTTAAATTGTGGTTTAAGCTCATTGAGCTCCATACCAAAAGGATCCTTATCCACAATATTCCCTGAACGATTCTTCCTAGTAGTAGAGGTTCTAACGAAGAGATGTTCCTTAATTGTTTTCTTACTAACTAGAGGGTTGTCGTATGGATGAAAACGCTCAATTGAATCAAGGCTTGAAATGGGCCACTTATCCGTGTAGAGACAAGTACCCGCATTTGGGACACCAAAAATGATAGCTAAGTCCTTTAAATCTATGAAATTTGGTATTTGATTTGTTGTGAAGTTTAATGATATCTTACCAAAATCATTTGTGGAAAGGTTTACGGTTGCATAGAATTCTAAGATGAACCTAGGACAAATTGGCTCATCGATATCAAGGAGACAATCAAAGTTGATTGCGGCAAAGCTTTGGCGAATAGATGTTCCTTCAAGAAAGGATGGATCAATGGTTCTACCTTTGTGAACATAGCGTTTTTCTAATGCCTTAAAGGTTTCTACTTGAACTTTGT
This sequence comes from Artemisia argyi, assembly GCA_030686995.1. Classification (NCBI taxonomy): domain Eukaryota; kingdom Viridiplantae; phylum Streptophyta; class Magnoliopsida; order Asterales; family Asteraceae; genus Artemisia; species Artemisia argyi. Next base: position 270,675,956 of record CM060709.1, on the reverse strand, counting down.
TGAGACCTTTGGTCCTATGGTGTTTGGGCAAGTACTTAAGGGTTTCCTTGTGATCGGAGTAATTCGCGGGAGGCATGTTGATTCCTAGAAAACACAAAATTATATGTTAATGATTTTTAACAATGTGGATGTTCTAATGTGTTCCTATATGCAAACAACGTGGAGACTTGGTTATCTTGACTCATTTTGATTCCCAAATTGTTTTGTTATGCAAGTTTTGTTATAAAAATAAAAGATAACCAACGCTCTCCTAATTGAATGTGTCTTCGATTGAATGTACCCGAAAATACATATTAGTTATGTATTTCCTTTAGCATTCAAGAGACAATATGCAAGTGATGTTACAATGACGTTTTTCATTTGTTTTAACAATGTGGTGAAGAGTTATGTTCTAGTTGTGGATTGCAATTTTTGAAAGACAATGCACTTGGTGTGTTTGGCAAATAACAACAAAAAGGATACAATTCTTGACTAATGGAAGACATGATTGGTTAGCAACCAAGTTTTTCATGAATCAAAAATTTCTATGCATAAACCCTAAGATTCTAGTTAATGAATGTAAATGAGAATGTTATACTTGAATCAAAAATTCAATTATGATTAGAACACTTATAAAGTTGATTGGATTTGAAGAGATTGGATTGAAAGCCCTAAATTTCGTATGGTTATGTGTTTTTGAGAGGGTGATGGTTGTTTGAAAATGAATGATTAAGTTAAGAGGGTGTTTGGTTTTAAAATTAAAAATAAAACATCCTGCAGCTTTGGCGGACCAGGCGGAACCAAAGGGAGGGTTTCGCCCGTATGGTCTGAGGGTTCCGTGGGAACTGCAATGAAAAAATCAAAAGGGATTGTCTAGAGTTTTGAGGTTTTATCCTAATGTTCAAAATTAAGGTTTTAGGTCTTATGAGTATTTGACTAAGCCTAGGGATGACGAATGTTTCTCATTCAAGAGGTTTTGTGAAAACGTTGATAGAATGTTAACGTAGATGACTTTCTTAGTTAAGACGTTCCTCAATGAACATTCTTACCAAGGCGATGATGATGGATCACAATATGTCGATTAAGAACATAATGGATTGAATTGTTGCCAAAGTCGATGATTCCTTTGTTGAAGGGATAACAATTTTGATAAAATAATTCCGTTGTTGACACGAATTAGCTTGTTCAAGCGGAGCTTGTTAATGTGCTTCTCCATCCGAAACTAATTTGAAAACCTTACGCGTTTTGGAGAATCATTAGGTAAGTAAGAAAAAGTGCAAGTACCACTTAGGGCTTTTCTTAACAACTCATTACTGACATAATTCCATTTGGCATACACTATGGTTTCTATTCCCGTTCTTTTGGGATACCATAATCCTAGTTGTGTAGTACCTTATGATGAATCCAAACAAACTCTTTCGAAAGAGTTGTTTTAGGATGTTTTCTAAAACGAGCACATAGACAAGCACTAAACATAATGTTGGATCTAATTGTTATGAGAACAAGTAGTCTTCCGAACATTTCTCTACGTTTAGTTTTACCTACGGATTTACTAATCTCATTCTTGATAAGTCATCAATAACTTAACCATTGAGAACAAGAGAGTTACTAGGAATATCTTTGAGTTAAAATCCTTTGCTTTTGGGACTTGCTTTTATTATCAAAAAGTATTTCAAATATTGACACTTTAATCACTTGATTACTTTTGAAAAATCTATTTTGTTTCACTAGTTGTTTTACTCTAAATTCCAAAAAACTGTTTTTGTTGAATTTGTTTAGACACAATTATGACCTATAAATCAAGTTTTATAACTTATGTCAATTTTGCTTGATTCAATGTTTGACTCAAGGTGAGAAGATGCTATTTTGTACTTTTATCCTTAATGTTTTACACAACATACTTGTCTTGCCATCATTAGACTTTCGACTAAGTCATCATCTACCAAAGATGATATCTTAGAAGGAGGAGATCACTCGTTAAATGTTATATTCAACGACTCCTCGACTTTTTGGGTTTTCTTACTTAAGACACTATGAACTCTATTTGTTTTAAAAAGTCCAAGATGTACAACATCATAAGACTAAGTGTCACATTTGATGTGTAAATCCTAGATGTCGAAAAATCATTTTCTTCCACACATCATAATATATGCTAATGTGATTTATTTCACCTTGTGTGTTTTTATGTGAAATTATTATAAAGGAATGGTTGAAGTAAAACAAAATTTAAGACCCAAAGTATGGTGTTTAAGAATGTTGTTTTACAAAGGTTTGTTTTGCAAGCATCACAAAAGTGTTAGACATTTTAACACTTAGGAAATTCTTAGTTAGCTCACTTGTAAACAAGAGTTGAGTGAGACTCACTCAAGAGTTTCTCGTGTTTATCTCTTGATGGTTAAAGAACCGAAACACCTTATATCTCCTACTAATACTAATGACGAAATTCCTAGTCTTAGAGAATCTAATCATTGTTATTACTAATAGCAAGTAAACACTTTAGAATACTACTGATAATATATACTACAACACATAATGCTAGAAACAAGAGACAATCAAAGTCAAGTTGAAGTAATGCGTACCTTTTAAACTTTATAGAGATGCTATCAAGAGAATAAACACAAAGCGTAAAATCTTGGTTTGACGACACGCTTGGAAGCTCAATTACTCATGTATCCAAGAAGGTTAGATAAATATATAAAAGCATAGAGCATGATAATCTTAATCCTTTTATCATGAGTTTCTATTAGAGATTGAATTATCTCAAAATCTCTCTTCTAGGTTTAACAAATTTTACTTGCTTTGTTTTACTAGTTGATGGTGCTTTTGAGTTAAATCCTAATCCGGTTTTATCATCAAACAACCTTTGACTCCTCAACAATCTTTCAAGAGATTTTGAGCTTTCATCAAATTTAGCTAGCATTTTTCTTTTCTCATTTTGCTTTTTAATGTCATGTTTGTAATCTAGACATAATTTACATTCTAGATTAATTTCAACATCACTCTCAAGTCTAGACATTTTATCTTCTAACAAGATTTCCTTTTCAAAGTTATTCACAAAAGATTTTGAAGACTTATTGTTAAAGATAGTTTTTAGGTTCATATTACCTAAAACTTTAGACTCATTTTCTAATTTAGAAAATTCTAAGATAAATGTGTCAAAGCAAAAATGTTTGGTTTCAACATGTACCTTGGTTGTTGTTTCAATAAATTGACAATCAACCACCGGATCATTGTCTTTGTCAACATCCGTTTCATTCCATGATTCGCAAGCAAGTTCATCAAGACACACGTACTCATCTTCACTTGTACCTTCATTTAAAACATTTAAACTAGTAGCACATGTATTAACTTCTACTAAGTATCTATCAATTAGTTTTTCTAAAACTTCTAATTCATATGTAAGATCAAATTGATCATCTTTGACTTGACATATTTCCTGATGAAAGTTGATTATATTTTTCCAAATATCATTAGCCATTTGACAAAAATACATATTTTCATATTTGGTACATGATAAAGCTTTATAAATCATTATCTTAGCTTTAGTATTTTTATCAAGTTTAGAATAGTTAACTTGGTTTTCAAAACTTGTTTTCTTTGGTTTGAAATCACCAAAAGAAATAATATGCCTATGATCTTGATCAATTGATTTCACATAATTTTCAAAATTACTTTTCCATTCAAGGAAGTTTCCTTTTTCAAATAGCGGTGAGTTTTGAATAGGTTGCCCTTCTTTGAGATTTTCAAAATCCATGGATCGATCCAAGTTTTAAAATACACTATATTTTAAAGATCTTGAGTAACGTCGCTCTGATGCCAATTGTGGAAAACTAGAAGGGGGGCTTTTTAATTTGATTATCTTTAAAACTTTACGTTTGTTTAAAGATATAAACACAACCTTACTTGTTTAATTCTTTGAAAAGCTTTGAGTGTGATTAGCTTTTCTAACTAAAGACAATATGTAATAAACAAAGATAAAGAAAGAAACGATCAAACCACAACACGATTGTTTATCGTGGTTCGGCTACAAGGACTCTTTTTCCTTGCCCTACATCCATGCCCCGAGTTTCCAACTCGAGAGTTATAAGCACTAATCAACAAGCTCCTTTCCCGGTGGAGAAACCTTTACAACGTCGCTTACACTTTTACCGACACTAAGCTAGATGTCGAGTTCTTTTACACGGGTACAACCACTCCCATCGTCGCTTACACTTTTACCGACACTAAGCTAGATGTCGAGTTCTTTACCAAGGGTACAACCACTCCCGTTAGTTCTTTTACAAGGGTACAACAACTCCCGACACACTATGTATTTTGAGGCCTAAAATACTAACCGATCACTTCTACACTTATGATACAAATGAAGTATAAACTACCAAAGCTTATATATGACAAAGCTAACAAGACTTGCAACTTTAGAGTTGAAGCTTGTAACATCTTTAATGATCTTGTGAAGTCCCTAGATACATAAGAGGATCACACAAGTCAAATGTTACTGAGTTAGTTGAGAGAGTATATCAAAATATGTCCTAAAAATGATGACTCAAAACTAACAAATGGTTTGGTATTTATAGCAAAACCTTCTGCAGGTCTGGCGGATACGGCGGAACCCTCAGATGGGTTCCGCCCGTGTACCCCCAGGGTTCCGTCAGGGCTGCAGTTGGTTTTGCAATAAATCTTCCAAACCAAACAAGGTCACATCACATGAATACTAGTCAAACATAAACTTGCACAAGAAAACTTATGGTTAGTCCAACACACTTTCTTTTCATAAATGTATAGTGACAAACTTACCATAAATGTGATGTGATATTTCTATTTAAAGAAATAAATGTGATGTGACAAGACTCTTTCTAATTTAAGAAATAAAAACAATGTTTTGTTTAAAAGGAAATGTAATCCTTAGTTTAAACAAGACTTAAACACTTAAAGTGATGATTTACTCTTAGCTAAAGTTCATACTTTGTCATTAACAAAACTTAGCAAAGATCGTAAAATATAAATAACGTTTTTAGGCGATATTTGTATTAACACTTCTCTTTACTTGTTTCCTTCCCTTCGTATCCCGTTGACATTTAACAACCGATAGTCAATTCTGATAAGTACTTAACGTTCGTTAGTCGTTTATTGTGAATTAAATAATCAAATATAACATTTTACATTAATTCTTTAACATCGATTCGCATACGTAAAGTGTGCAATCCCGTGATCTCGAGTTCGATCCTAACATACGACTACTAAAATAATATCTATAAAACTAACAGGTCCCACCTGGATATATTTTAATAGTGTAATCACATCAGTTAGTGTCTAGCAACACTTCGATGCCTCTAGTACAACTCGAGTAAGGCTCCTGGAAAAACCTTTTAATGATTTCTTATTATTATTATCATTTTGTTTCTAATACCATGTTAATTAGGATATGGATCAAAGTCATTCCTTAATTAACCATTCTGTTCCTCGTTGTTTGTGATTGAACAATTACCAAATCTTCTGAACATATTTAGGGGAGATCTTGGGCATGGCCGTGCAAACATCTTGACAACCCTACGAGGGGCCCCGCAGTATTAAACTCCAAAATAAATTTGAAGGAACAAATTCTATCTTGACTACAAGCAAAACCCACGAACTTTGTAACACTTTCGAAAACAACCCTTATGAGTTATGACTACCAGTTACGTATAGCGTTAAGTTGTTTCACAAAAATGTACTACATTCATGACAATTATCTTGTATCTCAAGTCTGAGGATAACTTCTTATGATTTACTTAATGACAAGATCCATAAAGTAACATCATGTAGTTGGGATAAGTCCTATATTCGATATCTTTGAATATCATCTGAATTTGGCATGTCCACGCATCAATATACTTTTAAGTATATTACACCAAACTCAGATTTGTCTTAATTTAATAATATTCCCATATTATTAACCGATAACGGACAATTTAGAATAACATTTATTCATGGATTAAACATACAAATATAGGATACAATATATATTATAAATTAAACATACCAAGTATTTACTTTATTATAATAATTTTTTAACATCCCTTATCCAAATACTAAATAGATCAATGCATGATAATTCTAGTAGATGAAATATATCTCAAGTAATGATATTCATACTTGTTGACAAAACATAAATCATACAACTTTGATCTATCGGAATTTTGAGAATACTTATTTAAGAATTCAACTAGTGAAGTTCTTGTATATGCATACTCAACTATTTTGATAATGCCACATAATATTTCATAAAGTGTGTAACATCCTTAACCACCAGTTTATGATAATCAAACTTCCAAAATATTTTAAAGTTTAAAGTATTCGTATTCTTTAATGTATAATGCAACTATGCTCTTAGTAAGCACAACTAGTACATATGGCTAAGGATGAAATCCTTACCATGACTAGTATTGAGTGTCATATCAATTTCATTAGCATCATTTTATGCAAACAACAATATGCTCTTTAAAATTCCCGTAAACATTAATATCTATTGTGTAATGTTTGATGCCTTCTAAACATTCAAATCTGTCAGCCATGACAATGTGCACAACAATTGACATATTGTTCATCTATAGAATTTGAGCTGTTACAGGCTGAGGATGTATTCTATATCCAAACATATTCTTTTAGAATATTCATAACAAAAGTTATCTAATAACTTTCAATTAGATATCAATATTGTCAAATCATCTTATATTTAAGCATGATACAACAATAACATGATGTACATGAAAAATCCTTGAGTCATACTTAGATTTTATTCAATATATCCATTTAGATTATCTAAATGATATATCATGTTCTATTAGATTAATTTATCGCACATGTTTATTAAATAATAAACTTTTATTCCAAGGTTATATGTATTATTTTCTAAATCTTTCAAGTAAAGTTTCATTTCAAACTAAGACTTAACATTTTACTTATATGGAATGTTACCTTTTATATGTTATACAACATATATGATTTAGGAAATTAAACATAAAACTCCCACTACCTTTCAGGAATACTTAGAAATTATCTTATTTCAATTATAAATTAAAACATGGATTTAATAATTTAAACATAAGACTAATCTCCTCGATGCATGCACTTATCCAATTCATGAGTTATTGCACTTTCCAAATATTTATTTGAATTCATAAACTCCTTTTGATTACTTACCGTCCTCGCTCAAGTAATCACTCAAGAAAGAGTTTAGATATTCAATTGTCAATTTTATATTAATGAAAATATGACAATCATAATCTTTAAATATTTAATGTGTTTAAGATAGAATAATCAATCACAATTAATTGCTTAAATGTGATTAATAATCTTGTCATAAAACATGCATTAAATACGTGTACAATATTGTCCATATGATTTCTATACAAAGATTTAAACCACTAGGGTTATCTTATCTTTAAAGAAACTCATCTTCATTCTTTAGTCTAACTATTAAGAATTAAGATAAACTAAATTTCCAAAATTTGATTATCTTTATGAACATCATCTATAACATTCATGGTATGAGTAATTTATCAAATTCAATAGTTGGTAATGCTTCATAAAATAATCCTCAACATATTAATCAAATATCTGAGATATCCTTGCGGATCTATGAATGAGAATTCCATCATCTTGAGGTTTAACATTTTCATGTTAAGCCTCATCATGATTTTTACTAGTGTGTTTTAGAAGATTATATATCTTGTAATTTTATCTTTTCAAGATAAAACTCTCACTTGCTTTTAGTAATTTAAAGACTATCTATAGATACTTAGCAAATAGAGCAACAATACAATGTTCTCTTTTGGGATATTACAAAACACAATGACAGTTCATTACTTTTATTTCTTAATAACCTACTCATAAGTAGTTTAACACATTCATAACTTCATTTTAAAACCTTAATGTGATTCATCACTTTCCATCATATGAAGGTGTCTTATCGATCTTTTAGGTTGGAGTCTTATTGAGTATATTCAATCAATACTCAATTTTCTAACCTTGATAACTTTTAAAAAAAAATAAGTCATAGTTATCTTTAATCAAATAATATAACAATAGTTTGATTTTCCTAACTGAACATACCATAACATTTGGTATTTCATTAGGATTAATATTGTAAGACAATCTAACAATATTTAAGATAACCATATTTCTTTGGCTTATCTGTTTACCAACTAAGTCATTTTAATGGTATAATAGTACTTTCAAGCCAATTACATGCTTTATAACACAAGTACTTTTGACAAAGTCACTTCATATCCATGTCTCTACAAGAAAACATAAACTGTTATAATCCCACTATACGTTATAAGTCATTTAACAATTTAATGACTTCATGTATATGTCTTAATTAAAAACATAACAAGATAACGTCTTACTTTATTATAAGTCTTGTAACAATTAAAAGACTTTATGTTTATATATTTACATTGAAACATAAACATGTTTAACTAAAGTAATTATGAACACTATCTCTTTGTTTCAATAGTATTTTCAAGTTAATTTATTACTTCAAAATAATGTAAAACAACATTATTTTTTCATTTATTTATGTCATTCCAAGAACACATAAATATTCAGATTGAAGTAACATTAGATTGCTTTATTAATTTACGTCATTCCAAGAATTCATAAATATACAAATTAAAGTAGTCTTGATATCATACTGACACATGTTCTAATAGGTATCTAATTTAGAAACTGCAAATTAACATAATTCCATTACATCAGTTGATCTACTAGTAATGAAAGTATGAATTTACCTTTCCATTGTAATGTAGCCAAGCTCTCACATGACGTAAATTACAACTTCAAGTGTTTCTTAAATTAGATGTGTATAAGCCCTATTATAACGTTAGTCTCTTACCTTGCAGTCAAGAGAATCATTTAAATCATATCTTTATGAGTTGTTTCTTGCACACAATTAAATATAACATTTCTCCCACTTGTGCATGGAACAACCTCATATAGTTGATAAACAACACGCCATGCGTTTGTTTATGTGATCAATATGATTGTGTCATAGATTTTAGCATAACAAGTTGATGTAGAACAAAAATGTCTAGTAAGGAAACGTACAAGACTAACCTTAAAAGTATGAGTGTCTACTTTTGGAAAGTAATTATCTTTAGCTACCAAGATGCCAAAGCTTGTAACTCCCACTGAATTAAAGATCATTACAATAATTCCTTACTCAGTAATAAGTACACAATACTCCCACTGAATTTGACAACATTGTAAGTGTTTCATAGCCAGTGAAAGAAAATAGTGTGCTTTTAACTTTCCAACACCTTTGAATGTCCATACGTAACAATTACTTATGCATTAAAGATTGTATTCTACTACGTAAATGAATATCCATCAATGCTATTAACTTGAAAAATTGGGCATGCAATTTCTTCCTTAATAGGTCTACCATCGCACAATGTATGTAGCACCTTTTAAATAGCCAAAACAACTAGATGGATAAGCTAGTTTGTCTTTTACCATTTTGAGGTAATTAGTCTAGCTTCTAATTATATTAGAATTTAGACATATATAATATTCCTATTATCCTTTCTTATTCGTGGAAAGGAATAGGATTATGTCTCACTCTTCTTTCATAGAAAGGAGACTTCCTTTGTATTTTAAGTAAATTATTCTTAATCAAACATTTGTTTAAAAACAGAACAAGATCAATTTACCAAAGCCCAAAGTGCGTTTACGGTTTTAACATTGCATTAATACATTAAAAGAATTAACAAAATTCAATTTTAGTATTTTCGATAATAAAATCTTTAAGAAAATAAAATACCCATTGGTAAATATTCATATAAACCATAGTATTTTCTTAAAGCCAGGATCCTAATTGACATGGTTTCATAACATCAGCTGATCTGCTAGTAATGAAAGTATTCAACAAGGTAATTGTCGAACAATAATTCCCAATATCATATTGCAATTCCTAGATCATTATGGGATTTACATTCACAGAAAACCTTTGCAATGTAAGCATGTTTTATTCCCATCTAATGCCTTGAGTCCAAGCTCTTACTTCCTACTCAATTTAAGTCGTCTAATTTAAAAACTACAAACCTATAATTTCACTACATTCAGTTGATCTGCTAGTAATGAAAGTATAAATTTTACCTTTCCATTGCAATCTAGCCAAGCTCTCACATGACGTAAATTACAACTTCAAGTGTTCTTTAATTAGATGGCATTCGACTTAATTTTTTATAAGGGTATTAGTTTTGATGTGTGTAATCAAAATAATGTATGAAGAAGCATGCATACAACTTCATAATATTGGTTTTTTACAAAACAATTTTATTTACCAATTCATTAAGATCAAATTAACAAAGTTTTGATTGAGGTATTGGGTTCACCAATCAAAGAATTACCTACAATTATCATTCACTATATCGTACTTTTGCATAAGCCATATGACTTAGTGTTTCAGATAATCATAGTAGAATTGAGGTCAATTCGCCCTTAAGATGATACTGTACATAAAATAGTGGTACTAGGTAAGTTCAATTTGATGCACAAGCGAGAGTAGAAACAAAGGTCAGCGCAAGGCTTATTAAAAACCCGTTTCTACTTATACCCACCTTATAGTTTGTCAAATCAAGTCCGCCGTTCAACTATTGGTACAAAAACATCACTCAATTAAACCTTGAAATTTTGACCCTTAAATAACCAAAACAAATTTCGCCATATATTTAATCCATATTATTTTTCTATTAAAAAATTACCCTTTTTGTTTATAAACATGTCTTTACAATAAATAAACAAAACACAAGTAATTCAAATAAAAAATAAACTAAATAAAACATACATAACATAACCATTACTATGTATTAAAAAATGTAGCCAAATGCAAACTTAATTCGATAATCCTATTAAAAATCAATTCTAGGTTTTAATAACACATAATTGATTCCTTAATATTTGAGTCTTCCCCAATTCGACATCTATCAATTAATTTACATGTTTACGATATAATCTTAACAATTAATTCATATGGCCAATTTAAACATATTTAAATTATGTAGACATCAAATCCATGCTAAACATGCACGTTTTCATGGATTTACACATAACAATTATTATATATAGTTACAAGATCGTTTACATAAACAAATAAACATGTTAACCTAGGGTTTCCAATCATATTAAAGTCAAAAACCAAAACCCTAAAAAAATTAAGGGTAATCGACCCAACAATTAGGGTTTGGATTTTTTCTAAACCCTAAATCAATTAACAAGACTAAAACAATCAAAGATTCATTTTTGTGTGTTTTGATAATTAGTTACACATTATAATGGCTCGTGATGCCACTGTTGGAAATATATAACATGACTAATCATAAATATAAACAATAAACATCAAGTATACATGCGGAAGCGTATAGGATCATATAATGTATAATTAACTAACCAAACATTAAAGTAAACGTACCTTTTGATTCTAGCCAGAACAAGAATCAAGTTTATGCAATTCTTCAAATCAAGAACCCTAATTAGGGTTTATAGGATTATAAGAATTACCCCTTACTGATTTTGTAATTCAATCCAAGATATAACCAATAGTGTGGTTATATCACATTCTTGTACACACGTACTATTAGCGATTTGATGTGAATGCTAGTTCTTGATCACAATAGATTAACCAAACACTTTTGTTATGCTCAAGGTCACTTGCAAATCCCTTTTTGTGGGGTTTCAAGTGTACCAAAGGATGAATACATGGGGATGTATTTATACCCTTATGGCAGATATCAAGTTTACTATGGATTCCTATGTGGGATACCCATATTCGGCCAATTACAAGCCCAAGAGAGGATTTCTAGAACCTTCTCTTGACTTGTTTCCTTCCCTTCGTATCCCGTTGACATTTAACAACGATAGTCAATTCCGATAGGTACTTAACGTTCGTTAGTTGTTTATTGTGAATTAAATAATTAAATATAACATTTTATATTAATTATTTAACATCGAGTTTCATACGTAAAGTGTGCAATCCCGTGATCTCGAGTTCGCTCCTAACATACGACTAATAAAATAATATCCATAAAACTAACATAAATACGCTAAACCTATTTTCCCATATGCTTTAAGGCCAAAGCACATAACCTATCTAACCTCTAGTTTAGGTTATAATGTAGGATTATGTGCATGATATAACGTAATACTTCCATTAATATATGATTCCATGGGTTCTTTTGTCCCATAATTATCCTAATCTATCATAATCTAAAGAGAGAGTGGATGTGTACACTTTCTAATCTTTATATAGAGAGAGTTGAGAAGGTAGGACCATATGACATAAAACACACACCTCAAAAGTGAGGTATGGATGGGGTATTTATACCCATCTTACATGATGTTCAAACACTTGGAACCAAATGTTCCAAGGGTGGTAATATTGTCTTTCCCCTCCCAACAATACAAGTGTTGGGAGGGTGGTAATCAACATAACAACTAATTACATATTAAACTACCAACTATTACATGAAAGACCCTATACTAATGATTTACACTTTTTATGCCCTAATAATTTCCCTTGAGGGTAGATCATTGGGGTCTTTCTTTGTATGGCGTCTGTCTTTGTAACTTGGGCTCTGATGTACTTCGCCTTACGTTTCCATGAGTCCCATAGTTCCAACCTTTCTCTCACAGCCTGCACAACTCTGCTCATCAAATCTTGGTGCTCAACATCCATCTCTAGCTACTTGTAGTACACCTGATCCAATATATCTTTCAGCTTTTCCCTGATCCATATAAAAGTCCATGTACTAAACTTGGCTACTTCATTCACTCTGCGCAGCCTCTTCTCTCTTTCATACTAAAAAGAGCCAAATTTGGTTTCTCAAAGCACGACAATTTCTTGACCCTCTGAATACCTGAACAAACTAACGTAGGAGAAGTCAAGTTGATCATCTTCAATATCTTTCTATCCCCATTCGAAATTCTTCCACATCTACCAGTATTACCCTCGACCTCATAAATATCTTAACAAGAACGCATCTTGCATATTTCTCAAACTCTCTCAATTGAAAGGCGAGTATAGTGGAAAAACTGGCTCAAGCCAATGACCTTATAATCACAACGGAGTAACCTTCTAGTTCTCCAAGACTATTTGCAAAGTTTAGATAGAAAATTGCAAAATTAAGTACTTATGACAAATGCGCGAGTTATTAATGATAAGTGTTGATGCATTTTCACACATATTTGTAAACAATAAAAGTCAAGGGCATGTGAAAATGCAAGTGGAGGAATGATGCTTAATCTCAATAACCAAAGCTTGGCAAGGTCTCATAGCAAGCAACTTCCTAAAGTAATGCTTCTTGCAATCAATGTATTTCTCCAAATATCACAATCAGAATCATACTTTCTTACTTCATATACATTCAAACAAGTCGACATTGCATGCCTATATCATAAACGTTGGTCGCTATCAGACGAGAACAAAATCTATACCCCCCGATAAGTGACATCCCAACTTCGAAGTAAGCTTGGGTATCCAAATACAACATCGGACCCGAACCAACTTGATATACCACTAAAAAAATTCTACATCCAGGATTTCGACAACATACCCATTTATTAACCTATCAACTCCATCTATAAACTCCATCAACCTACCAGGCTACCATAGTTCCTCTAACTGAATTTATTCAAAATTTCACATATTCAAAATCTGATAAAATAGTCCCAAGCCTAACATTTTTTTTTATTTAGCAATGCAACCATCTTTCTAATACCACAACAACAAATATCCCCAAAAAGACATAATCTTTATAGGCATGCCACTATTCCAACATTAAGTTTCACGTCTTCGCTCACTCCATCAAATACTTCCAACATTAAGTTTCACGTCTTCGCTCACTCCATCAAATACTTTAAGCAAAACCACATTAAAATTAGAGAACATGGGCAAGATACTAATGCATAAATAGATTAAACTTGTTTGTTAAAATTTTCTATTATGTCATGTTTAGTTAAGAGATGACTTAATGCAAACACCCTCAATTTTATTACTTAGGCTTAATTCCATATATACCCAATTTAAACATTAAAATGTCATATTTACCAAACTAAAAATCATATTGACATATATACCCAAATAGTTACCCAATTCATTATAAAACTAATTAAACATTAATTTTCATCATCAAATCTCTATTATACCCTTGGTTTAAAATAACATAAATGAATCTACAACAAATTATAGCTTTACGTAATCCTGAACATATTTTCATCAGTTTTGAAATTATGGATTCCTGATTTCTATCCATGGTTCATACTCACCAATCACCACAATATCAATTTTGTAAAGTTCTTCCAAATCAATAAGTGATATCTATGATATGGATGCTACTAACTCCTCTTTAGTTATCGGGGTCAGTTTTATTTCCTCCATAATTTGATGAATTAGGTATGAATTACATTATTTGTTTTTATGCAAATTGGTTTTAATGTAAATAGTTTTGTTGCTAGTGATTGTATGGTGTGTTTTATACTTTTATGTCTTACGAGGAAAATCACATTAATGTGGAGAAGCACACACAAAGGGTATAATGGGAATTTTACGATCATGTAAAGCTAGGAAATGTTTACTGTATTATGTAAATCAATCTTTAATTAGGTTTATAATAAAATGGGTAAATATGACATAATAAGGTTTAGATAGGGTATATATATGACATTATGTTTTTGTTTGGTTAAATATGACATTATATGATTTAGATTGGGTATATATGAAATTAACCCTATTAGTTAATAGTTTCAATCATCTTTCTCGATTAAGTCAAATACAAACAACTTTCATATGACTTAATGAATTTAGTTTTTTCATATTAAGTCAATTAAGTTGAATTCAAACACCACCTAAGTGATTACAACATATCCAATAACAATACTAAAACAACTCTAAACACAAAGGGCACCGGGTGGTAACTAAAAGAACTCGAAATCTAGATATTTACCTCCCGGATTAACACTGCCCCTCATCATTCTTTTACTATTATTACCCACCCCAATTGGAAAAACTTTGTGAGGAAATAAGCAGATTGGATGTAGGTTGATGTGGGTTCACTACGGATGGGTTAAACACATAAAGAGCTGTAGGGGGTCGTTTGGTTGGGTCGGAATTTAATGAGGATGATTTTATGAGAGTGGGTGATACGATGCATCTTAAAGAAAGATCAAAGTCTGATAACATTATGTGACTATCATCGCGTACTAAAACGTTTTTGGGCTTTAGATCTCGGTAGACAACTCCAAGGTTGTGTTTTTCTTGGCATAATGTGTTCTTTCACACTTTGTTCTCGAGTTTTTGATTAAAGAAAAGTAAGTGATAAGGAAGAAAAGAAAAGTAACGAAAGTGGGGAGTAAAAAAAGTTTATGTTCTTGAAATGAAAAATAAAGATGGGAAAAGGAGGAAAATATTAGTAAGGCTTTATATTCTTTAGTTGAAAATTGAAGAGTGAAAATGAAAATAGTGTCCATTTACAACTATACCCATATTTTTAAGTTTTAAAGTTTAAGATATAAATGTGTATGTGTATTTTGATAGGAGAGGTAGACGAGTTTGACTAGAATATGTTGTAGTAAATATGTAACCTATATGGTTCGGTTGCAT
Organism: Artemisia argyi; assembly: GCA_030686995.1. Lineage (NCBI taxonomy): Eukaryota > Viridiplantae > Streptophyta > Magnoliopsida > Asterales > Asteraceae > Artemisia > Artemisia argyi. Next base: position 270,660,340 of record CM060709.1, on the reverse strand, counting down.
ATTTCGTTTCTGTAAACAGTGCAATGACTAAAATACCCTCATGTGCAATGCACATGAATTGCACATGAGGGTCATTGATGGAAAATCTAACGGGTGTTAATGATAATGGCAATATTTGTAAGAAAACATGAATAACAATGACATTCTTTGTAATTAATTTTTAGAACTAACACAGAGTGCAAAATTTACAAACCTCATGGACATTTTTTTTTTTTGCAATTTACCCTATTATTTGATAATATTTTTTGACTTTATTATATTTTAAAAATATCAAATTAGATGAGAGAAATTGTTCAACTTGATGGAGTACAAAACAAAACCTGGTTGACAAAGATTCACACAAACACGAAACAGAAACATAGCAATGGAAAACAACAACAACATCGGACCCATGATGACACGTTACCTAAAACAAACATCGATTCTATGGCTCCTAGGTTTCCGAGAAGCTTGTTGTCTTCACAGAGTTGTCATCTACTGTCTTAGGTTGCTTCTCTTCTTCACTTTTACTTTACTTAAATTCTATGGGTTCTTTTTCTTTCTTAAGAATTGTTGTTTGGTTTTGAAGGTCCAAAGAATTGATGATCCGAACTGGCCAGTGTTTTTTACTCAATGGCTTTATCTTTTTAGGAAGGTAATTCATTATCTATTCCATCCCTCTTTCTTTGAATCTGCTAATTTGTATTAATGTTTTTAACCAGGACTAAAAGTCACCCAGTTGATTAATTTACTAGAAACATGATATTTTTAGGAAAAATTATGTTTTTTTCCCGAAAATTAGCACTGTGCAGCAAAATTCCATGACACCCAAGTTCTGCCCCTAGCTGTAAATGATGTTTTTTTTCAGTTGATATATAGTAGAATTGGGTTGTTATAAGTACTGTGTGTGTGGATCCAGATGATAAAATTATCTAGGGGTATGTTTGGCAAAACTAGCACTAGCGTAGCAATTTGTTTGATAAAAGTGTTTGGCAATGTGGCTTTATTTGTGATTATAATGTGTAATATGACGTAAAAGCTATACGCTTCTTAAAGTGGCGTTTCAATAAAACGCTAAACGCCAATCGCTCCTTGCCAAAAGAGCTTTCAGTTCTATATGCCAAACACTAAACGCTTTTAAAAGCTCCTTGCCAAACATACCCTAGGTGTAATTACAAAAGTTTGAATTATAGAATTTATTAGAAATGCACTTGCTTTTGGATGTGTTCAGTTAGATGCATATGGTCAAACTGATACATTGTTGGCTTTTTGGGACTATTTGGATCTTTCAATAGTAGCTGAAGCTAATCTAAACCGAAAATTAAATATAGGTTTTGATCCAAAAACCAAAGAGTCAAAAACCATAACAAAATAGTCCAAATTAAATACTGAACACTTCTAAATGTACGGGAGTAATCTTTTCGCACTTTGAAGTATTTAGAGTGGAATTTAAGGTATAAATTTGTGTGCTTTCTGCCTATATTTATTGCTATAAGGCCATAATATATTGTTATTGTAATGTTGACGGACAGTGTTTTATAAGTGATTGGTTATAAGATCATTGGAAGGAAATACATAATCAGGTTCCTAAGTTAGTAGCAGAATATTATGCAGCAAATTCTATATTTAGTGTTACGGATCATGCGATGGGGCATGTATATTCTAAGAGTAATTGGTCTTTTTTTTTTTTTTTTTTTTTTTTTTTTTTTATTATTATTATTTTTTTTTTTCTTTTAAATAAAATTTTCATTCAGATAGGTTTTAAATTGCAACAAGTTATTTATTCGACCTTCTTCTTAGGGTGACCTAAATTTGTTTTGCTTGCAGTATATTCATTCTAAGATCTCTTATCATTCCAACATTGCAATGGATATTGCCTTCGGGAGTCGTGGATGGCTATGAAGAGCAATGTTCATCGGAGATGCCTATAAGACTGTATGCCTTCTTACGACTTGGACTCTTACAACTTATTTATGTGAGTATACATTGGGGAAGTTGGTTAAGTTATGTGTGCGCAGTTGTCTCAGTAATATCATTTGTCTGAAAATACATATGTTAACAATTACGAGTATTAAGAGTGCTTCAAATGTGAAAATTCAAACTACTTGCAATCTCTTACTGATAAATATGTTTGTCCCAAGTTTCTAGAAATCATCTGCATAAGTCTAATTAAAACCATAATTAGTGTTCCACAATATGATTCATGTACCTCCTAATTCTTCAAGATTGAGTAAGGACTGGAAAATTTGATACCATTCTCTGCTTAACACTAAATCACTAATCATACATATTAATATTTGATTGTACTTTGACATTAGTGTATAAATAGGCTTGATTCTAAGTTTCTAACATTAGTAGGTGGTACTTCTTTTTTTGTTTACGATGCATTTTTTTCACATGATCGTATATATCTTGTGAAAGTGAAAACATTTGTCACATAAGGCCTCATTGTGAATTCTTTGCATTACTGAATACTGATAGCTTCAAATTATGTTGGCTATATACAGGGTCTATGGTTCTACCCGTTATACATATTCAGCTTCATATTAAGCACTATCTGGTATGGTTCTTTTCTTCTCATCAGATTCATCTATTGATATCTTTAACATTGGCTTATTAAATGCTCCTATGCTCGGACCTTATCAGGCAAAAGCATGTCTGACTTTAACCTGCCCCTTAAGTAACTCCTCCCATTAGCATCTCAAATTTTTTATAGGAACCCTTGTGGGGTTTTTTTTTTTTTTTTTTTTTTTTGGGGGGGGGGGGGGGGGGGGGGGGGGGGGTTGCGAACTTAATGAAATCATTGGTTCTATCTGTTATTATGTGGTATGACTGTATTTTAACTTGGCCAATCCGAAGAATTTGATCCTAGTCTGCTCTAAGTGATGGCTGATTTCATTAACCAGAATATGCCTTGCATATTATTGTTAATAAAGGGACTGTCTTAATAGAGAAATCAAGTTTGGTTGGCGATTGAAAATATCTGCATGCTTTTATCTGTCATTGCTCTCCAGTTTTTAGCTAAGTTTTTTCCGAAACAACATCTTACCATACGTAAATAAGGGGTTCCAGTCTTCATATTGCTATTGTGATTAGACTGTGATTAAAACCAAAAATCTTGTACATTGCTTCATAGTTGCTCCTAATAAATATGCATCTCTTTGTTTACTGCAACTTGAGATCTAGTCATAGTCATATTTTAAGAAAAGATGGGTTTTGCCATAAGTGTGTTTGAGGCTTTGAGCCTGATTTGGATTTGGCTTTTGTTGACTATCAGTGTATCACGTAAGTTTAACTTGATTTAGGACACATATAGCATAAGTAACACTATTAGAATATATAAATCTAAGAGGAGCATTCCTTAGAAATCTCACATAACTGTCATTTAACATGTGACAAACTAAGAGAAACCCTCAAGCAAGCCTTGACTTTCTCAGTGTCGAATCTTTAGTTTCTTGTCAATTTTTTTGGAACTCAATCCAGATTTTTTTTTTTTTTTTTTTTCTTGGTTTCATGTTCTCACACATTTCAGATTTTGTATTTGGTTAGAAGGTTTACCTTATTTGCACCTTGGTTTGACTTCAATCTCGTTAGTAGTTTTTTCAGTTTTAAGGCTTTAATTTGCTCAGTGGATGTATCTAGTTGATCTTGGACTATTTGTGTTTAATCATGTTATCTCAATTTTCAACTTTGTTAAGAATGATTCTGATATCCAGATTTTATTTCGCCAAGAGAAAGAAGATATGACTTTTTAGTATATAACTTCTCTAGGTACAATGATATTGCTCAATTTGGTCTAACGGTTACTGGAAACGGTGGACCAACCAATTCAAGCCCATCCAGTCAACAGGAGCCATCAACTTCACAAAATGCATCACATGTTGATAAACCAACTGACATCGGGAGGTACTGTAGTATACTTCAGATGCACAATATCTTGTTAGCTGAAGTTATTCCGTTTAGCTTTTTGTTGCTATAACATTTTATTTGTGCAGGGTCATGATAGGAATAGCAGAACAAGGGTATTCAGTCCTCTTATTGACCTTTTTCTTCCTGGAGGTATATACATGTCTTCATTTCTATTGCTACACTTTTGTATCAAATTGGTAGCCCTTGGTAACATATTTTGTAACAGGTTTACCTCACAGGTTTTGTACCTTATATCGGGAAGGCACTCAATTTCCTACTTCTTTCTTGGATGTATGCCTATTACTGCTTTGAGTATGTGCCAAATACATTTCTTCCATTTAATTTTACTTCTGTTAATGGGTGGGTTAAGAACAGGTTGAAACGGGTAGTTTTTTGTATCAGTCGGGTTGTATTGACCATATACGCTATCTATCTAAATTTATCACATTTTAGTAAATAACTACTGTATCAAATATGATTATAGAAGTCATATTCTTTGCATAATAATCTAAATTTATTTAATTAACCAACTAAGGAGATACAATTTTTGGTTTTGTAGAGATGAAACGTAACCCAAATCGACCTGTTCACAAATAAATGGGTCAAATTGCTACCTCTACTACACGTGTTTGCTACATACTTCTGATTGCAACTTCTCTAATTTCTTAGGTACAAATGGAACTTCTCTGGTCTTAGTTTGCAAAAAAGGCTCGAATTTTTTGAGTCCAACTGGGCATTCTTTGCTGGTTTCGGTGACTTTCTTTTTCACTTATGTTTGGCTGCATGTCAGTTGTTTAAATGCACATCATTTACTTTGGTCTTCACCATGTGACATATTTAACCAAAAGAAGAGTTTGATAGAGAAATGTCAATCACATGTTCAACTAGTTTCTTGAAAATCAGATTTAACATCTCTTTTCATGGCAAAGTTTCAGCAAGGATTACCTATTTGGCTTATATGATTACAATTGATGTATAACTTGATCTACTCTGTGATTCTTCTGTTTTAATAGGGTTAAAAAATATTTGACTGATAGTTGAACAATCTATTAACTATGGACCGTTGCATTTATTTTTAGATGCACAGAAAACTTATTGCTAGCAAAAGGATATAATTATGTTGGCTGTGTATATTGTTATGGTCAATTCCTTATTATTTTTCTTTGTGATTATTATTTACATGAGTTTCAATAATGCGCTTTCAGGATCTCCGTGTGTTTTGGCTATTTTCTTTTTGTCTCCTTTGGTGAGTTATGGGACAATGGCTGTACTCTTTCCGCTGGTAAGTACACAATCTTTCTCATCTGTACATTTGTATAATTGCACTGGTGAAAACTTACAATGTTGTGACTAGAGGTGGCAAAATGGACGGTTTGGGGGTTACGTTAAACACGTAATCACTGGCTGGGTTTCCAAAAACATTTTTTGTCCAAATTTTTCTTCTTTATTTGTATCTTTTGGCATGTAAATTAATGTTTTGTTTTTACGAGGAGGTTAGACGCCATTTTGAATAAAACTTTCCATAACGTCATACCTGATCGATTTATTTGGCTTTCTATTTTTAGCTTAGTTTTTTTTAATTTATCCGTTTGACTCTTTACATATGGATAGTTCTATTAACAACTAAATGGGCCTCGATTGCGACCTCTAATTTTGACATTGGATTTGATTTATAATATAATGGCACTAATAGTCTATGTTCCAGTTTGTTTTGACTGCAGCAGGCTCAGATGCTGATAGCATCGTCAACTCTCTAAAAGAGAAATGGGGAAGTGAAGAATTAGTGGGAAAGCTTCCTATATTTTATGCTGCGGACAAGTTACTGTAAGCAAGCGACTATTCCAAATCTTCTATCACCATATTAATAAATTTCAGCATCTTACACATTTTGTAGTCTTAAGCCATAGATTATAGCTGCTAAACAATTGTTTTTAAAGCCAAATCATTTTTCTAAATAGTTTATCAGCCGAAATACCAAAAAAGAAGGATTTGTCTTTAAACGCAGTCAGTCATAATTGAATATCAGGCCAATATTTATGTTTGATAAAATAATTTTTTTCCATAGGATGCGAATCTTGTCTCTTCTTCCTGTGGAACCTCGCGGGCAAACATCCGACAAGAAAGCACAATGAGACTTATCACTGATTCCCAGAATTTGCGATTTAGAATTTCCTGCATGCCACTGTTCATACAAAGATCACTTTTACTAGATGTTTATGGGTGCAAACAAACCTCACGACGATTAGTTTGTGTACAGAAGATAAAAAGATGGTAACAACAGGGAATAGGTTTCTTTTGACGATCAGGTATTGCCTACGTCACAAGGGTGCAACACACGGAAACATCAATGTTTCTTTAAAGGGGAGCCGAAGTTTGTTTCTTTTTAATGGATAACGGTGCATTGACAGCTTAACATTGTGACATAGATTAACCTGTAAAGTAAAAGCACATTAATGTTTGCGGTTGTCGTAACCACTGCCTTCTTTATTTACATCCTGCGTGTGATTATTTTCTTTTTTTGGAGCCGAGTTCAATCAATTTACTAGTTTCACTGTGTGGTACATGGCATCTGGAGCATTGCTGCTAGGCTATTAATCTTGAAAACCAATTTATTTTTTTCTTTATATATATATATATATATATATATATATATATATATATATATATATATATATATATATATATATATATATATATATATATATTTTAACGGCTTGAATCTTGAAAACCAAATTACCTCTTTAAAACTGTTATCGGTAGGTCAACGCATTACTCTTTATTGCATTGTAGTCATAATACAGTAAAACCTCTATAAATTAATACTGTTGAGACCGGGATATTTTATTAATAATTTATTAATTTAAAGAGGTTTTAAAGTATAATATACTGGTTACAATGTATATTTTTTAGAGATGAAAAATAAATTTGAAAAACAAGTTCCAATTAAAATTTTATGAATTTATATTCACTTTATGAAAATAAAATTAACACTTTTTGTTGCAATACAAGAATACAACACACCAATACCTTACAGCAATAAAGAGATTTTGAGATAAACTCAATATAGATTTGAAGTCAACAAAAAAATAATAAGTGACAATGAATTTCATTTTTTAATAAACAATCTTCGGATTTTGAAGTGTATCTCTCTTACACACATATATACATATATATGGAATTTTTAGTAATTATTAATTTATAGTTTCGTTGGGACAAATATATATACACTGGGGTTTCAAAAAAATTATTATCTTATTATTTTATCAATTAGGGTTCAAATTTGTACTGGTCCCAAGTTGGGACTGGACAAATTATTAATTTTATCGAGGTTATTAATTTATCGAATATTAATTTATAGAGGTTCTACTGTAATGTTATTAGACTAGGTAGTTACGTACCCAATCTTTTTGGTGTACACTTTGCCACCACAGCATCACGTCAGATTTTCTTTTAGACCAAACACGTGACCATAAGCCCATAGTAAAACAACCCTAGTCACAACCAAATATATACCTCACAAAAATTAATAAACAAAAAAACACATACTTCGGTTGCCTGCACAATCGAATTGAGCAAATTGTCTTGGGGCCGCTTCGTTCTTTGTGTTACTAATCACAATGTGAAATAAGAATCCAATATTTTATGTTGTTTTCTTGCAAGAGTGTCGGGTAGCATGGCTTGAGTACCCAAGCCATTTAACGTGGCACCAAGCCAAACCTAAGCAATGAAACCCATATTTGCCCAACCATTCGCCAATCCCTTGGCTTGAGACAAGGGAAGCTTTTTTTATTTATTTATGACAAAAATACATCGTTGGTCCCTAAACTTTTCCCGAAACATCGCCATGGCCCTTAACTTTTCAAAATCGTCGTCTGGCGTCCAAAACTATGGATTTTGAGGTCGAATGCGTCCCTTGACCAGAAATGGGGAGGTCAACGCTAAGTTTTGGTTATTTTTCCAAGGGCAATATAGTCCAACCACATTTACAACTAGGGTATGGTTTATGTCTAACCCGACATTGTATTAAATTCTATAAAATCCTCAACTATCAACAACGCAGCACATATAGATTCAATAAAAATAACTAAGAATGGCACAAAACGATAACGGGAAGGGTTTGTACACTGGGTTGAGGAAAGAGGATTGCTCCAAGGGACATCGTTTGAGTGCTAAGAAGGAGAAGAAAGAGGCTGCCGACAATGTGTTACCAAAGTGTGATGATTTGGAAACAAGGATTACAAAACTTGAAGCTTTGTTTAATTATCTAAAGGAAAGGAAGGAAATGAAAGAAAATGATGATAGAAAAAGTTGTGGGTCTAGCTAAGTGTATGTTTAGATGGTAGTGAAGTTTGTAATGGTTGTCAACATGAGATCAATCAATAAAAATCTGGGTTTTGAATAAGTTAAACTGTTTGGCAATCAATATTTTTCATGTTGTTTAATTCTTTAGTTTGACTGTTACAAGTCAATTTGGCAGTTTGATTATTAGATGTCTAAGTAATTAAACGATTTGCCTTTTTAACCATAGTGGTTGTTTGGATTAACAATTGCATATTGGAGTTACATAATAAAATAGGTTCATCAAATGTTTAGTGGCCACTGTGTTTGGTTTTGCTGATACAAAGGTGTGATCGTTTGTGGTGCGTATAGCATCACATTTAGCATTTGGTTTGTTTGACTTTTTAAATGTCAACGAATAGCTAATATGTACAACCATAAAATTATACTCCGTAATGTATTAGACAACATGAGAATGACTTAACACATTCACTATTAACCATTTACCATATTTGGATAGTTTGACTTATAGTAGTCAACTGGTCAAACAATGTCTGATACAACATGAAAATGAATTAAAACATTGTCTGATACAAGGTTCTACTGCTAATTAACACAAAATTGGAGAAGACAATGCGACCTCCACTGCACAGCCTTCACCTGATGAACCTTCTAACGATATACATACTGAAAGTGGATTATCAACATACAAAAACATTCATCATGTCACTGATGGGCAAACTGCAAATGTGCCTGGAAAAACAAGTATCCAAACACCAGATATTCAAGTTATATAAGGTATAATTGGTGTAACGTAATATAAAACACAAGCCATGCAATTCAAAATTGAAAACTTACTTAGGATGGCTTGTTGGCACAAAGGGCCAGTACGCAATTGGTAATCTTTTCACTGCTTTTAAAACGTTTATTAGCACCACTAGGCACAACATCACAATCACTAGGCCCATCAGCAATGTTTTCCCCATCAAAACCAAGAATTTCTACCATTATAGCCTTCTCGTTCCCATCAAAACCTTACTTATAAGTTTTTACAACTTCCTCGCCCTTTTCCTCTTACAAATCGTCCTCTTCCATAATCAGCTTACCCTTTCCCTTATTTTTGATGCTTTTGTCATGGATAACATCTTTTTCCTGTTTTCTGGTTTTGTCATGGATAACATCTTTTCCCTCTTTGATAACAACACCAACCTGCAATTTGTTCTTATCTATACCCTTCCATATACGGCGAGTCATAAAAGGTCTCCCACTTGACATCCTGAAGTTAGCATCTTCCTCTAACCAACCCACAACCTCAAAACCAATGTTTTCCAAGTAAAATTCTGCTAACATCTGGGGCCTATGTATAACAAAGATATCAACTGACTCATGTGTTTCCGTAAAATCATATAGCTTAATGACATCCTGGTCCCTATAAATCAAGTGCAACCCATTTTCTAGCGATTTATTTGGATGACAAAAAAACACCGCCCATTTTGATTCCTTAATCTCTGATAATAGATTATCTAGGGTTGAACTAAAGATACCCCTATCATACCTAAAAGCATTAACATTAATAATGGATCCGCCTTCATACCTAAGTGGAGTATATTCAAATCTCCCATTTGTGTGAATCCGGAATAATACTTATCCTTCATCTTTTGGTTTTGAACGTTTAAATGTTGTCACAAATATGTTCCTTTTCATTAACTTGCATCAACGTTGTTTCTCACAATGTGGAATGACTGATTTTTCTCTGTATTAGGTTATTATGAAACTTTTTAGGGTTAAGTTTGTCGGGTCATTGGGTCGGGTTTATTGGGGCGTTACCCAAACGAATAACTTAAGCGTATTGGACAATTTTTGTATAATTTCGCCCTTGGTCCCCAACCTTGCCAACGTTGTCGGGCCATTTAATAACTTTACTCTTTACGATATAGTAATATCAAATTTGGTCCCTGAATTTGTAACGTCATCAGTTCAGTTAGTATTTAAGGGCCCGTACCCCAAAGGTTTTATATACCAAACACACAATTAAGTTACTTCCCAAACATAAAACACAAAAAAAAAAATGTCAGAATTCCCACGCCTACAGGAACTTGCAACCGCCACCGGTTCCCACGAAATTTTTGCTAGCATTGCTCTATACTATCAACGTGAGAACGACAAAGATATAGAGCTTGCAAAAGGACTCCTCAAGTGTTATGTGGATTTGGTTCATGTGACCCACGAAACCCAAGAGTTTATGGCTGAACTAGAAGGATGGCGTACTTCCCTTATGTCATGGAGGCTTCTACAAGATCTTAAGAAGATTCAAAAGAAAAATGTCATCAAGGCTATAGAGATTAACAAGATGATTACTGAAACCCATGCTTAGGTGTGGGGCAGGAACAATTTCATTGATTTTCTTAGGAAAACTTGATTTTCTTGTTAATCAGTAATGGTGAAACATTTAGTGTGTAATATGTGTTGTCTTTTGGGCCTTATGAATTATGTATTTTGCTTGATCTTCTGGTATCACACTATCATGTACTTTTGATCTATGTTATCGAATGAAATGAAGATCTGTTTTGCTTAATCCGCTTTTGTTTTTGGTTTTTGTTTGTTGCTTTTATAGCTTAAATGCTTAATCACTTATTGACATTGGTGTTATATGTTTGGTCCTTCGTAAAACAGTGTAAACATATTGATTTCATATGTTTCGTCCCTTACCACGTCTTATTCTTACCATAAAGCTTTATTGATGCTTTTATAAGTACGGTTGTATTTTGACCATTAGTATCCCCAAATTCAAAATAAGTCTAGTATTTCCCTCCTGAAATTGCTTATCAATGGGTAGATCTAGATCTCGTAAACAGATGAAATGCTCTAATTGTCAGACCGTTGGACATAATAAGAGAAGTTGTCACAAGGAACGATCTCCATAACCCCAAAACGAAAGTAACATACGAGGAAAAAAAGGCATGTTGATGGGAGAAGGTAACAGGTATGCAAACATTCATCGTATGATTCATTGATGATCTATTGTGTTTAAATAGGATATGATGTATGCATATATTAATTTTCTTGTTTATTTTTTATTTTTTTATTAGTGGATGGATGAAGAGGAGATAAGCCAGGCTATGGAACAAGAGATTCCTGAATCTCTTTTTTTACAAGAAGAAGAATATAAAAGGTTAGATGAAGATGAGGAGCAGTTAAGCCTCGCAGAAGAAGCATTCCACCAGTTTTTGGAAGAAGAGAAAATGTACAAACAACTTGACAACAACAGGAACCTCATCTGGATAACTTTCTGCTAAGCTTTGAGGAAAATGTGACAGCTTATGAAGATGGCTGGAACTCTGACAAGGATCGGGAGCTGAGCAGATTGGAAGCTCAATTAGATGTAGAGAGGTTTGCGAGCTTTGATCCTTACGAAAACGGTTACGACTCAAACAACTCTCAGACTTAGGATCACCCGGAATATAATTGAAGTTTGAGTTTGTGATGTTGGTACTTTGCAATAGTCAACAATTTCAAAAACTTGTAGTCTTTTGGCTGTATTGTATGCATTTACCCGTGTCTTTAATACTACCTACTTGTTCAACAACCTCATTGAACCTTTATCCCTTTTCCATCTATTATATAATACATTATCATCAACTCTTGATGTATTCAATTGCTTTTCACATTGTATCCACAAAATGGTTGTCATTTGGTTTACATAGACTGTTGGGTTGAAAGGGAAAACAGGGTTGGATTGATGTTTTTTGCAAGGCGTCCCCCTTACAAAGATTTCATGTGGTATACTTGTCCACCGTGCCTTGAAAAAATGGGAACCCCATCTTACACCACAACAGCTGATGTTACAGGGGAAAAGACAACTACAACCGATCGTGGTGGGTATGTGATTGGCTTAGGTGTTAACTATTATAATAGAGGTCGTGCTAACGTGGGCAGTGGTGACGAACAAATTGAAGCAACTACAACGACAACTACAACTAAAACAGCAAGTGGAGTATGCCCAAGTGAATCAGCTAGTGAAGAATCTGCAAGTGAAACATCTACTGAAGGACCTACAACTCATAAACCAACTGATGAAAGTGCAAGTCATTTACCCAAGTGAATGAGGAGCAAGAACTTCTATGTTGTCTTTCAGTTTAATAAATGCAATTGAACTGATATGTTGTAATTCATATGTTATAACAATGCAGTTTGATGACTATGTTGTTTTTTGGGTATATGTTGACTTTAATAGTCAAATTAAGTTATTCCAAACACTACAATATACTACATATGCGATTGCAAAGTAAAAATCGTAAACAAGTAAAGCAAAAATGTAAAATCCAACTATTTCATTAGCCATCATCATTCCAAAAAGTTAACATCTTCATTACATAAACCACTAAAAATAGCAAGTGAACTTTTTGATGGGGGACTTGATATTCATAGTGGGACAGTTGAGATCCTTAGGGGGAGGCACATACCAATGTTTCCTCTTATTGCTGTCGCTTACATTTGCCGCAACAAGACCTAGTACAACATTTGTAACCATTTTGCTTGGTTTTGAACTTTTATGAATAATGGTGCTAACAGTTTGTGCATTTGATGCATCAACATCTTTTCCTTTAGAAGTGGTATCTGGAAATACAACAAAAACACAAGGACATCGATTTTAACCATTACTACTATCCTACTTTTCAATCACTATGTCAATGACACAAATAGAGTAAACTAAACTAACCTTTGATCGCTTCGGTTTCTTTGGCAAATCTGCATAAATCTTCATACATCTCATCAGACATTTCATCACTTTCAAACCAACTAACACCATATTTTGCCTTCACATACTCTACCATCTTGTCCGTCACTTGTGGCTTACTAAGCTCCATGTCTGCCATTCTTTGACTTTTTTTTCCTTTTATTTATGGAATAACTATGGGTACCGTTGTTGAGGGTTGTTTTCAGTATATGTTGTAAGTTACAATATGTATGCTACATCATCAGGACTTACTAAAAAATCAATGGTTAGTTATGGGTTTATTGGTTCCCACGAAATAATTAATAAGCGTATCTGAGAAGTTGTAGTCAAGTTGTTGACAAAGAGTATATAAGAACACAGTTGGTCCCTTAAATTGAATGTCGGGTTAGACATAAACCATACCCTAGCTGTAAATGTGGTTGGACTATATTGCCCTTGGAAAAACAACTAAAACTTAGTGTTGACCTCCCCATTTCTGGTCAAGGGACGCATTCGGCCTCAAAATCCATAGTTTTGGACGCCAGGTGACGATTTTGAAAAGTTAAAGGCCATGACGATGTTTCGTGGAAAGTTTAGGGATCAACGGTGTATTTTTGTCTTTATTTATTTTAATTGGGGTTTTGTGTTGAGTTTGAGTTTTAATTGGGTATGATGAGTTTCTAAAGAGGTGTTTTTGGTCAAGCCATATGGGAGGCGATTTTGAGCGTGTGAGTGAAAATGAGTGTTTTGATGAGTGAGTAATGGCACGCTTAGACAATTTTTACAAACACAAATTCACACATCACGTGAACATGATTTATAACATGTAAAATGGTTGAAGCTCGATGATTGTATGTACCAAATTGTAGTTAAGCTTCTTTACTTAATTCTCCATTCTTTTCATCTACTGGATAACTAGTTCTTATTAGGGGTGTCCAAAAGAACCGAGGAACCAAAAGAACCGAGGAACCGTACGGGTACTGTACAAGAACCGAACCGTATATTAGAACCATGGTACGGTTCTTGGTTCCTAAAATTCCAAATTTTAGGTTCTCGGGATGGTTCGGGTCGGAACCATCCGGTTCCGGTACTTTTCTGAAAGAACCGACTACTTTAAAAATATGAAATTTTATAGGATTTATTTGGGGCATTGTGTAATGTGTATAGCATTTTAAGGAGAAAAAAATAATAAATAAATGAATTAAAAAAACCCTACTCATTATTAAACTGTAATATAAAAAATCTAAAACTTAAAAACACATGATAAAATTAAAACCCAAAGTTTTAATCCATTCAAAGATCATAATCATCATCATTTATTGACATGAAAATATGTTTATCTTGATATCATTATCGTAAATTTAAGACTTACCTATAGTAATTATAAAAATCAAGTGAATTATATAATGCAATATGTGACGAATGACGAATCTGTAGTTAACGAGTATAATGGGTTGGAAGTATGAATGCATGTTATATTATATAAAAATGTTGGTCAGTTGGTGTTGGTGTACTTCATGCTTTTCGATTCAATATGATGCGCAATATTTAATCCAGTATACTAAATAACTAAATCAAGTATATATGTTGTTGTTTAAGTATACAATATTTAATCATGTACATTAGTTAAATACCGTGTGTATTTGTATTGTTATGACATTATTAGCATGTCTTTATGAATGATCGACGATGAAAAAAATAAATTATTTAAACACTTAGGTTCTTGTGGGAATTACCCGAAATTCTCGTACCGGAACCGAGTACCGTACCGGAACCGTACCGAAGAACTTGGGACGGTTCTTGGTTCCACTTTTTCCATATTTTCGGTTCTCGGTTCTTTCGGGACGGTTCCGATTCGGGACGGTTCCAGTACCGTGGACACCCTTAGTTCTTATCATCTTATCCCTATGATATACTAAATAGTCATAACTCAAAAGCGTAACTATTATTGCTAATTTTAAAGAATACTTAAATTCGCTGTCCCATTAGTACGAGTACTACAATAACACCATTTTAAAAATCATTTAAACAATTTAATACACTTAAAGCAGTTGTCAAACATTATATTATTATCACGAATATTAATCTTTTATGTGACTTAACTTATACCACAATAAACAATAAACAATAATAACCAAAAACACAATCCAAGAAAATCTTGTCATGGATAAAAGTTTGGTAGTTTGATTAAAAGATATTGATATAAAAATAAGTCGTTTTCCATGCTAGAATTTGCATCAAAATGGTCAAAAAGTCTACAAACCCACCTTTCCAATTAACTACTAGTACTAAAAAGCAACAAATTGATAATCAAGTCTCCTCAATTGACTCCTAAAGTCCACAACTATCATCATGTTCACACAAAACCGAGTCAACTCGCTCTAACTCGGCATGGCTACCAACTATTAGGGACGAAATCAGGGTGGGTCTCTTAAACAACACTAGTAGATTTTGCGCCATAGTATTAATATTGTCAAGAACTTTCATTTTTTGTAAATGCATCTGGTCTGTAAAAAATATGTTCCTAGCCTATTTTGGTTCCTCTTAAATGCACATGGTCAATTTTTGTTCTTATTCCGTCCATCCTTGTTGTGATCCATGTGCCGCAAGTTTTAAGTTTCACCCAAAACTTACTTATACGTCTAAACTCTAAAGTCTAGTTTTATTTCACCGTCCATTTAAGATTACATTTGTACCGTTTCTTTGTTACTAGCTATGCTTTATTTCAATTTAATTGCGCGTTAACACATATGCTTTTGTATTGGCAAATGATACAGTTTGATGAATACATCCGAGAACTGTATTTTGTTTTGTCTATTCTGGGTAAACTATAATCACTTTAAAAGTAAACAACTCATAATTTAAACATGCAATCTTTAAGCTATAATCACTTGAAATAGGGGTCTGTCTTGATATCTTTCTTGTTATGTTTAGTGACAATTTGGATCTGTTAGGTGCAACTAAAACGTTGTTAACATTCGTAATCATTGCATCTGACTTTATTTTGGTAAAGCTAACAGTCGGTAAAATCCAAGAAAATGTTTACATACATTGTGGCAAAACTTTGCAACTACCACAAATGGATAAATGAAGAATGATCTTTGTTCAGGCTTTGAAGAAATTGGTTTTTGTTTTTGTTTTTGTTTTGTTTTGTTTTATTTTGTTTTTTTTTTTTTTTTTTTTTTTTTTTTTTTATACGCCATTTAATTGGTGTTTTCATGGTTGTTTCCAGACTTGTTCCGGGCCATCCCAAGGTCATTACACAACAAGCCGAGGCTTGAACCCTGAACTTTTATAAGACTTTTGAAACACTTTGCCATCAAAGCACTTTGAAAATGGTTTTTTTTATCGAACTACAACAATATTTTTAAATCGTAAACTCAAATACAGTATTTACTATTCTACGATGGGTGATAATTTTTTTTTTTTTTTTCTAAATTGCTGGATCACTTGTGCAAAAATAACAAATAAAGGAGTATGGTGGTGAATATGCACTACATTGTTTCTCTATTTCATATCAAAGATTAATTTTATATCTTTTTTCCACTCATGAACTCATCAAACATCCCCCACTTTTGGGTAGGTTTCTTGGATTTTGTTAACTTTACACAAGATTTTAAAATCATATCACTAAATCACTCAAATTCCCCTTGATTGTTGCAAGACATTGAGGACCAAGTGGGGTTTCTTTAACAACAACAAACAACCAGCATGGGAAAATCTTTAAAGTGGAATTATGGCACATTCATACCTTATATGATAAATGCTTAAAAAGATGGAATAATGAACAAAAAGGGACCACCTCACATCATTTTGTAATGAAAATCTATAAAATTTAGGCTAGGGTTACATATTTCATTATAAACTTCGCTAAAAATTACTAAAATATTGTCTAGGCTAAGTCTTTAAGGAATGGTTAGTCGATACCCAAAAAATAAGTGCACGAAGCCCAGGTTTCCCCGTCGATTTTCGCTATTTAATCTAGATCATAAATCTTCAATTGATAAATGCAACTGTAAGCTAGTCATTATAGGTACGGTCTCGCTCCAACTATAGCTACTAGACCTTGGAAGTAAGAGTATATGGTTGCTCAAACTAAATGGCTATAAAAAACGTACACACCGGCTAGCGTTTTCTAGCTCCATGATTGACCATCATCTAGTATAACTACATCTATCGTCTACCACTACCACATGACCACAACTACCATCTTCATATATATGTCAAGTAAGTGAATGAGTTTCGTCTTAAGGTAAAATAACACCCATTATACCAACAATAACTAAATTTGTGTAAACATCATTCCTAACCCACTAATAACGTAACGTGCATATTTCCATTAGTGTCTGTTTGCGTGACATGAAATCTAGTGTAGATGTCTACCCATGTTCAGAATTGACTATATACAAACATTCTTAGTAACCGTTATTAATGTCTTGCCATTTATAAAAACCACTAAGATATATAAAAGACATCATGATTAAAGATAGATATACGTCAATAAGTAGACTCTGATGATATGCATATATAGTGCATAAATTACACACATAAATACGATATCTTGGTAAATAATCTTTTCCCACTTAAATTAAACTTATTGTATGTCTGGATTAAAAAAAAAAAAAAAAAAAAAAAAAAAAAAAAAAAAGGAGGGAGTCAATTGCACATTTTGTTTATGTTGTTTGTCTATCTTTGGTATAGATCATTATTGTCAAAAAGTTTTTTTTGATATGAATGTATAAATTAAGGGTAAAAAATTTAACGAAAACCATCCGTTTTAAATATCATTCATGCAAAAAGTTTGCAAAACCATGGTGAGATGGATGATTTTTTTGTAGACTATTAACATAACAATTGGTTTCTAAAAAAAAAATGTTTTCTGCCAAAATAGATAAAAACCAAATTCAAATTTTCAAGTTTACTTGGTAATTTTTTTTTTTTTTTTTTTTTTTTTTTTTTAACAAATTCCAAAATCTATAAACATTTTATAATAAAGAAAAGTTTAACACTGAAGCGACAGGCAAGCGGGCAACAAGCTGCGCCGCTAACCCTTGGTAATTGATGTATGGAACTTGTCACGTATTCAAATTATGTGCAATTATAAAATAGAAAAAGAAATATAAAAACAAGCTTTTGATGTTTTGATGTGTATACGCAGTAGTATTTTTTTTAAAAGTTTATATGCATTTTTATTTTAATTTTTTAATATTACATATCAAAATTTTGAAAGAAAGTTAAAAGAAAGAAGGAATCTATCATGATGTGTTTTATCCTTCAAGATGAGGAGGCAAGGTAAAGGCCTTTTTGGCCTTATCTTTTACACTTCACACTTGGTCATGAATTGAGATGAGTGGGCCCACATGAACATTTTTTTAAAAAAAAAAGGAAACTCTTTTTCCACTCAAATTACCATATTTGGTCTCACTTGAACTTGTTTATTTCCAAGTATTACATGTCCAAAAGTTAATTCAAGCTGTATTAAACGTGTTGCATGAGTTCTGATTAGAAAAACCATCTGTTACCATAATTTGTTTATGTATTCATCCGAAGATTTTGAATCTAAATTGATGGCATTTCAACCAAGTCTGAAAAACATTTTCTTTAAACAACTTCTATGCTCCACAAAACACAAGTTTTCAACTTGGGAATGCCAAACACATTAAAATTGTTGCTTCATCCTAATATATTTCCCAACAAAGCTCAAATATATACAAATGAAACATAAAAGACTACATCTGTACATTTTACTTGCATTATTATAGCTTGTGAGTTGTGATAGTTAAAACATAAAAGTCCAAAATTCCAACAACAATTCATAAAGATTTGTACAACTCTACAAAATAGAACATGGTAGATGAAATAGTCTTCTATTCGCACACAATAATTGAGCACTAAATTTTAAATCACATTTCTCATTTTCTTTTTCTCCATTTAATTTAATTAGAATCAACAAACCAAACTCATAATACTAAACACAAATCAATATATCCTTCTATACAATCTCTCTTGATTCCTTTTGATCAAACCTACCACATTTCATTCACAACCATAAATTTCCCCAAAAATAAACCAAACTAGCAATAATAACTAAAAGCATAACAATAATTCAACCATATACCTCTTCAATCTCTTGGTTTCAATCTTAAGTTCATCTTCTAAAATTTAATCATTCAACTTCAAAATCTGCAAAAAGTAAACACAACCCATTGTTAAGATTTCTCCAAATATTAAAAGTACTTCTTAAAATTAGTAGTTTAAACTAGACAACTAAAACTTGTTCAAAACATTTATTGCACTTACAAATAACAGGCAAGTAGTTACAATTGGTAGATAGTTTGCTAAGTATAGAAATAAAATGATGCAATTAATTAACCTTTGTTTCAAGTAGAATCATTTTGGTCTTCATCACCACTGTCACTAGCTTGTGAATGATGTTGCTGTTGTTGTTGTTGTGAATGATGTTGATGGTGATCTAGACTATGATTTTGGTCTGAATTCATGTTCAACCCACCTCGGGAATACGCATTCAAAGCTGCCAACATCCCTATGTTACTCTCACTCATTCCCAAACCCAAATGTTGTGAAGGCTGTTGTTGCTGTTGTTGCATTAACATTGACCCAAGTTGAAGCGAATTCGCTCTAGAATTCTGCTGAAATTCCACATTAGCCATCCTTGGCAAAAAGTGTAAAGGTGCTTGTAAAGTATTCCCACTTCCGGGTGTAGCCGTTCCAGCAGTTTGAAACGGCCACATTTGTTGGTGGTGGGGCTGAGCCTCATGCCCGGCCCCACCACCAGTACTAACACTAGTGGAAACCGGCAACATCCATAAAGTGTTGCCAGCAGCATTTGTGGGCGCTTGTGCAACCGCCCACATAGCTGTTGCTGGCATCATACCACCCCCATGGTGCCGGAGCATACTATTCCCTGCTCCGGCACCAGTATTCGCCTCCTTGTTAGAAGGCGAAGGTGACGGTGATCCAACCGGCACCTCGTTGTTCTGACCACCCTCATCCTTAAACAAATCTTCCCTATACCTTTTCCTCATATAATTCTCACTCCCATCACCATTTCCACCATTATTACCCCCACTACTCGAAATCGCCTCAGCTATCTGATCAGCAGTCATAATATGCTGCCCTTGACCATGCCCATGAACCTGCCCCTGACCATGCCCATGGCCCTGATGAAAGCCCATCATTTGAGAAAACCCTTCTTCAAAAGGATGATGATGAGGAGCAAGGGCCAAGGCGCCATGAAAGTGATGCGGCGCCGTCTTAGAAGATGGCGCCGTCAAACTAGATCCACTACTTCTCAAAGAAACATTAAGAGTTGAGAAGTTGGCAGGAATAGTACCAGTACCAGTAGCAGCAATAATAGCAGGCTCAGCTTGTTGTAACAGCCACTCAATAGTTTCACCATCAGACTTATGACCCAATTCTCTAGTCAACTGGAACACCCTTGCAGCACACGTGGCAGGCATGCGTATCCTTCTACCTCGTCCGTCAACTTTGGTGTGCCGGTCTTTTGTTGACCTTTTTGGTGCTGGTGGTGCAACTGTAGCCACTTGTTGGTTGTTTTCTTTTATGGGTTCTTCGGATCTAGTTGCTATAGCTAGTGATGGATCAACTGGTGGGTCAACTGGTGGTTGTTGTTGTTGTTGTTGTGGGTAGTGGTTGTTTGTTGGCTCCATGTGTTTCTTTTTTAGTACTTTCTTTTTTACTTGAAAAAAGTTGTTCTTTTGTGTATTTTTTTTGTTTTTTGTGTTTTTTTTTCTTTTTTCTTTTGTTTTTTTTTTGGAGGTGGGTTTAAGAAGCTTGACAAGAAGAAGAAGGTGCAGACATTCTTGGACAACCACGGTGAGAAACCACCGGAGAACCGCCGCCTAGAGGGTGGAGTTGGTGGGTGGTTAGAGAGAGAAAGAAAAAAAGAATATAAAAAAAGGAAGTAGGGTTGTGTTGTGGGGTGTAGTGGGGGGGTCTAGAGAGAGAAAAACAAAACAGCTAGAGGAAGAGTTGGAGTGTTGTGGGGTTGTTTGGTTTTTGATTGACTCGTGTCTTTGTGTTTCCCTATGGTTAATCTAGAAAAATAAGTGAGAGAGAGAGGGGGTGGGGGACCTTTGGTGTGTGTTGGCTTAGTTGGACAATGTTAAAAACAGTGTTTACCCTTTTATCTCGAACCTTTTGTTTTGGTTAATTACAATACTGTCCTTCATACAAAATAATATAAATGTTTTTAAAATCTAGAGAGAAATTGATTAGACATTACGTAATTTTGTCTTCTGAAAAATAAAACATCTTAAGTTGTAAACGTTGTCATGTCAATTAGCAATTTTGTTGTAAAGTCTAGTTAAGTGTGCCACATGGATATTTTTAGAGCAACGGGTGTACTATCACCAAGACACCAACCCTGTGTCACATGGATTATTATTGATTATGTGTTTAGTTTGTGTTTTTAATTAAGATGGTAAGTATCAAAATTGGGGTTCTGGCTTCATTGATAAGGAGGAGTATTTTGGTGGATGATTGATAAGACTAGACACGATGGTCACTATTTCATCACCTTCACCTCAGAGCCACATCACCATTCATTATATCACCACTCATTCCATCTTTTAGGTGCAATTATTTAATGACATCAAGTAATTATATTTTATTGACATCATTTATCATATGTTATTCGTTTGTTTTATATATTTTATATGAAGATCAATACTTAATCGCTTACTTTAGTAATTATCAGGTAAAAACAAGCATTTTGTGAAAGTTAGTGATTTTGGACGTAAAATAGAGCAAAATGATCAAGATGGGAAAAGCCTACTAAACTCAAGAAGATGTGTCGTATCATTCTAGACAGATACGATGTATCATCATATTTAGATGATTTCGATGACCATTGCCTAACTTTGAAGCATGCGCCACATCTAATTATATCATGCACCGCATATGATCTTTGATCAACGAAGAAGAACCAACTTGTTCTACTCCAGATGCTCCGCATTACATTTCATACATACGGCGTATCACTCTCAAGACTTCACCAAAAGATGATCCAAGACACAGAAGAACATGTGCCGCATAAGAGATTTGTAGTAACCCGCTAACTTCCCCATTAGTTCCCCTTAAGTTAGCAATGTCTTACTAACTTAACTTAGGCCCTTACTAAGCACAATCTAAGTTAGAAATGCCTATAGCTATTTCCCGAGTGAAATTTTTGCTTTGCTATATCACTATTACCTATCTACCCCTAGACAAGCTCACGTATCCACCTATGCCAAACATCACTATGTTTACTTCATGTAAACATCCAGGTATGTCAAGTCAAGGTTACAAACACATTTTCACTAAGTAAACTATCACTCTAGTATACTATACTCATCAGAAAACCCTAATTGCACCTATGTGTTTCCGGTTAGCTTTAAAACCCTAATTGCTTATCTGAACTAGCTTGAAAGTGTTCAAGGCTTAGTTATAAGTTACATTAGTAACTTTAGGATATATTAGACTTCCTAGATTATAGTACAACTCCCTAAAACCTAGGTACAAGTCCCTTAAGCACAAAACCCTTATTAGGTCATAACTTCCCGAAAACTAGGTTAAACTCTCCCAAATATTTACTATAGGCTACCACCACTTAGTACAAGCCTCCTAGGACTTAACCTTAGTCACTAAACACCCATAGGATCCTGATTTAGGCACTAAACCATAAACTAGGACCAAATCTTAAACTATACAAAACTAGGTCAAAACTAAACCTAAAACTTAAAACAAACAACTTAAACACCTCAAGTAAGCACCCTAGCACCTCCCTAATGCTAATCTAACACCCTATCACCTCCCTAAGCAAGCACACAAGGTGGTGCATCACCACCTTGTCACCACCTTCACTTGTTAGGGCAACCATGGCCACAACCGGCCAAGCAGCCCCCTAGCTACCATGTAGCTGGTCTTAGTCACCCCTTAGGTCTTCTAAATCACCCTCTAGCTCAGCTTACTCGACCCCCCCCCCCTCGAAACCTAGCACCCCTTTACTTGGTCGCTACTCTATACGCACCCAATAAATACCCCCTCATCCCCTTCATTTCTCTTCACACCTTCCTATCTTCTTTACCACATACATTTCTGTAGTACTTAGTCCCTAAGACCCATAGAAGTCGATTACAAGAGCCCTAGTCCTTGTCGAGTTAAGTTTTGAGTCAAGAAACCCTAGAAACCCACGTTACACCTCCCACGACTTAGGTAAGCCTCAACTTTGATCCTAGTAGCCTTAGTACTGATATAGGACACCTAGGATATGCCTTATAACCCTTAGAATAGCCTTGATCATTTTCTTTTAGAAGTTTTCATTTAGAAACCCTAATTTTGGATTATTATGTGTTTATGTGCTAAATTGCTATATTATACGCTATAATCTGATTTAAGTGACTTAATTGAGTAAATATACGTTAAACATAAGCTAGGAAACTTAGTTGTCTCATTCAAATACAATTTGCATAGAAAAGGACTAGTTTTGCAATAGTTTCATGCATAGGGGTATATATGGTAAATTTCTTAAAATTTAAAGTTTAGGGACTGTTTTTGACATTTCTTAGAAGTTATAAGTACAAGGACCATTTTTTCAAAGTTTTAAAACCTTAGGATAACAAGTAAAATAAGTTATATAAATTTATAAGGACTAGATTTGCAAATATTGTTAAGTTAAGGGTGTAAAAGGTAATTATTGAAAGTTAGTGTAGTTTAAGACCATTTCTGCCATTACTTTAAAATATATAAGTATAGGGACTAATTTTGTAAAAGATAGAAAGTTATATGCTTAAATGTTATAAGTTTATAAGTTTATGGTAGAAAGTGTAAATATGTAAACTTGAAGGGTATAAACGGACTATTTTTATATAAAGTATAAAAACCTATTTTGAGTTAGAAACATAACACAATACTAGGGAGCTTCATGTGAGGGGTATCATGTGGGTATTTCGTTTTGACGAGTTTGCTGAGTTTACGAATTAAAGTGCCCTGACTCCTTAAACAATTATTGCATGAACTCTGAATTATGATGGCCTGAAAGATGTTATGCTATAACTAAAACTTAATAACAACATAACTCAATAATAGGGAGCTTCATGTGAGGAATATTAACTTCTGAATTATGATGGCCCAAATGGTATTATGTTGATAACATAATACAATAGCAGGGAGCTTCATGTGAGGAGTCATATACTTCTAAATTATGATGGCTCGAAAGGTGTTATGTTATATCTAGAAACTCTAAAAGTGATTACTTAAAAACCTAGATTAAGACTTGACATACACACACACACCCCTACACTACCCCAGGATATGTGAGTAAGCTGTCTAAACCCTACCCTGCTTACCTTAGACCCAGGTGAGTTTTCATAGCCTCACTTTTAAATGCTTTACAACCCTGTGAGGGGGATACATGCTTTAAATCGAATAAAAGTCTTTTTCTTTGGTTGTTGCACGAGTAATCTATCTTCCACCCCTACACAACAAAATTCATGAATCTAATCGCTTGTGATATTTTACACAAGTGAACGCGAATATAATTGATAGATCTATTGGAGTTTTACAACTCTCGTTGGTACTATCTCTCTTTGGAGGGTACCAATAAGTATTATATTTGAACTCTCTAAAGGATTAACTTTGGCATGTTATCCTTCCCGTCCCATCAGGGTTTGGTCTGCAGACCCCATGTTTTGGACCGTTAACGTGTGGTTCATGAGCTTGGGGCAATATACCTGCTATCACTAAACTTTTCCACACATAGGGTTTAAGCTGAACCATGTGGAACTTGTATTCACACACCCTATCTACTTAAACCTATGACTCTCACTCAACATTCGTGTTGCCTATTTAAGCATGTTATCCTAGGTAATTGAGCTCTTTAGGAACCCTGGCACAGAGAAGTACTGGATATAAGGATGTCCATAATAGTTATCATTCATCTGTTTTGCCTTAAAACGTATCTTAAGGGACCTCTCTTTTGGTAAAATTATATGTTTTACTGTAAGAACTCTGATGAATAAATGAATGATAACACCTATTTCAAAAACGTCTCTCTTTGAGCCATTTTCTATTATCTTGTCTTTGTTTCCATGAAGTAATACCCCAAACACTAAATCCGTTGCGATCAGTGAAAAATAGGGGTGTTACAAATTGGTACCAGAGCCTTGGTTATAGAGAACAAAAGGATTTTTCCTAAACTATAACCACTTTTTTTAAAAGTCCTCCGTGCCACTAGAATCCCCGAACTTGCCTTTAGACTCCTGACTTGCCTTTAGGTTAAGATTTCTGACTTGCCTTTAGGTTAGATTCCCCGAATTGCCTTTAGGATAAATTCCTCACTGTTGCCTCTAAGATAGATTCCCCACTATTACTATTGCCTCTAGGATATAACATAGGTTAGAATTATGCTAAGACATTTACCCAGGAATGGTATTACAGTTAGTTATGTCTTACTTTAACAATCCTATCATCGTGTTGGACACCGATGATACGGATACCTCATCGGATAGTTATGAATATACCCCGGCTATCACTACTCACTCATCATCTGGTTCTAATTCTCCGGAAGAATTAGCCCAAAATGCCTTAGTTAACATAGGTTTAGAACCTTCCCCTAATGATCCCTATATGCAAGCGTATAACGGTTATATGCGAACATATGGTGGTGATATTCCTATCGTACCTACTATAACCCCTACCCCATCTATACCTCACTAGACTAGTCAAGATCGCTATGTTCCTGAAATACCTTCCCCTCCCCGTGAGAAATTACGTATTATACCGCCTTCGCCTCCCCTAGGTTTGAAATAGGAAGTAGTTCTTATAAAACGCCTTTAGAAAGGCATGAGGAACAAATATAGGATAAACTTAGTCACTTAGATAAGTTGTCCTTAGGACGTATTGAGGAAGTAGAAAATATGATAAGTGCCCTAGGAAAAGGTAGAGTTGTAATCCAAAAAGACTATAATAGGTTAGAAAACGGATTAGAGAAAACACGTAGTCAAATCTTTAGGTTACAAACAAAGTATGAAGAACACTCTGATGATGTAGTTATAGCACATGTTAGGCTTTCCACTATAGAAATGATCATCGAGGATATTATGGATAGTCATAAGTCTGATATAAAAGATCTGTTAGAAGCAATCCAGGAACTTAAGAACAACAAAGAATCAAACTAGTAAGGTTATAGATTTAGTTTTATAGGTAGTTTAGTTATAGATAACTTAGTTATGTACGGGTACTTGCTAGGTTTCACTCTGTAAGATATAGGAATCAGTTATTATAGAAGTTATAGTTTGCCTACACTTAGCTTTCTTATATCAAGTATCCCGTATTAGGATTCCCTATGCCTTAGGAAACACTATAGGTGATGAGGCGAAAAATGATCCGTTTTTAGGGGGTCATTTAAGCCCGGAATTGAATTTATTTGATCAAATATTGCCCTAAATCGTTCCTTTTGTGATTTTAGGTACTTTTGGAGTGAATTTTGGAAAAGGAAGCATTTTGGACGTTTTTGGAGCATAAAAGTGAAGAAAACGGCAAAGTCTTAATTTTCCTTGCTGGGACAGTACCTGACGGCGTCACAAGTTTCTTAATGACGGCGTCAAGAGGAAAAACAAGAGGTGAAGAGGATGGAGTCCATGACGGTCCAGAACGTTTTTGCACTAGGGCATGACGGTGTCACCATAGGCCGTCATGGTCCCTTAATACGTGACGGCCCAGAGAAAAACTACTGTTGACGGCGTCAGATCTGGATCTAGGCAATCCGATTTTATTATGGGCGGCGGGTTGACGGCGTCAGAATTTCCTTCTTGACACCGTCACCTTGGAAAATCTATATATAGTTTTGTAATTTTCATTCATACAAGGAGGACAATTTTAGGGACGACTTGAATAAACCCTAGCACGATTTTAACAGTATTTTCAAGGGTTTTCACCCCTTGAATCCTTTCATGTTCAATTAAGATAAGTATCCTTTCAATTCATTCAATATGTTTATGTGTTGTTTGAATATATCTTACGCTTGTCTTGATTTTAACATGCTAGGCTAGATCTCTTGTGTGTTTGCTTAGATTTAATGAAACTTAGATGTTGATTATGGGTTGATTGCTTGTTTATAGTTGTTACGGATGAATGATTTTGATGTTAGGCTTAAGAAAACTGGCAGACTTCCATAGTGTAACTTGCTTGAACGTCTTAAGAAACATGAACCAATGCGTACTAGGCTTTTATGATTGTATTTAATGCATGAGCGAATTCTAGTGATTCCATGTTAGGAGCTTCTTGCAGGCTCGACATAGGAGTGAAGTAGGAGCTTATAGAGATGGGGAAGTACGTACGCCACCCCACGATTGGTATTAAGGAATATAACCCGTCATCCACGCAACTGTAACAAACTATCAACCTGTAAAAGATATCTAGCTAGGGAGTAATGAAATCTAAGTAAACACAATTTTCCCATTTATTGTTCACACCACTAGTTTAATTAGCTTTATTTACATTTTTGTTATTTTATTTTGATTGCATCTTAGTTATTGGGTTAGTTGACTAGCAACTAATTCCGCCCACTCTTCCAAAACCCGAGATTTTAATTGCTTTTCATAAAATATAAAAATACAAAAAGAATCATCCCTCACCTCTTGACCTAGTTTTTAGGCTTTCTAATCCTAGCGACACTATTCCTGAGTTGAACGATCAATCCTCCGGTACTTGTCACTATACTATACTACAACGATCAGGTACGCTGCCTGGTGGGGGTTGTAAGCTTCTCGAGATCCCTCGAGAGGTAAAGCCTGGTGCAATTCCCACGCATCAATAGGCCTACCTTAAGTCTTAATAACTCGAGGTCATTAGAAATTTTAAAACAAATAGACTTACCTAGAGACACTAAAGCTTATAATTAGAATCCCTTAGACTAGTACCACTATGCCTTTAGACGGGGGAAGTGAACTTCTGGGAATATAGTAATCTTATTAGGAAATCCGCCCTTTTAGTTTTAGGATTCCCTACCTATTCATTACTCTGGCATATGCATACTCAAATCAATAATAGATTTACATTATCAACATCGTGAAATGCCTCAATATAGCATAGTACTAAATGATCTATCTGTAAATGAAAGGTTTCCGAATACTAATTATGTGGGTCAATTGTAGTCCAATCTCGATTTAAAGTTTTAGCAATCTATACATAATAATTGTTTTACAGTTCATATAAATTTTATGAAATTCTTAGTTTCAAAATGGATGTTCACATCATTCAGTATATTCTTAGTTGTCAGAAAGATTATGGGTGTCACTTAAATTCCTAAATCCCAAATGATAAACTAAAATTTAGAAAGTACAGATTTCTCAAGATCTTTCTATATAAGTTGCAGCGTAAAAGACATAAGCCATTCACTTACTAAAATCACCCATAGTTCTTAGGATCACATGTCCAAATACCCATATTATAGCTATCCAAACACCCATATTTGTATGGTCCAAACACGGTACGAATCATCATAAAAACATTGTCTCCAAACAACAACGTTTTTGCTGCATCATAAACCGGTACAAATATTGTTCTGCTGTCAAGCACAACATAGAAACGTTGTGTCCAAACAACTATGCTTCATATACATTATAAGACTGTCTGAACATTATTTATGATATGAAAATCAACATAAAAACAACCTATAAATATTATGCTTTCACTAATGAATAAAATATACTTGATACCATCACCTTGTTATGGTACGAAGATCTTGAATCGGCACCTTTAATCTACGCTACAAATTTTATTAGTCGCACTTTATCAAACACCTGATATACATTAATTTTAATTACTAAATAGAAAAAATTTCATACCATTTAAAATAATCAGAGCAAGCTATTGGTTATTATATAAATTCATGGATGATCATAAAAATGTTAAAACTAATTATACATGAAGATTAAAGACCAAATAACCATATGTTCCCCCAATCAAACAAATCAATCGATTTGTTGTAATAAAATGACGATAACTGAAATTCAAATTCCAAAAATAATTGAAAATCAACTTCAAAATCAAACAAACCTTGCTAAAGATTGAAGATTCAATTGTATCATCAAAACCCTAAGTTCAATCATCATCATCATCTGGTGGCGATGTTTTTTAATTAGAAATCATCGTTAACATGTTTGTTTACTTTCTATTGAAATTCGAACTATGTGTGGGTGATGGGAGAATTGAATGGACAATCAATAGATTCAAAGGTTGATTTCGTTTTATGATTTTAATGAGATTAATATAATAAACAGTTATTTGATTTTGATCTGAATGGTGATTGAACTGGCTGAAATAACTCCAATTAATACGCAAGAAATCAGTATGATTGAGACTCCTTCAAACATTCCTTTAATTTGAAAACTGTATGTATTTCTAAAATTCCTCAAACAAAACGTCTGCTCATATGACTCTTTCAAACGTTCCTTAAGTGTATCCATTGTCCAACTAAGCGGCCATGTCATAAATGACATGGAATTGATCATGTGTCATGTACTCCTCCCATATATATTGCGGAGATTTTATTCTATTACTCACAAAATTATTACATATGTCATCCATCAAAGTGGAGCTGTCCCTTTTATACATATGTAAGAATGTGTTCGTTGATCCTTGTACACATTACACATATTAATCGGGATAAAGAGAGAAATTAGCAATAAGGTGGCAATAAGGTGGCTGAAAAGTTTTTCTCAAACTAACTAAGTAATATAACTAAAACTTTTGTACGTCACCACAAAGTATCAAGATCACCCAATAATTAATAAAGGTTTTAAAGAGAGAAATAACTAGAGAGAGAAAGTGGAGAAAACTCTTTATTCAAACTAGGTGAAAATGCAATGTGTAAATGAGACTCCCACCTCGCTTAAGTGTGAGGGGGCATTTATAGGTTGTACGAATGGGTCATCATGGATCGAGCCCCATGGGCTTTGATGGACTAGCTAATGGACAATACATCTAGCTTAACTATTACACACTTATACATATTGAACTATTACAAGGCTCGTACACTATATAATGATCGCCACATTAAATGATATCAATCTCCTCCTAAGGGGTGATCTTTCATATATGTCTTTGATGATGATTCCTCGTGGCCTTGTTCTTTGATCTTCATATCTTTTCACTTGAGCTCGAACCTTGATTGAGATAGTATTGCCTGTCTCTTTATTCCAACCATGCTTAGTGATCTTTTTCTTTAACTCTTTTCCTTCGTGTCTTAATCTTAGCCTTTAATCCTTCCTTCTTGCCTTTGACTTCATTGCTCATATATACATCTTCAATCTTCATTCTTCAGAATGATAACAATCTCCCCCAAGTAGAAATAATAAAGTCTTCATAAGGACAGTAACTCTGAGGATGTTTTCATATCCCTTTGTCTTTATGAATACCCCAACTTTGTTCTTCTACTTGAAACTGTTTGATACCTCGTATTGTCTTTGATCTTTGAGTATGAGTATGTTGTGTTGAAGATGTTGTAGTTGTCGGTTAATATGATTGTGTCGGTTCATAATTCGTTGCATTTGTCAGTACTTGTTCCGAACTACTGGAGTTCATTTTCAACACTAAATAGGATTGACCTTTCAACAATGGATATCATGTGTAGGAATCCAATAATATCAAGATCATGCACACAAATGATGCAGAAAATGCGAAAACTAGAGAGTGAAAGGTAGAGAGAAAGTGAAACCAAAATGTGATATATTAGATTATGATTAAGTTCCACACCCGCTCCACACTAGGAGAGGGTTTATATAGTTTCCATTTTACACTTTGCGCCTCTATGGGCTTTACCTATTGGGCTTGCGCTAGTCACAAACTACTACACATATTACAGTCCAATACAAAAGTAACAATCTCCCCCCAAAGGGGTGATCGCACTTGTCGTCGCGCTCGGAAATAATTTTATGGATGAAAATTTACAGATTTGGTAACTTATAACTAATTGCAGAAGTTACAAATGTAGCTGCAGTTAGATGTCAATATTCAATAGACAAACAAGTGTTTTTAACATATTAAGGTTTACAATGCTAAAAGTAATCATGGCGTTTAGAATAAAGTCCAAATTTTAGTAATATGTTCCAAAATAAATCAAGTTAGAAACAAAAATAAGTTAGAAATAAGAGTGGAAGGTACGCAGGCGTGGTAGCCTAGCGCCAAGCTGTCAGCCCAAAAGAATCGACAGCTCACCGTACCGTGGGTGGCGCCATGGTGACCGGCCCACGCGTTAGATATTTTTTTTGTGTGTTTGTTTGTTGTGCTTTTGTTTGTATTTGTAATGTGTATTTAATGCTTTTGTATGATTTTTTATTTTTTATTATTTTTTAATGTGTGTTTGCAGAAGGAAGAGGAAGAAGATGACAATTTTTTTTTAAATTTGACTTGTTGTGTTTAGGCTATTTATACATTAGGCTAGTGAAAGAGTAACACTTTCTTATATAAGTTCAACTTATTTTTTTATAAAAACGAGCAGGTTAGCCCGCGCGGCGCTGCGAGGAACCTTTTATTTTAAGGCAAAACTATAAGTCGTCATGTGCCGATAGCTTTGATGGGATATGGTGAGTTAGCACCACAAATGCGTTGTTACACAAAAATACTATGTTAAAGTTTATTTAAATGAAATGGTTAGTAGTACATAAGTGTAGTTGCAATATGTATGGTTGAAAAGATGTATATGTAAAAAGGTTTTTACATCTCATAAATGAAATTATAACAGTAAAGAGAGAACAAAATTATATGAGAATGCGAGTTTATTTCCAAACACATGCATTTCAGCTGCAATCCAACAACCATTTGAGTCACCCACTCCAGCCCCCCAATCTGACGCCCATTTAAGCCCCGTTTCATCACCTAAACCCACCCATTTAAGCCATACCAAATGCACCCATTGTAGCTCCCACTTCAGCCTTCAATCCACAGCCATTTCAGCCCCAAAATTCTCATTTCAGCCAGCAAACCCACTGATGTCAGCTCCCATTTCATCACCCAAACCGCAAGTAATCAATCTTCTGTGAGAAGTAGAATTCTGGTTCACGTAATTGCATCAAGAACTTTTATTATTTTGTTCGTCCGGTTACTAATAAACCTTCAAAATTGAGTTACTTTAATTAGAATAGTAAATATTTAGTACAAATAAGTATCATTGTAGAAAAGGAAACCGTACTAAAAACTACCCGTTTCAACACAAATCTATATTAATCTGGTAACGGAGTTGTGCACGCACATACAAATTAGACCTTGCTCATGGCAATTTGATTACTCATTTTTTGTTATGAGCAAGTGCTTTTCGGTATGATTATATAAAATGATCGGATGTTACTTAAGAAAATTGTGAAAAGGCGTGTCATAAACTAAATAAATAAAATTCCGAATCTGTTCGAGCTCTTGAACTAAAATTTTGGTGCTTGGTATTATGTCTCATAACATCATATATATAGGATGTTCTCCTTAACATAATGCTATAGATTTCTTTATTTGTTTTTTAAGTCTTAGGCGGTGGTTAAAAAATGTTATAAATCAACAGCAATAACAATATTAAGTCCATATGGTTAAAAGACGGAAGAAAATACCATACCTTGCAAGTATTTTCTCATGACAACGATCTCCTCATGCTTCTATTACAAGCACTCTCAAGCGTTCACTTGATGCATATCAAAGTTAAACATCAGGAGTTGTAATATGTTTGTAGTTATACAGAAACGTGCCTGTATCATATCATTCTTACATTTGTTGCATACTTGATTCGAGAATACAGTTGTGGGCAAGTATATCTGATAAAAAACCATGAAACATGCAAACACAAAGTGTAAACTTACAGTGTTGATAGCATAATTTGGACCAAAATAATTGATCTTATCAAGTGGACAAAGCTTCATAAAATGTAAAAGTATTATCTTTGGCGACTCTAAATTTTCATGCCACAAAAGCTAGGCCAAACATGCGCAAATATATATATATATATATATATATATATATATATATATATATATATATATATATATATATATATATATATATATATATATATATATATATATATATAATAGAAAGATTTACAAAGAAAGGAAAATTTTGAATAATATAAGTGCCAGCTTGCACTCCTCCACTTTGCACCCAACGTTTACATGAGTACCATATGTTGAAAAAAATGCTCATTGATTTCCAACAACTGAATTGAAATGGATCGAAGATTTTACAAAAAGAGTTACATAAGAGACACCTTTATCAAATAACTATATGAGGAGCATATAAGTCTGAAAGCGCTTCCCTAAAACTAGCTTCTACATTTTTAAATAAAAAGAAAAGTCATGCACAATTTTGCTCGGACTGTTACTGAGTTATGTGTTACCTTGCTATATCTATGCCAAACTTGAGAGCTGTTATTGGCTTCAGTGCTGCTTTTTACCTCTGAAAAAATAGATGAAGATCGCCCTGAAAGTATCAAATTTGATTATTTGAAACGGAAAGTAAATTGCTTATTTCTATATAAATACATATAAGTAGGTAATTCCTTAGCAATCATTCATTCATGATTGATTTTCATGAATCATTCTCAGTCAATTCTATCTATAGTATATGTTCTAATGGTCCATGTACTTATTAAAAGTTACTCTAAAAGTTCAGAATCTAAATCAAATCAGAAGTTGAAATGAAATATGAAATACTTCTAAGGATTACTAAATACCATGAACATTGCTTATCAGGACTGTGAAGCTGATTATTTATGTTCACAGTCTGTATTCGGTAAGCTACTCGAAACAACTTATTTACTCAATAATGAAGCAAAAAATCAGTCCTAATAAGCAATTCCAAACGACCTTAATTCTGTAGATCATTAGATTATTTTTAGAATAATATAGTTTTATGATTATTTGATTACAAAAATTTGTTTAGGGTGAATCTAAACCAGCCCTATCTGTCTCGACCTTTAAAAAAATTTACCCGTTTTCACGCGTTACCCAACTCATCTATAGAACTTGTTACCTGGTTTGTGAACTCCTCTGTTTCGTCCTTTGCCTCGTCTTTGTCTAAAGTTTCATCAATGAACTTGGACTTGTGACTTCAATTATAGCATCATAGGCTAATCAAAGAGGCTAATAGTTGGCCAAAATAGAAAGCTGTAGCACATAAAGAACCAAATGAAGATTGCAAGAAATGTAAAATCAAGTTAAAACTTTAAAAAAAATGGTACTATAGGTAACTTGATATATACTTTTATTATGTGTCAAGCAGGTATATACAAAAAATAACCTGATGATGTGGATCACCACTTGTAGGCCGAAGAGAAGCTGCTTGCAAGTAGTAATTTCGAGCCGTTGTGCAAGTCAAATCAAATAAACTTAAAGAGGGGAAATCACATTCTAATCAAATTTTCAATAAGCTCATACATAAGTTTATAAAGGTCACAATGTACAATATCTCATGATCATAGTACGTGTGTTGAGATTGGTTAATTATTGTTTTTCCATAAGCAGTTAGGGAGTAACCTGAGTAAAGGCATGCAGTAACTACTGGACAACACTTATAACGGCTGAACTATCATAGTTATATTATGAAGTAAAAAACGCACCTCATTCATTACATAATGGATATTTGTTGGAAAATTTAGTGCTCTTGAGGGATCAATTCACACCTGGTAATGGGCTTGGAGGTATGGAGTATACACCCATTTGGTCACTGAATCCCCTGACTCAATAGTGGTTATGTATTGAATCTGCTGATAGCATGATTCTGCTGATTGTTGTTACCACTGCAAGTGTTAACGTTACCACTGCAAGGGTTGTTGTTACCACTGCAAGTGTTAACGTTACCACTGCAAGGGTTATTGTTACCACTGCAAGGGTAACTGTTTCCACTGATAACCACAGATCCTATAATTATGGAAATTATTATGTTATCATTAATGGGCCGTTAATTATACATAATACCATGGGCTAGGGTTTGAGTATTCTCTATTATAAATAGAGATCACATCATTATGCATGAAAGGAGGTTATCATACGATTTACTAAACACAAAACCCTAAACACTATATACGCATCTGGTTCTTGGTTTGTGCCTAAAGCAAGAACATCACTTGGTCTTATCCCATAGAGATATTCGTGTAACCCAGGCATAGGGTCGAATAGTTTCTATTGGAAAGTGATACCACGATTTCAAGTGAATATCCGGTACCTTCATTGATTATCTTAACCCTAATCTGGAACTGTTTTGCAGCTATACAACCAACAATCAATAGAAACTATTAGTGATAATCAATGGCTGCTGCTATGAGACAAATGGCTGCTAACTTTTCCTAGTTGGAAAAGTTTGAAGGGGTTGATTTCAGAAGATGGCAAAAGAAGATGCACTTCTTGTTGTCAAGTATGAATGTGGTGTATGTTCTCACGACTGAGATTCCAGAAGATCATGGAGATGATGCTACTATGGATCAGATGAGGGCAAGGAGCAAGTGGGAGAATGATGACTACATATGCAGAGGTTTAATTCTCAATGGTATGTCTGATTCTCTTTTTGATATTTATCAGAATGTTGAAACTTCTCAAGAACTATGGGATTCCTTGGAAGCCAAATATATGGCTGAGGATGCATCAAGTAAGAAGTTCCTTGTAAGTAATTTTAACAATTACAAAATGGTTGATTCTAGACCTGTCATGGAACAATACAATGAACTTATTAGTATACTTGGTCGATTCACACAACACAAGATGAACATGGATGAGGCTATTTCAGTCTCTTGTATCATCGATAAACTACCTCCTTCTTGGAAAGAATTCAAACATATGCTTAAGCATAAGAAGGAGGAGTTAACTCTTGTTGAGTTGGGCAGTCACTTGCGTATTGAGGATTCACTCAAAGCTCAAGACATTGACAAGCCAAAGAGTAGCACTGCTACTGGTCCATCAGTTGTCAATATGGTAGAGCATAACAACTCCACCAAGTACAATGACAACAAGGGCAAGCGTAAGCATCAAGATAACACCAAATCTGATCTTAACAAGAAACCTAAGGTGACTTGTTGGAAGTGTGGGAAACCTGGACACTTCAGGAAAGATTGCAAGGGTGGTAAAGTTGGAAACAAATCCAATGGATCAGGCACAAGTGGAGGGAATGGTAACACCAATTCTCTGAAAGGTCAGAATGTGTTTAATAAGTCTTTTAAGATTTATTATGTTACATATATATCTGATATTTACTTTGTGCAGGATGATGATGTTGCGTGGTGGGTTGACTCTGGAGCTACAATTCATGTGTGTAAAGATAGAAGCTGGTTCAAGACTTATGAGTCAATGAATGATGGTTCTATTCTTCATATGGGAAACGAGTCAACTGCCCTGGTGTATGGAAAAGGATGTGTTGAGTTGAAGTTTAGTTCTGGAAAGAGTGTTTCTTTATTTAATGTTTTACATGTTCCTGATATTAGAAAGAATTTGGTTTCTAGTAGTGTTTTAAATAATTGTGGTTATAAACAGGTTATTGAATCTGATAAGTTTGTTTTATCTAAAAATGGTGTGTTTATTGGTTTTGGTTATTTATGTAATCAAATGTTCAGACTTAATATTGTTCATGATAATATTGATTCTGCTTTTATTTCTACATCTAAACTTTATGATTCAAACCTTTGGCATGCAAGACTTGGCCATGTACATTTTAAAAGAATGCAAGTTATGTCTAAGGATGGGTTAATTCCAGCCTTTGATGTGAACACTGAAAAGTGTAAAACTTGTATGTTGAACAAAATAACTAAGAAACCTTTTCAAGGAGTAAAACGTGAAACTAAAGTTTTGGAGTTAATTCACAGTGATCTTTGTGATTTACATGCAACTCCCTCTTTGGGGAATAAGAAATACTTTGTGACTTTTATTGATGATGCTTCTAGGTTTTGTCATGTTTATTTATTACATTCTAAAAATGAAGCATTAGATAAATTTAAAGTATTTAAAACTGAAGTTGAATTGCAACAAAGTTCCCTGATCAAAAGATTAAGGACTGATAGGGGAGGTGAGTACATGGATACTCTGTATTTTCAGTCTGTTGGTACAATCCATGAAACGACTGCCCCTTATACTCCTCAGCAAAATGGTATTTCTGAAAGGAAAAACAGGGTGCTGAAGGAGATGGTTAATTCCATGTTATCCTATTCAGGGCTGAGTCAAGGGTTCTGGGGTGAAGCTATGTTAACAGCTTGCTATTTATTAAATAGGGTTCCCAACAAAAGGAACAAAGTTACACCTTATGAACTTTGGACTAAAAAGAAACCTAACCTTAATTATCTTAGGATATGGGGTTGTAGGGCTGTTGTAAGACTCCCTGATCCAAAGCAGAAAACTTTGGGTGAAAGAGGCATTGAATGCATCTTTGTTGGATATGCTGAGCATTCCAAGGCATATAGGTTTTATGTTATAGAACCTAATGAGTCTGTTTCAATTAACTCAATAATTGAATCAAGGGATGCAATCTTTGATGAGAATAGATTCTCATCTATCCCTAGACCAAGTCAAAGGATTCCAAATGGAACCAATGACAATGGTGTTTCAGAGGTTCCTGCTGATGAGGTTCCTGCTGATGAGGTTCCTGCTAATGAGGTTCCTGCTGAGGTTGTGGAACAACAACCTGAACCTGAGCTTAGAAGGAGCAATAGGGTGAGGACTCCAAAATCATTTGGACCTGAGTTTCAATTATACTTAATTGAAGGTACAAGGAGTGAGGTCTCTGACCAATACTCTTATTGCTTCATTGTTGAGGATGATCCCAAAACATTTGAAGAAGCAATGAAGTCCCAGGATGTTGCTTTCTGGAAAGAAGCAATTAATGATGAGATGGACTCCATCATGGGCAATAACACTTATGTGTTGACTGATCTACCACCTGGTTGCAAACCTTTAGGTAGCAAATGG
Source organism: Artemisia argyi (assembly GCA_030686995.1). NCBI lineage: Eukaryota > Viridiplantae > Streptophyta > Magnoliopsida > Asterales > Asteraceae > Artemisia > Artemisia argyi. Next base: position 270,622,510 of record CM060709.1, on the reverse strand, counting down.
ATTTTCAAAAAGAAAATGAAGGTAGATGGAACTGTTGAAAAGTTTAAGGCAAGATTAGTTATTCAAGGCTTTAAACAAAAGTCAGGAATAGACTACTTTGATACTTATGCTCCAGTGGCACGTATCAGTACCATAAGATTGCTAATTGCTTTGGCATCAATTCACAATCTGATTATTCATCAGATGGATGTGAAGACAGCTTTCTTGAATGGTGATTTAGATGAAGAGGTTTACATGAACCAACCTCAGGGCTTCATCATGCCTGGCAATGAAAACAAGGTGTGTAAACTGATTAAGTCTCTTTATGGACTTAAACAGGCACCTAAGCAATGGCATCAAAAGTTTGATGAAGTGGTTTTGTCTAGTGGTTATTTACTTAATCAGGCTGACAAATGTGTATATAGCAAATTTGATGAATCTGGTAAAGGAGTCATCATTTGTCTATATGTTGATGACATGTTGATCTTTGGCACTGACCAAAATCAAGTTGATCTTACAAAAGAATTTTTGTCATCAAAGTTCTCCATGAAGGATATGGGGGAGGCAGATGTTATCCTTGGCATAAGGATTAAACATGAAAGTAACAAAATTTCTATATCTCAGTCTCATTACATTGAGAAGGTGTTAAAGAAATTTAATTACTTTGATTGTACTCCAGTGAGTACTCCTATGGATACAAGTGAGAAGCTAATGCCTAATACTGGCAAAGCTGTATCTCAGCTTGAGTATTCTAGGGTGATTGGCTGCTTGATGTATGCCATGACTTGTACAAGACCTGATATTGCTTTTGCTGTGGGTAAACTGAGCAGGTATACTAGTAATCCTAGTGCTCATCATTGGCAAGCAATTCAGAGGGTCTTTAAGTATTTGAAGAGAACTATGGATTATAGTCTCTCATATACTGGTTATCCTTCAGTATTAGAAGGATACACTGATGCAAGTTGGATCAGTAACACTGAAGACAATTCGTCTACTAGTGGCTGGGTATTCCTACTTGGTGGAGGTGCAATTTCTTGGGCATCCAAGAAACAAACTTGCATTACCAGTTCAACCATGGAATCTGAATTTGTGGCTTTAGCTGCTGCTGGCAAAGAAGCTGAATGGTTGAAAAACTTGCTTCTTGAGATTCCATTGTGGTCTAAACCTATAGCACCTATTTCTATCCGTTGTGATAGTGCTGCTACATTGGCAAAGGCTTATAGCCAGATGTACAATGGGAAGTCTAGACACTTAGGTGTTAGGCATAGCATGATTCGTGAGCTTATCATGAATGGGGTGATATCTATAGTGTTTGTTAAATCTCAACAAAACTTAGCTGATCACTTGACGAAGGGTTTGGCTAGAGACTTGGTTTTGAAGTCTGCTAAAGGGATGGGTTTAAGTCCAACTTAGTCACTGAATGCAAGGATACCCAACTCCCTTCTAAGGAAACTTGGAAGCTGAGTTCAATGTGGAAAGCTGATCATTTAGTGGACTGAAGCACATGTATCACAAACATCCCAAGGTTGTGCTTGTTACCTGCTGAAAGGAGGATGAAGTCTTCACTTCTTAATGGTTAATTTTCTTTGAAAAAGTGCTAAGCAGGAGCATGAATTAAAGATGAACCACCTATGTAAATGTTGAAGTTTTGCCGCTTCAGGAAGCTTTGTACTTTTAGCTTTTACAACATTTATGAATTGGATATGGACACATGGCTTGTATAGTGTCAGGAGTATTTTAGTATTTGAAAACTTGTGTGTATTTATCATCAGGTATTCAAATGGGTTGAAGGGTTCAATTCTTAGAACACCCTGATTCTCGAATATTTGAAAGTATATGTACTAATGTGGAAATTCAATCCTCAGGATATTTTCATTTATGCACTTGTTTTGGTTTGTGTTTGAATTTTCATGCAAAGGAAGAGAACTAAATTTGGGGAGGATTGTTGGAAAATTTAGTGCTCTTGAGGGATCAATTCACACCTGGTAATGGGCTTGGAGGTATGGAGTATACACCCATTTGGTCACTGAATCCCCTGACTCAATAGTGGTTATGTATTGAATCTGCTGATAGCATGATTCTGCTGATTGTTGTTACCACTGCAAGTGTTAACGTTACCACTGCAAGGGTTGTTGTTACCACTGCAAGTGTTAACGTTACCACTGCAAGGGTTATTGTTACCACTGCAAGGGTAACTGTTTCCACTGATAACCACAGATCCTATAATTATGGAAATTATTATGTTATCATTAATGGGCCGTTAATTATACATAATACCATGGGCTAGGGTTTGAGTATTCTCTATTATAAATAGAGATCACATCATTATGCATGAAAGGAGGTTATCATACGATTTACTAAACACAAAACCCTAAACACTATATACGCATCTGGTTCTTGGTTTGTGCCTAAAGCAAGAACATCACTTGGTCTTATCCCATAGAGATATTCGTGTAACCCAGGCATAGGGTCGAATAGTTTCTATTGGAAAGTGATACCACGATTTCAAGTGAATATCCAGTACCTTCATTGATTATCTTAACCCTAATCTGGAACTGTTTTGCAGCTATACAACCAACAATATTTTCCACATTATGAAAAGCATCTAGAATCCTACCTTCAAATCCTGTAGAAAGTAGCGATGTCTGTTGGTTTTAGATATGCAATGCCGATGCTTTATGGCTGCTTGATGATCGCCTTGCCAGCAGACTTTGCTAGGGATACAGACGCACAACTATCTACCATTTTCCGGCAGATAAAGTAAAAGATTATATCAAAGAATATGTGTCCGCTTATGTCAATAAAAGCATACACAATTACAGATGGTTAAGCTATCTATCCTGGTTCCATGATTTTGTTGGAATGTACATTTACCTTTGGTTTGGTTCCTTTCCAACTACTCTTAACGGGCTTATAAGCTTATTGAAAATTTGATAAGTTCGTAAGCTCAATCGTTTGGCCTTATAAAGTTATGTACTTTAAAACCTTATAACCTCAAATAGATAAGGCCATAAGCCCCGTATTATGAGGTCATACTTTTTTCGGAAATCACAAAATGCACCAAAAGGAACACCCCTTTTTATCTAAATAAGCACATCAGTGGGCGTCAATACCTCCAACCATAGTCACGCCTCCTAATTGGGAACACTTTTTCACAACTATCATCCCTATTTCAAAATTAATATAAAGTCGGTGAATATAGAATCCCTATATACCACCAACCGCAGAACATAAAAATAACACCATTAAAGTTAAAAAGAAAAAAAAAAAAAAAAAAAAAAAAAAAAAAAAAAATTGACCCACAATTGAAGATAGAAGTTTCCTCATATAAACTTTGGTTTTTTCAGATTCTTGAAAAGGGATACAATCAGATTTATGGAAGATGGTTAACACACCATGGTTTTTTATAACAACAATGAAACGCTGCTGGAATCATCTGCAATTTTTGTTACTTTGATGAGATGGACTGGAGAAGATGAATGTGAGATTGTGAAATCAGGTGAGAGGAAGAGAGGCGGTGGAATCTTCTATCTTGCTATGTTTTTGAAGAGGGAAGAGTGTTCATGAATCTTCTTATGCAGATGTGTACTTAAGATCGTGCGTAATTGGTAGACACTTGGAATGGTTTCCATGGTTGTTTAGCTTCCCAAGGTTATCGTACAGAGATTAACCCATCTTAAGAGGTGATTACGGGCAAACGGGGTATGAATAGTGTGTCCACCAACACATATGAGCAAAGATCATTTGAGGACCAAACTTTTTTTACATACCAAGGGACTAATCTCCACCCTCCATCTTCCCTCCATCTTTATTTGATCTAATGGATGAGATTAATCCCAACAATTTAAAAAACCCACTTTCATGCTTTTTTTTTCAAATATTAATATCTTTCAAACCGTTAATCGTTAAGCGAAAAAAATTATACTGTTACGACTGGCATTTAATTATCTTTCTATAGATAGGCACTTTGACATATTTTCGACAAAATTTTTTTTTTCACGTTTTTTTTCGTGGCCGAAAAAATCATATATGATATTATATCATATCATATATATCATATATGATTTTTTTCGGCCACGAAAAAAAAACGTGAAAAAAATGATTTTTTTTTCAAAAGTATATCAAAGTGCCCGTCTATAGAAAGATAATTAAATGTCCGTCGCGATGGTGTAATTATTTTCGCTTAACGATCAACGGTTTGAGAGATATTTAAATTATAAAAAATGGGTGAAATATTAAAATGCTTTTAATTTCAACCGTTGATTTCCTTTTTAGATAGATGGTGAGGATGAGTCCCTTGATATGTAAGGAATGTTTGGTTTGTAGAATAACTCGACTCCAACACATATAGGCCAATCAAATTTTGACAAAGTATAAGCCCCTTAATTATTGGGCCTAGAGATGGTAAATCCAACACCTAAACACCAATGAGAAACCATATTATTGGATAACGGAGGCCTTAAAAAAATGCAAATAATCCCGTTAAATTTTGGGGTTTAGTATATAATATAATTATCATGTTGTATTTTTTTTCTTAATTATATTTTTTGCTTATATAATTGGGGAAAAAATCTTACAGAACCACATTTTTTGGTGTTAAGAGTAACGGTCAAAATGTGGTGTCATAGGATTTCTGGTGTCACAAAGAGTTTGCTGACGTGCAAATACTTTTTAGGTACGGCACCACTTTTATAGCATGAGGATACCTAGCACTCTAAAAATAGTGTAACCATGAGTCAAATGAATGCAAATTTCCAATAAAACAACGTAAGTGACCATCTTTTAAGACTTTTCATAATCTAAATAGACGGTGTATTTTTAGTTTAAAAGTGTGGTCGAGAAGAGTCTGATGATGTCAACGGTACGGTCTATTTTTGGTTGTAGATATGCACGTAAACTATTAATTGGATACTAAATATAGATCAGTTTACAAAATATCAATATGTGAAAATAGGATTGAGATGATCTAAACATGAGAGTTAATATTAAAGTTTATATGAGTGAAGAAAAATTAATACAATAATAATTATGGGACTATTACTTTATAAATTAATTATTATAGAGGAAAAAAAATAAATGATGATGTATAGTCCGCACTCGGGTAACGAACCCGACCAATAGACACCACTAATGCTCAAGCCCATCACGCATGAGCCATCATAATAATGATTTGGGCTCACGAAAGCCCAAACTCAAATATAGTATTTATGGTCTTGATAACGATCTTTTATTTATGGGATAAAGATCAATAGACCGGATAAGGCGAGATACGCCGAAGAGTAAGAAACACGAAACCAACAAGGATTTCGTGTCTATATAAAGAATATCACGGCTCTCATTGAGGTATCATCTAAAAACCCTAACTCTTCACTATAACCCTCAAACCAATTACTTACTCTCACGCCGGAGGATAATCGTGGGAGACAATCCCACGATAAGCCTAACGGTGTTGTTTGCTTTCTTAGTGCGCAGGTCTCAAGCATTAAGATCCAATTGATACGAGAATAGGAACCTAAACAAGGAACATCCAACTTTTGTATCAACAAGTGGCGCCATCCGTGGGACCCTACACTAAGAACTAGAATGACGAAGCATGCAAACACAAGCCAGCAGACTCCATAGTTCAAGAAAACACAAGGTGACCCTCAGGGGAAGAAACAACAAGGTGATTCGACCTCTAAGCAGGCCTCTGGAACAACCAGTACGCCCAGGCACCAAGAATCAGGCCCAGGTCTGATCTTTCCAACGGTAGAACTACCTAGGCCACTACGGCAACCACTAGCGCGAAAGATCTACAGCGCACTCTCTTCACCACTCCCCACCAAATGGCACCCATCGTGGACACCACTGAGCCGCCATGTGCGCCTAATCGAGACAGGGACCTAATGTGGAAACAAACATCCTCGCACTAGAAGGAGGCGCGCCTGAATTAGCGCTAAATAATTTTGTGTCTAAAAACTATGAAACCTTAGCGGCCCTTATGGAAGAGGAAGCAAAAGGAAGGTCAAGTCAGAGCCTGTAAGCCCGGCTCAACTTCGGCCCTGAGTACGAAGCATCCCCACCGCGCTACCGGAAAGAAGGGCTAGAGAAGGATAGCCGCCGACTTCCAGTGTTCGCTAGGGTTGGAAGGAAAGCTGTGGATGATGAAGCAACTGATTCGCAGTACTCGGAGGAGCATGAAGATGATGGAAGGCGTACCAACGTCCACGCTAGGCTTGGTAGCCGCAGGATTCAAGATAGACTTGGACGACAACGTTCACCAAGCGAGAGCCCTTCAAGGTCTAGTAGTAGGAGAGTTCATGATAGGCTTGGGAGACAACAATCCCCAAGTGAAAGCCCCTCAAGCTCAGATTCCGAGGAAAAATGGCGTAAGCGCCACAAAAGGGTCAACTCCTCATCAAGTGATTCCTCGGACAACGAGGACAAAGAAACATGACACTGGAAGTCCAAGAGAAGACATCGCGATGAGGAGGACGAAGATATATCCTTTCCTTGGCGCCGCCAAAAAGTCGACGCATTCACGCGGCGCATCAGCGATTTTTCAGAAGATAAGAGAAGACGCATGCCCACCAATGTTAACACATATGATGGGACGGGTAATCCTGATGACCACCTAAAATTTTTCGAATCAGCCGCTACTATCGAAAATTGGCCACAACCTGTGTGGTGCCACATGTTTAACTCCACTTTGGTGAGGAATGCGCGAACTTGGTTTAGTAAGCTGCCAAGAAGAAGCATAGGCGGGTTTGAAGAGTTGCGAAAGTCGTTTCGCTTGAACTTTACTCAAAGAAAGAAGTGCGCCAAGAACCTTATCGAACTGGCTAGGGTAAAACAACGCCAAAGGGAATCCACAAGCGCTTATGTGGAGCGCTATAAGGATGAATGCATACACGTCAAAGCATGCCCCGAAATACTAAAGATCTCAGGGTTCATGAATGGGATCAATAACCCAAAACTTATCAGAAGATTAAATGATAAGGTTCCCCAAACCTTTGATGAACTAATGAAGCGCACCAGGTCCTTTATCCAAGGGGAAGCAGCTGATGCGGATAGCAAGAAAGGTTTCTCAAATTATAGGTCACAAGAACAGCCTAAGAGACAATCCAATGACCAGAGTAGCAACCGCAGCAAAAACTACCGCAGTCAGGGAAGCGGACGAGATAATGACAAATACACTCCACTAGCGAAGACTCCAAGGGAGATATTTGTGACAGAAGGTGCAAACTTCCCGAAACCTCTGCCAATGCGCACCCCAGAGGATCGGCACGTAGGAAATGGGTACTGTGAATATCATGGACAAAAGGGCCACACCACCAACGAGTGTGTCCAATTGCGCCAACTAATTGATAAATTAGTGAAATAAGGCAAAATAGATCACCTCGTCAAGAACATCAAGGAGGGGAAAGACAAACAGAATAATAGGGGAAAGAAAGAGACACCTAAAGACAAGGCTGCCACCATCTACATGATACAATCATGGCAGTGAAAGACAAGGCAAAAGGTCAGCCAAAAATTTTCCTATGGGAACAAAATCTCTTTCCCCACTCTAGCTGCGGACAACGCAGTAGTGGAACCGCTCACCATTGAAATACATACGGGGGGTCACGATATCCACCGCATGTATGTTGATGGGGAGCATCCGTAGACATCATGTATGAACATTGTTTCAAAAGGTTGCGACCTGAGATACAAAGTCAGTTAATTCCGGCCACGACGTCACTGACTGGCTTCACAGGAGAGAAGATATGGCCCATGGGACAATTACGACTACTTGTGGTCGTTGGCGATGAGCAACACTCTACGGCAGCCTGGATGAACTTTATGGTAACAAGATCTCCTTCGCCATACAATGGCATTATTGGAAGACCAGGAATATCAGCTATGCGCGCGGTACCGTCCACGGCACATGGGATGCTCAAATTCCCAGTAGAAGGAGGCATTGTCACTCTCTACAATACCACTATATCACCTAAAGAATGCAACACGATGACGAGTGAGATAACGCGCATTCCAGAACAACATGCAGCTAAAGTGTCAAACCTGAAGGTCGCAATTCACCCTGATTACCCAGATCAGGAGGTATCGATTGGGGGATCGCTGTCTGACAAAGGCAGAGCGGCCGTGTGCGCACTCTTGCAAAGGAATCTAGATATCTTTGCGTGGGAACCAAAGCACATGACTGGCGTGCCATGATCGATTATAGAGCACAAGCTGAAAATCTAACAAGGATACCCTCCAATACGGCAGAAAAAGCGCGATCAGGCTCCAGAACCCGCAAAAGCCATCCTAGAGGAAGTACACAAGCTTGTAGACGTAGGCATCATGCGGGAGATCTACTACCACGACTGGCTCTCCAATCCAGTGATGGTAAAAAAGAGTGATAGCAGTTGGAGGATGTGCGTGGAATTCACTGATCTCAACAAAGCATGTCCACAAGACTGCTACCCGCTGCCAGAGATAGATTGGAAGATAGAATCTTTGTGCGGATACCCCTTTGAATGTTTCCTAGATGCATATAAAGGGTACCACCAAATTCAGATGGCTAAGGAAGACGAGGAGAAAACAGCCTTCTACACAAGTCAGAGAGTCTACTGTTACACAAAAATGCCCTTTGGCCTAAAGAATGCGGGAGCCACCTACCAGCGATTGGTAGACAATGCATTTGAGAAGCAAGTGGGCCGCAACCTAGTGGTCTATGTTGACGACCTTGTCATAAAGAGTCATACCGAAGAAGAGTTGGTGCACGACATTGAAGAAACATTCAAAACACTGGGAAGGATCAACATGAAGTTAAATCCCAAGAACTTCACTTTTTGTGCTACAGAAGGTATGTTCCTCGGATATTTGATAGAGCCCAATGGCATTAAGCCATGCCCAGAAAAAACAAAGGCTGTCACCCAACTCCCTTCACCACGCACATTGAAAGAGGTCCAGTCTTTGAATGGAAAACTAGCCGGGTTGAATCGATTCTTATCCAAATCAGCGGATAAGTCACTTCCTCTCTTTAAAACACTCATGAAGTGTACAAAAAATGGCGACTTCCGTTGGACTGCGGAAGCGGAAGAAGCTTTTCAACAGCTCAAGCAACATATAGCAGCGCTTCCCACACTAGTCGCACCCCGACCAGGGGAAGAATTGATCATGTACTTGTCTGTAACTCATGGAGCAGTCAGCGCGGTGCTATTGACATATAGGAACTCCGTACAAACACCAGTATACTTTGTAAGCAAAGCACTCAAGAAGACAGAGATTAACTATACCGCAATGGAAAAGTTGGTCCTAGCTTTAGTATTCGCAGCTAAAAGACTGCGCAGATACTTTCAAGCACACCCAATAGCAGTGATCACGGACCAACATATTAAGCAAGTTATCTCTAAACCCGATGCATCGGGGCGGTTACAAAAATGGAGTGTGTTACTAAGCGAGCATAACATCCCTTATAGACCACGCACTGCGATTAAGCGACAGATACTAGCAGACTTCATCATTGAGAAACCAGATACTGATGCTCCACCTTTAAGAAGCGAGGTAGAACTACAGGAACCATGAGTCCTATTCACTAACGGATCTTCGTGCGTGGATGGGTCAGGCGCAGGCCTTATTCTCACCAGTCCGGAAGGAATGAAATTCACTTAAGCACTGCGTTTTGAATTCACAGCCACGAACAACGAGGCAGAATATGAAGCCCTAATCGCTGGATTACGCATTGCAACTCGAATGAGTGTACGTAACCTAGAAGCAAATGTCGATTCCCGATAAGTAGCCAATCATGTGTTGGGCGAATATGTGGCTAAAGAGGATAACATAGTCCAATACCTCGACAAGACCAAATCCCTAACCCAGAATTTTGACAGGTTCACATTAAACAAGTTCCTAGAGGGGAAAACAGAAAAGCGGATGCACTGAGCAAAATCGCATCTACAAGCTTCGCGCACCTGTCAAAACAAGTATTGGTGGAGACCTTGAAGAACAAATCCATCTCGGAGATGGAGATATCATCGAATTTATAAGCAAGGGTATATTACCCCACGAGCAGAAGGACGCACGACAGATACGGCGCACAGCGCAGGGATTCGAACTTCGAGATGGCGTCCTCTATCGATGTTCATTTCTACAGCCATGGCTTCGGTGCATTGGACCTCTCCAGGCAGATTACGTACTCCGAGAGATCCACGATGGTTCATGCAGTATGCATTCAGGACCACGGTCCATTGTAGCACGAGCCTTGCGGTCAGGATACTATTGGCCTACTATGCATCGTGATGCGCGGGACATGATAAAGAAATGTAGAGACTGCCAGGTCCATAGACCCAACCCGCGCCAACCACAGTAAGAGCTAACGTCTATCACTTCACCATGGTCATTCTACAAATGGGGCATCGATATTGCAGGACCCTTCCCTGTTGCAGCAGGGGGACTGAAATTTCTCATTGTGGCTATAGATTACTTCACTAAGTGGATTGAGGCAAAAGCAGTAGCAACTATCACAAGCAACCAGGTAAAATGCTTTGTTTTTGGAAAACATTGTATGCCGCTTTGGACTATCTAGATAAATTATTTCGGACAACGGAAAACAATTATGTGATAACCCGTTCAAAGACTGGTGCGCGCAACTAAATATTACACAACACTTTGCGTCAGTTAAGTACCCACAAACCAATGGGTTGGTGGAGCGCGCGAATCGTAGTCTGGGCGAAGGAAATTAAGTGCGTCTTGACAAACACAAAGGAAGATGGGTGGACGAATTGTCGCATGTTTTATGGGCGCACCGCATGACAATCAAAGTTAGCACTGGAGATACACCATTCTCTCTTGTCTATGGGACAGAAGCTGTCATACCAGCTGAAATTGGGATGCCAACTATTCGCACGACGGAAGTTAATATCACAACTAATGACGACGAGCGACGTATAGACTTGGATCTATTGGAAGAAAGGCGCAAACGTGCAGCTATATGTGAGGCAAGAGCTAAGTCGAAGATGAAGGGTGATGAGTGCTCAAACACTCATCATTTTTGGTCAAATCTGAACTGCAAAACATACAAAAACACTCAGTAATGCATCAAAATACTAAAAATATTCCAAAATTGTGTTTTATATGTTTTTGATGCAAAATGATTAAAAACAGATGAAAAACGAACAAAGTTTGCATAATTGGCAGTTTTAGTCCCCCAACTTTCAAAAATTAACAGAATTGGCCCCTGAGCAAATATTTTGAATGAAAAAGTCATTTATGGTCCTTGGAATGTAAAAGTTTTCATAAATGGTCCGTGGGTTAAATTTTGGAAAAATTACAAGAATGGTACCTATAGTTTTGAATTTTGGCATATTTGGTCCCCGGATGTTTAAAATGAAAATTTTCATTAATGGTCCTTATATTACTTACACTGGGCATAATTGGTACTTATGATAAATTTTGGAGGTTTACATTTTCAGTCCCTACACTTTTCAGTAATTACCAAAGTAGTCCTTGTGATTTACTAGTTACAAACCAAATGGACCCTCTTTGTTATATATAGCCCAACAAACAAAACACCCCTTTGTTTATTAAAGCCTCCAAAGCCCAGCCCACTCCCAAACCTGTTATTAATAAAACAGGGTCAATCAAATGTCAACCCTCCCCCTACCTCTTTTGCCGCCATAACCAAACAAGCACCCTGCAACCTCCAACATCTGTGTCCCCTCCACACACCCCCAACACCTACTAAGCCACCCTAAACCCTCTCACAAGTCAACTCCAACACACCCCACTCACTCCTGCCTCCTCCACGCTGGCAACTAATGTCATAATTTTTGGGTACCAAATCCAATTGAAGGCTAAGATTAAGCTTAAAGGCATCCAAGGGCTGTGATGAAAGCAGAAGAAACAAAAGGAAGAAGCAAACCCTAGTTTTCAGTTTGAGTATAAATAAATATGTTGTATGCCATTTAAAGGCTTAGTAGTTAATTAGGATTTTAGAGTAGTTAATGTAGTGTAGAATTAGTTTTAAGTTTAGTTTCTATAAAGTATTTTTAGCTTTCAATCTCAGTTTGTAACTTCCCTTTTTAAATTCAATAAAAGTTTTGAACTTGGTTTATGTATAACTGCTTATCTATTTATGCTTGTTGTCCACTGCTTATTGTCTGATTTATTATTGCTTATTTAAGTTTAGTTTAGCCTAATGTGCAAGTATCTACCCAAATTTTAGCTTAAATCCTTGGTTGAATGTAAAGAATCTCATCAGGGCACCACCTGAAGGAGTGTTTGGCATAACTTCCCTATTTTGCCTTAACCTGTTGTTTTGCTCATTTCTACTAATTGAATTAGCTTTTTATTCTTGTTATTGGTTGTTTAAAAATTGTTTTTATTAGTTTTTATTAGATTTAAAGTAGTCTAAGTAAGTTTCTCCAATCTCTTTGTTCAATACTGTTAATATAAATAGTGTAGGTTAAGATTGAATATAAGCCATATTAGATGTAGTCTGAGCTTCATTTTAGCTCAGTATAGGATGAAGTATTTGTGCAATAACTGGTACAAGCTAAACCTTAGGTAGAATTCACCTTTGTCCTCATTTTCTTTACCTACTGATGTAGTCCACCATTGCTCATCTGTGTTTGCATCTAGTTTCTAGGTTTAGATTTTAGCATTGTTCAAAAGCCATGTCAAGACTGCAAGGTTCAACCCCACACATGTGATCTTAATATTGGTATGTTAGTTTTGGAATTAGTAGACGATGATGGATGATTAGACAGATCCTAGGCTAGTTATATTGTATTTTGCTTGTTTTGCACCTTAGGAGTTAGATAACTGAAGCATTAGCCAACCAAAATCTCACCATTTGACCCATTCTCACCCCTGATTCATCAGTATATAAAGAGCTTGTTGGTTTCATAATTCATGAGTGACCCTTGTGTTTGAATTGAGAATGGTTTCCTGAGTTAGTATTAGTTTTTATTTTCTTGTGATTTGCATTGTTGAGCTTATTTCTGCTTTTGATCATGATTTCCTTTGCTTATTTTAGTCTGCTTATTCACTAGTCCAGGCCTGCACATCTGTGTTGCTTAGTTTGTAGTTTAGATTGACTATGCATGTGAGACAATTGACAGCTTAGTTTAATTTGACCTAGGTTATTAGATTTTGGTTGTTGAATCTCGATTTAGTGTCAAGTCTGCTGTTTGTAACTACTTGTTGTATGCTATTATTTGGGCACCTGTATTTGATTGAAATTAAACAAGAAATTGCATAATTGGCATAGGGCTTGTGAGTTTTTCAAATTCTCAGTGTTGATAGCTTTCCAGAACAGCATTTGTTTTTCATTTTGGTTCTGATTTGAGCTTATTAGAAGCTTTTGAAGTAACTTGTTTGAGCCTGCTTATCTGTCTAAGCTGTTTGATTACTGAACTGCTTATCTGCTTATTTCCTGTCCCAATTTGGCTTATTTGAGTGAGGCTTTGCTTAATATAGTGTGCTTTTTATTTCTCAGCTTTGTGGATTGTTCTAAGTTTATTTGGCTTATTTGTGCTTTTTGGCTTATTCTGAATAAGCCCAAACTGCTTATTTTCTGTTTTATTGATGCTTAATTAGGGTTTCCTAGTTGCCATGTAGCTCTCTCTCTCCTTAATCAGGCCTTTTAGATCCATTTCATAGCTTATTTCTACCTGTCTTCTGCCCTGCACCAGGTCCAACTCACCAACTTCATAAGCTCACACAGAGCTTATTAGTGGGTTTTAGAACCTGACCCTTAGCTTATTTAGAAGCCCCTTAGGCTATCTCTTCAGATCTCCACCTTATTTGGACCTTAGATCACCCAAGTGGGCCCCAACTAGGGTTGCAAATGGCCTGTGAGGTCTGTTGGTTTGTGGTGGATTTGGAGTTGCTTATTCAAGCTTGCAGCTTATTTCTATGTGCTTTTCTCATTATTTCTGCTTATTCCTAGTTCAACTCACTCCCTTTAGCTTATTTTGACTTTGATTTTCAGTTTGTAGCTTAAGTTGATAGCTTGTAAAGTTTTAAAACCTTGTTAGCTTATTTTCATTAATTGTTGGGCAATAAGCCCTCCACAGTGCTTATTTTGGATTTTCAAATAAGTTGTTTTCACAAAATTTTCTCATTTTCAGTAGGATGATAGATTTGTAAAAGAAAAACAAGAAAAAACCAAATTTAATTTTTAGTGATAGCTTTGATTCCTCCCAAACCAACCAACTTTATTTCCCAACCACTTGTGAATGGTCAGTACTAAAAGCCAGACAGCCCGGGAGGAAAAGCAATTTAAACCATGGGAGTATAGAATGTTCCTAGGTCTTTATGTCCCAACGAGGTGTGAAATCTGTAATACAATGAATCTGTGATCTGGTGAAGTTAAGTATGAATCTGACTGACTAACACTAGGAATGTGAATAGTAAATAGCTCTTGTCACAGCTATTTCAGTAAAAACGTGCAATCAGAAACCCTAAAATGTTAAAGGATATACAAACGTACATTTAGTTTAAAATAAACGTAAACGTATAAAAACAAATGGGGAATTATAACGAAAGACGGATTTGCATGCCTTAGCGGCTTAAATGCAAATTAAATAAACTTAAAATATTTATTTATTAATTACAAACTTATTTAACAAAACCTAAAAATGTGAAAAGTAATAAAAATGTACGTTTAAATTAAATTAAACGTCTACGTACCAAAATAAAACTGAAAACTGATCAATACAAACCCCACAAATGTGAAATTTATATTTTTGTCATCCTAATAATAAAAGAAAATTAATTATGAATTAAAATGATTTTTACAAGTATTTATGTAATTACTATTAATTAAAAACTATTATTAACTATTTAATAATTACCTAAATAATAAGAAAATCTAAAATAAAGCCTAAATAAATAAACTAAAAACTTAGAAAAGTTTAAAATAATATAAAAGAATTTTTGAAACTAAAAATATATTTATTACACAATTATTCTATTTATTATTAATTATTTACTATTATCTAATTACTAAAAACTATTATTGATTTATTATAAATACTAAATAAGCAAACTAAAATCTGAAACTTTTTACAAAATTCTAAACTAATTATACGAAGATAAGAAAAATATAAAAACTATATATTATTAATAAAAATAAGAAAACTTAATTAAAAACTATTTAAACTTAATTAAACTAAATTAATTATTATACATACCAAACTGATTTATAAAATTATAAAACTTTTTATAAATATACTTAACCATCTCAAGAATCCATAAAAAATATAAAAAGTTTATAAAAATTATAAATAAGCTATTTTAAAAATTACTTACTAATTATTTACTAAAAGATATTTAAACTATTTTAATTATTATAAATATTATATGAACAGTGAAAAATATGAAAAAATTATAGAAAGTATATTATTTGATAAAGAAGCTAGGAAAAATATGTTGGGGTCAGCAGCTTATTCCAATAAGCTGGAATAAGCCAAACAGTCACAATAAGCTTAATACACTAAAACTACCTTAAGTATATTAAGTATGCAAAGACTTACGGAACTGGTGCCCCAGAGCAATTGGAAGGGGTGTGGGAGTTAAGCATGTTATACTAGCCTGAGGTCCTGAGTTCGAATCCCACACCCATCATTTTTGCATTTATTTTATTTTTTTATTTTTCTTTTTGCAAAACTGTTTAATAAGCTAAAATATTAAACTTTAACAAAGACATCATTTTCAAAACTTGGAAATAAGCTCTGTGGGAGCTTATTTCTACCTCAGATGGCTTTTTAAGCTTAAAGCTTCTGAATAGAAGCTATCACTTAGTGTTAAAGCTTGGTTTTTGGGCTTTTCTTTTTATAGAACTATATATATACAGTACTTATATAAGTTTAGCAAAAATGAAAGTTTACAACTAAGAAATAAGCAAATTAAGGGCTTATGACTTATCAGTTAAGCTTTTGGGGCTCACAGTGAAGTCATAAGCTCCTAATAAGCTTGAAACAGACTCAAAAGTGAAAACAAAAGGTATGTGCAAGTATTATGGGTATATATAAACAAGAATAAGCACTTGGATAATGCTTATTAGTGCAAGCTTATGGTTTAGACAGTTAAGCCTTTTGGGCTTAACTTGGATTGAGTGAAAGCTCAAATGAGCTTGGTATAAGCTCCACACTAAAAACTAAAATTAAAATATAATATATAAAAGTTTTATAAGCAATTATAAACAAGCAAATGTACTGGGATAGGCCAATAAGCTTAAATAAGCCAATAAGCTAATCCCAATACACTGCAGTCCCAAACACCCCTGCAGTCAACTTTAAGGTCAAGATAAGCCTATTAAATAAGCTCACAAGACCAAAATAAGAGTTTGAGTAGCAAGCTGAGGTGGGTGGCTTTCCAAAAAGCCAAAGCTCACCTTGTGGGACCCACAAGAGAGCTTTTGAGGGGCTTATGAAGTTGGTTGAGTATACTGAGTGCTCAGTATACTCAAGAAAATTGGACAAGCTAAGAGCCCCTTGCAGCCCTATCAAACAAGCTGCAAGGTGAAAATTAAGCACTGGACCAATGAGTTGGGTGGATGAGCTTCACATAAAGCCAAAACACACAAGCTAAGGTCCACTAAAAAGCTTTTTAAGAGCTTATGAAAAAGGCATGGATACTGAGTATTTAGAATACTCAGTGAAGTAGTGATAAGTTAAAGCTAATTGCAGCCTAGTTAAATAAGCTACAACTTGAATTTAAGGCACAGAATCATAAAGTTTGGTGGTTAAGCTTCTTAAAAAGCTAAACCACACAAGCTTTGGATCACTAATGAGCTTTTTAGAGCTTGTGGAAATGGTGTAAATTTCCTAATTACTCAGGAAATTGTTGTGAGTGGGCAAACAATCAAGCTCAAATTTAACTTATTTAATAAGCTCAACAAGCACTGAGACTATGAGCTGACTTGCTTGGCTTTATGAAAAGCCAAGCTCACACTCTCAAGTCTCTGTGAGGAGCTTATTACAAGCTTATGAAAAAGCCACATATACACTGTTTGCTTCAGTGTATATGGCTTGATGGAACAAAATAAGGTGTGCTGATAAACTATCTAAATAAGCTACAAACTTAGAAATAATCATACACATAATAAATATGCCACAAAGGCATCACAAATAAGCCAAGTGTACAAGATGTGGTCAAGTCATGAGCTTATGCAAACTTGTGCACAGGGCAAAAACAAGCATAAATAAGCACTAATTTAAGCTATTAAAAAGCTAAACTAAAAATTGACAAAAATAATATAGAAAGATAAGCAGCAAAACTAAAACATCCTATAAGCACAAGTCCTAAAACTTAATAATAAGATCACAACAAAATTATCTGTTTAATTCAAAAACAGATAAACAAGAAATTTGACTTTTTAAGTTTATAAACAAAGTTGATTTTCATGAACTTTGATCTGAATCTAATAACTAAACCTGATATATTAAGATACAAGAACATGAAACTAACAAAGATTAACAACATTTAAACAAATATGCAAGGTCTTAGGACTTAACAATCTCACAGTTCTCATGTAGATAGGATCAAGTGTCAATTTGACTTATCACATGCTAAACCACTTAATTGAAACCATCACTGAGTCATATTAGTCACATAGAGCATACATCAAACAAGAACAACACCCTATACAATCCTTAACACAGATCAATCATTAGATCCAAACACCCCTTAAATGAAAATTAATTGAGCTTATCAATCCATAAGACTGTGTAAACCTAATCTATCACATCCATGGGTCTTAATTTGTCAAATTAGACCTTATTCAGCATAAACAAGTAGTCACAAAGGTTTTGTCACAACTCGTAAATTCTGGTCTTTTTCCCGAACTTTCACATTTACTATTCATCGGTTACTATTCATCGATCACTATTCATCATTTTACTATTCATCTTTTTCGGAGTCAGTTTGTGATTCTGAGAAGCGTTCAAAATTTTTACTATTCATAAAACACTATTCACCTCCGGAGAAAATTTGTCATTTATACGTGAGTTGCGTCATTTCTGTACACGTACGATTATCAACCTAATAAACGTTATCTTATGAGCTATTATTTTGAATAATTGATCCGACAATCTCAACTATGGTCCTAACACATTTTTATACTCATAATAATAATAAAAATTTTATTATAAATTTAACCAGTGTTTTGAAACCAATTGGTACATTGTACGGTCGGAGCTTATAACTCCGTCGGTTTGCGTTATTTCAACCCGATCATTATTTTAACACCCGATTCTCATCAGGAATATTATTTTACAATTTTTACAAACTCATTATATTTTATTTTGTCTCGTTACGATTTATTTTTAATTAACTCGGTACTCGATAACACCCAAAGTATGCACAAAATACACTAATACTTCCAACACTTAGACAAGTTCATTTATTTAGCCCACAAACAATTTTCCTTGTTTCCCTCCTTTTGCCACCCATATGTCCCCCCCTTGGACCAACTTTTTGACCACCATAAATGCTAGACCATATATATATACTCTTTTTCATCACAACCTTCATTTTAATCATACAACAAAACTAGCACCAAAATTTCTCTTCTCCTCCCTTTGGGTGTGAGAATCGACCAAGAAAGGAGAACACCAAGAAAACCATAAATTTTCCAAGATCAAGCCATTTTATTGTTCCTTTTGTTGTCTTTGTTTGAGTTTTGTATAAAAAAAAAACTCAAGGTTTCTTTGGTTTTTCATCATCACAAGCTCTATAATCTTTCTTTGTAAGTTGTCAAACTCTTGTTCATAATTTCTTCATGTTATTTTTATGATCATATGATTTCCATTCAAGATCTACATGCATATGTTAGTATATACCACTCATTTATATATATATCTAACTTTTGAACTCTAGAAATAGATTATTGTTAGATCCTTGTTAGATCCACTTGATTTATGATGTTTAGGAACCCATGACACCCTAAGAAGGTGTATGGTAAGATTAGACTAGATTTGTGGTGATTGAAAGTGATTTGGTTAAAGTTGAAACAAGTTTGAAACTAGGAAAATGACTTTTGAAACTATATTTGTACCTACTGTCCTTATTTTGAAAACGTGGGAAAATCAGTAGATGATGGGTAAATTTTGACCAAAGATTTAGAAAATACTTTCAAAAACGAAGCCGTGGGCGAAAGAACGGATTAAAACGAGTTAATAACGAAGGAGGTATGATTTTTCGAATTTAACGACGAAAACTAGTTTTCTGAAAAACTGCTTGCTGATGAACAGTTGTCACGGGCTGTTTTGGGCATAAAACTTGATCTAGCCATCCCGACTTATCAAAAATATGTTAGTATGTTGTCCCACGATTCCGGGAATGTAAAGAACGTAGAAAACGAGCTTAAAACGACCAAGATATACACTTTTGAAACTAGGCGAACTATATATATATTTGACAACCTCTAATAGCACATATTCTCTTAAGTTATGGAAACACTATAAATCAACGCCAACACTTATTTTCAAACTACGAGTGGTATAGGCTTCATGTGCATGTACATTCATCGCATCCCCTCATAATTTAAGTAGATCGTATCATTCGTTCATTATAGGTCGCGGTTAGAGATCGAACCTCATTTCTGTGTAACCACTTTTGTCTTCGTAACTATCGTACCAGGTGAGTCATAGCCCCTACTCTTTTAAATTGTTTTGTTAACTTTTTGGGGGAGAATACATGCTCGTTTTTACATGAATTACTACTTGACTCTTTGAACATTGTTTTGAATCTTGAACTATTATGAACTCATTTGACCTTATAACTTGTTTTGAACTATTGAACTTGACTTGACTTTTGAACTTGACTTAAACTTTTGACCCTAATGTACCGTACGTACTATGACCTAAAGTCTCGCCATTTTTGGTGGAGCGTGCAAAGTCTCACCTTATTGGTGGAGCGTTCTTAACCCTAAAGTCTCGCCTTATTGGTGGAGCGTGCTAAGTCTCCCATGTTCGGAGCGTTCTTAATCTTATATAATAGTTGTATGATGTACTGTTCGTACATTCGCATTGTTCGACGCCTATTAGTAGTATGGATAGCGCTATTTGAGGTCGGCCAACCTCTCGTCCACCATGTTACGGGACGCATATTATTTAATTAGGGGCTTTGCATGGCATACATTATTATATAGGTGGTGCTTATATTGTGACTTATTATGACCGCGGGTACTTGACTACTAGACCTAAACTATTTTAGCAGTGGGTTGTGAACACACAGGTTACAAGGCTCTTATGGCGGGACTTGTAACTGAGTGGATTTACGATGCCTTTGCTGTGTGATCATTTTCTATAAACTTTATTTGTTAAACAAACTCTATGAACTCACCAACCTCGTGTTGACACTTTAGCATGTATTTTCAGGTTTTAACCTATGGCACGCTACAGGAGGTTTTGTCAGGGCATGGCATGGTCATAGAAGACTCTGATTATTTATATGGGGACCGTTTTTAACTATTTTGAGGGCCTACTTCCGCACTACTTTTAACAATGCAAATTCAACATTTTTGATTAAACGATTTTATTTTAAATGATTAAAGTGAAAACCATTTTTGTACTTGTGTTGTAGTATCAATTGAGTTACACCCCAGCTACACGTATGCTTCCGCTGGACCCGATTTTGGGGGTGTGACAGGTTTATACCTAGGATTCTCAAAACTAGTATTATGACAGTTAAAATGAAATTTCTAAGCACAATCAAATTCCAAAACATGAACACCTAATATTAAACTAGTTTATCACTATCAAACAACAAATAAACAGGAAAACATAAAGATCAAAACAGATTAAGTGATCAAAGTAGTAAATAACAAGAAATGGTAAAAATGCTTACAAATGAATCAAGCTGAGAACATTGAAACCAAGTGACCACAAGTTGATCCTAGGCTTCCCAAAAAGCTCTAAACCAAAGGGCCATCAAGAATTTACCCTGCTCGAAGCTTGTATACCATGAACCACTATTTTTGATTTTCCATTTATTTTTCTTATTTTTAATCTATTTTTGTTTTTTAAAAGACTAAGCTGATTAAAGGTTTCTAAAAGCTTATAAAGCTTTGTCAGGAGCTTATGTGTGCTATTTGAGTCCAATTAATCAACTAAGAATCAACAGGAAAATAAATGACATGAAAATTTAAAGATGATTAAGCTAAAACTTGGAATTGTAAAGAGAGATGGAATTAAACTGTAAATAAGGTTTCATTACACTAGTTTAATGATCAATACAACATTTAGAAATGTAAATGACAATAATTTAAAGAAAACAGTAAAGATTAATTAAACTATGACTAAGGTTATTCCAAAGTGTCTTTCTTCTTCTTCCTTCTCTGCTTTTTATACACCTCTTGTGTTCCCCACTTGTTTCCTGTCATACCCCACCAATAATCTTGAACGTTGGTTGATTTAAACACATCCTAGCCATACATTTGGATTTTTGGCGCCAAAAGTCTTCTTGACTGTCTAGGTTGCTTGTGAGGGTTTTACGGAGCATTAAATGCTCCTTGGAACTTGTTTGAGGTGGTGGAGGGTTATCAAACAGCTGGGGGATGAGGTGGAAGCAAGTGGTGAAGAAACCATGGTGGTTTGGTGACTCAGTGTGGTGTGGGAGAGGAAGGAGGGAAAGGGTGGTATTGGTGGGTTTGCCTGGGGAGTTTGACCCCGTTTTATTTATTTAAAGTTGGGCCGGATCCATGTTTGGGCCAGGTTTATGTATTGGATTTGGATTGTGTTTTGGTTTTGGGTTTATAATATAAAAAAGGTCCGGTTTGGTTTTATTAAGGATTAAGCCCAAGGACCAAACTTGTCAATTCTGAATTTTTGAAGGGCTTAGTATGCCAAGTTTCCAAACTTACTTCTAAGGACCAAACCTGCCATAAAACAATAACACAAGGACCAAAGTTGTATTTTTCAATTTTTTAAAACTTCAAGGACCATTTATGTCATTTTTGGATTTTTGAGGGACTAAATATGTAATTTCCCAAAATGTTATCAAAAGGTCCAGTTTTGTAAAAGTTGAATAGTACAGGGACCTTAAATGATAATTTTTCATTTATTACAATTTTAAACACCCCGGGAACCATTTATGTAATTTTCTAAAGTTTAGGGGGTGAAATTGTAATTTTTCCAAAAGTTATCAAAAAGTTCAAAATTGTTATTCATGAATAGTACAAGGGTAATGTTTGTTAAATTTCACTTTTTGAATACCCAGGGACTAATTTTGCCAATTTTGATACTTGAGGGGTAAAAGTTGCCAATATGTGTAAACTTTTGTCCAGGGACTATTTGTGAATAAATTTGACTTCCCATGGACTAAAGTTGACTTTTTATTCATTTTAAACCTTCAGGGACTAGTTTTGCCAATTTGTGAAACTTGAGGGACTGAAACTGCCAATTATGCAAACTTTGTACGTTTTTCATCTGTTTTTGATTATTTTGCATTTGAAACATATAAAACACACTTCTAAGATATTTTCAGTATTTTGATGCATATTTGAGTGTTTTTGGATGTTTTGGCAGTTCAGATTGGTATAAAATGATGAGTATTTAGACACTCATCAAGCTTCTATTTAATAGAAGTTATTTTTTTCATTTTTTCTTTTAGCTTATTATTAAGTACTTTTGTATTTTCATATTTTTCTCAAGTTCCTGATAGTCAAAAGTAATTTAGGAATTTTTATAGATTTTTCTCTTTTCATTTGCTATTTTTAATAATTAATATTAGTTTTATTACTAATTAATTAATATTAGATAATTAAATAGTATAAATAGTTTTTATTAAGTAATCATATGTTTTTATATTTTTCCTAGGTTTTAAATATCATAAAACATTTTTAGAAAAAGTTTTAGGATTTTTACTGTTCATTTGCTATTTTTCTTTAATTTAATTAGTTTAATTAGAATTTAAATCTTAATTAATTAATAATAAGTAGAGAAAAAGTAGGAAAATATATTTTTAGTTTTAAAATTACTTTTATATTATTTTAGAATTCTTAGAATTATATTTTCATTTTTCTAGCTTAAATTCATAATTAGTGTATTTTAAATATTATTAATTAGTTATTAAATAGTAATTAATTAAATAGTGTAAAAAATAATTTTTTTTCTAAAAATTTTCTTTTATCATTAGGATTGTAAAAATGTAATTTTCATATCCGTAGGTATTTTATTTCACAAAACTCGCGTTTTATTTCGTACGCTAACGTAAATTTAAATCAAACGAACGCGTTTTTAGACTTAGCTCACGTTTTTAGTGTATCTGATTATCAGTAAATGTTAATATAGTATTTCTAAGTTATTTTCATTCCTCATCCCGTAGTGTAATCATTCACAACCCATTTCTGTCCAAATTCACCCGATCACAAACCCGTTTTGATTACCATCACACCTCGTCGGGACATAACGACCCAGGGAAACACTATACTTCCGCGGAGAATTGAGCCTAAGGAGTTTGACTATATTGGCCACATCCGTGGTTGACTTTAGTTGACTACTTTTGCCTCAATCAAAGGGATACTATGATGCTAAAGTCAGAAGCACTTCATTCAGACCGGGCGACTTTGTATATCGTGCTAATGATGCAAGCCACGCAGAAGATACAGGAAAGCTTGGACCAAAGTGGGAAGGACCCTATGAGGTCACAGAAGAACTAGGAAAAGGTGCATACAGGCTGCGTGATATGGATGGCCGCGAGCTACAACACACATGGAATATTTGCAATCTCAAGAGATGCTATCTTTAGGAAAGGCTACGGCCAATGCACAGATACCTCCGCACTTTAGTAAGTGCTCAATAAATGTCTGTGTATTTACATTTTGTTTTCTTTAGGCAAATGTCTTTTTTTTTCAAAAACTTTCAAGAATTAATCAAATATCGCGGTTTCTAGCTAACTCCGCGACACAGTTAACTTTATTGCTTACATCTTATTTATGTCTCAATATTGTTGATTTATTTTTTTGCCTACATGGCGTGCATGCATTTATTAAAACCCACGATGGCAAAAAGGATGAGTAAACCTACTAAATAACTCGTTGAGTAAGAGGGTTGCAAACCCATCAACATTGGATCACATATCCTTATTAAACACCTTACTCTCAAGCATTAACATTACCTCTCATATTAAAATAGAACATGAGAGGATCTTCATCCGTGGAAACAATACCAAGATGTCATTGTGTAATGAAAGATGATAACTGATATCGGTATTACTTTTCCCATTTACTAGAGATTAAACTTAAAAAATTATCTATTTTTATAACTTGTACTATTGAGATCAAATAAAAAATCATTTAAAAAAAAACTATATTTAAAAAGTTATCAAAAATTGTTACGCATATTTTTAACGAAAATATTGTTACATTAACTATTTCACTAAGTCAACAGTGTTTGAATTTTTATCTGAAAAAATAAATAAGAGATTGAAATTTAAGTTTTACAAACGTTTTTCGTGAATTGAACATTACTCTTTTTTTTTTTTAACCTTTTAGTGTTTTAAACAAAAGTATTTTTGTTTCATATGTAGTAGAGATATGTATGTTGGAATTATAATATCATGGCATGCATATAAATAAACTATTAACATCAAGTAAGCATAGCGAAAGCAATTATAACAACACCGTATAATATGTAATTAATTAATCAAATATAAATAGTAAACGTACCGTAGTGATTCTAGCCCGAACAAGAATCAAATGATGCAAATCTTCAACTCAAGAACCCTAATTAGGGTTTATGTGGATCTAAATCTAAGAAACAAACAATAATGTGTTTGAATCACGATCTTGTACACACGTACTACTTCAAGTAAACGTTTATGCAAGTAAAACAAACACAAACACTAGAGATCACAAAGTTTCGACTCCCTTGAACTTTAGTGGGGTGTCGACATTTTGCTAGGAGAAGGGGAGAGAAAAACACACACAAGATTATGTGTTCAAGTTATATGAAAACCACGAATCCTTGTGTGTTTATATAGGATAGAAAACTTGGAGCAAAAGACATACAAAGGGATGTGGGATCCCCTTGGCGATCGGCCCATGCAACCCACAAGGGGTTCTAGAGCCTTCTTGACATTCCAATTTTTATCGATAGTCCCTTTCGTTTTATTCGTCTAACGGTCGTTAGCCTTTTCCGTTAAATGTTAACGATCGTTAAGTGTTTATGTTTTAATAATTAATATAACATTTATATATAATTATTATCCATTTACTTTTCATACGTAAAGTGTGAAATCCCGTGATCTCGAGTTCGATCCTAACACACAACTATTAATTTATGTTCATAAATCTAACAGCTCCCACTTTGACATATCTTAATAGTGTGATCACATCGGTTAGCGTCTTGCAACACGCCGATGCCTCTAGTACGATCTCGAGTAAGGCTCTTGGAAAAACCTTTTAATGATTTCTCATTATTATTATCCTTTTGTTTCTAATACCACGCTAATAAGGATATGAATTAAAGTCATTCCTTAATTAACCATTCTGTTTCTCGTTGTTTGTGATTGATTAAGATTACCAAATATTCTGAACATATTCAGGAAAGATCTTGGGTGCGGCCACACATACATCTTACCAACCCTACGAGGGGCCCACCAGTATTAAACTCCAAAAATAATTTTGAATGAACAAATTCTATCTTGACTACAAGCAAAAACCATAAACTTTGTAACATTTCCGAAAACAACCCTTATGACTACCAGTTACGTATAGCATTAAGTTGATCCACAAAAATGTACTACATTCATGACACTTATCTTGCATCTCAAGTCTGAGAATAACTTCTCATGATTTGGTTAATAACAAAATCCATAAAGTAACACCATGCAGTTGGGATAAGTCCTATATTCGGTATCATTGAATATCATCGGAAATGACATGACTACGCATCAATATACTTTAAGTATATTATACTAACCTTCATATTTGTCTTGATTTAATAATATTACCATATTATTAACTGACAATGGACAATTTAGAATAACATTTATTCATGGATTAAACATAGAAATATAGGATACAATATATTATAAATTAAACATACCATGAAATTTAAGTTTATTATAATAATTGTTTAACATCCCTTATCCAAATACTAAATTGATCAATGCATGATAATTCTTGTTGATGAATTATGTCCCAAGTAATGACATTCATACTTGTTGACAAGACATAAATCATCCAACTTTGATCTATTAGAATTTTAAGAATACTTATTTCAAGAATTCAACTAGTGAAGTTCTTGTATGTGCATATTCAACTATTTTGATAATGCCATGTAATATTTCATAAAATGTGTGACATCCTTAACCACCAATTTATGATAATCAAACTTTCAAACATTTTAAAGTTTGAAGTATTCTTATTCTCTTAATATATAATGCAACTATGCTCTTAATAAGCACAACTAGTACATATAGCCAAGGATGAAATCCTTACCATGACTAGTATTGAGTGTCATCTCAATTTCATTAGCATCATTGTATACAAACAACAATATGCTCTTAAAACCTTTCTGTAAACATTAATATCTATTGTGTAATGTTTGATGCCCTTCAAATTTTCAAGTTTGTTGGCTATGACAATTTGCACAAAAATTGACCAATTGTTCATCTATAGAATTTAGAAGTTGTCCAGACTGAGGATATGATTCTATAATCAACCATATTCTTTTAGAATATTACACAAGTTATCTAATAACCTTTTACTTAGATATTAATATTGCCAAATCATCTTGTAATCAAGCATGATACAACAAAACATGATGTTCATGAAAAATCTTTGAGTCATACTTAGATTTTATTCATGTCATACATATCTATTTAGACTTTCTAAATAATATATCATGTTATATTAGATTCATTTACCGCTCATGTTACAACAATAAACATTCATTCCAAGGTTATATGTCTTATTTCCTAAATCTTATAAGTAAAGTTTCATTCGAATGTTACTTTTATATGTTCCACAACATATATGATTTAAGAAATTAAACATAATACTCCCACTAGCTTTCAGGAATACTTAGAAATTATCTTATTTTAATTATAAATCAAAACATGGATTTAATAATTAAACATAAGAATAATCTTCTAGATACATGCATTTATCCATCCATGGATTATTGCACTTTGTACACTTCCAAAGATTTATTTGAATTCATAAACTCCTTTTGATTACTTATCGTCTTCGCTCAAGTAATCACTCAAAAAAGAGTTTTGATATTCCATTATCAATTTCATAAATGTGACAATCATAATCTTTATATATTTAATGTATTTAGAAAAGAATATTCAATCACAATTAATTGCTTAAGTGTGATTAATAATCTTGTCATAAAACATACATTAAATACGTGTACAACATTGTCCATATGATTTCTATATAAAGATTTAAACCACAATGGTTACTTTATCTTTGAAGAAACTCATCTTCATTTTCTAGTCAAACTATTAAGATAAATCAAGTTTCTAAAATTGATTATCTTTATTGACAACATCTTAATCATTCAAAGCATGTGTACTTTACCCAATTTCATATTTGGTAATGTATCATAATGATTATCAAGTTTACAATAATCCTGTAAGTCATAGCCCTCAGCATATTAATCAAATATCTGAGATATATTGCTATTCTATGAATGATTATTCCATCATCTTGTGATTTAACATTTATTATCATCTTGAGATTTAACATTCAAATGTCAAACTTATTCATGATATTTACTAGTGTATTTTTAGAAGATTATGTATCTTGTAATTTTATTTTTTAAAGATCAAAACTCCCACTTGATTTTAGTAATTTAAAGACTATCTTTAAATACTTAGCAAATAAAGCCACAATACAATGTTCTCTTTCGGGATATTACAAATACATATTGACAGTTCCTAACTTTACTTTGTTAATAACCTCTTCATAAGCAGTTAAAAAAACTTGGAACTTCAATTTAAGACTTAATGTGATTCATCACATTCATCACATTCCATCATATGATAATGTCTTATTAATCTTCTATGTTTGAGTTTTATTAAGTATGTCCAAGTCATACTCAATTTTTTAACCTTGATAACTTTTGAAAGAAAAGAAGTCATAGTTATCTTTAATCAAACAATATAACAAGAGTTTGATTTTCTTAACTGAACATACCATAAGCATTTGATATTTCATTAGTATTAATATTGTAAGACAATCTAACTATATTTAAGATAACTATATTCCTCTTGGCTTGTCTATTTACTAACTAAGTCATTTTACTGGTATAATAGTATTTTCAAGCCAATCACATGCTTTATAACACAAGTACTTTTGACAAAGTCACTTCATGTCTATGTCTCTACAAGAAAACATAAACTGTTATAATCCCACTATACGTTATAAGTCATTAACAATTTAATGACTTCATGTATATGTCTTATTTAAAACATAACAAGATAACGTCTTACTTTTTATAAGTTTTGTAACAATTAAAAGACTTTATGTTTATATATTTACAATGAAACGTAAACATGTTTAACTAAAGTAATGATGAACACCATCTCTTGGTTTCAATAGTACTTTCAAGTTAATTTATTATTTCACAATAATGTAAATAACATTATTTCCTTATTTATTTATGTCATTACAAGAACACATAAATATTCAGATTGAAGTAGCATTAGATTACTTTATTAATTTATGTCATTTCAAGAATTCATAAATATACAAATTAAAGTAGTCTTGATATTATATTGACACATGTTCTAATAGGTATCTAATTTAGAAACTGCAAATTCTCATAGTTCCATTACATCAGTTGATCTGCTAGCAATGAAATTATAAAATTCACCTTGTTGTTGCAATCTAGCTAAGCTCTCACATAATATAAATTGTAACACCAAGTGTTTCTTGAATTATGTTTGTATAATTCATATTAGAACGTTATTCTCTTACCTTCTAGTCAAGAGAATCCATTAAATCAAATCTTTATTAGTTGTTTCTTGCACACATTAAAGATAACATTCTCCCACTTGTGCATGGAACAACCTCATATAGTTGATAAACAACACGCCATGCATTTGTTTATGTGATCAATATGATTGTGTCATAGATTTTAGCATAACAAGTAGATGTAGAACAACAATGTCTAGTAAGGAAACGTACAGGACTATCCTTAAAAGTATGAGTGTCTACACTTGGAAAGTAATTATCTTTAGCTATCAAAATGTCAAAGCTTGTAACTCCCACTGAATTAAAGATCATTACAATAATTTCTTATTCAGTAATAAGTACACAATACTCCTTCTGAATTTGACAACATTGTAAGTGTATCATATCTAGTTAAATAAAATAGTGTGCTTTTAACTTTCCTACACCTTTGAATGTCCATGCGTAATAATTACTTATGCACTAAAGAGTGTATTCTACTACGTAATTGATAGACTATCCACCAAATGCTATTAACTTGAAAAATTGGGCATGCAATTTCTTCCTTAACAGATCTACCATCCTACAATGTATGTAACACCTTTTAAATAGTCAAAACAACTAGATCAATAAACTAGTTTGTCTTTTACCATTTTGCGGTAATTAGTCTAGCATCTAATTTTAATAACTCATAAAATGTCATACATAATTTTCTGTTAACCAAATATCATATTTTTTATTAAGAATTTAATCACCGAATAAGGATGATGAAATCCCTATGGAAAATATGCACAATTTTCTTAACTATTAAAAATTTGCTATGAGTTATATTAGAATTTAGACATATCTAATATTCCTATTATCCTTTTTCATGAAAATAAATAGGATTGTGTCTCACTCTTCTTTCATAGAAAGGAGACTTCTTTTGTCTTTTAAGTAAATTAATCTTAATCAAATATTTGTTTGAAAACAGAACTAGATCAATTTACCAAAGCCCAAAGTGTGTTTACGGTTTGAATGTTGCAGTAATATATTAAAACGAATTACAAAATTCAATTTCAGTATTTTCGATAATTAGATCTTTAAGAAAATAAAATACCCATTGGTAAATATTCATATAAACCATAGTATTTTCTTAAAGCTAGGATCCTAATTGACATAGTTCCATTACATCAGTTGATCTGCTAGTAATGACAGTATCAACAAGGTAATTGTCGAACAATAATTGCCAATATCATATTGCAATTCCTAGATCATTATGGGATTTACATTCACAAAACCTTTTGCAATGTAAGCATGTTTCATCCCCATCTAATGCCTTTCGTCCAAGTTCTCACTTCCTACTCAATTTAAGTCGTCTAACTTAAAAACTGAAAACTCATAAATCCATTACATCAGTTAATCTGCTAGCAATGAAATTATGAAATTTACCTCTCCATTGCAATCTAGCCAAGCTCTCACATGACGTAAGCTACAACTTCAAGTGTTCTTAATTAGATGGCATTCAACTTAATTTTATAAGGGTATTAATTTTGACGTGTAATCAAAATAATGTATGAAGAAGCATGCATAAAACTTCATAATATTGGTTTTATACAACAATTTTATTACCAATTCACTAAGAGTAATATAGCAAAGTTTTGATTGACGTATCGGGTTCACCAATTAAAGAATTACCAACAATTATCATCCACTTATATCGTACTTCTGCATAAGCTCTAAGGCTTAGTGTTTCGGAGAATCATTGTGGAATTGTGGTGAATTCACCCTTAAGATGACAGTGTACTTAATATAGTAATATAGGTAAATCTAGATCGGCACACAAGCGGTTTGTAGAGAACCGGTAGGTGCATGATCTTTAATAACCCCTCCTTACAAGCACATTATATGGCGACTTTCGGTCTACCTTTCGCACACTATGTACAAAAACATCAACCAACCAAACCTTTGAAATTTAAACTCTTAAAACCAAAACAATTTCGCCATTAGTCCATATTATTTTTCTATTCAAAATTACCCTTTTTTGTTTATAAACATGTCTCACATAATAATAAACAAAAAACAAGTAATACATAATAAAAAATAAAACAACCAAATAAACATATACATAACATAACAATTAAATATGTATAAACATGTAGCCACATGCAAATTTTAATCAATAGTCCTATTAATAATCAATATAGATGTATAACACATTTATTCAATTAGGGTTTTCTTCTTCAAAGGAAAAAGAATTACATACATCGATAAATCGATTGCGTAAGCTAAAACTAAACGAACACCACATAGCATGTAATTGATTACTTAATATTGGAGTCTTCCCCAATTCGACAACTATTAATAAATTTACATGTTTTGATATAACTTAACATTTAATATATATATCCAATTTAAACCATTTAAATCATCATACAATAAAATCCATGCAAACATGCATTTTCATGGATTATGCTTAACAATTAACATATTGCACTAACATCGTTTACTAAAATGCATAACGAATTACATGACATCCTATGGTTTCTAATCATATTAAAAATCAAAATCAAAACCCTAAAAGTCTAATAAGGTCAATCGACCTAAATAAAATATAGGGTTAGGAATATGAAAACCCTAAAAACATGTAATTAAACGAATCAAAATTCAAGTTTTATGCGTTTCGATAATTAATTACACATTATAATATATATATTGCCGACGGAGCAGAGAGAAAAAATGATGACATGACATTACCTTCTTACCGTCGGATTGAAGCAATAATAAATCTTGACCATTTAAAGTCAAGTTTATCCTTATCTGCAACTTATTCCTAATTTTCAGCTAGGTGCTCTTTGAATTAACACACGTTTTCTAACATCAAGTGTAGGTTTGAAAAAGTCAACAAGTTTTAGTTTGGTTACTTATCTCTAAATATCCGAAAATTTGTTAATATAAAACTCACATTGTATCTTTTGAGGACTATATAAAGAATGAGCTACCATTTAATTTATGTCATGTCACATGACAAAAGATCTGAAAAGATTTTGTATCTCATTATTTGTAGGTTTGGCTATGGTTTCACACAAACTAATTTGTCTTATCAAGTTGATTATATCAAAGATAAAATATGGTTCTAAAATATTCGTGTCTTTTGAGTTCGAAAAGCATACCACGTTTAGTTTTTGCCCCATTAGTCGACTACATCTTTCCTTCTTAATTCATTACTAATAACTCTTTACAACGAAAGTCTCAGGTGTTGAGACAATGATTGTTACCATGTTAACCAATCCGCTCTACATCTATGAGATGACAAAACTACTAAACGAAGGATACACTTTTCTGTTTTTGCCATGTCATTATCAAAGTAGAACGAGGGATACACTTTTCTGTTTTCGCCATGTCATAGTGGAAGTACGTTGTTACCGAATATCATCCATCATGCCATGCTTTCTTCTCTTCGTTGGTGCCTCTATTTAATGTATTTCATGTGCATATAAGGTTGAGAAATATTTGTCATATTTTTCTTCAGTTTATCGTGATGTATTTCATGTATATATATAATTTATATAAGTGTCTCACCTCATAAAAGTATATAAATCTAGCCTCATGACATATGTATGTATAATGTATTGAAGAACAAAATATCTGTATCATATCAATAATTTAAGAGCATCATTACTATGTATAAAATTCGAATGTTATTGATTAAGTTTGATGTGTATGATTGATTTTATTGGAGTTCATTATTGTTGTTTGTTACTATAATATTTCATTATTATGATTTTTTTTCTTCTAATAAAAAGAAATAAGTAAGGTTAGTAATTAACCTAAGCAGGGCAAGGTAAAGACCATAACGGGTTTTGCAATAAATTGCGATGAGAGATGTTAGTTCTTCACTTTACGTATGGTGAGAGAAAAAATATAGCATGGTTTTACATTATTCAAGACAATTCGATGTCAACTATTGTATATCAAACCTTATATGTTTAAACACTCTTAACTTTTACAAACATCGTCAATAAACATGTGTACCCGTGCAACGCACGAGTATTGCACTTGTTATAACGGCTCATGATGCCACTGTCGGAATTATAATATCATGACATGCATATAAATAAACCAATAACATCAAGGAAGCATAGCGGATGCAATTATAACAAGACCATATAATATGTAATTAATTAATCAAATATAAATGGTAAACATACCGTAGTGATTCTAGCCCGAACAAGAATCAAATTATGCAAATCTTCAACTCAAGAACCCTAATTAGGGTTTATGTGGATTTAAAGAATAAATCCAAAAAACAAACAATAATGTGTTTGAATCACGATCTTGTACACACGTACTACTTCAAGTAAACGTTTATCCAAGTAAAACAAACACAAACACTAGAGATCACAAAGTTTCGACTCCCTTAAACTTTAGTGGGGTGTCGAAATTTTGCTAGGAGAAGCGGAGAGAAAAACACACACAAGATTATGTGTTCAAGTTATATGAAAACCATGAATCCTTGTGTGTTTATATAGAATAGAAAACTTGGAGCAAAAGACACACAAAGGGATGTGGGATCCCCTTGGCCGATCGGCCCATGTAACCCACAAGGGGTTCAAGAGCCTTCTTGACATTCCAATTTTTATCTATAGTCCCTTTCCTTTTATTCTTCTAACGGTCGTTAGCCTTTTCTGTCAAATGTTAACGATCGTTAAGTGTTTATGTTTTAATAATTAATATAACATTTATATATAATTATTATCCATTTACTTTTCATACGTAAAGTGTGCAATCCCGTGATCTCGAGTTCGATCCTAACACACAACTATTAATTTATGTTCATAAATCTAACAATGTATGCAACTATGCATTATCCTATACTTTGAATTGAGATGAAAGGTAATGTTTGAGGTTTCTTGTGAGTGAAAAAAAAATAAGGTAATCTTATGTGGGACTTTTAATTTGTTACAAAATAAATTTTATTCACAAAAACTTTAACATGACCTCTCATGTTCAAAAGAACATAAAAGGATCCCAATCCTTATACTTTACACAGTTTAGAAAAGGCAAGAATATTTGCATCTAGGGTGTTACACAAATCGAGTAACCCATAGGAACCGAAAGCAAATACTAAATCGAACCGAGATTAAATATTCGGCTTTTAGTATAGATATAGTTTTGGCAAAGTGTAAATTGAACCAAATCGGAAATCGAATTCACATAACTATATAAAGAAAAAACCATTAAAACTATTTCCTAGTATAAATAAAATATTTTTTAAGCTTAAAAATATTTTTTTACTAAAAAGGTATATTATAAATGAAAACAAATATAAATTATGTAATTCGGAGCCCTTGAACGCCCGTAATTGCATGACAAAAGATCAATATATAACTCATATTTGTCATATAACCAATGAATCAATCATATCCATTCATTTTTTTATCAAAAAAAAAAAAAAAAAAAAAAAAAAAAAAAAAAAAAAACTTTCGCCTTTTTAAAAAAATATATGTATCGCAAACCGGTAATCGTTACGCAAAAACAATTATACCATCACGACGAGAATTAAATTATCTTTCTGTAGATATGCATTGTTATATACTTTCGCCGATATATATATATATATATATATATATATATATATATATATATATTTTAATTTTCGCCCAAAAAAATCATATGTGATATGTGATTCATTAAAATCAAATTATATGTGATTTTTACGAATCACATGTGATTTATAAAAATCAAATCATATGTGATTTTTACGAATCACTTGTGTTTTCTGGGCGGAAATTAAAAAATAAATAATAATAATAATAATAATAATAATAATAATAATAATAATAATAATAATAATAATAATAATAATAATAATTCGTCGAAAAAAAAAGTTTGTCGAAATTATATAAAATTGCATATCTATACTACATATAAAGGAAATATGGTCAATCTTGAAAAAATAGTCAATCTTGAAAAGTGAAAATCTTGAAAAAATTTTATTAAAGGAAATTATGTAATGTAATTAATACTCTTATTAAAATACCCCATTACTTAAAAGTACAATGATTTATTCACATTGTACAACCAATTAAAAAACATATCTACCAAATTAAATACAACCAATTAATACAAATCACAAACCGGGTTGACCCGGGACGCTTCAAACCCGACGGGTTTAACCGGTTTAATTTGACCCGTTTTCGACCCAACCTAGCAAGTTGACCTGGTTTAAATCGACCTATTTTTTGACCGGAACGGTTCAACCGGTTGAACCACCCGGGTCGAACCGGGTTTCAAAATGTTATGTTTAATTCTCAAATCTTCAAACTTTTATTATTTTCCATTTATAACCAATAAACTTTTTTTTTATGAATAAACTATTTGTCGCTATAAAATCCCATTGCTATGCACGGGTACTCATCTATTCTACCCTTGAACCCTTAAAGCCAAAAAGGCATTTAGGGTGAATAAAGTAAATATTGATCAGGAATGGAACATGCGTAAAATTTTGAATTGATCACTTATTAAGTAAATAAGACTTTTTCTTAAATCTTCTCATGTAAGCCTCATGATACTAGTTGTAACATACCCCAATTACGCATTAAGAAACGCACCAGGATTTTATTCATGCACAAAGTATCAAACCATCATTCAGAAAACCCTTCATCATCATCATCATCATCTAAAAATCGCTACTATTAAGCTTATCTAGGAAGTTTAAAGAAATGTGTTCACTTATTTATTTGTTTCTACTTTCATGATTTTAATTGCATATTTTTTATTGCAGACACTTTATAAAATGTAAAAAACCACATTGAATTCAAGCCCTTCAACAATTAGGTAACTCTTTTAGTTAATTTTTATATCACGATTGATTTGAATCATCTGCAATTTTAAGAAATTCCACAACGATTATTTTTTCTAATTGATCACATGTTAGGGTAATGTGTAATCAAGGCACACCAGATATTCTTGATAATGTCTGAATGAGTTTGGTATGGTGTGTTTCATTCAGGTGGTCTGTTCATTTGTTATGAAAAGATTTTTGAATTATTGGGAACCAGAACCATTGAAACTATAACCCTGTAAAGACCCAATCTTCTAATTTCATTCACTTTAACACTTTGAGCACTTTCTTTATTATGAAAAGGTTTTTGCACTTTTTAATCTACCATAAGCCCATAAATATACATCATGGCTAGAATTCTAGGCAAAACCCGTCAAGAAATGTCAAGTGGGTTTAGTTACCTGATCCATGTGATATCACATTTAGTCAAGATCTTTTGTGGTTAATAGTCTTTATCAGTGATCACAGTTGGTCCAGCTCTTCTGTGGGTAATAGTCTATTAAGAGGCCTAAGGTCTTATTTATGTTAAGGATACATCATTTTCACATTCATTATTCACTCATTCATTAAACTGTTGGTCTATTTGTTGTGTTAAAATTCAAGTGTAAATTTGTGAATATTGGTTGTTGATATAAACTATTTGTGAATATTAATTTGAATTTTACCACTAATTAAGGAAATGACTTTGTAACAAAACTTCTCATGTAAGCTTCATAAAATTCGGGTCAGCCACAAGATATACGGCCCATTGCAACAACTTATAATATGTGGTAACACGTGCTTCATCAATACCCACTGCATCAACTTATAATACAACACCCCCTTCTGATTCTGTGGAACAACCATCAGTTTCATATTCTCGATCAGCTAAAAGAGAAATTTTCACACATCATTTTTATTGTTTTATGTTTTATGTATAAACGTTACATAAAATACTTAACCATAATATGACACCTATAACTATTTGCCGCTAGAAAATTCGTTGCTATGCACGGGTACTCGTCTAGTCTATAGAAAGATAATTTAATTCTCATCGCGATAGTGTATTTTTTGTAGATTGAAGATTTACCGTTTGCAAGATATGTTATTTTAAAAAATATATATATGGAAAATGATTTTATTAATTTAGATAAGAAAATGAATGTGGTTAATTGGTTGTATAGCAAATATGGGTTTTGTATCGAACTCACCTCTTAATTCATTGTGTAGTTAGCTTTTAAAAACCATTTTAAATAGTTAAAAATATTGTTTCAGGATAAAAAAAAACTAAAAATCGCTATAAGTTATAATAAATACTTGTCTTTTGAGATTGCAACTTTTTTAATGGAAAATTCCATACATAAGTAATTTGAACAATATCAACTCTATCATATATATAGAATACAAGTTTTGAATATACAGAATGTAATTAAAATGTAATTAAAACGTATTTTAAGTAATTTGTTTATAATTGTCATTATTTAATAAAACCATTGTAACATTTTTAGTGCGTTTGGAGGCTGAAAAACCAGGGTGGCAGATACAGTGTAGGTAAGCATAAATAAAGCATCAAAATGTGCAGTAAGACAACTCATCCATGCTTTTTCAATTTCAGTTTTACCCCTTCCCCTTTTCCACTTATCATTTTGGATACAAACTTTACAAATAATGAAATTATAACTAGAATCAAATTTACTAGTACGCCACTAAATTCCCTCATTTTTTTTTTTTCTTTTATTGATTTAAGTTACTAACCACCACAAAATGGTGTAGTGTTAAGGTCTTTAGGCTTTTCACAATAAGTTAAAGGTTCAAACCTCGCAAGTTGGTGTACATTGAGGGTGGTTAAAGAAGGGTCGAGAACAGTCCTGAGATTAATATGGTGAAATCGCATACATCTAAATCTTAAAAGCTTGTCTTTCCCTGAATAATCTGAATAGAAGAAGGTTATCGATTTCACTTGTTCATTTCACAAAAATTAGACCCAATTTTGATGCTCTAGTTAATCTGATGTTATGGCTTTATGCTTCATGTCCGCTTCAAATTTAACTACGCTAGAATGACATTCTACTACTTTTCAGTGTGTAAATGACATTTAATTTAAACAATTCAAGAGAAAGATGCTATAAGAGCCTGGGTACCGTGGCGTGCAAAACTCGCCAGTCCAATGTAGCTTGCATTTTTGCGTCGCAAGTTCAAAGCCACGATACCCCCCCTTTTCAGCCAGTTGTTGAGCTAGTTAAGTGGCGTATGTCTTTTTTTTTTTTTTTTTTTTTGTGAGTGTGTGTGTGTGTGTGTGTGTGAATGTTGTGTTTTAACTGGGTATGATGGGTATCAAAAAGGGTGTTTTGGTTTGAGTTATGGAGAGGGTAGTTTGGTGTGTGAATGAGTTGCTGATGTGGCGGTAAGAGAGCAAACTGGTTCAAGTCAGTTTGAGCCACCGTACCTAGCACTCTAATAACATGTTTCCTATGCGATACACATTTATAAACGCAAAAAGAAAATAAAATTATTGTTTCGATTTTATAAGTTATTGTTATAAGAACATGTTCATAGTTGTGTCAATGTAGAAAACATCTTTCCAAGTACATCGTCGACAGGAGATTGCATAAAGTTATATTTTTTCCGTCCAATTATATAGTCCATGTTTTTTTTTTTCTGAGATGTTTCAATTTTAAAATAGATACACAAGTTTGCTTGAGTTTTACCATGTTACCTTTGGTTGAAATAAATATTACAAACTTTAAATAAGACATTAATTAATTAGTTAAACATAAAAGTGTCATTATGTAAAAGTAAAAGAGAGAAATTATTAATAATTAAGTTTTCTTAAATTGTGTATTTTCTGTCGATGGGCAACAAGTGCAATACCCGTGTGTTGCACGGGTACACATGTTTATTGACGATGTTTGTAAAAGTTAAGAGTGCTTAAACATATAATGTTTGATATACAATAATTGACATCGAATTGTCTTGAATAATGTAAAACCATGCTATATTTTTTCTCTCACCATACGTAAAGTGAAGAACTAACATCTCTCATCGCAATTTATTGCAAAACCCGTTATGGTCTATACCTTGCCCTGCTTAGGTTAATTACTAACCTTACTTATTTCTTTTTATTAGAAGAAAAAAAATCATAATAATGAAATATTATAGTAACAAACAACAATAATGAACTCCAATAAAATCAATCATACACATCAAACTTAATCAATAACATTCGAATTTTATACGTAGTAATGATGCTCTTAAATTATTGATATGATACAGATATTTTGTTCTTCAATACATTATACACACATATGTCATGAGGCTAGATTTATATACTTTTATGAGGTGAGACACTTATATAAATTATATATATACATGAAATACATCACGATAAACTGAAGAAAAATATGACAAATATTTCTCAACCTTATATGCACATGAAATACATTAAACAGAGGCACCAACGAAGAGAAGAAAGCATGGCATGATGGATGATATTCGGTAACAACGTACTTCCACTATGACATGGCGAAAACAGAAAAGTGTATCCCTCGTTCTACTTTGACAATGACACATGGCAAAAATAGAAAAGTGTATCCCTCGTTTAGTCGTTTTGTCATCTCATAGATGTAGAATGGATTGGTTAACATGGTAACAATCATTGTCTCAACACCTGAGACTTTCGTTGTAAAGAGTTATTAGTAATGAATTAAGAAGGAAAGATGTAGTTGACTAATGAGGCAAAAACTAAACATGGTACGCTTTTCGAACTCAAAAGACACGAATATTTTAGAACCATATTTTATCTTTGATATAATCAACTTGATAAGACAAATTAGTTTGTGTGAAACCATAGCCAAACCTACAAATAATGAGATACAAAATCGTTTCAGATCTTTTGTCATGAGACATGACATAAATTAAATGGTAGCTCATTCTCTATATAGTCCTCAAAAGATACAATGTGAGTTTTATATTAACAAATTTTCGGATATTTAGAGATAAGTAACCAAATTAAAACTTGTTGACTTTTTCAAACCTACACTTGATGTTAGAAAACGCGTGTTAATTCAAAGAGCACCTAGCTGAAAATTAGGAAATAAGTTGCAGATAAGGATAAACTTGATTTTAAATGGTCAAGATTTATTGTTGCTTCAATCCGACGGTAAGAAGGTAATGTCATGTCATCATTTTTTCTCTCTGCTCCGTCGGCAATATATATTATAATTATTAGAACGGACGGAGTAGTTCTTTCTTGTGTCAACCAATTAATAGAGAGTTTAATGGATGTGATAATATTTGATTGGTTGAAAAATATAGTTATCATTTTTATTAAACTGTGTGTTTTTTTTTTTTTTTGTCGGAAATAATAATTTTGAGATGAAAGAAATAATAAAATATGGATCTAAAAAATATTGATCACAGTAAAGTATATTTGTAAATTAATGTATATAAATTTATAGAATCAGATACAATAAACGCCACAAAAATTTGTCTCCGGGAAAAGGTAGATATTTGTCTACTTTTTAATATAGTACTTTGCTCCGATACGATTGCTTTATATCTCTTTTTTAAAGGAAAATATTTTTAATAAAATGTACTCCGTAATATTTTTTTCTTCATTGAAAATGACAATCTGTAACGTGTTTAATTGTTTTTACTCCGTCTATTGCATGTAATGGCTATGGGTTGTCGGCAACAAAAATAGGACGAAAGAAAACGATGTTGATCACTTATGAATTACTCCTTTCTATCCTAAAACAAGAATCGAAATAAATATACAGGACAAACTGAAAAAAAATCAACATCTAATTTAAATTTTTTCATTTTAATGGAATATTTAGAATGAGAATTGATTTGTACACTCTTAAATTTTGTTGACGCACTCACAGTTGAACTTTAAATATAATCTGTTTTAACTGCTTATATATTAGATGCAAAAATCATAGCTAACAAAACTCACATCCTATTAACAACTCTTATTCCAAATAGATGTATCAAATCAAACTGTGATGTGACATCGAAGAGGATTTACGTATACGATATAGGTAAAATATTTGCTAAATATCTCACTTAAATACAAAACCAAATATTTTTCGAGACTACGAGCGTATGGTACACTTTTGTTAATATATACAAGTTATTAGACTTCAAGAAATTACTTTGACCTCACAATATATCAATATGTTCTGACTTGATATAAAACATTAGTTACAACTTTTCATTTTAGGCTTACTATTCGGCCTTCTACTAATCGGCCTTTATGTATTTAGCATTTTCTTCATTTGCAAAAATTGTCATTTAGACTCGTTCCAAACTCAGCACATAGCAACCTGCATTCTTGTAGCATTTAGCATGTAACTTGAATGAAACCACTTGTATATGAAGAGAAAAAAAGAACACTGGAGTATTTTCAATCAGTTTTAGAAAAAGAAAAACATCTCTATTCATGGCCAGTTTAATCTTCCTATATCTTCATTAATACTCAAACCTCAATGCTATCAAATAACCGCCAAAATCATCATCTTTCTACATCAAGAAATGCCAATCATGATGTCGTTAAACATATTGATTACATATTTACATAGATGATGGCTATCTTTTACAATATTTTCTGAGGTAAACAAAAATAAAATATAAAATGAACCAAATCTTTTGTCTTCAAGTTTTAATCCTCCTTAATTAATGCAACTCGATGATAAATACTCCGTAGCATATAAAATGCAACATTGCAACTTCATGTCAAAGTATCATTGCCATCCAACACATTAATGGACACAAGCTTGGACTACTTTTCTCATAAAGACAAAAACAATATATACTCTTTGAAATTAGGGTGGGGGGAGTGCATCACTCACTCCTCTCCCCTTCACTCACTCACAACCAATCCTCTTGCGCCACATCATCTCTCACTTTTTCCTTCACTCACTTCATTTTTGGAGGCGGCACTTTCACTCACCCTTCACTCACTTTTTTTCTTTCTTTTTTAAATTCTATTAAAATTTATTTAAAAACTAAAATTTCATTAAAATAAATAAACATTACATAATAATATTAAAAAACATAAAATAACATTACATAATACTAAAAAACTAAACTTCATCGGCTTCATCGTCCACCTCGAGGTATGGTAATTGTTGAGCGTGAATATGCTCCATAAGATCAAATCGGAGACGGAAATGTGTGTTCTCATTTCGTATCTCGTCTAAGGCTTCGTCGTCAAACATCGGTTCGATCGGAGGATCCCGAATATGAACGGGGGATATTGCGTTACCAGATTCATGTAGAATCATGTTGTGCAATATCACACATGTATAAACCATTTTACTAATTCTGGCTACTGTGTACGGCCGTAAGGGTCGTCTCAGTACACCCCATCTTTGCTTGAGAACACCAAATGCCCGTTCAACATCCTTTCGAGCCGACTCTTGTAGTTTTTTGAACTTTCTCTCTTGCGGGTCGGTAGGAAATTTGAACGCTTTAACAAAAGTAGACCATGAAGGATATATGCCATCACAAAGATAGTAGCCACGCTTGTATGTATGGCCATTCACAACAAATGGGCACTTAGGTGCCGTACCATTACGCTCGGTGAGGAATAGCGGAGATTGCATCACAACATTAATATCATTGTTTGAACCCGGCGGTCCAAAGAACGCGTGCCATATCTACAAATCTTGAGACGCTACTGCCTCCATCATAATCGTGGGGTATCGATGATCACCCCTTTTATATTGACCCCTCAATTCGATTGGACAATTCCTCCAATCGAAATGTGTGCAATCTAGGCTACCGATCATACCCGGAATGTGATGTCGAGCTTCGTGTGCTTCATACAAACATGCAATATCATGGCTTGTTGGCCTACGTAGGTAATCTCGACTGTATATCTGAATAATAGCATCACAAAAAAATTGAAGGCTTTCACGTGACGTTCTTTTAGCCATTTGTAAATATTCGTCAAACTCATCCGGTGGATTACCGGTTGCGAGTTGCTTAACGGCAGACGCACATTTTTGTATAGCTGTGAAACTTTTTTTTTGTCTAGCATCATAACCTTCCTGAAAATACTCGAATCTAGCCTCAATAGCATGTGTGATTTTCAAAAATAAACTTTTAGGCATACGATACCTATCTTCAAACACTTGCTCGTTGTATCTTGGTTCTTCACAAAAATAATCACGATGCAATCTTTCTGCAGCGCTAACCCGATCACGTTTCACTGACGTACATGTCGACCTTGCCGTATCTTCCTCCTCATCTGCGTCAATCGCGTTAGCAAAAAACTCGAGACTACTATCGTTAGACCACTCAAACGGCTCGTCTAACAATAGCGTCGACCCAATTCTTCTAGGCTCCATTTTTTTTTTTTTTTTTTTTTTTTTTTTTTTTTTTTTTTTTTGCTTTGTTCTTCCTCTACGTATTTAAAGCAAAAAAAAAAAAAAGCCGTTAGCCCCGCTCCTTCTCCCCAACGTCTATTTTCCACCCTCCCCGCATGCGTGAAAATTTCCCGATTTTTACCTCCCCGTGCGGGGTTCCCCGCGAGGCGGCCGTGTTCCCGTGCGGGGTTCCACCCTCCCCGCATGCTTCACTCACCCACTCCCTCTCCTTTTACCTTTATACAAATAGATCCAAGTATGCTTAGTATTATCCATGGAAAGTGTTCATGACCTCCTAATTATACATGGGTTGTTATCTCTTTGCCATTAAAATAAAAATAAAAAAAAGTTGTTCGAAATTGCTTAATGAAACTGCTTACAAATGGTTGTTCAATAAGCAATCCGAAACAACTTTCGCCAATCCAACTCTCTAAAGATAACGTATAACACAAGTAGACATGCTTCTAAGTAAACAACCTGAAACCCACATCTATA
Organism: Artemisia argyi; assembly: GCA_030686995.1. NCBI lineage: Eukaryota > Viridiplantae > Streptophyta > Magnoliopsida > Asterales > Asteraceae > Artemisia > Artemisia argyi. The sequence goes on along the minus strand of CM060709.1, from coordinate 270,578,979 downwards.
TGTATCTATACAGGAGCAACATGTAACCTATAACATTTAGTCAATAAATATTCGCACTTCTTTCTATTCATAAACACATAACATTTCTATGTATCTATACAGGAGCAACATGTAATCTATAACATTTAATCAATAAATATTTTCACTTCTTTCTATTCATAAACACATAACATTTCTATGTCTTACTTGCACAATGATGGATGAGTGAAAGATGCAGTGATCTCGTTCGAATTGCCATTTAGAAAGATATTGCATGGAATAACATATTTGAACAGGATAATCTCATAACCGGACACCATGTTTGTATTCATGAATATGAAATTAAAGGTTACGGAAAATACCTCAGGTGTCCATTGGGAATTAGAAAACTCTTAAACTCGATGACTTGGTAAAAGTCAAAATTTCTTGAGAAAAACATTACAAATCTCAGTGTTACTAATTTAGCCACATTGAACATAAATTGAGGCTACATGAGCACATATCTTAGAGCAAACTCTTACACATGGTTAAAGTAAATAGCCTAATCGAAATTATTTAGTTTAAGAAACAAAATATGTTCATGAATATTTCTTAAGACATTTCGTTAAACACCTTCCATGCACTCTTTAAATAACATAAATCATCATTTAAAAAGCTCAAGCTATCAGCGTAGCATCACTCTTTTCAAATAGAATATGTGAAAATAGATCTTAAAAAGCATAAAAAAATGTTGCAATTGTTTCAGAAGAAAGAAAGTAAAAACAATCACTCATAAACAAAATTGATACGCAAATTGAATGATAAACAATGCAATAATGATGAGAGATGTTCTTTAAAGATGGAGTGGTCTTCTAGGATGATTTGGCCCAAGCTCTCCCCCATAATGCCCTGATTCGCTATAAGGGTCGGTATTTATAGTTTTATAAAACTAGGGCCAATACAACGTATTCAAGTCCAATACGACGTATTCAAGATATCAAACTTGAGCTCCAAACATTGAATATTCTAAAATCGGCTCCGATACGGCTATCCAAAAAACGGATACAAGATATTACCAATACGGCGTATCCAAATTCTCCCTTAATACACCATTTTCAAGCAGGAACCAGGTAGATCTTCTTTTCCCTTTTCGTTGCCTTTTAAATCAACTATATAAGAGTTCGGATTAAGGAGTTATAGCCAGAATACTAAAGCATTCTCTAAGGCCATCATGTAAATTTGAAATCTTCTTTTGGTTTCATTTCTTCTCTTGGATTTCTTCTCGGGATCTTATACGGCGTATCCCCATATATAGATACGTTGTATGTCTTCAAATTGCGTCTTGGATCTTTATCTCTCAGGGTTCTATACGGCGTATCCCACAAACTTGGATACGTTATATCCTTCAAAACACAATTATTCTTCATTTTCTTCTAAGTAAAACATACGACATATCCTAATTAGCATGGATACCTGTATTCTTCGTCTAATATGACATTCTCTTCGTTTTAGCTCCATTTTCTGTGTCTTTTCAATTATTGCTCCATAATTATTAAGAATGAGAAAAGTAAATGATTAAGCAATTCTTATATAAGAGTATAATAAATGAGTAATATAATGAGATAAATGATGCACTAAATGTGTACTTATTTGATTACATCAACATATATATGATCATCAAATGATCATATGAGTATTTTCCTAAATCCTCAATTTTTCATAATTATTATTGGGATTTTATTTCCATAACCTCATTTGTTTCCAATTTAGCTCAAAACCTATTCTACACAAAATCCCCAAATTCTCACCTCACGAAGATGTGAGTATACTTGTTTAAAGCTTGGAACTTGATCCAACCGAACCACACACACAAACACATGAACTCTCTGGAATTTTTGGTCAAGAAGTCAATGTTGTGTTAGTCATAACTAAGGTGATGTTTGTTTTTCATTAAGAGGCTCTTAACAGCCTCTTAATCTGAACCGTTCAGACGCGGTCAGACATTTTGGTAGTTCAGACCGTTTGTTTTTTTTCCGTTCAGACGCGTTCAGAGGCAATAAGATCTTAATGGTCAAGACTTGAGAGGGGTATCTGAATGCCTCTTGTTACCTTTTACTGACAGAAAAGAAAACAAAAAAAAAAAAAAAAAAAATAGTACAAGCAAGCAAATGTGCGGTTCAAACATGAGTTTTTTTTTTTTTTTTTTTTTTTTTTTTCAGATGTGGTCAGATTCAGACATTTACGTCTCAGATTTAGATTCAGATGTGCGGTTCAGATTCAGAGCCTCTTTAAAAACAAACACCACCTAAGTTTGGTGGCACTTTGACAGTATGGCAAGTTTGGTGCTTCAAATCTCATTTCCATGATGTTGGCCACAAAACGTACTAAACCAAAACACAATCTTATATATTATACTTGCTTAACATTTCTCTTTCTTTTAAAATGACTAACTACATCAAAATATTGCTATATAGTTATTTAAAATGAACAAACTAATAATAATATGGCACTTATAAAAGTACCTCTTCGATTTTTGAGGCGTAACAAAAGCAACAAGTATGATTCAAAGACCTAATTATAGTGCGGCCAAGCAGACAGAAATACCTTAACGAACAAAATGGACTTACTCTAGGCATTACAAGCTACACACAAACTAAAACTCTAAGGGCCCGTTTGGTTTGTAGTGGGGTTTAGGATTAGAATTTGGATTTGGATTTAAATTTGAATTAGTATTTGGATTTGTATTTGATGTAGGAGAGATAAAGTATATTAGTTTATAAGTAAATTATTTTTTTAATTTTAAAATATTAATTTAAATTTAAATTTGATATTTTAAAATATTAGAAAAAGAAAGAATGAGAGAGTGAAACATTATTGGGACCCACACTTTTTCAAATCCAGGCAAGTGATATAACTTTTGTAATAGTGTGTGTCAGTTGGTTTTGATCCCCACATCCTAACCTTGAAAATCTAAACAAACACATTTTTATTCTTTGAGTCAAGTCCAACAGTGTAATTACCTGAAACCAAACAGGCCCTAAAAGTAAATGAAACCCGCGTCAAAAAGCAATAATATTAAAAACCAAGTAGATCAAGTAAAAAATATGTGAAAAATTTCATAAAAGGATACACTAGCTAATCAACCTATAGAAAGAATACCATAACTACCACTACCAAACCAACAATCGAATCAACTCTAAAACTCGATTTCTTTAATCGATCGGTCACACATCAATTACTTCTCTTGATTGTCCATATTATCATCATATCCATTGTTAAACATTGTTCGCATTATCATCATTTCCATTGTTAGGCTACCATAGTAAGGAGATTCAATCCTTCCATTTTCTTTTGTCACTTCAGCTTTCTCTCATCAGCGACCTGCAGGTAATTGGGTGCCTCAGTAAGGGCGACCAAGTTTTTTTTTTTTTTTTTTTTTTTTTTTTTTTTTTTTTTTTTACACAAACTAAAATTTCATTAATAATTAAAACATTACACCACTTATTAAAACATTACAACACTTATTAAAAACTAATAATCTAGGCTGTAGTGTTCCTTTATCGAACCTTTGATTTCATGCATTTTTTGTCGTTGTAATGCGGGCAAAGCTGGGTCGATTGGTGTGAGATAGAATATGAGGTCTTTTTGATATTTCTTTTCTCGCTCCAATTCAAGTTTTTGTTCTTCTATTATCAATCTTCTGTCATCTTGCTCCACTTTCTTTCGCTCCAGCTCCAACTCCTTTTCCCTTTGCTCCAGCAACTCGTAGTATGACTAGCATCCATCTGCTAGTTCCTGCTTCTTTCCCAATGCCATGGACTTAATGGTTTTCCATTTTTCCGCTACCCCATCTAAATAAGAAGATTTGGAGCTACTCTCCGACGATTTCTTCTTATTTTTCTTAGCGGTATCACGACCAATTGGTCGCGCATTTCGATGCTCTTCATTATTAGGCACATCCGAGCCGATTTGAGAAGTCCTTTGTTTTTTTCGACCTGCAGCTTGATCGAAAAAGCCGGCATCTCATTAACCTTCCAAGTCTCATGATCCCTCAAAATTTCCCAACAATGATCCAATACAAACGCATGCTTCATTATTATTTCGTATTCATCACATGCTCGTTTGTAAATATTGAGATCATTCGAACCACTTCCATAATTCCTATAAGCATTGTCGTAAATGGCACAAAATGCACCAACTCTAGGAAGAATCATATTTTTTTCACTTGGTTATAATTGAGTTGTACGATCTGTTTGCACCAACCTATTTTTCAAAGTAACTTATCACTTTCTTCCAAAATCTCTTAGAATTTTGGTTATTTCCAATTATGTTATTCTCCGACGAATCACTCCAAGCCATGCCCAACGCGATCTCTTCTTTGCGTGTTCAAAGCGCCGAATCATTCGTGGTTTCTTTCTCAACAGTCTCCTTCTTGCCCTTTTTAGCTCGTTTCTTGGGTTTGATCGGTGACATCTCTTCCGAAAGAGTGTTGTCATCGTCATCATCATCACCAAGATCATCATTTGGAACCGAATCATGATACGATCCATAAGCCGAACCTTGACCCATAGAATACTCTTGATTCGGATAAGCTTCAACTGGATAACCCGAACCGGTTCCAACATAATATTCTGGATTGTTGCATAATTGATCCACAAAATCACAAGCATCAAGATTGATGCGGTTAACCGGAGAATAACGTTGATAACTTGAATACGAAGACGTTGATGAGTCCATTGTTGGACGATACACCGATTCGGGTGAGCCATACATAGATTGTTGGCTTCGACGGGAGTGGCTTTGTTGTGGTTGTTGGTTGTTTTGATACGGTGGAATAAATGGACGATTGATAGGACGGTTTAAGCAAATGGATTGTTTTGTTGTTGTGGAGGTTGTTGAGATTGAGAATCAAGAGTAGCGGGTTGGAAATTAACGTTTGGTGAGACGCCGGTTAACCGGAAATTCGAATCCGGTGTTAATTGTGGGATGTTTTGTGGTAAACGGGATTTTCGGCCTTTTGGATATGGTGTTTTCTTAGACATTTTCAATAGAGATAATTGTGAGACATTTTGTGAATTTGAAGTATGTAAATATGTTGTGTTAATATGTGGTATTTATAAGTATGTTAAAAGATTTTTTTTTTTAGTTTTTTTTTTTTCTTCTCAAACGTTCAATTGCAATGGCTACTATTATTATTATTATTATTATTATTATTATTATTATTATTATTATTATTTTACTTTCCAACGTATAGATTGCAACAGATAGAAATTGAATGCAAAAGAAAGTGTGGAATTTTACTCGATCGTCCAGACGACCCATTTCATTTTTTTGCATTGGGTGATTTACTCCCCACTGTAAGACGATCAAATAGGGATCGATCGCCATAGTTGATCGTGTATCTCTTCTGTGGGTAGCCTTAAACCAACTATATCTTTATTTCATATGCATTAAAGTCTCCATTAATTGCTTAGGGTGTTCAAACTTATCATTTTCTAAAATACTAAATGCAAACCCCCTTTATAAATACAATGACATAACATGTCTCATAACCAAAACCATTAAATACCTATAAACAAAATGTATTTAAAATTTTCATCTACTTCCTATTATTTTGAAAATGATAGCGTAGCAGTAGTGCTGTCAGAAAATACTGAATAACACTCTTCATATTATTTGGTCCTTTTTTTTTTTGATTTTTTTCACAAGCATTTAAGTGACCGGTTATAAATGTAGGTAAATCTTCATTTCTTTCTGTTCCTTCCAGTTTTTGCCTCCACTTATTCCAATATTTACCAACTTACCTATTGCAGATTTGCAGTAATTTTGTAAACGTTCATTACAGTAGCCTGTGACCAACAAAGGTTGCAAAAGGCTTAAAAGTAAAGTAAATTATCTGTTAAGTTTTTTAAAAAAAAAAAAAAAAAAGGAGTAAATTATCTGCAATTTACTACCCTGGACTTCTTGTAACTTGCTATTTTCAGCCTTCATGATCAAAATGAGCATGTAACGATTTATTCGTAGACCCCTTAACAAAGATCAAGTTTCAGACAGCCCTTTTAAACTAAAAGATTGTGGGTCATTTTTAATATTCAGACAGTCGTTAACTGAATGTGCAATACAATGGTAACGACTCCCTTATCCTTTAACTTTTAACAAATTCAGTTAAAAACTAGATTAAACTTTTATTAATGGGAAATAGTTTGCATACTCAATTTTTTGATTGCACATTCTTACTTATGCATTAGATTGTTGTACTTTATATACATACTGCTTTAACTGGTTATATTCTGGAGTGTGCAAATCAAAAAGTAATGTGTGTAAATCATCTCCCTTTATTAATAGTTAAAAATATTGCATTAAAAAATCATAAATACAAAAACTTAAATTAAACTTCACAAGAAATGTGTTCGACCAAATCGGCATGAAGGTTGTAATGTACTTGTGTTGATTTGATTTTTCTAATAACTCGTAATGTTTGTTCCTGAGATCGTAGGAAGTCGCTCGGTTGATGTGCTTCTTCCAAATATCAATCGAGAGATATTGCATTCCTTTTATTTTTTTGAATCATATTATGTAATATGATGAATGTATATATCATATTCCTTATTTTTTCAAAACATGTCGGTCGTGCGGGATTGGCTAAATAGCACATTTTTCATAAAATGCTTGTTCAACATCTTTCCTTACTGCTTATACCGTATTCGCTTATAGTTATCGTTGATTGGTTCTGAAATCGACTAAACTACACCCATTCCAGATATATCCTATCGACAAGGTAATATCCCTATACGTCAGTTACTTCATTAGCCATAAACGGAACCTCTGGTGCTTTTTGGGATTAATGTATAACGCTAATGTCGTTGCCTCAGAAACACCAAAGAAAACATGCAATATCTATAACTCTTGTGATGCAACAACTTCTAGCAAAATGAATGGATTCGGACCATGATCACGTCTACAATATTGTACTTTATATGCGTTCAGACAACCAAACCACTCCCAATATGTACAATCAAAGCTTCATAACATTTTCGGAAACCCGTGCTTGTCTTCGTGAAATACGTATAGCTTTTCAACATCTGTGCAAGTAGGTTTTCGCAAATATTCTGCTATAAAATTTCCATAACCGACTTACAAAAATAATCAAGAGAATCAAGAGAAGTTCTTGCACCCATTTGAAAATATTTATTAAGAGCGTCAGGAATTGTGTCATATGTCAATTGACGAATTTCAAAGGTGCCCTTCATCAAAGCCGAAATGTCTTCTCTCCCTGTGCAATTAGTATTACTCCCTCCGTCCTAACATTATTGTCCCATTTTGACTTTTTCGGTCTTTACTTTTCAACTTTGACCTTAAGTATTTTTGTTTATTAACGGATTGAGTTTTAAACGTATTTTCATTAGTATAATTTTTATCAAAAATTGTATAACAAAACAAAAATATTTATAGTCAAAGTTGAAAAAGAAAGACCGAAAAAATCAAAAAGGGGGACACTAATTTTGGGACGGAGGGGAGTATCACGAAAGTATGCACATTGATTAGTTGCTTCTTCAACTACGCCATTCGGAATCTCTTCCATAAATGATATGCTTTGTACATCGGTTGCACATTAAAATAGACAACAACTAAACGATCATGAGCACCGTAACAATTTCTATTTACTACGTTCCTCGTCGGTCGTTGCCTCAAACATTGTTGTCTATTCCTAATAAACGACAACACTCTATTAAAAAAAATTCATGTCCCTACTCGTGGCCTTTTCTTCTTTCGATGAGTCTGTGAAGAAGAATGTTTCAGAATTCATTTTCATAATTAGGAATGATAAATACTTTTTTGAGTTGTGTGTATATTGAAAAAATTATGTTACATGATGGGGTTTGGGGTATTTATAGGTAAATAAAGTGGTGAAGTTTAATTATTATTATTATTATTATTATTATTATTATTATTATTATTATTATTATTATTATTATTATTATTTAAAAAAAAAATGTTACCGTTTTATAGCGAGGCAAATGTCGATTGGCTCACCTTTTAGCATTTTTTTGCCTGCTGGCGTGTAACCCAAGAAACCATTCAGTAGGGGCGGCGCATGATGGGGTTAATGAAGGGTGAGGGCTCACGCCTAAGATTGAGTGTAACGGTAAATTCTTTTAGCGCCTTCATTTCAATGTCAATTTATCCAGATTCTATTTCATTTATTCATTACTTTTATCTGCACAATAATTACTCATTCTTATCTATTTACATTTATTACCCCTAAATGCATACATACAGAAAATTTTACTTTTACTGGTGATTTGCGCCACCGTTATCTCCAAAAACACCCCTGTGGTTGTGGTTACAGTGGAACAATTTGTCAATCACTTTATATTGTCCGTCATCTCAACGTGATAACATCATTCATTGTGCCGGGGTCTAAGGCTGGATGCAGTAAGGAGAGATAATCCCTCCCAATTTTACTGTCACGTCAGCTTTCTCTCTCAAGCGACCTTTAGGCGATTGGGTGCCCTAGTAAGACGACCTACAGTACAAAAAATATACCCCACAAATATTCATTTTTAATTAAATAAAACACACACAAAACATATAAACACTCGGTCGTCCAGCAACCCACATCCAAAAAAAATTGTCCACTCGATCGATTGAAAAAAAAAACCACAGAAGGACGATCGATATGTAATCGATCGTGTAAGTCGATCGTGAATTGTTACTACAAGTAGCCCTAAGTTATGATAAATTAAATTAAATGGTTGTGTATAACAAACCATTTGTCAATCACTTTATATTGTACGTCATTCCTATTAGGAGCATCAGCGATTAATTAGGTGAAGATCTAACTAGTTATTTGGCACGCTAAATTATGTATGTACTTAGATTCCTATCATACTAGAGGTAGATGGTATCATGGCAATGAATCTAGCTCTATGCCAGCATTTCTTAGCAAAATGTGGAGATGTAGTCATGTAGATAAGTGTATCATACATTCAAGTCATGATTTGTATAGATGATTACCTGCCTCTAACGGAAATGGTGTACGGAAATGATGTATAGCAACGTTAATTTGTGTTGTGCAACTTTTATTTATTTATTTATTTTATTTTTTATTTTTATATATGTGGTGTAAGCCATTTAAATCTTAAAGAAATGATACATGGACTTAAAAGTAGACCTAATTATCGACCTAAAAACATGTGGCATGATCATAATGGGTTGTAAAATAAGTGGGTCATTGTTCGTAGCTATCAGGATGATGTAATTTGTTAGGTCTACAATTAGGTTCACTTTTAGGTCAATGTATCATTTATCTAAAATTTAAGTTAGCAGTTTAGATTATAATTAAATATTTAACAGATTGCATTGCTTATTATAAGAAGGGTATTTTAGTCTAATAACATTACCCATTTTTTAAATTTTTAAGTTTTAAGTAAATGTATTTTCTCTTCTTTATCTATACTACTTATAAAGGAAAAACAGTCAAAGTAAAAAGTTGAGTTTTCAACACTTGGTCATATGAGAGAGAAAAATAATGTAATTAATACTCTTATTAAAACACCTCATTACTTAAAAACTACAATGATTTATTGACATTGTACAACCAATTAAAAACATATCTATCAAATTAAATACAACCAATTAAAACACCACTTACTAAAAAGTACAATAAAATTTTCATAATATACAATTTAAATAAGCTACAACATAATCCATATGAAATAATTAAACACACTAATTAATGTTATTTTTAAACACCCTAAAATGAAAAGTACATGTTATTATACACATCATACAAATTAATAAAATACACAAAGCTTCATACAACCTAACAAGTTGATAGTACATATAATTTTGAAAACTGGACGGGACCAACGGGTTCAACCAGAAACCGGTGTCGCCATCGGTTCGGCTAACCAATAAAAACCATCCGAAAACGAATCAGAGAGGACCCGTTGAAACCGATAGAAATTGGTGAATCAGGCCTCATCGAGATCTATTTTTCCGGTTAATCGTCACAGGGTACTCGAAGGAAAAACTGAAAAGTGAAAAGTTGAAACTAAAAAAGAAAATGTTGAAAACATATATTTCAGAAGGAAACTATTAATACAAATCACAAACCGGGTCTACCCGGGACGCTTCAAACCCGGCGGGTTGACCCGATTTAATTTTACCCGTTTTTGATACAACCTAGCAAGTTGACCCGGTTTAAATTGACCCATTTTTCGACCGGAATGGTTCAACTGGTTGAACCACCCCAGTTCGAACCGGATTTAAAAACATTATGTTTAATTACCAAATTTTCAAACCTTTATTACTTTTCGTTTATAAACTATAAACTTTTTTTTATCAATAATCTGACGCTATAAAATCCCGTTGCTATATACGGGTACTCGTCTAGTATGTAGTATATATATACATGAACCTGTCAATTTCTCTTTAGCTAATCAAAATAGACATTTTCTAAATGGAAAAAACATGTTATATATAACTAGATTTGGAAAATTACCATATAAAAGTTATTTGTTTATATATTTATCTTACATATCACAAAAGTTGTATACTTTTATGTTATCACACATCTAAGATGTTGATATGATAACTTAAGATATGTTCTTTAATAAATTGAACTGTTTTCTTTTTTAGAAGAAAAGGTTTGTTCTCTAGTCGAAGTATGTTACTTCATTTAGCCCGTTGGTACTTAGGAGTTTTCAATAATGGTATGATATAAAACAGGAAAACGATTGGCCTATTGTTTTCTGGAATTTGAACGCCGATATATCAATATCACATTTCCTTAAGGTATATAGTGTTCATGTTTTTTTGTTCAGAAAAATACTTGTTCATGTTGTCCTTCGTTTCAATCATTTTTTGTAAGTTCAATCGAACAATTAAAGATGAAAGGTTTTAATATATATATATATATATATATATATATATATATATATATATATATATATATATATATATATATATATATATATATATATATATATATATATATATATATATATAACGTATTTGAGACTATTCTATAATTAGAAAGGCTTAAAAATTCAGACTTTTACTTACTAATTATGGAAACAACCACCCCTAACAATCACCCCGAACAATTTATAACCACTTCAACAACTACCCCCTAACAATTATTTATAACCACCTCAACAACCACCCCTAACAATTTATAACCACCTCAACAACCACCCCAACAACCACTTTCCACCACCCCACCTCCCTCCTCTTCACCCCAACAATCCGCCCCCGCATCGCGCGAACACCTTTCTAGTATATATATAATGTATTTGGGACTATTCTATAATTAGAAAGGCTTAAAACTTCAGACTTTTACTTACTAATTATGAAAACAACCACCCCTAACAATCACCCCCAACAATTTATAACCACTTCAACACCACCCCCCAACAATTTATAACCACCTCAACAACCGCCCCCAACAATTTATAACTACCTCAACAACCAGCCCAACAACCACTTTCCACCACCCCACCTCCTTCCTCTTCACCCAAACAAGTCGCCCCGCATCGCGCGGGCACCTTTCTAGTATATATATATATATATATATATATATATATATATATATATATATATATATATATATATATATTTTCCCCCTTCCTGGAACTTCGACTTTTCACACTTCTAAACCAATATATATATATATATATATATATATATATATATATATATATATATATATATATATATATATATATATATATATATATATATTCCCCCTTTCTGGAACTTCGACTTTTCACACTTTTAAACCACTTATGTTGCAATATATATCTCTCAATTTTTTTTTATTAAACTTGAACCCACGGCCTTTTTGTTGGTGAACAAATCATATACGACAAAGCCACAAACCCAAATGTATTGGGTTTACCACTATTCCTCTAACCAGATAGTAATAACAATTTAGGCAACTTTTAAAAAAAACACCCAAAATTCTCATTAAAAAAGCATGTAAGAATGTGTCTGGAATCGCATTTTACAAGAAATTATTTGAGTATACAAAACAATGAAACACAGATAATTTGAAAATAGTGTTTAACAGAGTAGTGATTTGCACACTCTAAAATTTGATTGGGACACTCAATTTCATGCTTTAAACAGTTATATATATGTCACAGGATACTTATTGCAATTGTATTTTTCAGTGTGCCAATAAAATATTAGAGTTTCCAAATCACGATTCTTTACAAAACATTTCTACCAAAGAAAAATTCATCACCAATTTTTCAGTGCGTAGGGCAATGAATGAGATTAATGCAGGTAATTCCATTTAATATGTTGCTTTCTTTATTACTTACTATAATATTATATCTCGACTTGCTATATCTATATTTTTTAATAGTTAATACCACATGTTATGATTAGAAATGCCAATTTTAACCCTTTTGTATACAAATGGGTCGATATGGATTTCGTGTCATGTAACCTGTGAAACGGGACAAATGGGTGAAATTATTCAAACTTATGGGTCGATTTAAGAAGATTACTAAAGTTATTTTCTTTCCCTCTAAGACCACTAAACGAATTAGCAGCGAATTACTAAAGGCACGTGGATTGTGAAGTTGTTGTAGGTGTAGGCTCATCCTCTGGGCACGTGGCTTCCGTTTGATTTCAGGAATGGCTAAGCAGGGCTACAAACTGCGTTATATTTTGCGAGGTATTATTTACCGTGGCCACAATAAGAAACTGTATCTCATTTTTTAACATCGAGAAAACGTATTTACGTCACACAATGTCGCCGTCTTTTTCAACTTTATCAGAATGCGTAAAAATCGAGACTGGTCAAACAGTTTTTGAAACCTATACAATTGAAATATTTCATGTCAATTAGATGATTAAAGTTTAAACATATTTTCCTTAATGACTGCTTATTATCTTTCTTATGAACCATTGCAGAACTTTAGGTGAGCAGGAAGTGTGATCAAGAAGTGGTTTGTGTCTTTAAATGGAAGCAAAAGTGGGAAGCGGTGTTGTCGATCTTCACAGGATCACAGACCAGACATCACGCAGGCAAGACATTTGCTTGATTGTGTGCATTCCAAGGCAAAATTTATCATTATACATTCTTTGCTAAAGGTGTTATTCTCTGAAATGTATGTGACGATTTGTCAAGGTAATGAAATGAAAATGATTACTTATTGGTTTTTTTCACGGGAGCAGTCAACATACATGTTCTACAGCCCGAGGTGAATGAAAAATTTTATTTTTAGTGAATTTCTATAGCTGACATCAGAATAGCAAACGCATACGCGCGTGCTCCCAAAAAATGCATTACGATGACATTTATTCATTACTATCTGCTTCTCCCTTTTTACACGATTAATTATCGTGCACTTTTTTTTATTTGTGCAGCCAATCAGTCGGATATAAATGGGCCAGCTCAAAATGTATGGGATGCTTTGCGTCATCATAATGATTGTACACAATCATTGTGACAGGAAAGTGTATGCTTAATTTGAATTCCTGTACAATTGATGCATACTTAATATTGTCCATTTATTTAAACAGCATCCAGGTTATGAAATACTTCATACTAATTCACTGATAATCGTTATGATTGTAGGTGTAAGCGGACAAATAGAGGTAAATTCTTCCAGTTCAATGAATTCACTGCTTGCGCTTTCATGTGCATACAAGGGTAGGATTTAGTTACGGAACTTTTAATTCCATAATGGAAAATAGATAGCAGAGTTATAGCTTGGCTTCTAAAAAACATAAAGATGAAGTTTAAAACCTCTTGAGCATGGCAAACAGTTCTGCAATTGCTCTTTTTATGAATCCTTGACCATCTAAATGTGCTTCTATATTAACTGCAGGCTCACACACATTCTCTTGGCATAATCAGATCTAAATCCCTGACCAGTAGGCCCAAAAATTTAATTTATAAAAATTGTTATTTCAGTGTGTTTTCTATGACTCTTTTTGTAAGAGAAAAGTATGTATCTGATAATGACTGTTATCTGTGTCAGGTAATTAAGGGTTTAGTTGGGGCGATTTTCATTAGTGTCGACGACGGATATGTTGCTCTTGAAGGATGCTACTTTCCTTGGATTCGATAGTTCAACACAGTAAGTTTACTCCGTTATCTATGATACATGGTTTATAAGTGAATGGTTCTTAGAAGAGTTTATACTTGGTTGTCTGCTTCAGTGAACTGACTATTGTCTAAAGTTGAAACATATTTGACGACGGCCTTTAGTTTTCGCAAAAATATATGTGACAAAAAAAATTATATCCAACTAATCAATGCTTTCAGAATTTAGATGCATCATGATAATAACCAGAAATGTTGTAGGTGCGAAGTATTGATGTATACAAAGCGTTACGACTTATTAATAAAATAATTTTGCATTTCTTGATGTGCGGCCAGAAACAAAGTTTAAGAAGATTACTAAAGTTATTTTCTTTCCCTCTAAGACCACTAAACGAATTAGCAGCGAATTACTAAAGGCACGTGGGTTGTGATGTTGTTGTAGGTGTAGGCTCATCCTCTGGGCACGTGGCTTCCGTGTGATTTCAGGAATGGCTAAGAAGGGCTACAAACTGCGTTATATTTAGCGAGGTATTATTTACCGTGGCCACAATAAGAAACTGTATCTCATTTTTTAACATCGAGAAAACGTATTTACGTCACATAATGTCGCCGTCTTTTTCAACTTTATCAGAATGCGTAAAAATCAAGACTGATCAAACAGTTTTTGAAACCTATACAATTGAAATATTTCATGTCAATTAGATGATTAAAGTTTAAACACATTTTCCTTAATGACTGTTTATTATCTTTCTTATGAACCATTGCAGAACTTTAGGTGAGCAGGAAGTGCGATCAAGAAGTGGTTTGTGTCTTTAAATGGAAGCAAAAGTGGAAGCGGTGTTGTCGATCTTCACAGGATCACAGACTAGACATCACGCAGGCAAGACATTTGCTTGATTGTGTGCATTCCAAGGCAAAATTTATCATTATACATTCTTTGCTAAAGGTGTTATTCTCTGAAATGTATGTGACGATTTGTCAAGGTAATGAAATGAAAATGATTACTTATTGGTTTTTTTCAACATTTTGTAAGAAAATGAAAATTGAACTACGAATTTAAAGCATTAGTGTCTATTAATGCCTTGGAATGTATCAACTTTGGTTTTACTCATCAGTATGTAATTGTGAAGCAGTTCTTGGTATATAAACTTGCTATAATGAATGAAGTTTTGCGTTATGTATTATGTTATGTCTCAACAAAATATTTTTTCAATATATTCCTTTTCAGTTAGATTGATTGTTTAGATTTATTTATGCCAGAATATTCATGATGTACTAATTAGATGAATCCGTTTATGTTCGAAAACTTATTAGATTTAACTAAGTACTTAAATTACGAATCATAAAACAAATATCATAAGTATGGATGCTAATAAGTATAGACCTCACAAGTAATAATATTATCCAATTTATATGACGCTAGCCCGTCCATCGGACGGGTCATGCGACTAGTATATATATATATATATATATATATATATATATATATATATATATATATATATATATATATATATATATATTTCCCCCTTCCTGGAACTTCGACTTTTCACACTTCTAAACCAATATATATATATATATATATATATATATATATATATATATATATATATATATATATATATATATATATATATATATATATATATATATATATATAGACTAAGGATCAAATGAGAAGAATCCTTAAAATAAGAAGGATGAGAAATACTATAACTACACATTAGAGATGTATTAATTTGAATTATATGTATCCCTAATCTTTTAGATGCATCATAATATATTTTCTATCTAAAAATTAGATGCATATACATATATTATATGCATTTCGTCAAGTTAGACGAATCATATGTATTTTTCGTCCTCTGCGGGTCAAATTTGTTGCTAGTACTACTTTGCATTGTTTTTACTTCAAAATCACTTTCGAAACTAATTGTGATCTATCTAAATGAATAGAGATGCATCTAATTCAAGTCGATGCATCTCAAATATTTAGTTATAGTTATTTCTCATTCTTCTTATTTTAAGGTTTCTTCTCATTGGATCTTTACCCTATATATATATATATATATATATATATATATATATATATATATATATATATATATATATATATATATATATATATATATATATATATTTCCCCTTTCTGGAACTTCGACTTTTCACACTTTTAAACCACTTATGTTGCAATATATATCTCTCAATTTTTTTTTTTATTAAACTTGAACCCACGGCCTTTTTGTTGGTGAACAAATCATATACGACAAAGCCACAAACCCAAATGTATTGGGTTTACCACTATTCCTCTAACCAGATAGTAATAACAATTTAGGCAACTTTTAAAAAAACACCCAAAATTCTCATTAAAAAAGCATGTAAGAATGTGTCTGGAATCGCATTTTACAAGAAATTATTTGAGTATACAAAACAATGAAACACAGATAATTTGAAAATAGTGTTTAACAGAGTAGTGATTTGCACACTCTAAAATTTGATTGGGACACTCAATTTCATGCTTTAAACAGTTATATATATGTCACAGGATACTTATTGCAATTGTATTTTTCAGTGTGCCAATAAAATATTAGAGTTTCCAAATCACGATTCTTTACAAAACATTTCTACCAAAGAAAAATTCATCACCAATTTACTTAGCATGTACTATAAAGAATTTATGCATATGTACAATCCACTTGTATAATCATGTGATTGGACCCTTCTTAAACAACAAAGGTTGGCACATAGTTGTACATTTTAACTTCAATAGTTGGACCCTTCTTAAACAACAAGGTGCTCTTATGGTATCTTTAATGAGATATGTTACAATTTTAAATATACCTCTCCTCTCAACTTAAATCCTACTCCCTCGGTCCGAAATATATTTTTCACATGTTCTTTTTAGATTGTCACAAATTCGTGTATTTTCAAAAATAGATAAAATATTTAAATCAAGTTATCATATTACCATCACTCCATGTTATTAAACTTTAAAAAATTTATAAATTAATTAGTTAGAGGTAAAAGTGTTATTTTGCAAAAAGTAAGAAAAATAAAGGCTGTAATAGTTATGTTTTTATTAAACTATGTTTTTTATTTTTTTATTATTTATTTATTTATTTATTTTTGTCGTTGGACATGTATTTTGAGACGGATGAGGTATTATATATTACTCCCTCCGTCTCAAAATAATAGTAAATATTTCCTTTTTGGGATGTTTCAAAATAATTGATCAGTTTCATTTTTAAGTAAAAACTAAAGAATAGTAGAAGAATATTCTATTTTGAATGGTTGAAAATTAAAATGGTCTAACTTTTATTAAATTTTTTAGTTTTTGTCTCCTGACATAATTTTGAGACGGAGGAAGTATATAATAAAGGATTGATGATCTCATCTTTATTTTTTATTTTAATTAAAAAAAACTTGTTAAAGACTAGACACTTTGTATGATTAAAATTACATATCAATCTTATATTCTTATTTGGTGATGCATGCCATAATCAATTTAAACCAAAATAACAAATCGTAGCCTCAATGTCCCTCCATAATGTTTAAATTTGACCCGAGGATTTGGCCCAATTGGTTGTATATCAAGCCCATCTATGATTTAAAGTAAAATAACTCGATTTGGACAATCGAACTCTAACCAATTACACCCGATGACTTAAAAGGATATGAAGATTTCAGGTTTACCATTTTACCTCCAAAATTCAAAGGCGTTGTGGATCATACAAGGAAGTAGGTGATAAACTAACAAACAGAATATAAATCACTCAAAGTTTAAAGAATATTCGTGAAAAATCAAAGTATAAAATATCATCACCATCGGGGGTTCGGGGCCTTGCCCTAGTTATATCATTCACTAAAACGTGTCAAAAACTTTTAGGAAAATACCTAGTGAATCAAACGAACCGATTCTTCATAATTTGAAAGCAATACCTAACCACTCATAATAATTGCAAATAGTGATACTATTATTCATGGAAAAAAACGTATATTAAGTTGTTCATAATGGTTTGAGATGAATATAACACGAATGGTACACCTACCCGCTCATTTATAGATTTGGTTGACACATATTGTCACGTACATACATGATACATCAAACGGATATGGTTATATTATTACTACTTTATATTTTATATCGAGGTCACTGAACAACTTTATGAGTTAATGACTTAATTCACATTACTCTCATATTAGTATAGGTCGTTGTTTAAATTTTCTCACTAAAAATTCTTCTAAAATAATACACTTCTATATGAAATGATGATTTTAACGGGTACATTACTCAATGACCCAAGTGTCGATAAATTATTCCATAGCTGGCGATTCATGTGACAACAAGTTTCATGTAACTCCTTAAAGAATGAAGTTTCACCTCTATCAACAATAGGATTTGTTGAGTTTAGATGTGACATTGTGACGAGACAAGAAAGTAAAGAGTACAAGAAACGTGTGTTTGGTACTGGAGGAAAAGTAAGTGTTTAACATTTAGGTTGAACATGAAGTGTTTAAAATCACGGGTTTGAAGAGTTTGGTTTTAAACTAATAATTACATTAAATTAAACTAAATCTAAACTAAATGGAAGAAAAAGTAAATTGATGAACTTCAAGTATATTGGAAGTGTATTCATTTAGAATTAGTGACGTTGTATTCCTTAATACCAATCGAGGGGTGGTCAAGCTCTAACTCCTATGAACTATGTTTTAATTGAGCGGTGCCTAAGAATGCCCTTTTATCTCAATTTCCACAATAAAAGCAAAGTTCATGCATTAAATACAACGATTATCAAGTTAAGTATTTATTAACTAACGTTTTAGTGGACGCTCAAGCTAGTATAATTTGACCTAGCCAGTTTTCCAACTTCTAAAGCATATCACTAATCAACAAGAGATAACACATAATAATCAACAACTATGTTTCATGCAATCTCAAGCAAATATTATTAAGTTTCGCCTAGTATAGTAATGAAATGGAAAACAAGTAAAGAAATCAAATAATCACAAAGAAACATAATTGAATGATTATTAAATAACTTATCTTATCAATACATTAAAGTACTTGCGGCCAAAAATCATGGAAAAACACCTTAAAACAGTCCACAGTTATGCCAAAGTTGCACACTTTGCAATAAAAACAATGCGAATATATACACATATTTACAAATGTGACAACACCACTTGTTAAGTGTGACGCCGTCAGCACGCCGTCATCTAGGGTTTTGTTATTGCACTGACTTAGTTGTGACGGCATCACTTAGGAATTGTGACGCCGTCAGCCTTCATATTCTTGGTCTTGACACCGTCATCTCGAGGCCGTCTCAGGAGTCTGAGCCTCAGAACAACATAGGTGACGGTGTCACACAATTGGTCGTGATGCCGTCATAGGACCTTTTCGCGACGGTTTTTTTGGTGTTGTCGTTTTCTTTGTTTCCCGTCTGATCGAGCCCAAAATGCATCCTTTTCTAGCATTTGGTTCCCAAGTACCTAAAACTCAAAAGGAAACTATTTAGGGTAATAATGATCAAATATACATGAATTTAGAGGCTAAATAACCCTTTAAAAATGTATAAATTACACCTCATCACATACTCGCTAAGTCTGTCCACTACCATAAAAATGACTGACTTACCTTGTGATTTGGATAATTGATATGTGTCTAAATACACATATCTTTTATACTGTTTAAACCCACAAAACGACCAAAAACACACAAATGATCATATAAATGTTACAAATATTATTGAAATGTGTTTTTATGTGATTCAAGTACAAAAAGATTGAAAACAAGTGAAAAGCATGCAAAGTTCACACAATTGTCATTTCAGTCCCTGGAGTTTCACAAATCAGAAAAACTAGTCCCTGAAGGTTTAAAATGAAAGAAAAGTCAACTTAAGTCCATGGGAAATCAAACTTGTTCACAAATAGTCCCTGGATGAAAGTTCACACAAATTGGCAACTTTTACCCCTCAAGTTACAAAAATGGCAAATTTAGTCAATGGGTATTCAAAATATGGAATTTTACAAATAATACCCTTGTACTATTCATAACTTACAATTTGGAACTATTTTGATAACTTTTGGGAAATTACAATTTCACCCTTTCATCTTTGGTGAAATTACATAAATGGTCCCTGGGGTTTATAAAAATGGAAATATACAACTTTGATCCTTTGGTTTATCATATTGGCAAGAATGGTCCTTGTGTTATACTTTGGAAGCTTGTTACATCAAGTCCCTCAAGTTTCAGGAAATTACAACTTTAGTCCTTGGGCCCTTAAACCTAAAAACCAAACCGTACCTAAGTTTTATTATAAAACCCATAAACCAAAACCCTTAAAATCCAAATCCAAAATAAACCAACACAACCCAGGCCCATCCCTAAGCCCACACCGACTTTTATATATTAACAGGGTCAAACCCGGTCAACCCCCGCCAAAACCACCCCTACTGTTCATCTCCCTCACCCCCAGCCTAAAACACCAAACCATGGTGGTTTTGCCACCTCTCCTCTACCACCTATCTCTACCAGCTCACCACCTACTCATCACATCACCTCACACTAGCCCACAACCCACATAAATGCATCTCCACCACTTTTTCCCTCCAAACCATCCCACCTCCTCTGTTTCACTACCAACTATCCCAACTTGGCTCTAAACCTATCCAATCTTGTCCCCTCCACCTCTACATGTAAACAAGAAGCATTAATTGCTCTAAAACGGCCACAAGCAACCTCAAAGACTTTTGGCGCCAAAAGTTACTTAAATGGCCAGGATTACTTCTGCTCAATCAAGGGTCAAGATTAATGGTGGGATTTGACTGGAAACAAGTGGTGAATACACTGAGACTATAAAAGAGGAAGAAGGATGGAGGAAAACTTACTTTGGGCTAGCCTTAGTCACGTAGTGTAATTTAGTTTAATGCTTTCCTTTAATTAAATGTCTTTTAATGATTTAAATGTTGTATTAATCCTTAAACTAGTGTAATGAAACGTTATTTACAGCTTAATTCAAGTTATCTTTCAATTTCAGTTTTACTTAATTGTCATTTAAATTTTCAAGTTATTTTGATTTCCTGTCGATGATTGTTGATCATTTGGACTCTTATAAGCCATATAAGCTCCTGAAAAAAGCTTTAAAGCTTTTTAGATACATATAATCAACTTAGTCTTTAAAATACAAAAAATTAGATAAAAAATCAAGAAAATCCAATGAAAATCAAAAATAGTGTGTTCATGATGGAATAAGCTTGGAGCATGGCAATTTCTGGATGGTCATGGTTTAGATGTCTCATGGGAGGCTTTAGGAAGTAATTTTGTACCTTGGTTCCATGTTTTCAGCTTGAATCACTTATAAGCAATCTTTTACCATTTTATGCATTTTACTGTTCCTGCTATTTATCTGCTTTAATTTCCATGTTTTCTTGTTTCTTTGTTGTTAGTTTATGATATTATAGCTTAATCTAGGTAGATTATGTTTTGGATTTCATTGTTGCTTGAAACTGCATTTTGATTGTCAATATGATAATTTTTTGATAATCATAGGCTTAGGCTGTGTGACTACTTGTTTAAGTTGAAAAAGGTCTATTTTGACAAAATATGACCTCTGGATTTGATACAATAGGATTACACAGTCATTTGTAGTGAAAATCTCAATTTGGTTCAATTTAAGGGTTGTTTGGATTTGATAGATAATCTGAGTTATGGTCTATGTTTGGTGTTGTTCTTGTTTGATGTATGCTTAATATGACATAATTGACTCAGTGAAACATTAATCAAGTGGTATAGCATGTAAGAAGTCAAAATTGACACTTTGATCCTCTAAACATGAGTACTGTGAGATTGTTGGATCTAATAACCTTGCATATCTGTTTAAATCTTGTTTATCTTGTTTAAATTAATGTTCTTGTTGTATAATATATCATATTTGTTCAGTAATTTAGATTACAAATTCATATAAGTCAAACTTTAGTGTTCTTGTAAAAAGTCAAATTTTAGTTTTTCAGTTTTTGAATAAACTTTGGATTTTTATTGTGTCTTTGTTATTTGGTTTCATGTTAAATGCTTTTAGGGCTTTAATAATTTACTGCTTGTCTTGTTAAATATATTTTTGTTAATTTTTATTACTTATGTTTAATAGCTTATTCATGTGTTTTTTATTGTCTGTTTTTGCCCTGTCTCACAGTCACTAAGCCAAAGTCACAAGCTTGTAGCTTGTTGACTTTTGGGCTTGTGACTGTGTTTGTTATTTTTATTAGAAGCCCTACTAGCTATTTGTCTATGTGTATGCCTATTTCCCTTTTATTTGCTTATTTACACCACTTATCCATTTCACCTTTTTTGTTACACACCACTCATCACACTGAAGCAAACAGTGTGATGAGTTGTTTTTCCCAAGACCCATACAAGCTCCTTCCTAAGCTTGAGGCTGAGACCTTGAGCTTTTTACAAGGCCAAGCAACCACCCTCATAGTCTCAGTGTTAGTTGAGCTTGTTAGAGCTTATTTGATAGGTTATAGAAGCCTTTTGTTTGCCCACTAACAACAGATAACTGAGTAATCAGTTATCTTACACCATTTCCAAAAGCTTCTAAAAAACTCAATAGTGATCAAGAGCTTTGGTAATTTAGCTTCTTGTGAAGCTTAACTACCATATTCATTGATCCTGTGCTCCAATCTCACCTTGCAGCCCATATGCTAGGGCTGCAAGTAGCTTATAACTTGTCCCATTATCATGAGTATGCTGAGTAACTACCATACTCATTGCTACTTCATAAGCTCGCAAAAAGCTATTCCTGTGGATTTAGCTTGTGTTGCTTGCTTCTTTTAGAAGCTCATCAACCAATCTCAAAGTCCCAATGCTCTATTTCCATGTTGCAGCTCATTTCATAGGGCTGTAACAAGCTTTTTGTTTGTCCCATTTCCTGAGTATGCTGAGAAATCAGTTTACTCAGGGTTACTTCATAATCCCTCCAAAAGCTCCCTAGTGGACCCCACTAGGTGAGCTTTGGTTTTTTGAAAAGCCAACCAGTCACACTTGCTACCTCAATTCACTATATGGCTTATTGAGCTTATTTCTTGAGCTTAATTTGGCCATTACAAAAGGCTGCAAGGGGTGTTTGGTACTGCAGTGCAATGGAAATGCTTATTAGCTTATTATAAGCTTATGAGTGAATTCCATTGTGCCAGCTTGTTTATATATGTCCCTAATACATGTACAAATAGACTTTTACTTTTTGTTTACACTGTAAAGCTTTTCACAAGCTTATTCCAAGCTTAGACTTGACTGTGAGCTTGATCAGCTTAACTGATAAGTCATAAGCCCATAATTTGCTTAATTCTTTGTTTGTAAAGTTTAATTTTCATTATACTTGTACATTTACAGTTGTTAATGAGTTTCATAAAAAGAAAAAGCCAAAAAACAAATTTGAAGCAAAGTGATAGCTTCTATTTAGAAGCTTTATTGCTTATTTGCTATTTTGATGAACTGAGTGAAAAATAAGCTCACTCAGAGCTTATTTGTAAAATATAATAAGTTTTCATTCATAAAAGTTAGTTAGTATTAGTTAATAAACAGTTTTGTAAAGTAAAAAATAAAAAAATAAAATAAATGCAAAAAAAAAATGGGTGTGTGTGGGAGTCGAACCTGGGACCTCTGGCTAGTATAACATGCATAAGTACACACACCCCTTCCATTAGCTCTGGGGCACCAGTTCCGTTTAATCTTGCACAAACAATATACTTAACATGGTTTTAGTATAATTGGCTTATAGTGACTGTTTTGCTTATTCCAGCTTATTGGAATAAGTTGTTGGCCCCATTTTATTTTTCTTAGCTTATTCATCAGTAAATACATTTTCTGGAATTTTTTCACATTTTTTACTGTTCATATAGTATTTATTATAATTAATAATAGTTTTAGTAAATAAACAATAGTAAATAAATTATAATAAATAGAATAGTTGTATAATAAATATAATTTTTATTTCAGAAATTCTTTTATATTATTTTAGACTTTCCTAAATTTTTATTTCATTTATTTAGGTTTATTTTAGATTTTCTTTATATTTAGTAATTAATAAATAGTAAATAGTTAATAAGAAATACATAAATTGTGTAATAAATATATTTTCAGTTTTAAAATTCATTTTATAATATTTCAGATTTTTCTAAGTTTTAATTTTATTTTTCTAAGCATTTTTTAGATTTTCCTTATTTTTAGGAAATTATTAAATAGTAAATAATAGTTTTTAATTAATAATAATTACATAAATACTTGTAAAAATCATTTTAATTCATAAATAATTTTCTTATATTATTAGAATCACAAAAATATAAATTTCACAATTGTGGGGTTTGTATTGATCAGTTTTCAGTTTTATTTTTGTACGTAGACGTTTATTTAAACATAAACGTACGCGTTTTAGGTTTTTAGGTTTTCTTATCTTTTAAATAAGTTTGTAATTATAAAGTAAATATCTTAAGTTTATTTAATTTGCATTTAAGCCGCTAAGGCATGCAAATCCATCTTTTGTTATAATTCCCCCTTTGTTTTTGTACGTTCATGTTTATTTGAACCTAAACGTACGTTTGTAAATCCTTTTTACATTTTTAGGGTTTCTGATTGTACGTTTTTACTGATATAGCTGTGACAGAGTTATTTACTATTCACATTCCTAGTGTTAGTCAGCCAGATTCCTGTTTCTATATTTAACTTCACCAGAACACGCAGTCGTTGTATTACAGAATTCACACCTCGTTGGGACATAACGACCTAGGAACATTCTATACTCCTCGTTCATAATTGTTTTTCCTCCCGGGCTGTCTGACTTTTAGTACTGACCATTCATAAGTGGTTGAGAAATAAAGTTGGTTGGTTTAGGAAGAATCAAAATTTGGCGCCGCTGCCGGGGAGGCTGTGCTGCGTATAACGAATTTGTGTTTAGTTGAAATATCTATTATTTGTATATATTACAAAAACATATAAAGTACAAAAATATTTTCCTTTTTGTAGCCCACAACTTGCCCAGTTTGATAACTCCCTCAGTTACAACATTTGGTTGTTGCCTGTTTGAACACAATTTGGTAGACGTTACAAACCTAGATTCCCTTTTAAGGGGCGGAAACGCGCAGTTTGTTAACTCCTCTATTGAAAACGATTGATCATTCAGTTGTCGGATTCCAGTTGCTGAGCTCTGTCAAGCCCAGATTCCCTTTCGAGGGGCGGTTGTTAGGATTTCCCTACCTTATTTTCTTTTTAGTATATGATAGTTACGATGACTAACATCCGATATTATAAAATAAAAATACCAAAAAGATTCTCCTTACCTTACTATTTATAATTCTGTGAGTGGACCCCACTCCAATTTCTCCTTACCTTACTATTTATAATACTTAATGTCTTGCTATGTTTTATAATCACAGCGAACTGGTTGTCATGTGTGATATTGTGTGTATTAAATCTATGAATCTCACCAACATTATGTTGACGTTTTTAAGCATCATTTTCAGGTAAGCATTCTAAAGCTAAGGTTAAGAGAAGCGACTAGACGAGACTTAGTTGCATTTGAGAACAACTTATCTTTATGTTTGGATTTGAATATGTTTAAATTTGATTGTGATACTTTAATGTCTTTCAATTAGTACTTTACGTTCTATTGAAGATACCTTTTTGGGATATCGTTTTTGGTTATTTTATTTGGGGGATTGTTACGACACTTTTTGTCTGTACATGCTCTATTTGTTTGCATGTAGTAATTCTCTATATAGACACCATGTGTTGTGATGATATCTATGAAGTTACACTCGCGTTTCCGCCTTGGCGAGGTGTGAAAATTTATGAGTTTAATGATTGAATCTTGCAATATTTTCATAGTAGGGATATAAGTCATTGTGTTGTTTCTTGTGGATACCATTGAGCTCTAGTAACTGTCACTTCTTCATCTATGTTAAACAACAATTACTAATAATGTGGGTTCTTGATCAAATTAAACCAAACTCCGCTAGCCATAGGTTCACGAACAGAGAATTTAACCAGTTATGGGTTGTTCTTGTGGTTGCTAGGTATGTTTAACGCTTGATCGGATTCTTGAACGGAATTGTAACAAACTTCACCGGAGAAGATGATCGGAGTGCCAGGAAAGGCGCTCTTATACAACTTGATACGTGCTAAAAGTAAAAGATATGTTTAATCTAGGATATGACTCGAAGACCAAACTAGAAAAACAACCAAGAACAAAATGAAAGAAGAATGTATTCAAAATTGAATTACAGAGTAACTGAATCTGTTACAGAGTTATTAGAGAATACAAGAAGAGAGAATTTGGATTAAAAAATGATGATTAAACTGAAATGTAATAACAACTATTTAAAAGGGATGTTGGCGCCTTTTTACAGTTAAGTCTGTTGAGGAGTCACACATGCACCTCACTTGTATTGGTATAAACCTTCACACGTGCACCTCACGTGCCTGCAACATATCAAGCGTATCACATCATAAATTAAATTCTTTAGGGCACTTCACGTAACAAATTCAATAATTGTTTAAGGAAGAGAATAAGACAGACAACAAGAATACTTTAGGTAAGGCTCTATGATCAAATAAACAAAATAGTATAAACTTTGATAAATATTTATTCAAGTATAAGTTTAGTCCTTGACACAAAGTCTTACCATATTACAGTGCATGAATAATTAAAACAAATTATACAGTAAGTTACATTGACCACAGATACAAAGTATACACAAGCAACTAATAACATTATACTAATACAAAGACAATTGATCAACTCATAAATCAATAAATGGTACGTCACTATGTTCTTCCATTTTTATAATTAAATATGATCATCCATATAAAAGTAGAACTAATGTGACAAATAATTGTAAAGGATATGTTATTAGTATCCTTTGGCCCACTCCATTTTGTCTTTCACCTCTTGTTTCACTCTGATAACTTAGCTTTTTTATCAGTTTCTGTTTCATATTTTCTGTCATTTTAATTCTTTTTGACTTATTAAACTTTATATTTATGTTCCGTACTTTTATGTTTATAGTTCTTTTTAATATAATAATAATAATAATAATAATAATGATAATAATAATAATAATAATAAAAGGGTACAAATGACTTTTTTGAGGGATACTTATAACGACACCTTAATTGTAAATGAAAACATATATCAACTTTTAGACTAACGTGTTGTGAACAAAAGTGTGCGTGTTGTGAACAAAAGTGTGAGTGAATGAAAAGTATAATTAAATCGATCAACCAATAAATGTATATATACAGAGAGATAAAGTTTAAACTAATACGATTCTAGAGTCACTTTATTTTAAATACCATTATTTTGGTGCATACTAAGGGACAAATCCCTATCATTCATCTAATTTGATCTAATGGTGGGGATTAACATAATATTAAATATGAAAACTTAAGTCTATGTTTTTTCCTTTTTCTTTGTCTTTTTGACTTTTTTATTATTCATTTTTTTTCTTTCTTTCTTTATTTTTTTTGGTCTTTCTTTTTTCACGCTACTTTTTTTTTTCTTTTTTTTTTGTTCTAAATCACGTTTCTTTTTTTCGTTGTTTTTCTAATAAACGTTTTTTTATTCTAATACACGTTTTTTTTGCTTTCATACATTTTTGTCCGTTTTCATACGTTTTTGTTTGTTTTCGTACGTTTTTGCGCGTTTTCGTAAATTTTCGTCCGTTTCATACGTTTTTCGTCCGCTTTCTTAGGTTTTCGCCCGTTACCGTCTGTTTTCATACTCTTTCATCTGTTTTTTACATTTTTGTTCGTTTTCATACGTTTTCGTCCGTTTTCAAATGTTTTCGTTTGTTTTAATACGTTTTCGTCCGTTTTCTTTTGTTTTCGTCCATTTTTCAAATGTCTTCGTCCGTTTTCGGACGTGTTTTTACGCTTTCATACGTTTGTTTTCATACATATTCGTTCGTTTTCTTACGTTTTTTTTCGTTTTCTTAAGTTTTCATTCGTTTTCATACGTTTTCTTTCGTTTTCATCCAGTTTCCAAACGTTTTTGTCCTTTCCATACATGTTTTAACACTTTCATACGTTTTCTTCCATTTTCATACATTTTCATTCGTTTCGTCCGTTTTTAAATGTTTTCTGCCATTTTTAGACGTTTTCATATGTTTCTAAATATCACAAGTGATATTTTGAATATTACAAGTTATATTCTGAATATCACAAGTGATATTCTAAACATCACAAGTTATATTTTGAATGTGATAATATGTGATATTCAGAATATGACAACTAATATTCTGAATATAACAAGTGATTTTCTGTGATATGTAGAATATCACAAGTGATACTATGAGTACCACAAATGATATTCTGGATATCATAAGTGATATTCGTCCATTTTTCATACGTCTTCGTCCGTTTTCATACATATTCGTTTGTTTTCTAACGTTTTCGTTCGTTTTCATACGTTTTCGTCCATTTTCATCCGTTTTCTTTCGTTTCCGTCCAGTTTTTAAACGTTTTTGTCCTTTTCATACATGGTTTTACACTTTCATACATTTTCTTCCGTTTTCATACATTTTCGTCATTTTTCTTACGTTTTAATCCGTTTTTTCATTCATTTTCG
The DNA here is from genome assembly GCA_030686995.1 of Artemisia argyi. NCBI lineage: Eukaryota > Viridiplantae > Streptophyta > Magnoliopsida > Asterales > Asteraceae > Artemisia > Artemisia argyi. The sequence goes on along the minus strand of CM060709.1, from coordinate 270,550,335 downwards.
TCCATTTTTAAATATTTTTTGCTATTTTCATACGTTTTCATATGTTTCTAAATATCACAAGTGATATTTTGAATATCACAAGTTATATTCTGAAATATCACAAGTGATATTCTGTGATATTCTAAACATCACAAGTAATATTCTGAATATCACAAGTGATATTTTGTGATACTCAGAATATCACATGTGATATTCTGAATATCACAAGTGATAATCTGTGATATGCAGAATATCACAAGCGATACTATAAGTACCACAAATGATATTCTGCATATCATAAGTAATATTCTGTGATATTCTAGATATCATAAGTGATTTTCTAAATATGACAAGTGATTTTTCAACAAATATTTTGTTACATGAAAATCACAAATGATATTCAGAAAATCACAAGTGATAAATATCCAGAAAATCACAAGTGATATTTAGAATATCACCATTGATATTCAGAAAATCACAAGTGATATTGTGAATATCAATTGTGATATTCGAAAACGTATAAAAACGGACGAAAACGTAAAAAAATGGACTAATACGTATGAAAACGGACGAATACATATGAAAACAGACGAAAACATAAGAAAATCACAATTGATATTCAGAATATCACAAGTGATATTCAGAAAATCACAAGTGATATTTTGGATATCACTGAATATCACTTGCGATATTCAGAAATCACTTGGGTTATTAAGAAATGTAAGAAAATGGACGAAAATGTAAGAAAACGGATGAATACATATGAAAATGGACAAAAACGTATGAAAGCGTGAAAACACGTATGAAAACGGACAAAAACGTATGAAAAATGGACGAAAACAAAAGAAAATGGATGAAAATGTATTAAAACGAACGAAAACGTAAAAAATTTGACGAAAACATATGAAAACGGACGAAAATTGGCGAAAACGGACGAAAACGTAAGAAAACAGGCAAAAATGTATGAAAAAGTAAAAACACGTCTGAAAACGAACGAAAACGTATGAAAAATGGACGAAAACGAAAGAAAAATAGCTGAAAACGGACGAAAACGAACGAAAACATAAGAAAACAAATGAAAATGTAAAAAAATTGATGAAAACGGACGAAATGTATAAAAACGTCTGAAAATAGACGAAAACGTCTAAAGATGAGTGAAAACATAAAAAACGAACAAAAACGTTTGAAAACAGACGAAAACGTATATAAACATATGAAAACAGACAAAAACGTATGAAAACGTATAAAAAAGGACGAAAACATATAAAAATGGACGAAAACAGACGAAACATTTGAAAAGAGATGAAAACGTAAAATACGAACGAAAACGTATGAAAACTGATGAAAATATATGAAAACAGACGAAAACGTATGAAAGTGGAGAAGAAAGGAAAAACGTGAATTAAAAAAAACATGAATTAAAAAAGAGAGGAAAAAAAACAAAAAAACAAAAAAAGAAAAAAGAAAAAAAAATATGCGTGAAAAAAAAGACAAAAAAAAAACAAAAGAGAAAAAAGACAAAAAAAAAGAATAATAAAAAAGACAAAAAAACAAAAGAAAAAAAAAAAAAAAAAAAAAAAAAAACATGTAATTAGATTTTTATATTTTATTTTAGCTTAATCCTTATTACTAGATAAAATTAGATGAATGATGAGAATTTGTTCACTGATATGCATCATCATGCCATGAGTATGTCATTCACATATAATTATCCATAAATCTTATCATTAATTTGTTTTAATTGTGGCGTCGACTGATTGATGTCGATTTTTTTTTCCTTATGTCGGGGACTTTTAAGCAAAAGAGTGGTAAAATTGAAAACCATGGTCTAGCATGAAAACCATGGATCTACAATTCAGTTAAACGCCACCAATAAATTTTATCCAAAACGCCACCAATATCCAATACCATGTAAACAGCCGCCAAACATCTTTTTCATTTTCACGACACGTAACTACAATTACTATTAAATATACACATGCACCCATAACTTCTTTTTCACTACTTATTACTCAAACTCAATACTTATCTCTTTTAACACAACACACACACCAAGAAATATATCACTAGCACAAATATATAGTTGATATCCTCAATTAATGGCAACAAAGGAACGTAAGATACTAGTGGCAGTCGATGAAGGCGAAGAGAGTGCTTACGCGTTATCATGGTGTCTTAAAAACGTGGTGAGCGAGAATTCGAAAGATACTATTGTACTACTTTATGTTAAACCGCCACAAGTGGTCTATACAGCTCTGGATGGAACAGGTACGATATATATGTTGGACTATAACATGTTGATATTTAGGGACAGAACTTCGATAGGTCCACGGTGGAGGACCGAACTAGAACTAAATATGACTTTTTTTTTTTTTTTTTTTTTTTTTTTTTTTGTTGTTGTTGTTGTTGTTGTTGTTGTTGTTGTTGTTGTTGTTAATTGTACTAATTAAATAACACTAGAAACCCATTTTAATGCACTAGATGAATTTAAGAAAAATCTATTTTCTAACAAAAAATCCATGAGTGTCCCGGACCCGCGGAACCGCTTGTTCGGTCACTGGTATACGGTCACGTGACACATATAGATTTTGTGGCGTACGGTAATGTTAATTTCTGTACAAACCTCGGTTTATTTCTTAAATTCATCCGGTCTAAAAAAATTGTGTTTGCACTTTGCAGAATTGTTTAGTTTTTCTTAAATGATCACCTCGTCAATTTGTGTTATGGTTCGTCCATGTTGATATTTGTTTGTAGTGGTTTAATGGAAGTGCATGAGATGATATGTTTTTGTAATGGATTTGTAGGGTATTTGTTTTCACCGGATATAATTGCGACTATGGATAAGTATAGAAATGAGGTTGCTGATACCGTCATTGATAAGGCTAAGAAGTTTTGCAAAGACCTTCAAGATGTAAGTCGTTTTATATTTTTCTATTTTTAGCAATGTCGTGTCACTACGACAAGTTTATTACTTTTATACATGTTCGTGGCATAGCATAATTTTAAGTCGACACTAATGGCTTTTTAAGTACTTTATTTGAAGAAAAAAAAAAGTTGGTTACATTTAAATATGGTTATTGCCTTTAGTAACACAATAATTTTTAAAAAGAATGTGTGATCCCGAATTAACACCCTTTATGTGATAGTGTAGCATATGAAATTAGTAAAAATGGTAGTTTAGTTGGTTCCAAATGGGCCCATAAGCCGGCCGTTGAGTTAGAACATTGTCTTTCACATATTATCTTGCAAAAGTTTGTGCTGGCTCTCGGTTATTAAGGTTTTGTAACAAGAAAATGTTAGTATTTTTAAATATAAGAAATATATATTTATCTAACTGATTGGTTGTAGTAACTATGGTTAATTGAGTTGTTTATAGGTGAAGGTGGAAACAAGGGTCGAGATAGGAGATCCAAGGGATGTGATCTGCGATGCGGCCGAGAAAATGGGTGTTGACATGGTGGTTTTGGGCAGCCATGGTTATGGTTTGATCAAGAGGTTAGTGTCTATATTCTATAAATCCAAATGTTAACCATATGGATGGAAAGGCCAAATGTATTATAGTAAGTAGTACGTAGTATATAATTATGGATTGAAATTGGCTGCAGGGCTTTTCTTGGGAGTGTGAGCAATCACTGTGCACAGAACATCAAGTGTCCAGTCTTGATAGTTAAGAGGCCGAAAACTTGTGCTACAACTTCCACTACTTGAAGATATGCTATATGAAGTTAGTATTATAATGAGTTGTAGTTGTATTGTTGGTTGGGGTTCGTACTCTTTGTTTACTTCGATTATTTGCCCTTTCGTAATTAATGTTTTCGAGTATGTTGTATCTGGTAATTTGAGGCGTTTGTAAGTATGTGATGAAATATGTGGTTTTCACTTTTGACCGGTTTCACAAATGTGTATATGGTTGTTTTCTTTTCAACAACTTTTTTCTTTGTATGAAAAGAGACTATGATTTCATTGGTACTTAAAAGGAACTGAAATATTCATTCAAACACTTGAAAATATTTGAAAATATATTCTTACTAATAACTTGAGAAATCTACATTCATGCTACTAGGCTAAATGGAACTCTGCAAACAGCGGAAACAAAAGCCATTAATAAGAAGGCGAATGGGTTGAAGAAGAGTCTTAAAGAGTTTGATCTTCTTAGTGTTGTGTTTCTTTGGTCATATTGGTACTTACTTGATAGAGCCAGGAAACCTGAACAGAATTATAAAAACGAGTTGGGCTTGAGCGTTATATTAGCTTTTGGGTTCCTTTGGTGGCTTGGTATTATGGAATGGGTCATAATGGGCAGACACTTTACCTTCTCAGATTTTGAATGGGTCAGATTGGGCAGAGGCTGTGTTGAGATGGCACCTTGATAATCCCAATAGTAAAACGAGTCGTTGACTTACCTACAAAGGACGTCAACACTGTTGACCTGTCGTCGCTACAACCTAGCTTCTGACAACCTCCGCCCTGCCAAACTGACAAGGATTGCGTTTACATGGTTGCTATCCATGGATCCACCTCAACCCATACCATTGTCTTCCCTTGGGATCAGGAAAACTCTCGTCTTCAAGTTTTCTTAACATTTGAAGGTCAAAGGTTGAAATTTGAAATTAAAAAGTCTCAAAATGATGGTGATGCCATCATGCCAACGCCTTGATGAACTGATGAATCGACAGACTGTTCTCAAGAAAGTCAACCTCATACTCTCGGTATCAAGAAAATCATTCTTTTTTTAGTAAGAAATAGTATTAACATCACATAGACCCGTGGTAAATGGGGTGGAAGACGATTCAACCAAATCAATTTCGAACCAGATAAAATCATCACTTGAAAAAATCGACTTAAACCAAGATATATTTGATTAAAGATGGATTACTCCATTTTCTTACTCATACATGGGCTGATGGAAGTGTGGCAACCGTGAGAAAAATCGACCAAACTTTAAAATTTAGTGAAACTACCTTGTTTTCTCAAGAAATGATTTCACTTAATTTGGGTTAAATTTCATTTTAGCATTTGGCAAATTGCATAAAAAAGCTGAGCATGATAAGCTACCTATATGGGTTAAGTTCACACATGTACCTATGGAAGCTTGGTCTATTGATGGTTTAAGTGCAATTGCAAGTAGCATTGGGATACCTCTCATTATGGTTACAATGACTGCTAATATTTGCCAAAATGGGGTGGGTAGAACTGAGTATGCTAGAATTCTCATTGAAGTTGATGCAAAAAAGGAATTTAAGGATCAAGTTGAATTGCAATATAGGGACAAAAATCAGAATGTTAAGGGTACCAAAATTGTAATGGTTGAGTATGATTGGAAACCAGTTGCTTGCTCTCATTGTATAGTGTTTGGTCATGAGTTTAAGGAGTGCACTAAAAGAGTAAGGTCTGAGGAGGAGATTAAAGAGATGCAAGCCGATAAACAAAAAGAGATAAGTAATAAAGATGAGGAAATGAGAAGACAAAAGCAAAAGAATGGGAATGTTGATAGATATGGGCAAGGAAACAAAAGGAATGGAAATGAAGGAACATCTGCTAGTCAAGGCCAATATAGAAATAACAATTGGCAGGCTAGACAACACTGGACAAGGAAAAAAGATGGTATTGAAAAGAAGGATGGTATAGAGAAGAAGGGCAACAATGGTAAAGAAAAAGTGTATGAAGAAGAATTTCCGGCTTTAAAATTTAAAATTAAATCACAAAGTCAAACAAAGGAGAAAACAAGCAATAGTAATAGGTATGCAGTGTTGGTGGATGAGGAGAGCAATGAGGAACAAGATATAAGAATGTTGAAGGACATGGAGATTGTGGATAACTATCTGAATAAAAAGTTACAACCTAGTAATGAAATTAAGAAAGCCTGGTCACAAGATATGATAAAGTATTTTGAAAGGTCATGGGGTGCTGATAGAGAAAAAGAAAAGGTGGTACAGGGGATTCAAATTGATGAAGTACTAGAGGATGAATCAGAGGTTGCTCAAACACTGGCAGCTAATGAGGTGGAAGGAGTTGGACCCCCCCTGTTGAATTAAGGGTATTTCTTTTACCTTACTTTAATATGGATTACAACATAGCTATATGGAACATTAGAAGTATGAATAAGAAGAAAAAACAAAAAGAAGTAAAGAATTTTATACAGAATAATAAGTTGCATGTATGTGCAATTATTGAGACTCATATAAAAGCACCAAATCTTAAAAAAATATGTGATAATGTCTTTAATAACTGGGAATGGGTATCTAATACCTACTATAGTAAAGAAGGTTGTAGAATTGTGGTAGGATGGGATACTGATATTGTACAAATGGGAGTTTTAAATATTTCAAAACAGAGTATTCTTTGCAAAATTGAGAATAGGTGGACTAAGAAGAGTGTATATTGTAATTTTATATATGCTTCTAACTCTGGTGCTGAAAGGAGAGAACTATGGAAGGATTTAGAAGTCTCAAAAAGGGTGTCTAGGGGTCAATCATGGGTGGTTATGGGGGACTTCAATGTCACTCTTAAATTGGAAGAACACTCTGCTGGTGGTTCCTATATTACTCAGGATATGCAGGAATTCATTGATTGTGTAAACAGCAATGAAATTGAAGACTTATGCCATACTGGGATGTTTTTTACTTGGATAAAGTCTCCATCAAAGCCTCATACTAGTATTCTAAAGAAGCTTGATAGAATCATGGTGAATGAAGAGTTCTTAATAGAATACAGAAGTGCTTTTGCTGTCTTCCATCCATATATGGTTTTTGATCATAGTCCAGCAATGCTTAGTTTCCCTTAGGCTATACAAAAGAAGAAAAAATCATTCAAGTTTGCAAACTTCATTGCTGATAAGCCAGATTTTATTCCTATGGTGAGACAGAATTGGGAAGATGATGTTCCTGGTTGCCAAATGTTCAAGGTTGTGATGAAGCTAAAGAGTCTTAAAAAGAGCCTGAATAATCTTAGCTGGAAGCAGGGTGACATTTTCAAGAATGTACAACTACTTAGAAATGAACTTAAGGATGCTCAAAGTCAAGTTGAAGCCCATCCTTATGATAAGAAGATGAAAGAGTTAGCAGCCATAGTTTTAGATAAGTATAATGCAGCAGTTATTGATGAAGAAAAGCTCTTATATCAACAAGCAAAAGTTGAATGGCTAAGAGAGGGAGATAGAAACAGTGCATTCTTCTACAAAGTGATCAAAAGTAAAAGGCAAAGGAACAGGATTCTTAGAGTCACAAAAGCTGATGGCAATATAGTGGAAGGTGACCCGATTGTTGAGGAATTTATTAACCATTTTTCAAAGTTTCTGGGTGAAGCAAGTCATGTAGAGGAGTTAGATCAGTTGGGGGATATCTTCACTAAAACTCTGTCTTCTCAAGAGGCAGATGCAATGGTGGCTGAGGTAAATGCTATTGAAATAAAAGCAGCCATGTTTGACATAAATGACAATAAAGCACCTGGACCAGATGGGTACACAGCATGTTTTTTCAAAAAAGCTTGGTCAGTAGTTGGAGTTGAAGTATGCAGAGCTGTCAAAGAATTCTTTCAAACAGGCAAATTGCTGAGAGAAGTGAATTCAACTCTCATCACATTGATTCCTAAAACACAAAGTGCCCAAAAAGTGACCGATTACAGACCAATTTCATGTTGCAATGTCCTGTACAAATGTATCAGTAAAATCATTGTGAATAGAATGAAGAAAGGTTTGGATTCTATTGTGAACATTAATCAGAGTGCATTTATTCAGGGGAGACAAATACAAGACAATATTCTTGTTGCACAAGAATTACTTAAAGGATACAATAGGAAAGGTGGACCTAGAAGATGTTCCTTGAAGATTGATATAGCAAAGGCTTATGATACAGTGGATTGGGGGTTCTTAAAAGCAAGCTTGATCAAATTTGGGTTCCATGATAAGATGATCAACTGGATCATAACATGTGTCACATCCTCAGCCTTCTCAGTATGCATAAATGGTGGTATTCATGGGTATTTCAAAGGGGGGAGAGGCCTAAGGCAAGGGGATCCTATGTCCCCTTATTTGTTTACACTTGTGATGGAAGTTTTCACCCTCATCATGGCTAAGAATATTCAAAGCACCAACTTCAAATACCATTTTGGGTGTTCTGCTCTCAAATTAACACACTTGTGTTTTGCAGATGACCTGTTGGTTCTATGTAATGGAGATACTCAATCTGTGGACGTTATTAGAAGATCATTAATGGAATTTAGCCAAGTGTCGGGACTGCTTCCTAATATGAATAAGAGTACTATTTTCTTTGGAAATGTGGATAGAGGGGAGCAACTGAAGATACTTGATATTCTACCTTTTCAAGTTGGAAAACTCCCTGTCAAATATCTTGGTGTCCCTTTGATTACTAAGAGACTAAGCCTTAATGATTGTAAACAACTGGTGGACAGGGTTAAAGCTAAGATAGGAGATTGGAAGAACAAATTTCTATCTTATGCAGGAAGGATGCAATTAATTGCTGCTGTACTATCTTCTATGCAAGTTTTTTGGGCTTCAGTTTTTTTGATTCCAAAGACAACAGTAAAAGACATTGAAAGGGCATTTAAATGTTTTTTGTGGTGTCAGGGAGAGTTAACTAGAGGTAAAGCAAAAATTGCATGGAAAACTGTGTGTAAATCTAAAGATCAAGGAGGTCTGGGTTTGAAGAAACTTGATAAGTGGAATGAGTCTCTTATTGCTAAGCATGTTTGGAATATAGCTACAAAGAAAGATAGTTTATGGGTAAAATGGGCTAATTCAGTGAAATTAAAAGGGAGAAGCTTTTGGGATATTGATCATGATTACTCAGATAGCTGGATGTGGAGGAACTTACTGGATCTTAGAGGAAAAATTAGACCTCATGTGGTATATGAAGTTGGTAATGGAAAAACAATATCCATGTGGTATGACAAGTGGGGTGATAATGAACCTTTATGCAATATTATCAGTAAAAGAAAGATGTATGAAGCTGGTTTATCAAAAGATTTAAAAGTTGCTGATATGATCAATAATGGTGTGTGGAAATGGCCTTCGGATTGGATGAATGAGTTTCCTGTTCTTCAGTTAGTACAAGTTCCTGTTTTAACTAATGATGAGGATAAAGCAATGTGGAAGAATAAAGATGGAAGTAAGGTCAAATTCTCTATTAAGAATGTAAGGGAAGACTTAAGAGCTACTGATCAGGAAGTTCAATGGAGTAAATTAGTATGGTTCTCACAAGGCATACCCAATCATATGTTCATAATGTGGATGGCTGCTCATGAAAGACTTCAAACCCAGGACAGAATTATGGTATGGAGTAATGATGTTAATCTTAAATGTCCTCTTTGCAAACAATGTCCTGACTCTCATAGTCACCTGTTCTTCCAATGCAACTACTCTAACATAGTGTGGGCAAGTATGAGGAAAAGGCTAATGGAAAACACTGAGCCTAATGAATGGAGAGATGTTGTAAGTTTCTATGCTACTAAATGGGCTAACAACTCCATTGACAGTGTGATGGGTAGACTAGTTTTGGGTGCAAGTGTATATTTCATATGGCAGGAAAGAAACAAAAGGCTTTTCACCAATGAAATGAGATCTGAACAAGTCCTCATTGAATGCATCATGGAAACTATAAAACTGAGAATTATATCACTTAGAGTTCTAAAAACCATTAAAGTTCTTAAGGTTGCAAGAGAATGGGGAGTAAATCCTATATATGTTAACAAAGATGGGACCAGAACTTGTGCTAGCAAGGATTAAAGACTGTTTGGCCAATAGGCAGTTTTGTGGAAATTGTTGTGCAAAGGGTGTTTGGTATAAGGAAAAGGCTTACCGCAGATGGCTAGTACCATGATGTTGAAATCCATTTTATGGAAAGTAAACATTATAATGTAGTTTCCTGCTGCTATTGATTGAATTAAAGGCTGCTACAAATGTGAATGATCTACTTGTATTCTCTTCTGATATCTAAAGGTTTTTTTAACCTTCTCTTCAGTTTCTTGAATCTGTGAAAACTGAATGAGTTGAGTTCACTTAAGATGATGGCTCTGTATCTTGGGCTTCAAATAGTCCATAGTTGTCTTTTGACTTATTCTCTCTTTTATAGGCCTTTGTTAGGTAATAAAGGGGTGTTTGGGTCAAAGGCAGTCTATTGTATTATTCTTGAAGCCTATAAAGTGAGTTCCCATCTGAGTAGGGTAAAGTGAACAGGTGTGGTGGTGCATGTTTCTAGGAATTGTGAGGAGTGAAAGATGAACCTACATGGTCCTAGATATGCACTGCTAAGGAGGTAATGGTTGGTACTCACCGCAAGGTGTGTGTTCCCAACTGTGTGAAGCCATTGTGGTAGATGGAAATGTAACACAGTTGGTATAGCCCTTGCTTGTGGAGAGGTTATGGGTTCCTAGTGAAGCCACTAATCTAGCTTGTCATGGTTATTGTTGTTGCAGGTTGAATGACCATGATGGGTAGATAAGGTGGAAATGTAGCTAGATGGTTATTTGGTGCATAAAAGGTAAAATTGGATGCTGCAATATGTTTACAAAACTGATGTAGTTTGACTGCAGGCTTGGTGGATTTGATGACTGAATGTAGCAAGTTTGTATTTGTTTGTTAGATTCTTGGCTGTATAAGATAACTTGTGTTATCTGATGTATGATGATCTACTATAGTATTCTTAAGAGTTTATAGGCATGTCTATAACTCTTTCAATAGCTTGTATGAGGCATTGTGATTAATAAAATATGTTTACCTTTGCACCAAAAAAAAAAATTGCATAAAAATGTAAATTTAGTTTGGTGACATTTCTAGATATTATAGTAAGCTAGTTGAACAAATCTCAGATCAACAAAATGCTAGTTAAAGCGTACATAAAATAGTTTCCTTTGGAATATGGATGTAAGATTAGCCTCATAAGTTTGGTAATAAGTACTTGCAAAGTTGCTCGTAAGTTTGGAAGCAAATACACTGATCTACTATCTGATAGAAGTTGAAGTGACTTTTAACACGTCTTATGCAAGAAAAGGAACTTTAGATATGGATTATGCAAATCATGCTATTAACTTACTTAATAGATTAGTTTTCCACAATTCAGCTCTTAGAAACTGCAATTGTTTTATTCTGACCCGTGGATATTTCCTCAGCCGATATTTTTAGGATCCCATTAACATCAATATTGAAGCAAACCTTTATTCGTGCTTCCCCATCAAAACCAAGATTAATCCCATAGAGGTTGAAATCGCCAAGTAATAAGTTGTCCTCAACGTTGATGCTCTCACCCTGGTACACCATGATGTGTATTGCTGCGTTGTTGCCTGATGAATAAAATATTTTCTTTTTGGTTATTGGTATGGAAGTGTTCCGGGGAATAATAACATGCATATTTCCATTTATGCCAGCCTTTATTCCTAATGATATAGGAGTGACATCCTGTAAGATCACGTCCTCCATTGCATTATCACCATTTCCAGATAATCTTGCGGCCATGATTGCAGCGCCAAATGCAACAGCCTCGTCGCCATTCATATTTTTGCAAAGTTTCTTCCCCTCGAAAAACTCCTCCAACATTTGTTGTATCTTTGGAATCCTAGTTGAACCACCAACAACGACAACTTCATCAACATTCTTCTTTTTCATTTTTCCATCAGTCAAACATTTTTCAACTAGTTGAATGCACTTGTCAAAGAATGATGAATTTAGCTCATCAAATTTGGCTCGGGTGATATCAATAGAAAAATCAATGCCCTCATACAGGCAATCAATAACTATTGAAGTTATAGTGGTCGAGGACAAATCTCTCTTTGCTTTCTCACAAGCAACTTTTAACCTCCCCAATGCTCGTGGATTTCCGGTTAGGTCCTTCATTTGCTTTTTCTTGAATTCTCTTACACAATGATCAACAAGTGTAGTATCAAAATCCTCGCCGCCTAAATGAGTGTCACCACCAACAGCTTTGACATCAATGACACCCGTTTTACTGACTGTCAAAAGAGATACATCGAACGTTCCACCACCTAAATCAAAGACTAAAATATTCTTATCCTTGTCCCATTCTTTGTCAGTCATATTGTCGATACCATATGCAATAGCGGCTGCTGTAGGCTCATTAATCAAACGCAATACATTCAGGCATGCGATAATGCCTGCTTCCTTTGTTGCCTCTCGTTGCTTGTTATTAAAATAAGCAGGAACCGTGATCACTACATCTGTCACTTCAGTCCCCAGAAATTCTTCAGCAGAGTTTTTCATCTTTTTTAGAACCATGGCAGATAATTCTTCAGGTGAAAATTTCTTCTCTTCGCCGTTGAACTCAAATACAACAGTTGGCTTCTCCTCGGGCCCTTCGATTATCTTGAAAGGCCAAGACTGTATTTCCTTCTGCAGTTGAGGATCATGGAATCTTCTCCCCATTAAGCGCTTAATATCTTAAAATAAAATAAAAAAGATTCTGATTAGCATGACATGTTGGTTAATGACAAAGAAAACATAAATTTGAAAACTAGAAAGATCGACTTGCCAAATACAGTGTTAATAGGATCCTTAGTGATCAAGCGTTTTCCACCCTCTCCGACAGCAAACTCCATAGCATTAACGGCTACAAAAGATGGAGTGGTCTTGTTTCCTTGTTCATTAGGTATGATCTCCACCCGATTTTTTTTGTGAAACCATACTGCAGCACAGGTATATGTTGTTCCAAGATCAATACCAATGGCTGTCCCTTTAACTTTTTCAGACATGTTTAAACCAGAAAATGAATCACATGAGCAGGAGTCACGGTAAATATAATGAAAATGCTGATGGTTATTTAGTCTTAAATTAGATTGATTTGTATTCTGAAACAGTTCCATTTTGCATTTGACACATGTACCTAACAGTTACAACACACAAAAATTTGACCTCCCATATTCCCAAAAGACTTCAATCACTTCACTAATGCAGCCATATTAACATCTTTTGTACTTTAGTGCTCATCAATCATCAATGATATTACTAGTAATATTTAAGAAAATCCAGTAAACCATGGGCATGTCTTTTCAGATGCTTTTCCATTACATATACCATGGCTGCATGTAACTTTTGACTTATTGAAATGATATTCTTTGTTCAAGCGTAATTAAAAAGTACGATTATTTGCATCTTATGGTCTTAATTAGGGACTAAAGCAGGTAGCTTAGTGACTAATTTAGACATGATGGTGGAATTGCAAGTAATGACATGTCATGTACTCGATGGCGGAGCTAGCGAAACTTTCGTAGGAGGGCCAAACTGTAAATTTTAAAACTTGAGATGGCCAATTCATTATTTATATTTAAAATATAAGGTTTATAATGTAACTTGTTTATTAATATAAGGGTATTTTGTGTAGACCCGAAAAATGTTAGGAGGGCCATAGCCCTCTTTAGTCTATATGAAGCTCCGCCCATGATGTACTACATATGTTTTTATCTTTGACTGGGTTTGCGAACCATGTAACCAACATTTTTTTTTAAGGTAAACTACAATGTTGGACCTCAAGGTCTGGGCAGATTGCGGATATAGTCCTCATATATGGGAAAGTGCACCCGTAGTTCCCAACATCACTTTTTTCACTACCTCACAATCTAAAACCATAACGTTCGTTAAAAATCTCGTTAAATCTATGAGCATTTTTGTCTTTTTAGGCATTTTTTTTTTCTTTCTTTTTAGCCATTTTTGTCTTTTAAACATACACAACCATTTCCACACACTAACCCAAACATATATCATCTTCAACCTCTTCGTCACCACCCTCTTTTGAAACCTTTCCACCATAAAACAATCAATCAAAATAAACTCACTTTCATGTACATCAGTATCACTCATCTAAGAGATACTCAAGAGTCAAACACACACAAAAAATGCATATAGTTCCATGAACTATTAGGGAGAACATGTCATTAGCCCAAACAGCAGTCAAGCATATATAATTGATCACTAAATATGCTAACTATTACAAAGTCGTAATGAGCTCCAAAAAAAATCATGAACGTATAAGCTAGCAGAGAGTTTTCAAAGAATTGAAGACATATGCAATACAATATGCTAGGGACGAGATTCGTGATCAAGACACGAATATAGAATGATGTTACTGGTAGTAGGAGTAATGCATCTTTGCTTTGGTCGTGACTTAGACTGAGTATCTAGCTTTGTACCGGAAAAAGTGAGAGCTAAGGTGTAAAGGATTCTCCGCCGTGTGAAAGAAGATTTGGTGTTGTGATTACGAACTCTTGAGTAGGTGACTCGGGGAGTAGAGTAGGGCAAGGAAGGTGTCCTTTTAGCCAAACCACTATAAATACTTGTGTTGTGGTTGTGTCTCTCTAACTCTATCTCGTAGCTTAGTTTATATGCTTTCTTTACTATCAATATCTAACATGTAAAAACTAGACTGACATAAGTCGATCTAAAAATTTTAATAAGTAATTTTAATCGGTAAAACTATTCAACCTCCTTTCTAGTTTTCTACATTAATGTTTCAAGTTTCAAGTTTTAGTTATGTTATTAGTTTATGTTTATGTTGAGTAAATCAAGTATGACGGAGTAAAAGTGTATGTAAAAAAAGGAAGAAAAGAAAAAAAAGAATGGGAAAAGAACATACAGACTACCATCCTGCTATTGTTAAGTCAAGAAAGAGTAGGGAAAAAAAAATCCAAAAAGAGTAGTTGTTTAGTGTGTATTTGTTGTGATTTTTGACTTGGGAACGTTCAAATTTAAATGTCTAGATAATTAGCTTTGTCCACTAAAATTCTCATATTCCCTACCCTTTTGAAAGGATTACGTGCAAAGAAACAACGGCTTTTACAGCTAACCTTCACAGAAATACCGAAAGGTCACATCAGTGCACACTAAACATAATAGGCAAGTAGAAATGAGAAACAAGTTATGAAATGAAAGAGTAGCGAGGAAATAAAAATATCGTAGTATTTTCATTGAAGTTAAAATAATAATTGTCCTAAGTTAATATATTTATCGTAAGATAAATATAAGTAATAAAAGGAAAAATATACAATCCCTTTAGGGATGTATATTTTGTTGACCTTCATAATGGGGGAGTTTGACACTTTGTCAAACTCCTATTACTTGTACAAGTTTAGGGGTTTCCTAATCCTACTAGGAAGCTTCTATCGTATCCTATATATACGAAGGCCTCATAAGGGATTCATTATTCACTCCACTAACCCTAACCTCCTCTCTTATCCTATCATATGATCAACCTAAGAAAACCAAAGGTTCGAAACCCTTTGGTTCGTCCCTTGAACCGATTGCAAATCGAACCTAGGTCGGTTCCTAATCGACATGCAGTTGATTTAAGGTTTTTACTTGATTTTGTACATGCCAAAATTGCATAGGTTCGTAGCCCTAGTTCTACTTGTGCAGTATCCGGTGGATACCTGACGCAGTCCAAGCAGTGATTTTTCCAAGAAACCCTAGACGTGATCGTGAGGCATCAAGAACAAGAAAAAGGCATTCTGTGCGGATCAAGAAAGATTGTGGAAGCTTATGTCTTGCAGGATAAATAAGTAAGTATTCCTAAACACCCATTACACGCGTCGGCTTAGGTTATATCCCTGATTAAGAGATCTGACTAGTTAGGGTTTTGGTCTGCATGGTCTTTTTCTGTTTATTTTTCGCTGTGCATGTTTTATAGACCATGTGGGTGACCACCAAGCCCATACACCTTTATTGCTTACCCGAAGCCTTGCGTTACAACCCTTTAAAAGATCTCTTTGATAGTAATTTTTAGGTGCTTACGCGAAAGTAGTGGAGTTTTGATCATTAAGCCTATGGTTAACTTATGCATTATGACATGGTAAGTTGAGTGATTTTTCATTTCCTTATTCTTATATCATTTTTATAAACCCAAGAGATAAGAGTATACAAATACTTATTATGTGAGGTTCTAGTCTTATACTTCTGTACTTGTAACTGTCAAAAGTGTATTGTCAAACAAGTTTTGCCATAGATAAGTTTTATACCAATGCTAAATCCCCCCCCCCCCCCCAAATCGTACTTTTGTCAATGTTAAAAGCTTGTTTTCTTGAGGACAAACAAATCTTAAGTGTAGGGATATTGAATGACGTGTAAAACTATACTATATTACTATTTTTTTTAGGAGTCACTTAACCCTTAATTTCATGCATTTTGTATCATTTATTGCTTAAAATCCTTTCTATTTGACTTTTATGTCTTTTACTATGCATTTGCTAGAAACATACAAGATTTGGGCTCATTTGGATGAAGATTGGACAAAAAGACAAAAGTTTCAAATTGGTCGAAGTTTTCACGATTTATGTTTAAAGAATGGAGGAATGTGATTAGCCAATTGAAAATTTAAACATTCTTACTCGTTAATAGTATTGCTGTCCTTTAATATATAAAAAGATATCAAAGAGGATGATCGAGTGGTTTCGATTGTAATAGACTATATCTATGTCTTTTTAGTAATTAATTTGAAACCATGAGGGATGAGGGCATACGGTGAATACCTTATTCAAATGGTTAGCAAAAAAAAAAAAAAAAAAAAAAAAAAAAAAAAAAAAAAAGGACACTCTTCTTTTGTTGAGTCATTAAATCCGGAATTTAAATTGGTATTATATCTTCACAATATGATCAAACGGTTGTTGAACATCTAAACACCACTTTTTATAGACTGGCTGGTGAAATCGTATACCATGTATATAATACCTAAATATATCATTTTCTTCTCACCACCTTCGACACCACATCTTTCGTATGTGGTGGCCAGATATATGGCCAACACCATCCTTTGGATGAGTGACAACCACTATACCTTGAATCTATAACCACCATCATCCGCCATCTTCACCTTCACCATCACCATCACCATCTCCCACCTCCACTTCCATCAACTAACATGATGATTGGATTTGTGTTCGCTGGATCACAGATATTCATGAGTAATTTTATCTAAAACGTGGTTGACTTTTAGTATATAACGAAGATAATGGTACAAAATTACTTTACTCTATTAAAAAATGCTTTGTGTTTATAAGCTCTGAGTGAATCTCCAAAAAGGTGTAATCTCAGAGCATTTGAACCAAGCGAACCCGCATAGCCAATAATCGGCTAATCAGATTTTAAAAACCTTGTTTTAAATAAATTTTACCATAGAATAGAGGAAATAAGGGTCTGTTTGGTTGGGGAGATTTGTGAAGGGTTTTGATTTGTATCTTAAAATTATTTGTTTGGTTAGAGTTGATGGGGTTTAAAAGTGGGAGTGAACCCCACACTGTAGGGCATGAACAAATCCTGGGGAGCATGCATGGTTTACTGACACACTCACTGTGCTAATCTCTTTCTTTCTTATTTTTTATTTATTTCACTCGGTAACATCCACAACATAGTGTACTTGTGTTGGGTCCACTTATTATTTTAATACTAAAATAAATATAAATTCCAAACCAAATTTAAATCCTAACATACAAAAGAAACAACTTTTAACACAATTTAAACCCAAATTCAAATCCTAATCAACAACTTTTCCATCAACCCCAAATCATAATCTAAACCCATCTACAAACCAAACGGGCCTTAAATGTTTAGATTGAAATACAACAAACAACAAAATATTTAAAGCTGTGTCAAACAAAACCAACAATTACCAAAGAAGTCCCAAACACTCCCCCAACTTCATTCATCAGTTATTCCGGTAATAAAATATCAAAATCCAATTCTAGCTTCCAACTCTTTTCAAACCCTAACTCTTTTTTCCCTCTTTTAACAAATTTTGAAAAATGGAATCAACAACAACAACATCTGGAACGACAACAGTGATAAGTCCAGAAGATGTATTGGAATCCTTGATGAACGATGGTACAATCGATGCTTTAAGATTAAAAATCATTAATCAGCTCAAAGCCAATGTAACCCCCTTTTTACTTTCTTGTATATCTTTATGTTTTACGATAATACTATTCATTTTTCTTATTTGTAGCTTATTTTGTTTGGCTTGTTTTTTTTAATAAGCTATGTTTTCTGAGTTTATTATTTTCTTACTTATGAGCTTAGGTTCCACTTTTAAGGGGGTGTTTGTCTTAGCTTATTTCATGGCCTTATGAGCTCAAGTGAATAAGCTCATAAGCTCAACTTGAGCTTATCAAATTTTGCAATAAGCTCATAAGCTCATTTAATAAGCTTTGACAAATGCCCCCTTAAAAGTGGAACCTAAGCTCATAATTAAGAAAATAGTAAACCCAGAAAAAAAAGAGCTTATTAAAAATAAGTCGAATAAATAAGCTCACATGTGTGAAAATAAGCTGAAACAAATACCCTTTTAGTCTTTGAGTTTCGGTTTGGACATATACTCAAAGCAAATATAAATTTGTCGTGATTTTGTATTAGTCTCCTTCGTGTTTAAGTAGAATTCTGATTTTTGAATGTGAACAAGATTAGATTCTGTTGAATTAAGAGACTTATTACGATCAAAAGGCACTAGGTTTAGAGACCTTTGATCGTAAGCGAATTCTGACTCTTGTTTTTTTTTTTTTTTTTTTTTTTTTTTTTTTTTAAATTAATAGGTGTCCTTTGAGATCTTAATACTTAGAAATAGTTTGGGTTTGTTCATTAAACTACATTTAAAGGCATAAGAAAACTTGCAATGTGAAATAGTTGAAGTGGTGCAAATTGAATAATCGTCAATTTCATTATTCATAGACTAGTGGAAAAAAACAGAAAATCTAACTTCACCGCAGGTCGTTTTGTGTTGTCGACTTGTCGCTTTAGAAATCCATTACGTTTCTTGCGAGTGCAATCCGATACTCTGATATAAACTGCCAAATTACACGCTGTTATCAACTTATCATCCCTCTATTTTAATGCCCTTTTGTAAACTTGTTTTTCTAAAGGTTAAATCTAGAGTAATGCTTTAGGGAACCCGCATAAGTGACACTGTAGTAGGCCCAAGCAAATACCAGGTATATAGTTATGAATATTTTAGCACTATGTATTAGTCTTGTATATTGTTATGTGCTATATTCCATATGCAATGTAATACAAAGGAAAAGGAAGAGATGTATTAAATGTTATATGAGTTTCATTTTTGACATGTAACCAAACCAAATTGAAAATTGTCGTTTTCCGTGTTACTCTCTTCTATGCAATTAAGTGCAATTCTGATTTGTGATATCAAACAGGATTTGGTCCGGTTGAACTAACAGACTTGTTACGATAAAAAATAGTAAGGCTAAGTTATGTTCGATTCTGAAAGACACTAGCTTTAGAACCCTTACTTACAATTTAGTTTTAGCTATAGGTTTCTTTGTATAAAATGAAGATTAAGAACCTTTGTGTAGTACATTTAACAATATTTGACAATCTTAAGCTTTTTATGTTTTCTTTTATAGTAAAGGTAATGCTTGAGATCTTTCTACACCAACATAGTTTTGGTTGTTAAACTACTCCATCATTAAGAAACATATAACCTACAAAGTGAGGAAGATGTAGTGTTGCGAATGAAAACCGTTAGTTTGCATAGATTAGGCTTATGAAACAGATTGTCTAACTTCACAGCAGATCGTTATTATTTTGTAGCAATGAGAAATCCATTGCGTCACTTAACTTATCGGTGCAATCTAATATGCTGATCTAAACTGTGATGTCACCACTGTTATCGACTTATCATCCCTTTTATATAATGCCAGCTTTGTACATTTGTCTCTTTCAAAGGTTAAAACTAGAGCAATGCTTTAAGGAACCCGCACAAGTGATACTGTAGTAGGGCGAATCCAATAAGGGGTATATAGTGTTATAGCTATTCATTTAGTTTCATGAAGAATAAGTAACTTAGACTTTTCATATGCAATACTAAAGGCTAGTCTATGATATCCTTGACTGAATATGTAGATTCACAATGCTAGGATATTAAATCATCTTGACTGAATGTAATTTGGTACACGTGAAAGATAATGGGTACTCTATCTTATCAACGAGATATTTTTTGTTTTTTGTTGCACCTTATTTGATATAAAAATTTGTTTTATTTGTATAGGAAGATCTAAAAAGTAACACTATGAAAATGGTAGAGCAGAGTAAGGTTCTTAACACACCAGGTGCAGAGAAACAAACTAAACGAGAACTGTTTGATGCTCTTCGGCATGAACTTGAGTAAGTATTTATCTCAATTTTAAATCAAACAATCTAAATGTCTCCGTCATAATTCATTCTTTACTGGCCTCAACCAAAGTTACAATTCTCCCTATTAGAGCTGGTGGAATACCGTAGAGGTGGTATGGGTGCCTGGGTGGGTTGCTTAACACGTCAAATGGGTAATTATTTTGGTACAGTTAAGAAACGGGTGGGTTGAATTTTTTACTAAATATTTGTTTTAGTTTTATCAACTGGGGTGTCAAATATGGTTACAAAACTTTTATTCTTTCAGTAGTATCTATGTTTGTAAGTAAGGTGAATTACGGCTTTATGCATAAGTATGCTTTGGACGACTTTCGACTCGCTTCTTTTGAATAAGTTATCAGATTTTAATCCTTCAACCTGTTAGAGATAAAGCATAACCAGAATCGACCCATCCTAAGTAAATAGTGTACTCAACAGTTAACAGATATTTTTAGAGGTGATAAACTTTTTCTTTAGTGTATGTTTTGAGTCATATTCTGCATTCGTTTTGATATAATGCAGAACTCCTGTGCTCGAAAAGGCGTCCAAATCAGTTTGGGAGTTGATTTTAGACAGTAATGGATTGGGAAGAGAAATAAACGAAACAGTTGAAAAAGTGTTTTGTCGGCTAAGTGGTAGAGAACCTCCATTGTTTCCTTCTAATGGTGAATTATCACATTCGGAGAAAGGAAAAGACAAAGTGCATGAACAAGGCAAAGGCAAAGGAAAAGAAAAGGAAATCCAGCATGAAAAAGACAATGTGGACTCTGCATCAAAGAAAAGAAAGTTGGACGAGACAACGAATTCGAAAGATTCTGCAGAAGAAGTTGCAAACTGATCTACAGATATATTATTCCAGTTATCATATATAAGATCCTGAGGCAAGTTCCAATAACTAATATAGTCTTTACTTTACTCTCTTGTTTAGTTTTATTAAAGAAAAAAGAAAGAAATCTATCTCGTCTTTGTATGTGTGTGTTGACATTGTAAGATCTCCAATGTTCTAAGGTTCTATAACCTTAGCTGCATTAATGTTTAATTTGATCAAGATTTAGAGATGAGCTCATCTTTTGTTTTTAATGCTTTCTTGATGTACTTGCTAGGAGATAAGCTGATTTATCAGTTACTGGTTCTATATGTATGACCTATGTGTAATTATATAAATAAGCAATGCGTTAATTTTGATTGCAAACACGATGTACATTTATTACGGAGTATTACAGTTATCAAATATAAGATCGTGAGGCAAGTTCCACTAACCAATATAGTATTTACTCTCTTGTTTTAATTTTATTAAAGAAAAGAACAAGAAATCTATCTCGTCTTTGTATGTGTTGACTTTATAAGATCTCCAATGTTCAAACGTTCTATAAGCTTAGCTGCATTAATGTGTAATTTGATCAAAATTTACGAGTTCATCTTATGACTTTAATACTTTCTTGATGTACTTGCTAGGAGATAAGTTGACTTATCAGTTACTAATTCTATATGTACGGCGGGGTCATTTTTATCACGTGCCAGGTCGATTTGGGTTGACCTGCACACCTTCTTGATCATTTTGGTAAACTTTATATAAGTAATGCGTTAATTATGATTACAAGCACGATGTTATTACAATAATAATCTAAATCTTTATAAAAAAGGTAATGTACATCTTTAGAGAAAATGATCAAGGAGGTTGTATGCATTAAAAAGTAGATCTTGGACTACTTCCAAGCCGTATTGCCTGTTTGAATTGTAGCTGAAAACAAATTAGGTTCACCAGTTGAGATAAAACACAACCCAGTTATAAATAAAAGGGCAGAACTTGTCACTTCAACCTATATTGATATTAATAATCCCGTAGATTTCTTGTTCATGATTTTGAATATTTGTCAGCACAGTTTTTTTTGTTCTAATTTATAGATAACAAGCAATTTCTACAATGTTAGAAGAGGATTTAGCATATAAATTGTAGTACTTGACACTTCCTTTCCGAACAGTTAACCTGCTCATGAAATTACATAAATATAGAACACGAAGCAGCATAAAGAAAACACGACTTGGCTATTGCAGGGTTCTATTTCTATTCTCTTATCAATTGGAGTGTTGTATACTGATATTATGAATGTTAATAATCCTTTGTTAGCTTCCGTGGTTGTCTTAAACTATAAATTTATTACCCCAGTTTAGCTAGAATGTTATTAACATTATCTGGTATGTCAAAAGCAGGAAGAAAATATGGACGGATTTGCAGCGGCTGCAGGCAAATCTGGTGGTGATGACCTTTTCTCAGTTCTGTGTTTGGTAATCGGACGCTTCTTGGTGGTGTAGAATGTGTTTGGGCAGCCAGAGATAGGCCAGTTTTATAACTTATAACTTTGTGAGACTTATAAAGGATTTGATATTAAACGTCATTCTTAATTGTCATTAGAGTATAAAAATCTTGAGAAACGTTGTATGCCATCCATTGTAAGCAAAGTTAGTTAGTTTATACTGGAGCTTGATCTTTATGTTTGAAATCCATGGTTTTATTTCTGTATATTCTTGTAACTTTGGTTAACTGACAACAACATTGATGTGGTTTATTTAATTGCCAAAAAGAACGTGTTGAGTTTGATCTATTTATATATCTAAAATGTTAACATTTGTAAATTTGTTGAAAAGGTGAATAAGGGAGGAGATTGGAAGACCAAAATGAAAATACGGAATGAAAATGGGTAGTGATGATGTCTATATTTACCAAAGAGAACATAGAGGAACGATCTGCGGTCAGAGGCTTGGCCTTTTTGGTGGTCAAAACACCATGCCTCTGGGGAATTTACCAATGCAGACTGCAGAGAACAAGTCACGGCTAAAGGATAAATGTTGCAACCCCTTTCAGGAAGACTAGTATCGAGTATCAAGGCCTTTGATTTCAAGTCTGGAAAACACACAAGATTTTCTCCAAGTTCTTTTACTTGTCTTTTATTCCTATTTTTTGTATTATGTTAAATCTGCCAACCTTGGAGATCTCTGACACTGAATTGAAATGTGAAACTCACTAGATAAGGTTTTAGGTTTTAGTTATGAGTTGACATGCTGTATATAAGAAATTTATATACAATTAGCTAGGTACATAACAACCCCAACCTGAACATGACTTGTTTGGAACAACCATGCTAACCTTGACCCATTTAAACATAGCCCGAAATGACCCATTAAACCCATTTCCAACCCGAACACTACATGTTTAATGAACGGGTTAGGTGGCTCCACTTGAAATTTGTGTTGACTCAATCTGAACCCCTGTGCTCGAAAAGGCGTCCAAATTAGTTAGGGAGTTGATTTTAGACATTAATGGACTGGGAAGAGAAATAAATTGAAACAATTAAAAAGGTGTTTTGTCGGCTAAACAGTAGAGAACTTCCAGTGGCGAATTATTACATTCAGAAAAGGAAATGACAAAGTGAATGATACAAGGCAAAAGAAAAGAAAAGGAAATCCAACATGAAAACGAGTAACGACAACGTGGACTCTGCATCAAAGAAAAGAAAGCTGGACGAGACTACAAATGCGAAAGACTCTGCACAAGAAGTTGTAAACTGATCTAAAGATGTTCTTTGCAGTTATTAGACATAAGATCCAGAGGCAAGTTTCACTAACAATAGTTTTTACTCCCATGCTTTGTTTAGCTAAGCAAAAAGCATTGTACGTGTTGACTTTGTAGGATCTCCAATGTTCTACGGCTGTATAATCTTAGCTACTTTGATGTGTAATTTGATCAAGATTTTGAGGCGAGTTCATCTTATGATCTTAATACTTTTTTCCATATACTTGATAGGAGGCAAGTTGATTTGCCAGGTACTTGTTCTATATGTACGACCTATGTTGAAATGAGTCATTTTCTAATACTGGTCAGGTTGATTTGGGTTGATCTGTACACCTTCTTGTCCGTTTAAGTAAACTTTTATAAGGCGTGAATTATGATTACATGCACGTTGTTATAATAATAATCCAAATCTTCAATTAAAACATTTAGGAGGTTGTATGCATTAAAAATAAATGTTGGACTACTCTCAAGCTGTATTACCTGTTTCCACTTTTGCTTGATTTTTATGGGTTGACCCGTTGAGATAAAACACAATCCAGATATAATTAAGACAGCAAAAAATTTTCGTTTTTATTGATATAGAACACACAATTCTTGCAATGTTGAAAGAGTACTCAGCATTCGACTTATAGTACTCGATGCCATTTCTGAACAGCCAACGTGCTCATGAGAACACAAAAGTATAGAACACGAAGCAGCAAAAAGAAAACACCATTTGGTTATTGCAGGATTTTAACTCTGTTCTCTGATCAGTTGGAGTGTTGTAAATCGTTGTTTTGAATGTTAATAAGCTTATTTCATTTTTCATAGCTGTGTTGGTCTAAAATCATAAGCGAGAGTAGAAAATTGGTCAAGATTATTTAAGAAAAGTTTTCTTAAAAATGAAGAACAAAAAATTAAAGCTCAGAAACACTTGTTATATATCTGAAAGAACAGATAAATGTGAAGGACCCAACCTTACACTAAAGTGCAGATATCATCACAGCTTTAATATGTACCAGCCGGGAATCGAACCCGGGTCTGTAACGTGGTAGGATACTGTTCTACCACTATACAACTGATGCCTTGTGTTAACTTTCTATATATCGTTCTCTTTTATAGTTTATGGTGCATTAGAGGCTTAGAACTACTCATTGAAATTTTATCACTATTTTGATCGAAATGTCATGTGCAGCAAATTGAGTCTGGTTTAATCATGTGAGTTTTGGATTAGAGAATGAAATTTAAAAAGTTTAAATATGTTTGGTTGGCGGGATTAGGAATAGAAAATGGGCATAAAACCAAATATTTAAACCCCATTAAATTAGTGGATTTTACATATTTTTTAACTGAGCCCCAGGTAATGCTATCACAACACAGCCGAAGAAATAGAGGCTGCCAATGGCCGCATTTTAACCATTATTCGCGTAAGCAAAGCCCGAAGTTTACATGTATTTGATTTGCAAATCATCACCTGTGTAAAAATCAGTATATAAACTAACCAAACCTGTTCGGATTTCAAACTTTTTGACCATTGATAAGGAACAAAAATTTATGGACTTGATGCATTATTAATGATTTACAAATAGATGCCACAACTTATGTATGTTCTATAACCAAAGACAAACAGTGTTAAAGAAAGGTATGTGCACACACGTCTAGAATTGATACGAACCGTAACGATTATTACCTTACTGGAGCCAATTTACAAGAAGTGATCAGCACTCAGCAATGTGAATGTAAATGAGCACAAGAACAAAGAGAGGAAAGTGAAAACAGTAAAAGCAACAATATGAAAGAGGTAACTTTACCCCTTTGTGCAGTATGACAATATGTGAAATGTTACTTAACCATCTCATACTCTTGTGTCATTCTTTTGGAATGTGTATGCATAAGACAACATACAACATAATACAATTAGTTAACCTCAACCATGGTCCTCCAAAGCATTATCAGAGTATAAAGGTGATGTACATACACAACCGTCAAGTTCGATGGAAATAGATAGACATATATCAATCAAAACTTTCTAAGAAGGAGAATTATATAGGTAGAACGTTCTGCTGATAATATGTAAACATAGAGCAGATCCATAGAGTAATACAAACATTCGATCAGGACAAAACAACAGGAAAATAAGTATGTCGTGGGTAAAAACCATCACACTCATGACATGCTTCAGTTTTGGTGAGCAAGCCGACCCGCTCATCTGGTCACCTGTAAGCAAACTAAATATGCACAATCCATTTTCGTTTACAGTGAAAACATATGGTGCATACTAAGAACCCATAGTCCATTTTGCACAGCAAAATGTCACGGTGGATTCCTTTTGTGCATTACACTAACCCATTAATGTATGTCTAAGAAAAGACTTCCATTTTTATGTACATGACCGCATCCAATCAAAACAAGGTTCACGCGAGCATATGATAAACCAGACTCAAAGAAGGCTAAAAATGAGCACAACCATATGTAATCAAACACGCTTAAGAAGCAAGAGCATACTTGATAAATAAATGTTATGAGAAAATACGATAAGCTTTCGAGCAACTTATATCCATTTTATAGCAATGCATCCAATTTAATGAGTATAAATAAAGAATCCATCGATGAAGATAGATAAATAGATTTCTAATTTCTAATCGTAACTAAATCTTCAATTTTTTTAATATATATATATATTTTTTTTTGTAGCGAATAAATTGGAGCAAAATATATATTAAAGAATGTCAGCTTTATTAGAGACATCGACATTTTATTTTAATTCGGTGAAAATAAAATACTTTTCCTTAAGATGCTCAAATAGAAATAGAGAACTAAGTAACTAGAAAGATTGTTACAAATTTACTATCGCCTTCTTCCAGAAGGATCATCCGGAGAGCGAGTCGTTTTGAATTGAATAGATTCAAAAAAAAAAAAAAAAAAAGCTGCCATAGATGTTATGGGTATCGTTTTTTTTGTAAGATGTACCTTGTTCCCATCTTAAATCTAGCAATTTCTCCATTTTCCATAAAGGAGCCCAATGAAACCAAAGTTTCATGTTCGGCTTTGAATTAGAGACGTTAAAAATGATGAATCAACGTAGACTATAACCCCTAGCCTTCCAAGCTAATGATATATCCTCTCGTATAGATTTAGCAGAAATATTTACTAAGCATAAGTGTAGAGAAGATTTTTAATAGCTTGCTGAAATGTCGCCATTTGCGGTTAAGCCAAAACTACTGGAGACCAACAAAGTTACATACATTTAGAAGTAGTACCAATTTCTAGACTAAACATGAACGTCAAGTGCCACAATGAATTAACCACGTCAGCATTACGATAATGAATCAATGACTAATAAATTCATCATCCAGTCTCAACTTTCATCTTCACTATCAGAGCTTAAACGTGAAGTTTCATCTTCACTATCAAAGCTTAAACGTGAATTACTTTCATCTTCACTATCAAAGCTTAAACGTGAAGTACTTTCATCTTCACTATCAAAGCTTAAATGTGAAGTACTTTCATCTTCACTATCAAAGCTTAAACGTGAAGTTTCATCTTCACTATCAAAGCTTAAACGTGAAGTAACATCAGGATACTTCATGTTCGAAGGAAAAGTGAAACCTTTAGCTTCCAAGCAAGAGAGAGCCTGCCAATAAAAATAAGATAGTAATGAGAAAAGAGTTGCTTAACAGCAAATAACATTCATACTCCAAATAAGGGTTAATTACAATATAATCAATAATATGTATAAAACTTTTACTTCAAATAAGTATACTTGTAAATGGTTAATAACTATATAATCAATAATATAATACTTAAACTAATGATCAATAATCTTCATAAAGACACAAACTGCCAAAAAATAAGACAATTTTACCTTTGAACGGGAAATCCCAATTTTAAGTTCCTTGACATGGCGAAGGCTTAGTATAAGCCCTTTAAGCATCTCTGTTTCCTCGAGTTTAGGCCTTGTCTCAACACGCCAACCATTAGTATAATCTAAGTCAGCTTTGACCAAAGAAGAAACATTTAGCAACAAAAGCTTCCTTAAAAACAAACTACCCCCGACTTTTAATGTCAAAATATTAGGCGCATTGATTTCAATAACATCTAGGTCACCTTCAATATCTATGTACGCAGAGAACACCAGGTTCTTAACACTGTTAGAAGTAATATCAATCCGCTTATAACCATAGCAGTAATGCAGCTCAAAAGTTTCCAACAAAGGACTTCCGGATAATATATTTTCAATCACCCCTTCATCTAGTTTAATATGCGAAATCCACAAAGTCCTAAGTTTATTCCAACTAATTGCACCAATAGGTTCAAATACACACGTTGCAAGTCCAAATGATAATTTAAGACACACAAGACATGAATTCTTAAAAAGCATTTCATCTAACTTAAACGACACATTCATTTGAATATTCTCAAATGATAAATCAAGCTCTTGGACATTACACTTAACCGTGTAACGAATATAATCATTGACCTGTGACTCAAACTGGGAATCGTAGAAGGTATGAAGTTGGAATTTCTTAAGAGACAAAAGGCGACGTTGAGCTATGGTTTTGTCAACAGACGAATAGAAATCGTAAAGGACATGTGGGTAGTCGGAGTCCCAACTGTCATGTATAAAAATGAGATTAGGGACTAGTGGCCAAAGATGTCTCCATCTTTTGGAGAGTTTACTTGTTTTAATGGCGTCTTTTGTTGTGGGTAAAAAGGAGAGTATTTCAAGTAGTAAGCAATCTTGTAAATTGCTGATTCGGTCTTTTTCTTCTTCTTCGAGTCTGATTTGTTTAGACTGATTTTTAATACCTTCTTCCGCCATTATTGTTTTAGGGGGTGTTTGGCTAATGGTTATTCATTTTCAAAAGGGTTAGGGGACGTTTAGCGGTATAGGATTTCAAATGTAGAGAATTTCAACAGTCAAGAATGGCTAAATTGCTCTCCATTAGAACCCTCTTTATGTTTCGATTAAAACAAACACATGAACTAAAGAAAACATCAAGGCATAAGACTTACCAAAAACTTGAAGTAAAAGAAAAATTGAAACTTACCCACCCCCAAAATGAAAAACGAGTAGACAGCGCGGTTGAGAAGAAATAAGAATTTTGGTGCAGATTGGGTTGATGATGAAAGGGAGGCGGTGGATAACAAAAAAAGAGTGGCTAAAAATAAAGGGGTGAATAAAAAGGAATAAAGGGGTGAATAAAAAAGGGGTAAATATATTACTATATATTTAGCTAAAAAAATTGAGCCCATTAGGCCTAAAAAAATCCCTTAACATATATAAAACACAAGTTTGATTGCTATTTTTAAAGGTAATAAATCACCTCAAAACTCTAAAAAAAAAAAAAAAAAAAAAAAAGACACGTGTAAACCACACCACTAATAGAAAGATTTCACAAAATTTGAAATGAATTCTTTTAACTAACTCAAACAAAAAAACCCATCAAATAAGGAAGTGAATCAATATTTGATTTATTTATTTTTTCAAATTTATTCCAGTAATCTTTGTAACAATTCATTCCAGTAATATCTGTAACAATTCAAATTCATTACCCTGTATCACATGGGTAAGGATCCAATGAGAAGAAAACTTAAAATGAGAAGAATGAGAAATAATTATAACCTCATATTTAAGATGTATCGACTTGAATTAGATGCATTTTTATTCATTAAGATGCATCACAATAAGTTTCGAAAGTGATTTTGAAGTGAAAACGATGCAAAGTATACTAGCAACAAATTTGACACGCAGAAGACGATAAATACATGGGTTTCGTCTAACTTGATTAAATGCATCTAATATATGTATATGCATCTACTTTTTTGCTAAAAAAAATATATTGTGATGTATCTAAAAGATTAAGAATGTCTCTAATTCAAATTGATGCATCTCTAATGTGTAGTTATAATCATTTCTCATCTTTCTTATTTTAAGGATTCTTCTCATTTGATCCTTAGTCTGTATCACATTGTAAACAAAATTTAAAGATGCCAATTGAATGATTAATTTGTGTAGAGCAGGTGATGAAATACATAACCTACAACATGTTGTTATTCATAACCTACAACATGTTGTTCGGTCATTGAATTTTACCAATATCAAAAAGTTCAATCTTTTATTAATTTTTGTTTGACGAAATTATGAACCCTAATTTCAATTGCATTGGCATGAAATCGATTGTGTTTTTTATCTAATAGTTCATAAATTAAAATCTAATCTTCAATATAATTGATGGTTAAAAATTACAACATATTGAAAAGCAATCGTTTCATCCCCAAAAATATCATAGTAATATATGTTTAAAAAAATATCATAGTAATATATGTTTAATGCTTAAATAGTTGATTTAATGACCCATCAATCGACTTTTCTCTATTAAATTTCAGGATCTTAAACTGAGAAAGGTTTTATGAAGATGATTTTTTGATGCAATATTGTTCTTCTGTAGTGACAGCGTTGATGTAGTATTGTTTTTAAAATATGATTGATGTAGATTTTGATACTTTTTATGGTTTACCAAGATGTGATATGAAGAATTGAAGGCCGCGTGGAAGATGTTTGATGAAGCTTTTAAGAGAAAGGTACTTCGTTTTTGCCATAGTGTAAGCATTTTCGATGTTTAAGAGAAATTGAAATGAATTTATTGCCATAATGAAATGAACTAAATTAACATACTTCAGTTTTGGAATGTTCATGTAAATAGGTGATCGAAGGGAGTCGCAAAACCAAGATCAACAAGATTGAAGATTACTGAAAGAACATAAAGAAGAAAGATGGTGGTGTTTGCGAGAAGTTAGGTTCAAATCCAAGATAGGTACGGAATCTTAGTCAGTTGATAGGCAAGCAATGTCAAGTGCAACCTCAAGTATGAGGTGATCTTTGTGTGCAAAAATATATTGATAGTTAGAGTTAATATACTGACATTAGTTTTTTTTAGATATAATTGTCTTAGTATGATTAGTTTAACCTGGTATAATAACCTGTCATCAAAATATCTAAAATTGATAATGATATGGCATCAATGCAAATAAGGGTGCAAGAAATGGAGATACATGTAAGAGTTGATACTATTTCTCGTGATCTTGATAGGGAAACATCTGACCGGAGCATCAGTAGGATAATTTTGCAACTCAGATAAAGGAAGCTAAAAATGTATTGACTTTTAGAAATTACGTGCTTTTATCTTCATAATGGTGTAATATTTCATTGTAAGGGGCATATCTCTTTATCCTTCCATATTCACTTTATGCTTTCATTTAGTATATGACTATCTTGCTAATGTTCTATTTTTAATGTGAAACCAGAAAATGGAGAAAAAGCGGGCATTATTAAAGGCAAAGAATGACCACGATAGTAGCTTGTCATCTGTTCATAATTAAGGTTTGTGTGATTGAAGAGATGTTTGTTGAGTCATACATATGTAATGGTGATTACATGAATGGCCTAAATTTACATTATTAATGAAATTTGTTACATGATGCAGCATATCCCCAAAGTAAATGGTGAAATACCTTTAGGTGATGAAGGTACTACTGATCACGAGAGGCTATTAGACAGGTTTTACATCTCTTTTGATCACACTCATCCATGTTCTAACATGTATTTGATAAATTTTGCTAACGATGGGCTTATTAGCTTTACGATGTGCAATTTGGAAGTGGAAAACAATGGCTTATTAGCTTTCTACCATATTCTTCACTTCCATAGCTTAAAAAAGGAGCATCATAAAAATTTAATGGCTTATTAGCTATTGAAGTGCAAAAATTTATCTTGGTTACTTTTTTCATTCATATAACAGTTTGTATATATGAAAGTTTAATATTTCATAATAATTTATGTTTGTACAAGCATTTGATAAATGAATGATAATAGATTGTGTCATTAACTAACACATGTTCAATGCAACAATCATAGGGCATTACTAGATGGACAATGGCTTCACAATTGAGTAAAACAAGTGATACATCCTAAAGGTTAGTTAATTTTACCTTTTGAAGATTGTTATGGGAAAGTAAGACATGGTATAATGATTTCCTGCATACCTTAAAACAACATAGTGAATAGTTTCCTAACATTAAAGCTATGTCAAAGTAATTAGTTAATTACGTTGATGAACACAACCTATGAGCCATCAATTAGCTACATAAGTGGTAATAATGTCTCCTAACATGGAATGGTCAAATGGGTTGGGTTTATCATCAAAATTTAATTCAATGATATATAGTATAAATTTTTTTTATTGATGATAAAGTCTATTGCAGGTTCATAATAGGTAATGGTTATGAAGATAACGATGGAGTGCATTAGCTATTGGCTCAAGCACTTAGAGCAACTTGTAGGCTCTTAGGTATTCACCTCATTCCAACTTATAAAAAAATGTAGTTGTCGTATGACACATGCCATGTTTGAGATTTCGTGACTGCTGCAAATTGAGTTTAGAACCTATATGGCGCAGATATGGTTATAGATTCTCCATAAGAATATATACTATATCGTGGTTATAGCATAGCATTAAACGTATTAAGGGTATTTGTTTGATCATATACATGTTTATGATAACTTAATCATTTTTCATGTTTGGGCGTATGTGTCTGTATATGTATGTATTTTTTTATGGTAATTAGTCAATGATAAGTAATTCGGTCAGATTATGCACCATGGTTCATTTCTGCCTTAAAATTTGGGTGGTGTTGTCAACTGTTTCTTCAACACTACTTGAATATTTTCTGCAAACGCCTTCTTATGATTTTGATTAACCTCTACTTGCAAGTTATCGACATTAAATGTATGAAATCCATTAGTTGAATGATGTATCAATGATGGTAACTTTTTAAATTGATCTTACCTTAAAGTTTATGAAAGAGTAATGAGTGACGATATATGGCCAAACACCTTTCTTTAATTTATTTTAGTTTTTAAGCACTTTTCTTACCATTTTTAAGCACAACACTTTATTTAACTTATTTTAGTTTTTTAAATCATCTATTCTCTTAAAAGAATTTTTAGAGTTAGCCCGCCCATCGGTAACTTAAAGGAATATAATCATGTAGTTTTATTGATTCAAAATGTGATGATACCATTTCTTTTCAACCATGTGTAAGAATACAATGGAAATCACATATGCTAACTTAAAGGTATGTAACTTTCTTCAAGTTTCCTTGTGTTCATCTCGTGATAAAGAATCTGCTAAGTTAGTTTGAACCTACTATAATTTTACTAATTATCACTATTCAATGAGTACTCGTTTGATATTATTAGATTTTAGGATGAACCATGTGGAAAAGTTTTGATTTTGATAATGTTTATATTTTAAAGTGTTTATTCAGCTATGTTTTTTAGTACCCATTTGAAAAATAGGGGCTTTTTTAGTATGAATTTGATTATTATTTGAAGTTATACTTAGAGCTTATAGTGTTTATAGAGCTAATACAATTTTTAAGAAACATATTTGAGAAAAATAAGTCTTTCTTGGCTTTCAACTCGGATGGTTGTTAATCATTTTAACTATTCCCCCTGTTAGTTTCAGTTGTTAATCAGTTGATGAGTGCTTATTCACTCATCCTTTTTAGGCCTTATTTCAGACCAAAAATACCAAATACTAACCAAAAATGCCAAGAGAATGCATGTTTTTGTATTTGTGTATGTGCAGGTACGGATATGAGAAAAATGGACAAAAACACAGCAAAACCGACAAAAACGAGCACGAGAATGGAAAGTGTCAAAAGCCGAGGCCGGGGAAGTCAAATGGTCAAAGTCTAAGCTCAAGATGACAAAATCAACCTCAGAGATTCATCATTTTCCAAGTTTAGTCCCTGGCAAAAGTTTGGAGAAATTGGCGAATTTAGTCCCTGTAGTTTCAGAGAATTACAATAATGATCCCTTGGAATAAATTGGAAGAAAAGTCAAAAATTGGTCCTTCATGATTCAGGAAAATTCAAGAAAAGCCCTTGGAAACTATTTTGAATGTTTTACAGAATTGGTCCCTAAGTTCATGAGTTATACAATTTAGGTCCTTGTCAATTTTTATCCTTAGCCTAAACTAACACCACAACATCCGGATCCACAAATAATTTTAATCCAAAAAAAAAATAATAAGCCTAATCCAAAAACCCCCCAAGCCCATACAACCCCAAAAGCCCACCAATGCTTAACCCGGCCTGCTATCTCACTCGGTCAACTCACCCTTTACCCCGGTCAACACCCATAACTAACAAAACCCCCAAAAATCATTTACCCGCCCCCCAAATACACTTAACCCAGAAACATTTACTGTTACTATGAACCCTAATTCTACCCCACGCCCAATTACCCTCAATCACTAATAATTACCCAATGATTGATAGTTTCTAGAAGCTGACAAGTCAGGGAATGTCAGAGTTTGTGACGCGTGGACCAATAGGACAACATCACGAGGATAGGTCTCCATCAATCAATCAATCAAGGGCCAATAGTCATTGGAAGCATCTGGAATTTGATCACACGGTTGATATGAGCTCAAACAAACACACTATCACACGGATAGGTGACCTGGACATCCAAGGACTCACCTCAGCTCAGCTATAAATACCCCCTCCATATCATGTATCTAGTGTGCTTTATTTTTCTATTGTTATGCTGTTGAAATTACTTTGTAATACTTTCTTCATTATTAATAAAAAAATTTATTTAGTTTAATTCAATTGTCTTTTTATTTCTTATTGCTTATTATTCTTTTTAGCTTATTGTCGTTCATTTTAGTACTCATTTGAATTCAGTGTTCACTTTCAAATCTGATTTAGGCATTCAAGTGATATTACCTTTTCAGTTTACATATATAAAAAAAAAATAATAATAAAAATAAAAAATAAAAAATAAAAAAAAAATAAAAAAAAAATTTATTCAAAGTAGTTTCTATTAATTTGAATCAAGTTTGCTATAACTTTTAACTGATTTTATTAGCTTATACTAGTTGTAGTTACTGTTTCATCCAAAAGTTTACAAATAAAACCAAAGTCAAACAAAGTCAACATACAGCTTATTTATAAGCTCAGCTTATTTGGTGATAGAAGACAGCCAATCGGATGCTTATTGGCCTGTCAAAAGACAGGCTGTGAGGGAGACCCCTCTGTTTGGCTGAGGGGATAGTAAGTTTCATTTTTCATTTTTCGTATTACTTTTGAATCCGTAGTATAAAGCATATTAGAATTTAGCTTATCTGTTTTTTTTTACTTAGTTCAGATCTGATTATTGAGTTTAGTTGTTTGTCTCATCTGTTTGGCTAGTGGTTTAGTGATTAAGTTGTAGTTTGAGGTTCATTATTTTTCCATTGACATCATCATCTGTGGATCTAATTTCTGCATAACTTGCTTCTTAGATCTGATATTGTGCTTTTATTAGAGTTGTTTGGATAATATCTAGTTCATAAGTGTGAGATTGGGTTTAGATTTGATAATCTGTGGAGAGTTGTGGTTGAGACAGCCAACATAGGAGTGTTTGGCATTGTGCTTTGTGCTAGTCTTAGGACACCTTCAGTGGTTAATTTTGGTTGTAATCAGTCACTTAGGTTGATATCAGACTTAGGATTGCATAAGAACAATAGGCTATAAGTTTAAAAGTCAATTCACCTTTCAAATCTGCATAACAGTTAGCATCGAGTAGTTTTAGGGTTATTAAATTCTCATATTAGGTGTAGTATAATTGCTAATAGCTTAATTGAATCACTCAGTAGCTTCTAATCACCTCAGTAATCATAAAAGTGCAATCTAAATTCAAATTGGTCAAAGTTTGGGTTCATCTTAAAAGTCAAAAAGTTTTTTTTTGTCATCTGTTTTGGTCAAAATTCTCAGAGGTGCACAGCCCTCAAATTTGGTTCAAAATACTCATTGTTTGCTGATTTTAGTAGTTTGGTAGTAGGTTATCAAGTTTCAAAAAGAATTTTTGGGATTGGAGCCCTCTAGCTTATCTGAAAAGCTCATTTAAGTTGGCTGTTTAGCTTATAAATTGCCCTGCACATTCAGTGACAATCAAGTTTCTTAGGCAGATTTGAGTGAGTAAATTGGATTGGAAGTCCATTTTATTGGAGGATTCTTTATCTCTGGTAACTAGTGATTGTTTAGCATCCATAAGCTCACACTCATCAGCTTATTTGTAGTGCTTAATCATCTCATATAGTGGTGTGTTTGGAACTAGTCAACTGAATTCTTAAACAGGGGCTGCAAGTTAGTTGTATCCATCATAGTGTGGTTTTATTGGTTCATTTGAGCATCATTTACCTATTAGTAACTGTTTCAGTTGATCTTTGACTGTTTGCTAGTTTGCTTGTGCTTATTGCTTATTGCTCATTGTGCTTATATTAACTGTTTGCTCAATTACTTGTGCTTCTGAGTTCATTTTGATTCTTAACTGTTCCATTAACCATATTTGAGTCTAATAATCACTTGGTCTAAGTCTTGGGTCAGTTTGGGTCAAAGTGCTTATCAAATAAGCACTATTAAAAAGCAGTTTTTAAGCCATTCAGCACTTCCAGTGCTGATTTTTCAAATTTTTTATTTTTCCTAGTTTTTAAATATAATTTTAGAATTTTCCTGAAATTTTCAGATTTTTCCAAGTTCATTTGCTATTTTTCTTATTTAATTTTCCTTTTTAATCATTTTTAAATACTTTTTAATTACTGAAAAATACAAAAAAATCAGAAAAAGTCCAGAAAAATCCAAAAAAATATTAGAAAATTATTTTCATTTATTTTAGAATTTTAGAAATTTATTTTGTATTTTTCTCATTTAATTTGAATTTCTTTTGAATTTTTAATTAGATTTAATACTTTTTAATTCCTAGAAAATACATATAAAAGCCAAAAAAATTAGTTTTTAGTTTTAAAATTTCTTTTTAGTTATTTTATAATTTTCAAAATTTAATTTTTATTTTTCCCACTTTATTTGTATTTTCTTTTAATTTTTAATTACTTAAAATAGTTTTTAATTCATAATAAATACATAAAAAGTCAAAAAAATATTTTTCTTTTTCTCAAAATTTTCTTTTATCATTTTTGATTTTTAGAAATTATTTTCAAATCCGTAGGAGTCGCGTAGCTTAAAAGTCGCGTTTTATTTTGTACGGTTACGTTTATTTTACTTTTTAATTTACAGTTTTCGATTCTACGTTACATTTGCGGTTTGTTTAGTTGAATTATGTGCTTAATTGATTATTTGTGCTTCATTTAATATTTCATTAGTATAATCTCATTCATTTCACTTTTTACCACTTTTCACGACACGTTTTCCGAATCGGAAATTCGGAATTCCATTCACCCTTCACACGGAATACGACCTCGGGTTATCCGTATTTCTTTGCGGATCTCTTGAGCTTATATCTATACTATAACTTGATTTTCACGAATCAATTTTGGCGGCGCTGCCGGGGAAGGTTGAAGTGAATTTTTGAATATTCGTTTTTGAAAAATTGTGTTTTGATAAGCCTTCCTCTATTTTGTATATATTATATAAATATCGAAAAATCAAAAACACTTTTCCTAAAGTGTTTTCACAAAAAAACCAAAAAAAATAATAAAGTTACAGCCTCGTTCCGATCGAAAGAAAGGGCGTTGTAAACCAAATAAGTCTCCCAATATAACTACGCGTGAAATTAGTTGCTAGACGGGTTACTTTGATTCTACAACCGAATAAGCGGAAAATACGGAAGCTTTGACATTAAATTGCAAGCTGAAGAGAGATCCATTCTTCTCTCCCGTTCCGTCGCGAGTAGATTAAGGGAAACGTTTTACAATTAACGTAACGTTAGAAAAAGAAAAAACAAAAGTATAAGTTTTTGAATTTTGCTTTATAAAAATAAAAATACAAAAAGATTTTCCCTTTTCAAATTTGATTTTCCTTTTACTTTTCAAAACTTTGATTTTTGTGGTGTATGAACACACGTTCTACGTCTAAACGACTTGTTTCACTACTTTCAAATCCGGAAAGTTTGTTTCGTCACACACACCGAGTTCTATTTCCTAATACGGAGGAAATGAACCCGAACGAACAACACTTGGGACCCCCGCCGATGGGTGGTATCCAAAACAATGTGATCCCGCCGATGGGACCACAACCGGTTTACGATCAACGTACTATGCAAGAATTGCTCCAGTGTCCTACCGAGGGATACGGGGATGCAATTGTTTTACCACCAATCCTTTCCGATAATTTTGAGCTTAAAACTGGATTGATTCAACTTGTTACGTCAAAACAATTTCACGGTTTTGAGAGGGACGATCCTCACGCACACATCCGATGGTTTAATAAGCTAACTTCGACTTTGAAATTTAAGGATGTCCCTCACGATGCTATCAAATTGATGTTGTTCCCATTTTCACTCGAGGGTTCAGCCCGGATTTGGCTCGAAAAAGAACCCCCTCGATCAATTCACACATGGGAAGAACTCGTCTCGAAATTTGTTAATCATTTCTTTCCGCCGTCCAAAACGACTAATCTTAAGAATGATATAACTAATTTTCAACAACGTTTTGATGAGAACTTTGGTGAGGCTTGGGAACGCTTTAAGGATCTTCTTCGAAAATGTCCTCACCATGGTTTCTCCGAGTTACACCAAATCGACACGTTTTATAACGCTTTGACGCAAAACGATCAAGATTCTTTAAACGCAGCCGCCGGTGGCAATATCTTGAATCGTACGCCTAGGGATATTTTGACGATCATTGAGAACAAATCTAAGGTTCCGACTTCTCGTAACAAACCGAATGTTTCGAAAGTGACTTCTTTTACTCCTCCTTCACCTTCGTCGGTCCAATCATCGGAATTGGCCGAACTTACCGACGCTATCCGTTGTATGATGAAAGAGTTTAAGTTGCAGAATCAAAAACCCGAGACCGTTAAAGCCGTTAATGAAAAATGTGTGATTTGTGGTGGACCGCATCCGTATTATGATTGTCAAGCCACCGATGGCCAAGTTTATAATGCTAACATAGCAGCCGTGAACTACAATCAAAACCAAGGTTTTCGTGCTAATCAAACAAGTCCACCTGGGTTTCCACCCGTGCAAACTCATCAAAACCGTTATCCTCAAACTAACCAAGGTTATCAAAACCAAGGTTACAATCAAAACCGTGGAACCAATTATCAAGCCCCTCCACCACAACAAGTTTATCAACCACCGCAACCTTCTCCTGAGCTTGCTAATTACATTAAAACGAACGAAGTTAACCTTCGAGCAATGCAAAATCAAATCAACAATATGAGGGTCGAACTTAAGAAGGAAATCGACACAACCATGAGTCATCAAACGAATGAGCTTAAGCAAATGATGAGCAGTTTTATACAAATGAATCAAGCATCGACGTCTGGTTCTCTCCCGAGCAACACAATTGCTAACCCGCGGGGTGATGCAAAAGCAATTACGACTAGGAGTGGTGTTGTAATCGATGGACCAACGGCTCCGACTACCCCTTCTTCTTCCTCGTCTCCCAAGGTAGTCGTCCGTGAAACCGAGGCGACAACGGATACGGGAATTCCTACTGATAATGGAAGGACCGAGAACATCCAACCTCCGGTGGTCCCGACGTCCAAAGGAAAAGATAAAGTTGTTTACGAATCTGAGAAAGAAACACCCGTCAAAACAAAATTACCTTATCCGTCACGCTTAAATGAACAAACGCACCGTGAGAGAGATAAAATTCAGATGGAAAAGTTTTACCAAGTTTTTCAAGAACTACATTTTGACATAACTCTCGCGGATGCTATACTTTTAATGCCTAAATTTGCTTCTATGCTAAAAGGTCTTTTGAATTGTTCGGCGGTTATCCTCAAAAAGCTTCCCGAAAAGCTTGAAGACCCCGGTCGATTTCTCATTCCGTGTAATTTTCCTGGGATGGTTCAATGCTTCGCCTTGGCCGATCTCGGTGCTAGCATTAACCTAATGCCATTATCAATTTGGAAGAAATTGTCTTTACCCAATTTGACTCCGACTTGTATGACCCTCGAGCTTGCCGACCGATCTACTTCCCGCCCGATGGGAATAGCCGAGGATGTTTTTGTTAATGTGGGAAAATTCCATTTCCCTGCCGATTTTGTCGTTGTTGATTTTGATGCTGATCCGCGGGTACCTCTCATTCTCGGAAGAGGTTTCCTAAGGACCGGCCGTGCTTTGATTGATGTTTTCGATGAAGAAATTACGTTACGCGTTGGTACCGAAGCCGTAACTTTTAACTTGGATCAAACCGCGAGGTACTCCTCCGAGTTTGACAAATATTCCGTTAACCGAATCGACGTTATCGATGAAGTTACGGAGGAGTACGCTCAAGAGTTACTTGGTTTTACCGAAAATGCTTCGAGTGGCAATCCCACTCATTCTTCTGAACCGATAATTTCCGATCCTTCCCCTTCCCTTACTCCGTTTGAGGGGAGCGATTTCATTTTGGAAGAGATCGAGGCCTTTCTTGCTAATGATTCGATTTCACCGGAAATTGATCATTCCGATTGTGACCCGGAGGGGGATGTATTTTTGATTGAGAAATTATTAAATGAAGATCCCAACCCGTCCCTCCCTCCGCTTGACCTTAAAAT
This sequence comes from Artemisia argyi, assembly GCA_030686995.1. NCBI lineage: Eukaryota > Viridiplantae > Streptophyta > Magnoliopsida > Asterales > Asteraceae > Artemisia > Artemisia argyi. Next base: position 270,510,124 of record CM060709.1, on the reverse strand, counting down.
GGCCGACGTTAAAGAAGTTAAGCCGTCTACTGAGAATCCTCCGGAGCTCGAGCTCAAGGATTTACCTCCTCATCTCGAATACGCATTTTTGGAAGGAACCGATAAACTTCCCGTCATAATTTCAAAGGAACTTAAAGATGAGGAGAAGAAACGTCTCTTAGATGTGCTCAGGAAGCATAAGAGTGCCATCGCTTGGCAAATTTCTGATATTAAGGGTATCGACCCTCGTTTTTGCACGCATAAGATATTACTTGAAGATAATTTCAAACCGTCCGTTCAGCAACAACGACGGGTTAACCCGAAAATTCATGAGGTTATCAAAAAGGAAGTTATCAAACTCCTCGATGCCGGAATGATTTATCCAATCTCGGATAGCTCTTGGGTTAGCCCGGTCCACTGCGTACCGAAGAAAGGTGGAATGACCGTCGTTACAAATGAAGATAATGAATTGATTCCAACACGTCTCGTTACCGGATGGAGAGTTTGTATTGATTATCGTAAATTGAATGATGCGACTCGTAAGGACCATTTCCCACTTCCATTTATGGATCAAATGCTAGAACGCCTAGCGGGAAATGAGTTCTATTGTTTTCTTGATGGATTTTCCGGCTATTTTCAAATACCTATTGATCCTCCGGATCAGGAAAAGACTACCTTTACTTGCCCTTATGGTACGTTTGCCTATCGTCGTATGCCTTTTGGCTTATGCAATGCTCCAGGCACGTTCCAAAGGTGTATGATGTCGATATTTTCGGATATGATCGAGAAAACCATGGAAGTTTTCATGGATGATTTCTCGGTTTATGGAGATTCTTTTACTTCATGCCTCTCCCATTTAGAAAATATGCTGAAACGGTGTGAAGATACCAACTTGGTTCTAAATTGGGAGAAATGCCATTTCATGGTCAAAGAGGGCATTGTCCTCGGCCACAAGATTTCGAAATCTGGGATTGAGGTCGATAGAGCTAAAGTCGACGTGATTGCGAAATTACCTCATCCCACGACCGTTAAAGGAATTAGAAGTTTTCTCGGTCATGCCGGCTTTTACCGACGTTTCATTCAAGACTTTTCTAAGATAGCCCGGCCTCTGACACACTTGCTTGAAAAAGATGCCCCGTTTATCTTCTCAAATGAATGCATCGAAGCATTTAATGTCCTTAAAAAGAAGTTAACGGAGGCTCCCGTCTTAATTGCCCCCGACTGGGACTTGCCCTTCGAGCTAATGTGCGATGCTAGCGATTATGCCATTGGTGCAGTCTTGGGGCAACGCAAGTCTAAGCATTTTCAGCCGATACACTATGCTAGTAAAACTATGACCGACGCTCAATATCATTATACGACTACTGAGAAAGAAATGTTAGCCGTCATTTACGCTTTTGAAAAGTTTCGATCTTATTTGCTTTTGAAGAAATGCATAGTGTACACGGATCATTCGGCTCTTAAGTACCTTATGGCAAAGCAAGACGCTAAGCCACGCTTGATGCGGTGGGTTCTCCTCCTTCAAGAATTCAAAGTTGAAATTCGAGATAAAAAGGGAGCTGAGAACCTTGCTGCTGATCACTTATCACGTTTAGAGAATCCCCACCAAAGTGTTTTCGAGAAAAAGGAGATTAACGAAGCATTTCCTCTTGAGACACTAGGGAGTTTATCACATAGTGATTCTAGTACCCCATGGTTCGCCGATTTTGCGAATTACCATGCGGGGAATTTTATCTGGAAAGGGATGTCGTTCCAGCAGAAGAAAAAATTCTTCAAAGATGTTAAGCATTATTTCTGGGACGATCCCTATTTGTTTAAGATTTGTGCGGATCAAGTGATCCGGCGGTGCGTTTACGGCAAGGAAGCCACTGAAATTCTTATGGCATGCCACAATGGACCCACGGGGGGACATCATGGTGCCAACTTCACCGCTAAGAAAGTTTTTGATTCCGGCTTCTACTGGCCGACGATTTACCGGGATGCTCATGAGTTGGTTAAATCATGTGATTCTTGCCAGCGTCAAGGAAAAATTACTCAGAAGGATGAGATGCCTCAAAATGCCATCCAAGTCTGTGAAATTTTTGACGTCTGGGGTATCGATTTCATGGGTCCATTCCCGTCTTCTCGTGGTAACAAATATATACTCGTGGCCGTCGACTATTTGTCTAAATGGGTCGAAGCGAAGGCGCTACCCACCAATGACGCCCGAGTTGTAGTGAAATTTCTTAAAAGTCTCTTCGCCCGATTTGGTGCGCCTCGTGCTATTATAAGCGATCGTGGGACCCATTTCTGTAACGACCAATTCGCTAAAGTTATGCTCAAATATGGTGTCACACATCGTCTTTCTACGGCATATCATCCACAGACGAGTGGTCAAGTTGAGGTCTCCAATCGTGGCTTGAAACGTATTTTAGAAAGGACCGTAGGTGAACATCGTGCTTCATGGGCCGATAAGTTAGATGATGCACTTTGGGCCTTCCGTACAGCTTACAAAACACCCATTGGGTGCACCCCTTACAAGCTGGTTTACGGGAAGGCCTGCCATTTGCCCTTTGAACTTGAGCACAAGGCCTACTGGGCCTTGAAACATGCTAATTTTGACCTTCAAACCGCGGGTGATCACCGAAAAGTTCAATTGAATGAATTAGTTGAGCTTCGTGATCAGGCCTATGAGAATTCTTTGATCTACAAAGAGAAGACAAAGAGGATTCACGATGCTAAAATTAAAGATCGCGTCTTCAATATTGGTGACCGAGTCCTTCTTTTCAATTCTCGATTAAAGATTTTCTCGGGCAAGTTAAAAACCCGTTGGTCTGGACCATTCACCATTACCCAAGTATTTCCCTATGGGACCGTTGAACTTGCTCAACCTAATGGTCCCAATTTTAAGGTGAATGGTCATCGTGTTAAACATTACTTCGGAGGGGACATACCACCCATGGTTGTCCCGGATCTCCAGACTTTCCCCAAGGACGATTAAATTCGGGGATCGAGTCAAGCTCATGTGACTCGGTGAACAAAAACAAGCGCTTCGTGGGAGGCACCCCATGCTTATCCATTTTCATTTTCTATATTTTCTATTTTCTAATAACGTGACGTGAGGGGGGCGACCCTTTCCAAACTTGTGCTTTCGTGGTTGTTGTTTATGAATGTTCAGGAATTTCCCCGAAGTTTGAGGACTCTCGTGCTCGTGGTTTGTCGATCTCTCCACTCGAGTCTCATACTTCGCTGCTCTTTCGGAAATTCACCATATCCAAAATCTTATCGACTAACGTTTATCTCTTGGCATACTTAATAAACGGCCTTAGATTTTACGTAGGATTACCCGTTCCTTAAAACATTGAGGACAATGTTTCACTTTAGTCTGGGGGGGTGAATCTTCGATTCGATTTGACCTGTACCATCGTCTGAGCTGTTAACTTACGCAACTCCATTTTCCACCAAAAATTTTAATTTTTATCACCGCTTTATTATGAAAAAAAAAAAAAAAAAAAAAAAAGAGTGAAAAAAAAAAATGAAAAAAAATATATATGATATGAATAATAAGTTTTGACACCTTGTTTTGACTTTCCTACCGGCGAGAGTAGAAATAAATATTCCGACTTGACCGGGCGTGTTGAGCCCTAGCTTGTTTCCCTTAACCAAAATAATCAAAAGATTATGGCTAAGCATCCGCGGATCTCATTATTTGGGATTTTAAATTTGTGGAGATCGAGGAATGATAGAGTTTATTTAGAAGTTTCGTGCTATACACGGATCGCATTACTGGGATTTAAAAAACCCACGAGAGGTACTTGTGGCCTCCTTGTTCCCACCAGCTTGCACACTAATATATAAAAATAGATGTCTAGGATTAATTAAGGGTATACGGTTTGGGCAATACTTAGTTTTTTCTCGTTCCCAACAAAATCTCTGCATATGGGGGTTTGGTACACATTGAGGTACTGCCAGTGTTACGGTGAAATAGACTATTGCATCTTGCCGGTTCGCTGCCGATGTTGTGATCTTAGTAAAGGCCGTAGGACTCGGGGTTTGGCATATAGTTATGAATATTAATAATAATAGTCCAAAGCCAAATAAAAAGGCAGAGGAATCCAAAGCTATAAAAAAGCAGCGGATAGAAATCCAAAGTCATAATAAAGCTCTTACATCTTGGCGGCTCATAAACCGTTGACTGTAAAAGAATAAAGGACTAAGGACCAAAGTATTATTAAAGTGCTTATGATTATGCAAAAATGCCAAGCTTCGACTCCGGGGGTTTCCCTAATAAAAAGCTTCCGTTTCGGGTATCAAACATGGTATGTCTCGGTCGTAAATAAAAAGGGAGCCTCCACAAATCGTGTTAAATCAGAGACCTTCATGTGGACCCGATTTCTGTATGCAGGGGTTTTCGAGGGAAAGTTTGGAAACTACTTAGCGTTCAAATTTTGTGCTCTTATCGGACTAACAAATATCGAAACGAGAAAATATGAAGCAATTCATTTCTCACAAATTAAAATCTTTAGATACAACTAAGGATCTGGGGACAAGAGGTAATACACAAGTAATTTTTGTGGGCAGTGTTAGCATCTAACTTCTGGTAAACAATGATCTCGATTTTACGCTTAGTTTGGGAGCTTGTGAAAAATCAAGGATGACGATTTTTATCCGTATGGTCTCTTCTCTGTGAGAAGTGTTTCTACTCGTAGACCCTGAAAGTTATCAACAGATAAGAATTGATAATGAAAGTCAAAGCAAACCGTCACATATATAAATGAAAAAAAAAAAAAAAAAAAGTACAAAATAGTAGTTGTAGTTGTTATTCATGAAAATCGGAAAACGGAGCGTTTTTGAGAATAAATGATTTTACTATCTCTCTTGAACATCATTGCTACTTTACAATGTCAGTAAAGAGAGATTTTGAAAATTATTTATCTTTTAAGCGTGAGGTGATGACATTGCGTGAGGGCACGGCAATACCTTAGTCTGGGGGATTTTGATGAGTGCTTATTCACTCATCCTTTTTAGGCCTTATTTCAGACCAAAAATACCAAATACTAACCAAAAATGCCAAGAGAATGCATGTTTTTGTATTTGTGTATGTGCAGGTACGGATATGAGAAAAATGGACAAAAACACAGCAAAACCGACAAAAACGAGCACGGGAATGGAAAGTGTCAAAAGCCGAGGCCGAGGAAGTCAAATGGTCAAAGTCTAAGCTCAAGATGACAAAATCAACCTCAGAGATTCATCATTTTCCAAGTTTAGTCCCTGGCAAAAGTTTGGAGAAATTGGCGAATTTAGTCCCTGTAGTTTCAGAGAATTACAATAATGATCCCTTGGAATAAATTGGAAGAAAAGTCAAAATTTGGTCCTTCATGATTCAGGAAAATTCAAGAAAAGCCCTTGGAAAATATTTTGAATGTTTTACAGAATTGGTCCCTAAGTTCATGAGTTATACAATTTAGGTCCTTGTCAATTTTTATCCTTAGCCTAAACTAACACCACAACATCCGGATCCACAAATAATTTTAATCCAAAAAAAAATAATAAGCCTAATCCAAAAACCCCCCAAGCCCATACAACCCCAAAAGCCCACCAATGCTTAACCCGGCCTGCTATCTCACTCGGTCAACTCACCCTTTACCCCGGTCAACACCCATAACTAACAAAACCCCCAAAAATCATTTACCCGCCCCCCAAATACACTTAACCCAGAAACATTTACTGTTACCATGAACCCTAATTCTACCCCACGCCCAATTACCCTCAATCACTAATAATTACCCAATGATTGATAGTTTCTAGAAGCTGACAAGTCAGGGAATGTCAGAGTTTGTGACGCGTGGACCAATAGGACAACATCACGAGGATAGGTCTCCATCAATCAATCAATCAAGGGCCAATAGTCATTGGAAGCATCTGGAATTTGATCACACGGTTGATATGAGCTCAAACAAACACACTATCACACGGATAGGTGACCTGGACATCCAAGGACTCACCTCAGCTCAGCTATAAATACCCCCTCCATATCATGTATCTAGTGTGCTTTATTTTTCTATTGTTATGCTGTTGAAATTACTTTGTAATACTTTCTTCATTATTAATAAAAAAATTTATTTAGTTTAATTCAATTGTCTTTTTATTTCTTATTGCTTATTATTCTTTTTAGCTTATTGTCGTTCATTTTAGTACTCATTTGAATTCAGTGTTCACTTTCAAATCTGATTTAGGCATTCAAGTGATATTACCTTTTCAGTTTACATATATAAAAAAAAAAATAATAATAAAAAAAAAAATAATAAATAAAAAAAAAATAAAAAAAAAATAAAAAATTTTTTTTATTCAAAGTAGTTTCTATTAATTTGAATCAAGTTTGCTATAACTTTTAACTGATTTTATTAGCTTATACTAGTTGTAGTTACTGTTTCATCCAAAAGTTTACAAATAAAACCAAAGTCAAACAAAGTCAACATACAGCTTATTTATAAGCTCAGCTTATTTGGTGATAGAAGACAGCCAATCGGATGCTTATTGGCCTGTCAAAAGACAGGCTGTGAGGGAGACCCCTCTGTTTGGCTGAGGGGATAGTAAGTTTCATTTTTCATTTTTCGTATTACTTTTGAATCCGTAGTATAAAGCATATTAGAATTTAGCTTATCTGTTTTTTTTTACTTAGTTCAGATCTGATTATTGAGTTTAGTTGTTTGTCTCATCTGTTTGGCTAGTGGTTTAGTGATTAAGTTGTAGTTTGAGGTTCATTATTTTTCCATTGACATCATCATCTGTGGATCTAATTTCTGCATAACTTGCTTCTTAGATCTGATATTGTGCTTTTATTAGAGTTGTTTGGATAATATCTAGTTCATAAGTGTGAGATTGGGTTTAGATTTGATAATCTGTGGAGAGTTGTGGTTGAGACAGCCAACATAGGAGTGTTTGGCATTGTGCTTTGTGCTAGTCTTAGGACACCTTCAGTGGTTAATTTTGGTTGTAATCAGTCACTTAGGTTGATATCAGACTTAGGATTGCATAAGAACAATAGGCTATAAGTTTAAAAGTCAATTCACCTTTCAAATCTGCATAACAGTTAGCATCGAGTAGTTTTAGGGTTATTAAATTCTCATATTAGGTGTAGTATAATTGCTAATAGCTTAATTGAATCACTCAGTAGCTTCTAATCACCTCAGTAATCATAAAAGTGCAATCTAAATTCAAATTGGTCAAAGTTTGGGTTCATCTTAAAAGTCAAAAAGTTTTTTTTGTCATCTGTTTTGGTCAAAATTCTCAGAGGTGCACAGCCCTCAAATTTGGTTCAAAATACTCATTGTTTGCTGATTTTAGTAGTTTGGTAGTAGGTTATCAAGTTTCAAAAAGAATTTTTGGGATTGGAGCCCTCTAGCTTATCTGAAAAGCTCATTTAAGTTGGCTGTTTAGCTTATAAATTGCCCTGCACATTCAGTGACAATCAAGTTTCTTAGGCAGATTTGAGTGAGTAAATTGGATTGGAAGTCCATTTTATTGGAGGATTCTTGATCTCTGGTAACTAGTGATTGTTTAGCATCCATAAGCTCACACTCATCAGCTTATTTGTAGTGCTTAATCATCTCATATAGTGGTGTGTTTGGAACTAGTCAACTGAATTCTTAAACAGGGGCTGCAAGTTAGTTGTATCCATCATAGTGTGGTTTTATTGGTTCATTTGAGCATCATTTACCTATTAGTAACTGTTTCAGTTGATCTTTGACTGTTTGCTAGTTTGCTTGTGCTTATTGCTTATTGCTCATTGTGCTTATATTAACTGTTTGCTCAATTACTTGTGCTTCTGAGTTCATTTTGATTCTTAACTGTTCCATTAACCATATTTGAGTCTAATAATCACTTGGTCTAAGTCTTGGGTCAGTTTGGGTCAAAGTGCTTATCAAATAAGCACTATTAAAAAGCAGTTTTTAAGCCATTCAGCACTTCCAGTGCTGATTTTTCAAATTTTTTATTTTTCCTAGTTTTTAAATATAATTTTAGAATTTCCCTGAAATTTTCATATTTTTCCAAGTTCATTTGCTATTTTTCTTATTTAATTTTCCTTTTTAATCATTTTTAAATACTTTTTAATTACTGAAAAATACAAAAAAATCAGAAAAGGTCCAGAAAAATCCAAAAAATTATTAGAAAATTATTTTCATTTATTTTAGAATTTTAGAAATTTATTTTGTATTTTTCTCATTTAATTTGAATTTCTTTTGAATTTTTAATTAGATTTAATACTTTTTAATTCCTAGAAAATACATATAAAAGCCAAAAAAATTAGTTTTTAGTTTTAAAATTTCTTTTTAGTTATTTTATAATTTTCAAAATTTAATTTTTATTTTTCCCACTTTATTTGTATTTTCTTTTAATTTTTAATTACTCAAAATAGTTTTTAATTCATAATAAATACATAAAAAGTCAAAAAAATATTTTTCTTTTTCTCAAAATTTTCTTTTATCATTTTTGATTTTTAGAAATTATTTTCAAATCCGTAGGAGTCGCGTAGCTTAAAAGTCGCGTTTTATTTTGTACGGTTACGTTTATTTTACTTTTTAATTTACAGTTTTCGATTCTACGTTACATTTGCGGTTTGTTTAGTTGAATTACGTGCTTAATTGATTATTTGTGCTTCATTTAATATTTCATTAGTATAATCTCATTTATTTCACTTTTTACCACTTTTCACGACACGTTTTCCGAATCGGAAATTCGGAATTCCATTCACCCTTCACACGGAATACGACCTCGGGTTATCCGTATTTCTTTGCGGATCTCTTGAGCTTATATCTATACTATAACTTGATTTTCACGAATCACTAACCAATAGATGTAGGTGAGTAGGTATGACATGATAAATAAAACAGGTTGGATTCAAAACAAAAATATTGGAATAACTGATTGATGAGTGTGTAAATACTCATCATTTTGAGTCAAATCTAAGCTGCAAAACGATCAAAAATACTCAAAAACGCACCAAAATGCGAAGAAAATCCCAAAGATCGTATTTTATATGTTTCTGATGCAAAACGAATGAAAACAAACGAAAAACGAACAAAAGTTACATAATTTGCAGTTTCAGTCCCCTAACTTTCAAAGTTTTACAAAACTAGTCCCTGGTCAATCATTTTCAAAGAAAAGTCAACCCTTGTTCTTTAAAAGTCAAAATGAATCGCAAATGATCTTTGGGTAAAATGTTTTCAAAAGATTGCAAACCAAACCTTTGAAATTTCACAATTGGCATGTTTGGTCCCTGCACTTTGCAAATTTGGCGGTTTTGTTCCCTGGGCATTTTAAATGGAAAAATTATAAGTTAAGGTCCTTAAGGAATTGAATGATGGCAAGTATGGTCCTTGGGCAAAGTTTGAAAGTAGGACAAATTGGGTCCTCAAAGATCAAAGTGTTACGAAATTGGTCCTTATGGTTTCATTAGTATACACATAAACGGATCCTTATTATCCACGAGTCCCACCAGCCCACCACTTTAATACAACCCACCTTGGCCCAAGGTTCATTCCAAGCCCATGAATACAAGCCCACCCCTTATTTGTACGAGTAATAACTTCATCCAGAAAACCAATCCCCTAACCCTAATTAAACGTTTGCCCCTTTTCTTCCCCCCACAATACACGATTTATTATTATTAAAACCTAAAGGGTAAACTTCATTTGGTCAAAACAGATAGCAGTATGTCTTCTTCCCCAAATCACCATACCCTAATCCCCTCGTGACTGCATCCATCACCATCCCCCCATCACCATCCATCTCTTCTCCCAATCCCACTCACCACCACCCTCTCACAAACCCCTACCTAACACCTCCATGTCATCAATCCACAACTTATTTAGGCGCCAAGATGTGAATAGAGGGACGAGATAGCATCTGCTTGAATCCAAGGGTTGAGATTCATCTCAAGAAAACACAAAGTGTCCAGCTCAGAAGCCCTCTCAGTGATGAAGCACAAGGGAGAAGACAAGATTGGAGTCAAAAGGTGTACCTACCACTTTAAAGATTTAGTATAAATAGGTAGTCTAGTGTAAGCCTTGAGGCATATCTCATCTCTATTTATTTTGTAATCGTTATTTTTAAATTTCAGTTTCAAAGTGTAATCCGAATTTTCAAGAATTAATGAAAGTGAATTTTAAGTTTTCTCTCAATCTTTGTTAAGTTTCATTAACTTTTTGTTATTTAAGTTACTAGTATTTACTTGAGTTTTGTCGAGTTAAAAGTCAGAAAAGAAAAAAAAAAGTAGTAAAAGAAGCAGTAGCAAAGCTTGGATGGGAGTATTGGTTTAGAGCCCAGGGGGCGTTTAGGTTGTTCTTGGTTCTTGGTTCCTAGTTCTCATGTCCTTTGAATGACAAGTAGGTCCTGTTATTTTTGCTCATAATTTATGATAAATGTTGCTTGCCTTTCATGATTATTAATTTACATGTTTCTAACTTTGATTTAGTATTTTGGAGTAAATTGGTTAGTATAGAATAGTAATTCAGTGAGTTGCTTCAAAACAATCTAGTGTAAGGGTGTTTGGAACTGCCATTTAGCTTTGTTCCCATGGGTTTCATTAGGTAAAACTTGCGTAGATAACCGTAGTGTACCCCAAAGTTGCTTAATCTAAATATTGTTTTGGTATTTTTCAAAAAAAAAAAAAAAAAAAAAAAAAAAACATCAACAAACCTTGAAAGACAAAAGTGTACACTGATGGTAAAGGAAGGATTTCTAATTGATTTCTAGGAGTGAATACCTTTCGAAATTAAATGATTTCTGGATTTTTGTGAACCTTTCCAGCTTGCATGGTTATAACAAAAATAATTTTGAGGTTTTAGGATCGTTTGGTTATAGGAAATCGGGGCGGAAGTTGGCTGTTTGCAAAGAAACTTCTCCTGCACCTTAGTCTTTGGCCAGTTTTCTATGACACCTAGAGCATTCGATTGTAGGGGTAATGCGTTGAAGTTTGCTGTTTTAGGAAGCCTTCTAGGTAGTGGTCAAGTGATTATTTTTAGTTTTGAAATTAGCGCTCTTTAGTTAAGCTTATTTTTGCCTTGAAGTGGTCCCCTAGGCAATTGTTGCTGCTACTCAGATTAGTTTGATCCATGTCTGCTGATCTTGAATCTATTGTTGGTTGTTGTTATTGGTTCCCTTAGTGGTAATTAATGTTGGTTATTGTTATTTCTTAAGTATTTAAGCTTGTAACTTGTTTGAGCTTGTTGTTTTCTTCATTCTATTGTCTGCTACTACTGGAAATTTTGTTCCTATCTTTGTTGTGTAAATCTTGTTATGGTGACTGCTCATTCTTGCTATCACTTGTTGTTATAGTCTGTTGTTGTTATTCACTGACGTGGCCAGCCATAGTTGTAGTTATTAAGAGCTTATTAGGGGCTTATTGGCTTATTGAACCAACTGTTGGAGCACTTGCTCTTGTTGATTTTTAGTCTTTTTATTGTTCTGCTGTTGTTGAATGGTTTTTACAAGCAAAAAAAAAAATGTTTAAACTTCCTTGAATTGGTGAGTTGGTTAGCTGCCACAAAAAGGGAACAAAAAGTTTTGGAACTCATCTTGATTTTCAAATCTGTTTCGAATTCAAAAGGTGTTTAAGTAACTTTGAATCTGCTTTAACGTAAGTTTTTAAGGTTGTGTTTGCTCAGTGAGCAAAAGAAAGTTAATAAAAAAAAAAAAAAAAAAAAAAAAAAGGAAAATGTTGTAAAAAGCAAAAAGGGCGGTGACCAGAATCGAACCTGGGACCTCTACCTTTGACTAGTCAACAACAGACTCAACGCACCACACCAATACCAAATGCACCCTTGGGCTTTTTGTTAATATCATTACATGCTTAGTCCTTTTAAAGTGGTGCTTGTTCGTTTGATATTTTAACTTAATAACCTGCTATTAGCTTATAACAGCTTATATAGAGTAGCTTGTTCTAGTTTAATATTTTTCCTAGAAAATTATTAGTATAATTTATTTTTCCAAAAAGTTTCGGATTTTTATAATTAGTTTTAATATTTATTAGAATTTAATTAGTGTTAAATAGTAATTAAATCATAATAAATAGAATTTTTATTCAAAAATAAATTTTCTTTTTTCTAAAATTTTCTTTTGTCTTTTACTACGTTAGAAAATTATTTGCAAAACCGTTGGACGTTGGTAGCTCAAATTTCACGTTTTATTTTACGCGTTGACGTTTATTTTTAATAAACGTCACGTTTTCAATTTAGTTCACGTGTTAAGATTCCCGATACCTAATTATGTTTTCCCGTAGTGTTTTAGGTATTAATTAGATTGTTAGGTGCCTTAGGATAATTTATTTTCACCGTGGTTCGTTAATTTAACGTACCATAAAACCAAATAACCTTTCCAATCATACAAGATTTTAATCCCAATCTCATTCGAAGCTTTCCATTCACACCTCGTTGGGGTACGACCCGGGAAATCACTTCCCGGTCTCACAATTTGAATATCACTTTCACAAGTTTTGCGAGGTAATCATTTTTCCTAAACGGTTTACTCGTATTACTTCACGTTTATTTGTCTCATGACGAATTAAACTTCACGTTTGTTGATATTTTGATAAATTGTTGTTTACACACACCAAAACACAACGAATCAAATGGCGCCGCTGCCGGGGAGGCTGACATTTAATAATGTAGCACGAAGGGCTTCATTTTTGATTTCAGTGTCAGTCTCATCATCATTCTCGTCTTCTAAGCTGACTAGCTCAGAAGGTAATCCTTCCACATGACTGATGTTTCCAGAAGATAAAGAATCTTCATCAGTATGTGAAGTACTAAGCTCGATGTTGGGATTAGAATTTAAAAGGTTTTCAATTTCTCCCAGATCGGCTTCGAAATCAAACAGATCATCATCACTTCCCAATGGAAGTGGATTGATGTAAGTAAGTTCGTCAGTGAACTCCTCAAGGAGAAGGTCAACATTAGAATGAGGCAATGATATCTCTACATACTCAACTTCTCCATAAGATGTACAATCATCATCAAAGTCGGAGAAAGTTTCAAAATGATCTTTTGGATTTTCAGGAGGGGAAGGTGAATCACACACATGATCGAAAGTCCCCTGTGACTCTCCTGGGATTGGGACAAGGATCTCAACACTAGACTTTATGAATTCGAGTCCTCAACACTAGACTTTATGAATTCGTCCAATTCCTTTTGAGGAACAGTGTTAAGATGCTTATCCCCCATGTTCAGAGAGTGAGTGTGAACTTCGGGTGTGATATCAATAGACTGAGGGAGTTGCGAGGAGCTAGCATTCATGGATTGTACAAGTTCCATTTGATCTTCTGCTAGTAATTTCTCCGTCATACTATTTTCTCCCTGATTTTTCACGAAAGGACCCACAACTAATGAATTTGATGAGCCTTGATGAATATCAAGGGTATCTTCATCATCACTATCATCATTGTTATCGTTATCGTCATCGTGGATGATAGTTTTAAGCATTCGAAGTCTTACTCTAGCTGCTTCTTCAGGTTCTTCGGCTAGTGTTTCTTTGTAAGACTTCGGACGAGGTTCTTCCGGAGCAGGTTTGTTAACCAAATCTTCAAGAGTATTTAAGACATTTTGCAAAAGTTCTTGAGGAAATGGTTGAGGTTGTGTTTCAAAAGTTTGGTATTGTGGAGGTTGATCGTGATAATTGTTGTCACAAGGAAAAAGATTCGTAGTTTGACAATCGGTACTAAAATGTGGACCTCCACAATACTCACAACCGTATTGTTGTAAAGTTGGTGCATTTTGAAACGATTCGGCATTGAAATTTTGATAACACGGATTATGCTCATATGAAACGAAATTGTTTTGTGGCTCATTGCAAAAGCTCGGATTAGAATCGTAATCGAATGAATTACTCGAGCCACAAAACAAACAACTTCCGTTTTGAATATCATTACCACATCGTTCACACGTGCACCAACGACAAGGTTGACCAAAAAGTGGCTCACCACAACCGACGCAAGGAATAAACGATTGCCTTAGAGAAGGAATCGGGTCATTCAAAGAATCGACAAAATAATTCGAATGATTATCAAGTCTCGAAGAATATTTTGAAAAATCCGGAGGTGGGGCAAGTGGAATGCTCTGAGAGCTAGAAATTTCAACCACTTTCGTTATGGTCCCCGGTTTTTGTTCTTGATAAACGTGATGATCAGGCAAGTCGTTTATTTTAGTCACCGTTTTAAGCTCAGTACGTTTACTTGATAAACTTCGAATCATAAATTGTGAGAGTTGTGGATCGACTCTTGACGGTTTGCCATTCATAGTTCGTATTTCGGGATGTGAGGGGAAGTCGGAAGAATTTTGAGAATCATTGAAAGCATTCGGATTTGCTTTGCACCATTTACAAAATCCGTCTCTAATATTACTTCCACACCGCTCACACCCACACTTGTAACAACGAAGATCGTTATCCACCGGACTTTTACAATGAAAACAGTGATAGTCGAGTGATGACATAAGAATTAAACATCAACGAGGGATGAGAAGGAAGAATTAAACAGTAGGAGACGAAGATTATTTTTGGGTTTTTCGAAAAGCACAACAATTAAAACGAGACCAACTCACAAAGACAGCGGAACTTAAACCAATAATCACAAACGCAAGGTTAACTTCTAAAGAAAAACGCACAAAGGAGCGGGAGAGAAGAATGGATCTCTCACTGGGCGAAGTTCGTTGGATTGTCACATACCGTTTCGACTCCTCTTAAAGTGTGTTTCTCGTTTAAAAGTTTTCCAAAACGCAAGTGATACAAAGGCAAGTTTTGATCTTTTGTTTGGGAACTTATTATGGTCACACCCCCAGTTGGTAGGTGTTCTGCCTTGGTTTGCGGTGGTAAGATTTTAATGTTGTAATTATTAAACAAAGAAACGGGAAAATCTTTTTGTGTTTTTCTTTAACTTTTATAAATATAATACATATACTAGAAACAAAAGAAAAATATTTTTGGTTTTTTATACGTTTTAGAAAAGCGTAACTTCTTGCGAAGGTTCTACAAGACTAATCGTCTAAACCTTTATCGAGACTTTCGACACACAGCCTCCCCGGCAGCGGCGCCATTTGATTTGTTGTGTTTTGGTGTGTGTAAACAACAATTTATCAAAATATCAACAAACGTGAAGTTTAATTCGTCGTGAGACAAATAAACGTGAAGTAATACGAGTAAACCGTTTAGGAAAAATGATTACCTCGCAAAACTTGTGAAAGTGATATACAAATTGTGAGACCGGGAAGTGATTTCCCGGGTCGTACCCCAACGAGGTGTGAATGGAAAGCTTCGAATGAGATTGGGATTAAAATCTTGTATGATTGGAAATGTTATTTGGTTTTATGGTACGTTAAATTAATGAAATTGAAAATTAACGAACCACGGTGAAAATAAATTATCCTAAGGCACCTAACAATCTAATTAATACCTAAAACACTACGGGAAAACATAATTAGGTATCGGGAATCTTAACACGTGAACTAAATTGAAAACGTGACGTTTATTAAAAATAAACGTCAACGCGTAAAATAAAACGTGAAATTTGAGCTACCAACGTCCTACGGTTTTGCAAATAATTTTCTAACGTAGTAAAAGACAAAAGAAAATTTTAGAAAAAAGAAAATTTATTTTTGAATAAAAATTCTATTTATTATGATTTAATTACTATTTAACACTAATAAAATTCTAATAAATATTAAAACTAATTATAAAAATCCGAAACTTTTTGGAAAAATAAATTATACTAATAATTTTCTAGGAAAAATATTAAACTAGAACAAGCTACTCTATATAAGCTGTTATAAGCTAATAGCAAGTTATTAAGCTAAAATATCAAACGAACAAGCACCACTTTAAAAGGACTAAGCATGTAATGATATTAACAAAAAGCCCAAGGGTGCATTTGGTATTGGTGTGGTGCGTTGAGTCTGTTGTTGACTAGTCAAAGGTAGAGGTCCCAGGTTCGATTCTGGTTTCCGCCCTTTTTGCTATTTACAACGTTTTCCTTTTTTTTTTTTTTTTTTTTTTTTTTTTTTTTTTATTATTAACTTTCTTTTGCTCACAGAGCAAACACAACCTTAAAAACTTATGTTGGGAATTATTCTATCAGTTACCACGGCTAGTGAAGAAGTTACAACTGCAAGAAGATTGTACTTGCAGTGGAAACTCATTACCACTGCAAGAACAAATATTACCACTGCTCACTTGTTAGCTGTTAGAGAAACGCGCTTAGATAAACATAGAAAAGATATTGTGTATATCTTATTCTATTAGCATTATACTTATCTTGTACAAGAGGACTCCTTGTTCTATAAAAGGAGATCCTAGAATATAGTTTTAATATACGTTTTCTTAGAGCTTCAAGGTGTAACCCTAGTGATATCTCAGATCACTCGTATTATTATTATTAATAATATTGGAGCTAGTTGTTTTGTTATATTCATTGTTCACACATTAATCTGTTTCACTTACAATTAATCTTCTAAGTATCATTAAGTAGATTCCGCATACTTAGTGATATCACTCAAAGTATCATTATCAACACAAGTTCAAGGTGTTCACGATCCAACAAGTGGTATCAGAGCAAGGCTTTGATATTTTGATTTAGAAGATCCTATGGCAGATTCAAAAGATACAATGGAGACAGAAACAAGCCAATCTAATATTGCTGCAAAGCTTCCCAAGCTTAAAATTAATGACTTTGAGATGTGGAGGCTTATGATTGAACAATTCTTTATGGTTCAAGACTACACATTATGGGAGATCATAACGTGTGGAAATTCATTCAAACCTGGTACAACTGTTGAGACAGTTGGTGACAAGCCAGTAACAAAAGTAAATACTGGTCCAGTTACAAATGATGAAAGAAACCAACTTAAGAATGATTTGAAGGCTAGAGGTTTGCTATTGATGGCTCTACCTAGAGATCAAGTCCAGGCTTTTACCAAATACAAGGATGCAAAGACCCTCTTTGATGAGATATGTGAAGTATTTGGTGGTAATCACTATACCAAGAAAACTCAAAAGACTTTACTGAAGCAGACTTATGAGAATTTTGGCTCATCAAGCAATGAATCTCTTGATAGCATATTCACAAGGCTACAAAAGATTGTAACTCAGCTGACTGCTTTTGGAATTGAGGTAGAAAAGGAAGACCTAAATCTTAAATTTCTAAGAAGTTTACCTGCTGAGTTTGATACAAATGTTGCTGTATGGGAGGACAAGTCAGATCTTGAGACTATGAAGCTTAATGATGTGTACAATAACTTCAAAGTTATTGAACAAAGACTTAAGAAAGCTGGCAAGTTAAAGACAAGTTCTGCAGGAGTTGCACTCATATCATCATCAGGTAATGACAGTTCTGATGATGAAAGTGACAGTGATGATGACAGTGGTAACATGATTGTTTCCACTGGTAATGGAAATGTTTCCACTAGGAGCTCTAAAAGGCAGATTGCAGGACTAAGTGATGCTACTTTCTATGCCTTTATATCCAGCCATGTGGGTGGTTCAATCCTCAATCATGAGGACTTGGATCAAATTGATGAAGATGATATGGAGGAGATGGACATCAAATGGCAGGTAGCATTGCTCAGCTTAAGATCAAAGAAGTTCTGGAAGAAGACAGGGAGAAAGATTCATATAAGTGGAGATGAGACTGTAGGTTTTGATAAAAAGAAGGTGGAGTGCTATAACTGTCACAAGAAGGGGCACTTTGCAAGAGAATGCAGAAAACCAAGGAAATCTGACAATAAGTCAACTTGGTACAAGAAGGAAAAGACCAAAGAACCTACAACAGAAGAGCCAAAGGTGCTATTGGCTATTGATGGAGTAAGCTTTGATTGGAGCTTTATGGGTCAGAATGGAGAAGATGATTCAGAATGTGCAATGCTTGCTACTGAGCATGCACTCATGGCTTTCTCAGATTCTGAGGTACATACTGATAATGCTTGTTCTAAAAACTGTAAGGCCTTAAAAGAGTATAATAGTTTACAAAAACAATATGATGAGCTGATGCTAGAGTTACACCATACTAATCATAACTTAGCAAATCATAAGAGAGGTCTAGGTGTTTTAGAAAAACAGATAGAGCATTATAGGGCAAATGAGTCTAAATTTAGTGATGACATTGCTGTGTTAAAAAGTGATTTAGACTTTAAGATTGCTGTAAATGAGGCTCTTAGGGAAGAGATTGAAAAAGTTAAAAAGGCTAGTGAGAATATTGAGATTACTAAGAAAACACTAGACCATCAATCCAAGAGCATTGACAAAATTTGGGAAGCCCAAGTTGTGAGCAAAGCTAAATCTGGTCTTGGATACAAATCTGTTCCACCACCTCTAAGAGGTGTTCCAGCACCACCTGGCATTGATCTAGCTCACACAGGCTTAGAAGAGTTTCAGGATCTACCCATGACCTATGGACCAAAATTTGTTAAACCAGTTGAAACTGAAAAGGTTCAGGTTGAGGTTGAAACTTTTGATAGTGCTAGTGACTCATCTCTTAAAGATGAATGTTTAAATGTTGAGTCTAAAACTAGTGTTACTGAAGATGTTAAAGTTGAGGAAAGAAAAAGTATTCCTGAAGAAGTCAAAGAGAAGCCTAGAACACAGTCTAATTTCACTAGGTCTACTACTAGGTATGCTGAAATGTACAGGGATAGGCCTAAATCTCCTAGAGGTAACATGAGAAGTTGGAATCATGTTAAAACTAGACAGTTTGGTAGTGACTTTGTGTTCAACAATAAGGCTTGTCATATATGTGGTAGCTTTGATCATTTAGCTAAAGACTGTACCTACCACATGGGAAGAAGGGAAGTATTTACAAGGGTGAATGGATCAAATGTTAATAAATTAACTCACCCAAATCCCCTAAGCAAGATGGTTCCCAGATCTGTTATGCTTACCACTGGCATCAAATCAATTTCCACTGCTAGACCAGCAGTTACCACTGCCAGAAGTAATAACAGAGTTTATCCTAAGTCCCCTGTCACTTCTTTTGTTAAATCTTATCAAACAGGGAAAAAGACTTATTTTGAAAAGAATGATCACAAGAATCACATGTGGAGACCAAATTTTTCTAAACCAGCAGTTTCCACTGCTAGGCATGCAGTTACCACTGCAAGACCAATTGTTTCCACTGATGTTCAAAAGAAAAGGGTAAAATTGGGAAAAGCTGTTAAGGCCTCAGCTCGTTGGGAATGGAAACCAAAAGGAACAACAAACAATCCCAATGGTGTATCAATGACCTTTGATAGATACAATTATATTGATACACGAGGCAGATCCAAGTCATTTGTGGCTTGGGTCCCCAAAAGGTACTAATTCCTTTATGATGTGTGCAGGGACAGTCAAAGATAAATGTTTTCTATGAATGACTTGATGATATTTTCTGTGTTGAACTAATATGGTTTCAAGTTGTTTGATATATGTCTGTTCTGCAAATGTTCATGTAAATTGCAAGATGTGTGTTACAGTCACCAAGAGTTATAGCCAAGGAATGTGGTCTAATAAGCTGAAGGTCTTACAATATTGATTTATTAAAGAAGAACTTTTCATTCATTCAAAGATACAAGTTACAGCTTACATTCAAAGTTCCAACTGCATTACAATGACCATTCCTAAAACTTTTGGCTAATAGAGAACTAGTAGCTTCTATCAATTATTACATAATACTTGAGGCTATGACAAGTACAATGAAGAAGCTGAAGATGAAAATGGAAAAAGAAGAGTAGGAAGACTGTGAAGCTGCTCAAGTAACAAAGTAAAGAAAATACTCAAGAACTTTGTTCCTTGGCAACATTCTTCAGTCATCTATTTCTGCTTCTCCTTTCCCTTATGTGTGATCTGAGCTTTCTTGCTCTGTCCAATATGTTCTTGATACAGAAGACCAGGTTCTGGAGCTGGAAGATCCAACACCAAGGTTGATGATGTTGGGAGAGATGGATCTCTCTTACCTAATCTTGATTGGGATCTCTCTGGTGTGGAAGGAGGAAGAAAGGTTGGATCTTCATTCTCTTCCTCTGAAGATTCTTCATCAGATGTCCAGATGAAGGGAGAAACAAGCTCTCTCTCTGCAGGATTCGGATCATGGTTTGATACACTCTTTATATCTGCATTCCATTGTCTTTCCTGCACATCCCATCGGTTCTTTATCTCTCTCTCAAAATCAGAACCTTCAAGACCCCATGGATATGGTGGTACTTCTTCTGATGTTGGAAAAGAAGGGTGTTGATCAGAGGACTCAGGGTTTGATGACATGATTTTTGGAAGAAAGCTGGGTTGATTGGGATATTAGGGTTTGAGAGATTGTTAGTGACTGAAATGTGGTGTTTGAAGGAGGTTAAATAAGCCAAAGTTAGGTGTTACAATAATTAATGAAGATTATTTACTTCCATCTGTTTTGGTTGGTTTGAGTAGTAACTGTGGTTTGACTTTTGAGAAGATATTTTGTGTATAGTAACTTGGTTAAAAGGTTACTTGGGTTAATATTTGTGAGTTAAGATGAGATTTTTGTGATGTTACATATCATTGGAGTTATAAGGTGTGTAATATTGACACACAACAAATGGTTATTGATTCACCATGTCTAACCCACATAAGAATCAGCTAGTCCAAGAGCAAACGGCTTTTGGTAAAGACTTCTCAAATCCGTTGATAGCTGATAGTTTGCTAAAAACTATGATAAGAGTAGTAAAATTTTACATATTTTACTTACCACTGCTCTTTGAAATTTTGTTGATTTTTACCACTGCAAGTTCACCATTTCCACTGAAAGTGTAAATTTTACCACTGGTGAACTAGCCGTTACAACTGTGTCAGTAATCTTATTTTTTTCTAGCCGTTGCAAATATAACTGTCTTTCCTTATTAATAGGGTTAAATTTTTGGGAATTATCTACTTACCAAAGTTTATTTATTCTTTTCTAAAGATAATTCACCATCCGCGTTTTTCTCAAAACCCTATTAGTATAAATTGATTTTATACGGCTTGCTTTTTATTCACGATTACTAACACTTTTCTCTCTTAAATCACAAAATCATGGTATCTCTCAAGTTTGCAGATGAACACAATCAAGTGGCTTACCTTCAAAAGTCAAACGACAAGAGTGGACCTATTTTTCATCAGATTGTGGACTTTCTAAACACAACTCATATAAGGTATGCCTTAACTATGAATCCCACAATCTTTGTTTCTCAAATCAAACAGTTTTGGAACTCTGTGGAGTCCATCACTCTTGAACAGGGAGACATACATGAATCTGTGGAAGCTCTTAGAGCCACAGTTGATGGGGTAACTATTGATGTTACTGAATCATCTTTAAGGAGAATTCTCCAATTAGATGATCTTAATGGTATCATCACATTACCTAATTCAGACATATTCAACTACATTGGTCTGATGGGGTATGATACATCTGATCAAAAAATAACCTTTAAGAAAGGATGTTTTTGCCCCCATTGGAGATTTTTGATACACACTCTGTTGCATTGCCTAAGTCCTAAGAAAACTTCTTATGAACAATTTGGATCAACCATGGCTTACCCTTTAGTTTGCTTGGTTACTGATAGGACTTTCAATTTTTCAAGGTTTATATTTAATAACATGAAAGGCAATGTAACAAGTTCATACAAATTTTTAATGTATCCAAGGTTTGTGCAAGCAGTGTTAAATGAATTTCAACTGCAAAATCATAATAGGATTTATAACACTCCATGTCTTAAGCCAAAAGTATTTCAAAACATGTGTAAGGCTTCAGATTTTTGGAATGGAGTGATTCATCCTCTTTTACCAAACATGCTTGCAAAGATTTCACAGGTACAGGGTGAAGATGCAACAATCCCAGTTGTATCCCATCACACACCCACTCTTATTGTTCCACAAATTCAACATATCCCTGCTGTAACTCACACATATGAAAGGAGGCAAAAACAGCCAACTCCTTCCATGACAACATTGCATGTTGCTGACCTTTATGGTTTAGGAACAAGCAGTGGTGGTTCAAGGCTTCAATCTAGTCCTACTAGAGAAGAGCCTGGATCAATGCCTTATGATTCACCTCTCCCAGCAGGTTACACAGTTGGAAGTGATGAAGGTAGTGTGCAACAAACTGAATTGATGGAATTATGTACCAAATTAGTCAAACAGGTTCAAACTCTGGAGAAAGATCTGGCACAGACCAAAGTACAACATGCCACAGAGTTGAATCTATTGAAGACAGAGATCCAAAAGTTGCAGACTGAAGTTGAGAATCTCAAGAAGAAAAGATCTCAGATTGTATTATCCTCATCTTCACATTCAGATGACCTTTCTGCAGGTTCTGGTTATGGTTTGGGAACTTCTTCCAAACAGGGGAGGAAAACAAATGCAGAGATTAAGGGGAGGAGTACTAATTTTGATGATATGTTTGCTGAGCTAAATGATTCTGAAAATGCTCAAGCAAAAGATGATGTAGCTGAGATTGAGGGGAGGAAGTTGGATTATGATATGGTTATTGAAACTGCTCAACAAGTTTCCACTGAAGCAGAACATGTTACCACTGATCAAATAATTTCCACTGCAAGTGAGAATGTTACCACTGATGTTCCATTAGTTACCACTGCAGAGGAAGAAGCTGTCAGAAAAAGATTAGTTAAAGGTAAAGCAATGTTGTTTGATGCAGAGGAAGTACATACAAGAAAGATTTCCAAGAAAGATCAAGCTCAAATTGATTATGATGCAAGATTGGCAGAACAACTTGATGCTAAAGAGAAAGAAAATATGAAACAGCAAAAGGAGATGGATGTTGCCAGTTTTATGGAAGCACAGAGGTTAGATAAGCTTGAAGGAGTAATGGCACAACCACTCTCAGTGGTTCCACCTACCATCTTACATGAGAAACCCCCTATGTTCTCATATGTGCCATCAGAAGAAGAGATTGAGCATATGATTAAGCATGATCCAGTTGTAAAGAAGAAAGCTATTGAGCTTATTGCTAACATGTCCTTAACTGAAGATCAAAGAACAGCTCAATTGGTTGATTTTATTCAAATGAAAAATCAACAAGCACTGGATGACATTATTGGAAACTGTAGAAAAAGTCAAAAGAAACAAAAACAACCCACAAAGGCACAGATCATTCATGAGATGAAGAAATATTGCTGTCATGTTGGAACTTGGAAGATGGCTGACTTCAAAGGTATGTCTCATGAAAGAATTGAAGGTATCTACTACAGAATTAAAAGGCAAGATAATACCTTCAGGCCTATTGATTTTGAAGAAGTTGAAAGATTCAAACAAA
The DNA here is from genome assembly GCA_030686995.1 of Artemisia argyi. Taxonomy (NCBI): domain Eukaryota; kingdom Viridiplantae; phylum Streptophyta; class Magnoliopsida; order Asterales; family Asteraceae; genus Artemisia; species Artemisia argyi. The sequence continues at coordinate 270,486,873 of CM060709.1, read as the reverse complement.
GTAAAAGGAAAGCTTCAACTGTTGAAGATCATGTCACTAAAAGAATGAAAGCTCCTCAAGATCTGCTGAGTGAAATTATCATTGTTGAAGAAGAAGATTTCTATCCAGATCCTTCACAATCAAAACATCAAATTATTGATTGGGAAGTGTACACAGCAAAGAATTTTGCTCCCACTTGGAAAATTATTAGACTAGGAGGAGAATCTTCATCATTTATTCAGTTTGAAGATCTTCTTAAAGCATGTGACAGAGAAGATCTTGATACTCTTTGGAAGCTAGTAAATGAAAGATTCAAGGCTGATACTCTCAAGGATATGAAAGAAATGCAGCTCTGGGTTGACTTGGGAAGATTATATGAACCAGATCTTAATGATAAGTATTGGAAGTTTAATTCATCAAACTTGAATACTACATGGACTTATTTTGATAAATGTGAGGTTCATCATGTCTCTACAACAAATAAAGTGGATGTGTTTATGTTTGCTGAGAAAGAATATCCACTTAAAGCTACAACTTTGTCTGCAATGTTGATGTCAAAGTTAAGAGTGTATGCAGATAATGAGAAAGTTAGAGCTTTGATTCAGAAGATTAAAGATCAATATGCAAGAGTTGATAAAGAATTAAGTAGAACAAGATAAGTGTTTGGAAGAATTCCCATATCCTCAGGTTTATTGTATACTTGAAGAAACTTATTGATTTACAAAGCAATCATAAGTTTAGGGGAGGATTGTTGGGAATTATTCTATCAGTTACCACGGCTAGTGAAGAAGTTACAACTGCAAGAAGATTGTACTTGCAGTGGAAACTCATTACCACTGCAAGAACAAATATTACCACTGCTCACTTGTTAGCTGTTAGAGAAACGCGCTTAGATAAACATAGAAAAGATATTGTGTATATCTTATTCTATTAGCATTATACTTATCTTGTACAAGAGGACTCCTTGTTCTATAAAAGGAGATCCTAGAATATAGTTTTAATATACGTTTTCTTAGAGCTTCAAGGTGTAACCCTAGTGATATCTCAGATCACTCGTATTATTATTATTAATAATATTGGAGCTAGTTGTTTTGTTATATTCATTGTTCACACATTAATCTGTTTCACTTACAATTAATCTTCTAAGTATCATTAAGTAGATTCCGCATACTTAGTGATATCACTCAAAGTATCATTATCAACACAAGTTCAAGGTGTTCACGATCCAACAACTTACGTTAAAGCAGATTCAAAGTTACTTAAACACCTTTTGAATTCGAAACAGATTTGAAAATCAAGATGAGTTCCAAAACTTTTTGTTCCCTTTTTGTGGCAGCTAACCAACTCACCAATTCAAGGAAGTTTAAACAATTTTTTTTTTGCTTGTAAAAACCATTCAACAACAGCAGAACAATAAAAAGACTAAAAATCAACAAGAGCAAGTGCTCCAACAGTTGGTTCAATAAGCCAATAAGCCCCTAATAAGCTCTTAATAACTACAACTATGGCTGGCCACGTCAGTGAATAACAACAATAGACTATAACAACAAGTGATAGCAAGAATGAGCAGTCACCATAACAAGATTTACACAACAAAGATAGGAACAAAATTTCCAGTAGTAGCAGACAATAGAATGAAGAAAACAACAAGCTCAAACAAGTTACAAGCTTAAATACTTAAGAAATAACAATAACCAACATTAATTACCACTAAGGGAACCAATAACAACAACCAACAATAGATTCAAGATCAGCAGACATGGATCAAACTAATCTGAGTAGCAGCAACAATTGCCTAGGGGACCACTTCAAGGCAAAAATAAGCTTAACTAAAGAGCGCTAATTTCAAAACTAAAAATAATCACTTGACCACTACCTAGAAGGCTTCCTAAAACAGCAAACTTCAACGCATTACCCCTACAATCGAATGCTCTAGGTGTCATAGAAAACTGGCCAAAGACTAAGGTGCAGGGGAAGTTTCTTTGCAAACAGCCAACTTCCGCCCCGATTTCCTATAACCAAACGATCCTAAAACCTCAAAATTATTTTTGTTATAACCATGCAAGCTGGAAAGGTTCACAAAAATCTAGAAATCATTTAATTTCGAAAGGTATTCACTCCTAGAAATCAATTAGAAATCCTTCCTTTACCATCAGTGTACATTTTTGTCTTTCAAGGTTTGTTGATGTTTTTTTTTTTTTTTTTTTTTTGAAAAATACCAAAACAATATTTAGATTAAGCAACTTTGGGGTACACTACGGTTATCTACGCAAGTTTTACCTAATGAAACCCATGGGAACAAAGCTAAATGGCAGTTCCAAACACCCTTACACTAGATTGTTTTGAAGCAACTCACTGAATTACTATTCTATACTAACCAATTTACTCCAAAATACTAAATCAAAGTTAGAAACATGTAAATTAATAATCATGAAAGGCAAGCAACATTTATCATAAATTATGAGCAAAAATAACAGAACCTACTTGTCATTCAAAGGACATGAGAACTAGGAACCAAGAACCAAGAACAACCTAAACGCCCCCATGGGCTCTAAACCAATACTCCCATCCAAGCTTTGCTACTGCTTCTTTTACTACTTTTTTTTTTCTTTTCTGACTTTTAACTCGACAAAACTCAAGTAAATACTAGTAACTTAAATAACAAAAAGTTAATGAAACTTAACAAAGATTGAGAGAAAACTTAAAATTCACTTTCATTAATTCTTGAAAACTCGGATTACACTTTGAAACTGAAATTTAAAAATAACGATTACAAAATAAATAGAGATGAGATATGCCTCAAGGCTTACACTAGACTACCTATTTATACTAAATCTTTGAAGTGGTAGGTACACCTTTTGGCTCCAATCTTGTCTTCTCCCTTGTGCTTCATCACTGAGAGGGCTTCTGAGCTGGACACTTTGTGTTTTCTTGAGATGAATCTCAACCCTTGGATTCAAGCAGATGCTATCTCGTCCCTCTATTCACATCTTGGCGCCTAAATAAGTTGTGGATTGATGACATGGAGGTGTTAGGTAGGGGTTTGTGAGAGGGTGGTGGTGAGTGGGATTGGGAGAAGAGATGGATGGTGATGGGGGGATGGTGATGGATGCAGTCACGAGGGGATTAGGGTATGGTGATTTGGGGAAGAAGACATACTGCTATCTGTTTTGACCAAATGAAGTTTACCCTTTAGGTTTTAATAATAATAAATCGTGTATTGTGGGGGGAAGAAAAGGGGCAAACGTTTAATTAGGGTTAGGGGATTGGTTTTCTGGATGAAGTTATTACTCGTACAAATAAGGGGTGGGCTTGTATTCATGGGCTTGGAATGAACCTTGGGCCAAGGTGGGTTGTATTAAAGTGGTGGGCTGGTGGGACTCGTGGATAATAAGGATCCGTTTATGTGTATACTAATGAAACCATAAGGACCAATTTCGTAACACTTTGATCTTTGAGGACCCAATTTGTCCTACTTTCAAACTTCGCCCAAGGACCATACTTGCCATCATTCAATTCCTTAAGGACCTTAACTTATAATTTTTCCATTTAAAATGCCCAGGGAACAAAACCGCCAAATTTGCAAAGTGCAGGGACAAAACATGCCAATTGTGAAATTTCAAAGGTTTGGTTTGCAATATTTTGAAAACATTTTACCCAAAGATCATCTGCGATTCATTTTGACTTTTAAAGAACAAGGGTTGACTTTTCTTTGAAAATGATTGACCAGGGACTAGTTTTGTAAAACTTTGAAAGTTAGGGGACTGAAACTGCAAATTATGTAACTTTTGTTCGTTTTTCGTTTGTTTTCATTCGTTTTGCATCAGAAACATATAAAATACGATCTTTCGGATTTTCTTCGCATTTTGGTGCGTTTTTGAGTATTTTTGATCCTTTTGCAGCTTAGATTTGACTCAAAATGATGAGTATTTACACACTCATCAATCCCCCACACTAAACTATTGCTAGTCCCTAGCAATCTTTTTGAGAAAAATTAATGGATTTGAAGTCTCTTTACCAAAAGCCATCACTTCTAGAGTAGCCAGGTGTAAGAACTGTGGCACACCTGATAGCCGTGTGATTTTGAGCAAACCACCAGCTGTCAACGGATTTGATTTGTCTTTACCAGGAGCCGTTTGCTCCTGGACTAGCCAACTCTTGATGGAACAGTCAACATCTTGGTGAGTTGATTACCAATTATGGTTTTTCCACGGCCTTTACCACAAGCCATAATCTTGCAGGCTAGCCAACTCATTAGCTTTTGAGGATGATGGGGAGTTGAGGAACCATACAATTTTTGGCAAATTGCAAGCCATCAACGGGTTTGATTTATCTTTACCAAGAGCCGTTTGCTCCTGGATTAGCCAATCCCTTTTGTCGTTTAGACATGGCGGACTGATAACCACAAAAAAATTTTGAAACTTGAGTGAAAAATTTTTAAAAATTTTTGGTAAAAAACGGGGGTATTAGATAGTAAAATGTGATAAAATTCGCTAGAATAGCGAAATACCCCCCCCCCCCCCCCCCCACACTTAGAATTGAATATTGTCCTCAATATTCAAAGTCCCGGCTATTATGCCGACTCTTTGAACGTAAAAGGGCAACATTACAAGCTAAATGTGGAAACACCTTTTTTTTTTTCACTTTATTTGTAACCACAGTAGGGGTAATTCCCCCACACTTAGGGTGAAAACCCTAAGTACATGCTACTGTTTTTGTTTACCGAGTCGCTAGCTTGACTCGACCCTGAATTCATTGGTTCTTGGGGAAGCAAGATGTGGAAGAAACAATCTCCATCAGACTTTCATTCAAGATGTTTGGACAAACATTTGAAGCACGTGAAAGTTCCACACCGATGAGATAAGTACCTGGCTCAAAATAGTATAAACTATAAGCGGTGATGCCGGGGTCAAATATAATGTCTTCATTCCCGAAAGAGTGAAGAACAGGAGAAGTCACCCGATAGGTGAAAAAGAGAAAGAAAGTCATGATAAACATCTTGACTAACTCATCATCATCAGGAGGAGGATTCATGGATTCATCATCATGAATCTCATCATTTAAGCTCATGTGATCAAGACATATCCTGGGTGTGTCTAGATCAAAGTAGAAGTGATCATACTCCGGTGGAGATATGATATGAGTGAGCTCACAGGAGAACTCATCAAAGGTGAATGAATCATATTCGAGATCGATGTGAGTGAGTTCACAGGAGAACTCATCGAAGGTAAATGATTCATAATCAGGGAGAGAATTATGAGAATGATAAGTGGTACTGCCACTAATCTTCTCTCCTATAAACGTAAAGGCTTCAAACTCCGGAATAGGATCGTCGGAGAAAATTTCACTATCCTTAACGGGGATAGGAGATGAAATGGGTTTTTCTTTGAAAGCCTCAATTTTAGAGATGAGGTGACTGAAATTTAATAATGTAGCACGAAGGGCTTCATTTTTTATTTCAGTGTCAGTCTCATCATCATTCTCGTCTTCTAAGCTGACTAGCTCAGAAGGTAATCCTTCCACATGACTGATGTTTCCAGAAGATAAAGAATCTTCATCAGTATGTGAAGTACTAAGCTCGATGTTGGGATTAGAATTTAAAAGGTTTTCAATTTCTCCCAGATCGGCTTCGAAATCAAACAGATCATCATCACTTCCCAATGGAAGTGGATTGATGTGAGTAAGTTCGTCAGTGAACTCCTCAAGGAGAAGGTCAACATTAGAATGAGGCAGTGATGCCTCTACATACTCAACTTCTCTATAAGATGTACAATCATCATCAAAGTCGGAGAAAGTTTCAAAATGATCTTTTGGATTTTCAGGAGGGGAAGGTGAATCACACACATGATCGAAAGTCCCCTGTGACTCTCCTGGGATTGGGACAAGGATCTCAACACTAGACTTTATGAATTCATCCGATTCCTTTTGAGGAACAGTGCTAAGATGCTTATCCCCCATGTTCAGAGAGTGAGTGTGAACTTCGGGTGTGATATCAATAGACTGAGGGAGTTGCGAGGAGCTAGCATTCATGGATTGTACAAGTTCCATTTGATCTTCTGCTAGTAATTTCTCCGTCATATTATTTTCTCCCTGATTTTTCACGAAAGGACCCACAACTGATGAATTTGATGAGCCTTGATGAATATCAAGGGTATCTTCATCATCACTATCATCATTGTTATCGTTATCGTCATCGTGGATGATAGTTTTACGCATTCGAAGTCTTACTCTAGCTGCTTCTTCAGCTTCTTCGGCTAGTGTTTCTTTATAAGACATCGGACGAGGTTCTTCCGGAGCAGGTTTGTTAACCAAATCCTCAAGAGTATTCAAGACATTTTGCAAAAGTTCTTGAGGAAATGGTTGAGGTTGTGTTTCAAAAGTTTGGTATTGTGGAGGTTGATCGTGATAATTGTTGTCACAAGGAAAAAGATTCGTAGTGTGACAATCGGTGCTAAAATGTGGACCTCTACAATACTCACAACCGTATTGTTGTAAAGTTGGTGCATTTTGAAACGATTCGGCATTGAAATTTTGATAACACGGTTATGCTCATATGAAATGAAATTGTTTTGTGGCTCATTGCAAAAGCTCGGATTAGAATCGTAATCGAATGAATTACTCGAGCCACAAAACAAACAACTTCCGTTTTGAATATCATTACCACATCGTTCACACGTGCACCAACGACAAGGTTGACCAAAAAGTGGCTCACCACAACCGACGCAAGGAATAAACGATTGCCTTAGAGAAGGAATCGGGTCATTCAAAGAATCGACAAAATAATTCGAATGATTATCAAGTCTCGAAGAATATTTTGAAAAATCCGGAGGTGGGGCAAGTGGAATGCTCTGAGAGCTAGAAATTTCAACCACTTTCGTTATGGTCCCCGGTTTTTGTTCTTGATAAACGTGATGATCAGGCAAGTCGTTTATTTTAGTCACCGTTTTAAGCTCAGTACATTTACTTGATAAACTTTGAATCATAAATTGTGAGAGTTGTGGATCGACTCTTGACGGTTTGCCATTCATAGTTCGTATTTCGGGATGTGAGGGGAAGTCGGAAGAATTTTGAGAATCATTGAAAGCATTCGGATTTGCTTTGCACCATTTACAAAATCCGTCTCTAATATTACTTCCACACCGCTCACACCCACACTTGTAACAACGAAGATCGTCATCCACTGGACTTTTACAATGAAAACAGTGATAGTCGAGTGATGACATAAGAATTAAACATCAACGAGGGATGAGAAGGAAGAATTAAACAGTAGGAGACGAAGATTATTTTTGGGTTTTTCGAAAAGCACAACAATTAAAACGAGACCAACTCACAAAGACAGCGGAACTTAAACCAATAATCACAAACGCAAGGTTAACTTCTAAAGAAAAACGCACAAAGGAGCGGGAGAGAAGAATGGATCTCTCACTGGGCGAAGTTCGTTGGATTGTCACATACCGTTTCGACTCCTCTTAAAGTGTGTTTCTCGTTTAAAAGTTTTCCAAAACGCAAGTGATACAAAGGCAAGTTTTGATCTTTTGTTTGGGAACTTATTATGGTCACACCCCCAGTTGGTAGGTGTTCTGCCTTGGTTTGCGGTGGTAAGATTTTAATGTTGTAATTATTAAACAAAGAAACGGGAAAATCTTTTTGTGTTTTTCTTTAACTTTTATAGATATAATACATATAATAGAAACAAAAGAAAAATATTTTTGGTTTTTTATACGTTTTAGAAAAGCGTAACTTCTTGCGAAGGTTCTACAAGACTAATCGTCTAAACCTTTATCGAGACTTTCGACACACAGCCTCCCCGGCAGCGGCGCCATTTGATTCGTTGTGTTTTGGTTTGTGTAAACAACAATTTATCAAAATATCAACAAACGTGAAGTTTAATTCGTCGTGAGACAAATAAACGTGAAGTAATACGAGCAAACCGTTTAGGAAAAACGATTACCTCGCAAAACTTGTGAAAGTGATACTCAAATTGTGAGACCGGGAAGTGATTTCCCGGGTCGTACCCCAACGAGGTGTGAATGGAAAGCTTCGAATGAGATTGGGATTAAAATCTTGTATGATTGGAAAGGTTATTTGGTTTTATGGTACGTTAAATTAACTAACCACGGTGAAAATAAATTATCCTAAGGCACCTAACAATCTAATTAATACCTAAAACACTACGGGAAAACATAATTAGGTATCGGGAATCTTAACACGTGAACTAAATTGAAAACGTGACGTTTATTAAAAATAAACGTCAACGCGTAAAATAAAACGTGAAATTTGAGCTACCAACGTCCTACGGTTTTGCAAATAATTTTCTAACGTAGTAAAAGACAAAAGAAAATTTTAGAAAAAAGAAAATTTATTTTTGAATAAAAATTCTATTTATTATGATTTAATTACTATTTAACACTAATTAAATTCTAATAAATATTAAAACTAATTATAAAAATCCGAAACTTTTTGGAAAAATAAATTATACTAATAATTTTCTAGGAAAAATATTAAACTAGAACAAGCTACTCTATATAAGCTGTTATAAGCTAATAGCAGGTTATTAAGCTAAAATATCAAACGAACAAGCACCACTTTAAAAGGACTAAGCATGTAATGATATTAACAAAAAGCCCAAGGGTGCATTTGGTATTGGTGTGGTGCGTTGAGTCTGTTGTTGACTAGTCAAAGGTAGAGGTCCCAGGTTCGATTCTGGTCTCCGCCCTTTTTGCTTTTTACAACGTTTTCCTTTTTTTTTTTTTTTTTTTTTTTTTTTTTTTTTTTAATTAACTTTCTTTTGCTCACTGAGCAAACACAACCTTAAAAACTTACGTTAAAGCAGATTCAAAGTTACTTAAACACCTTTTGAATTCGAAACAGATTTGAAAATCAAGATGAGTTCCAAAACTTTTTGTTCCCTTTTTGTGGCAGCTAACCAACTCACCAATTCAAGGAAGTTTAAACAATTTTTTTTTGCTTGTAAAAACCATTCAACAACAGCAGAACAATAAAAAGACTAAAAATCAACAAGAGCAAGTGCTCCAACAGTTGGTTCAATAAGCCAATAAGCCCCTAATAAGCTCTTAATAACTACAACTATGGCTGGCCACGTCAGTGAATAACAACAACAGACTATAACAACAAGTGATAGCAAGAATGAGCAGTCACCATAACAAGATTTACACAACAAAGATAGGAACAAAATTTCCAGTAGTAGCAGACAATAGAATGAAGAAAACAACAAGCTCAAACAAGTTACAAGCTTAAATACTTAAGAAATAACAATAACCAACATTAATTACCACTAAGGGAACCAATAACAACAACCAACAATAGATTCAAGATCAGCAGACATGGATCAAACTAATCTGAGTAGCAGCAACAATTGCCTAGGGGACCACTTCAAGGCAAAAATAAGCTTAACTAAAGAGCGCTAATTTCAAAACTAAAAATAATCACTTGACCACTACCTAGAAGGCTTCCTAAAACAGCAAACTTCAACGCATTACCCCTACAATCGAATGCTCTAGGTGTCATAGAAAACTGGCCAAAGACTAAGGTGCCGGAGAAGTTTCTTTGCAAACAGCCAACTTCCGCCCCGATTTCCTATAACCAAACGATCCTAAAACCTCAAAATTCTTTTTGTTATAATAATGCAAGCTGGAAAGGTTCACAAAAATCCAGAAATCATTTAATTTCGAAAGGTATTCACTCCTAGAAATCAATTAGAAATCCTTCCTTTACCATCAGTGTACACTTTTGTCTTTCAAGGTTTGTTGATGTTTTTTTTTTTTTTTTTTTTTTTTTTTTTTTTTTTTTTTTTGAAAAATACCAAAACAATATTTAGATTAAGCAACTTTGGGGTACACTACGGTTATCTACGCAAGTTTTACCTAATGAAACCCATGGGAACAAAGCTAAATGGCAGTTCCAAACACCCTTACACTAGATTGTTTTGAAGCAACTCACTGAATTACTATTCTATACTAACCAATTTACTCCAAAATACTAAATCAAAGTTAGAAACATGTAAATTAATAATCATGAAAGGCAAGCAACATTTATCATAAATTATGAGCAAAAATAACAGAACCTACTTGTCATTCAAAGGACATGAGAACTAGGAACCAAGAACCAAGAACAACCTAAACGCCCCCATGGGCTCTAAACCAATACTCCCATCCAAGCTTTGCTACTGCTTCTTTTACTACTTTTTTTTTTCTTTTCTGACTTTTAACTCGACAAAACTCAAGTAAATACTAGTAACTTAAATAACAAAAAGTTAATGAAACTTAACAAAGATTGAGAGAAAACTTAAAATTCACTTTCATTAATTCTTGAAAACTCGGATTACACTTTGAAATTGAAATTTAAAAATAACGATTACAAAATAAATAGAGATGAGATATGCCTCAAGGCTTACACTAGACTACCTATTTATACTAAATCTTTGAAGTGGTAGGTACACCTTTTGGCTCCAATCTTGTCTTCTCCCTTGTGCTTCATCACTGAGAGGGCTTCTGAGCTGGACACTTTGTGTTTTCTTGAGATGAATCTCAACCCTTGGATTCAAGCAGATGCTATCTCGTCCCTCTATTCACATCTTGGCGCCTAAATAAGTTGTGGATTGATGACATGGAGGTGTTAGGTAGGGGTTTGTGAGAGGGTGGTGGTGAGTGGGATTGGGAGAAGAGATGGATGGTGATGGGGGGATGGTGATGGATGCAGTCACGAGGGGATTAGGGTATGGTGATTTGGGGAAGAAGACATACTGCTATCTGTTTTGACCAAATGAAGTTTACCCTTTAGGTTTTAATAATAATAAATCGTGTATTGTGGGGGGAAGAAAAGGGGCAAACGTTTAATTAGGGTTAGGGGATTGGTTTTCTGGATGAAGTTATTACTCGTACAAATAAGGGGTGGGCTTGTATTCATGGGCTTGGAATGAACCTTGGGCCAAGGTGGGTTGTATTAAAGTGGTGGGCTGGTGGGACTCGTGGATAATAAGGATCCGTTTATGTGTATACTAATGAAACCATAAGGACCAATTTCGTAACACTTTGATCTTTGAGGACCCAATTTGTCCTACTTTCAAACTTCGCCCAAGGACCATACTTGCCATCATTCAATTCCTTAAGGACCTTAACTTATAATTTTTCCATTTAAAATGCCCAGGGAACAAAACCGCCAAATTTGCAAAGTGCAGGGACAAAACATGCCAATTGTGAAATTTCAAAGGTTTGGTTTGCAATATTTTGAAAACATTTTACCCAAAGATCATTTGCGATTCATTTTGACTTTTAAAGAACAAGGGTTGACTTTTCTTTGAAAATGATTGACCAGGGACTAGTTTTGTAAAACTTTGAAAGTTAGGGGACTGAAACTGCAAATTATGTAACTTTTGTTCATTTTTCGTTTGTTTTCATTCGTTTTGCATCAGAAACATATAAAATACGATCTTTGGGATTTTCTTCGCATTTTGGTGCGTTTTTTAGTATTTTTGATCCTTTTGCAGCTTAGATTTGACTCAAAATGATGAGTATTTACACACTCATCACTGATGCGCAACATTTTCTCTTATTAATAGGTATAGTACTTTTTTGACAGGTAGATGGAACTTGATACGAAAACAACCAAAACAAAAGAGAACAATGGAGAGCTTATCAACCAAATACAAGGAAGTTGTGATAAGTGAAAACCAAAAAATAAGACACACCCTCTCACAAGATATGTATAGGAAGGGCCACCTCAAACAAACACTACAGTCAGACATGGATCGACACAGAGACACTCAAACACCAGCAAAGTTGAATTAACAAAACTCAGCACACCCAACCATCATAAGTCTAGACAACCATAACCAACATCCATGACATAAATTCAAACTAAAGCAGAATATACACCTTCGTATCTATTATGATTGTATTGGCTGTATCAAGTCAAAATACTACAAATATTGTTGAACCCAACAAGTTGTTCTTATTATTTTCTCCTACATTTGTAATTGAATATCATTGGTTATTGCACACTTGTGCTTTACATACATGTTCGGAATAAAAATATTGTTTCAATAATTGAATTTCATTGGTGTTTTGGCAAGTTCATTTTGCTTTAGTTTATAGTTTTGAACTTCATGTTTGTACATATTTTGTACGCACACACGTCAGGTATTTCACTTCATAAATTTGTATTGAAGGTAGGTGCACCTATCATATGTTTGCAAAACATTGACCAAATGGATGGTCTTTGCAACAGCACAAGGTTGCAAGTATTAAGGATGGGAAATATTAATATAGAAGGACGAATCATTTCAGGTGGTAAAGTTGAAACAGTTTGTGTTATACCGCGGATGCTCATAAGCCCGTCAGAAACGAAAATGCCTTTCAAGTTAAATAGGATACAATTCCCTGTTTATGTTTTGTTTCGCTATGACCATAGACAAAAGCTAAGGTCAGGTTCAGGTTTTGCTACAACGCCCTGTCTTTTCACATGGTCACTTATATATCGTTGTTTCGAGAGTTAAAAGCAACCAGGTTCTTAAAGTCTTTTGTTGTAACAGAGATGGCAACTACACAGATGAAACGACTAACGTTGTCTACAAGGAAGTGTTACATCGTCTTTAAGCGTTCTACATATTTCTTTTAATGTTATTTACATTTTTTTTATTGATATGAATTTTTTCGTATATTATTATACATATTTTTTCGTCTCATATATTTATTAAGTCACTACATATTTGATATGTTATTTTTAGATTCTCATTTTTTTAACGTTATTAATCAATATTAATTCAAATGAAATGATAGAGCTAGCCTGCCCATCGGGCGGGTCTTGAAGCTATAAGTAATATAAAGTAACTTTTTACAAAAAAAACCCCGAACTATGCAGGAATTTGCAAAAACTACCTTAAACTTTTTACTATTTACGAATTTTTGTATATAACAAACTTTATTTACTAAATATGTAGCGATTTCTTTAATAAAAAATATATTGCCGAGAACAGAACAAACCAAATATTAATATACTTTTGACATATACGATTATATATATTATACTATATACTAATAGAGAAAAATGATGTGACATTAATTATGTTGCAATTTTTTTTTGTTAACCATTGAACTTGCTTGCTATTGGTTCCATTTGGTCATTAAAGGGTTCATTATGCAATTTTTATGGACCCAACAATAATGGGGTGTGGGCTTGGCAGCAGCCCATTCGCTGACAAACTTTGGGAGTTAGACTGTTCACTGCTTAAAGTCCTTAATCACCCTGGTAATACACCAAACCTGGTAAAAAATTCAAAGGCAGCAGACATGTGTGAGTGAGCTCCTTGTACATCTACAGTTTCCGGTATAATATTACTCCCTCTCCCACTCACAAATTCTAGATCCATCCATAATAGACAAATCACAAACGCAAACAGAAAACACACACACCCTTCCTCCTCCTCCTCCTCCTCCTCCTCTCTCTCTCTCTCTCTCTCTCTCTCTCTCTCTCTCTCTCTCTCTCTCTCTCTCTCTCTCTCTCTCTCTCTCTCTCTCTCTCAGTCTTCTCCATCTAAAAAAATTGATAACAAAAGCTGATGAAGAATCTCAAAGGTAAAAAAGAGGGGAAAAACACAGTTGATGATGATTGTTACTTTCTAGGGTTTGTTGTCGATCTTATTCCGGTATTCCAGTTGCAGAAAATGTTAGGTTCCAAGATGGAGATGAAAAAATACGAATACTGCAACAAGGAAATCATAAATCACAGTTTGATGTTAGTTAGATAACATATTTATTGTTTATGTGATTAATAAGGAATTAGGGTTTCGTGTTAATTTAGGGTTTTTTTCCCTCTTAAATGGTTCATAAGAATTAGGTTTTCATTTAAATTTTAGGATTCTTATCAAATTAGGGGTTTCTATATGAATAGATCTTGATTATAGTTTTGAATAGTTTTTGGGGTTTCTATATGAAAATCCATGTTTTGATTGTAGTATGTGACTGAAGTTGTTGACTTTTAAGTATTGCTCATTGTGCTTTTACTTTTCTATTATTAAACTGAGAATGAGATGTTGATATGTGTTTCAGAATAGAAATAAGATATTGAAAGAATGAAATTAGATTTATTAGTGTTTTATAGATTATAGACGGTTTTTGCATTTAATATGTGGACATTTGTGTTTATGTATGGTGGGTTAGAGATAATGTATTATGGCTTATAAGCTTAAGTTATAGCTTATAAACTTAAGTTAATAGAGCTTAATTGCCTTTTTAGTTTCAACTAAGGCTGTGAACCCTGAATATCAGCTGCTTCAAACAAATTTAGGTCTTTTATGGTTAATGTATTATTGTGTAACAGAATTAACTAATGTAATGTCGTACAATGCAATGCATTTGTTTTTTTTTTGTTACTTAATATGCCGTTATTCGGATCACAATAGATGACTCATTGACTTAAGTGTAAGATTGTAATCAGCATGGCATTTGTTGATCCAGGTAATCTAGAAGGCAATTTACAAGCGGGTGCGATAGCGGGTTATTTGTTGTTATGATTAGTAATGTGGGCAACTGGTATGGGATTATAGATTTGATTGTTATCAACTACAATAGGTGTGGCAACTGGTAAACATTTGGTTATTTGTGAAGTTGTCAAACAAATTGAATCCAGTGATGTTTCAACCATCACTTTCGATATGGAAGATATTGAGCACCAGGTATAAATCATTAACAATGTATACATTTTTTTAAATCATTTTTCATGAGAAAAGATTTTGCTACTGTTTTGGTCATACAATTGAAATGGTACAGGTTGGATAGGACAACATTGGCAGATGGTATTCAGCTTTCACTAGTACATGTAGTGGACAATGATGAGGCGAAAAATGAACCACTTTTAGGGGGTCATTTAAGCCCGGAATTGAATTTATTTGATCAAATATTTCCCTAAATCGTTCCTTTTGTGATTTTAGGTACTTTGGGAGTGAAATCTGGAAAAGGAAGCAATTCGGACGTTTTTGGAGCATAAAAGTGAAGAAAACGCCAAAGACTTAATTTTCCATACTGGGAACAGTGTATGACGGCGTCAAGAAGATATTCCTGACGGCGTCAAGAGTAAAAACCATGATGACCCAGAAGAAACATGAAGGCATCACAGGTAGAGCGTCAAGAGTTAATTGTGTGACGGCCTGCAAAAGGGGACTACATGACGGCGTCAGATGTAGATCTAGGCAGTCCGAGGAATTATTGGGCGGCGAGATGACGGCGTCAGACATTTATTCTTGACGTCGTCACCTCTTAAAATCTGTATATAGTTTTCTAATTTTCATTCATTAAAGGGGGAACTGGTGTGGAGAAACCCTAGGGCCGAACCTTGTACGAATTTTACAGCTTTTCAAGGGTTTTCAACCCTTGAATCCTTACATGTGTTATTGAGATAAGTCTTCTCTTAATTCAATCAATATGTCTATGTGTTGGTTGTCTATATCTTGTGCTTGTCTTGATTTCAACATGCTAGGCTAGATTTATCTTGTGTTTGCTTAGATCTAATGAAACCTAGATGTTAATTATGTGTTGATTACTTGTTTATGGTTGTAATGGATGAATGATTTCAATGTTAGGCTTAAGAAAACTGGCAGATCTCCAATTGGTAACATGCTTGAACGTCTTAGGAAACATGAACCGATGTGTACTAGGTTTTATTGGTTGTATTTAATGCATGAGTAAATTCTAATGATCCCATGTTAGGAGCTTCTAGCAGGCTCGACATAGGAGTGAAGTAGGCACTCATAGGATTGGGGAAGTAAGTACGCCACCCCATGAATGGTATTAAGGAATACAATCCGTCATCCACGAAACTATAACAAGTAATTAACGTGTAAAAGATATCTAGGGAGTAGTGAAATCTAAGTAAACACATTTCTCCCACATATTGCTCACAACTTTAGTATAATTAGTTTTATTTTCATTTTAGTATTTTATTTTGATTGCATCTTTAGTATTGGGTTAGTTGACTAGCAACTAATTCCGCCCCAAATCCTTCAGAACCCGAGATTTTAATTTGCTTTCTTAAAAATATAAAAATACAAAAAGAATCATCCCTCATCTCTAGATCTAGTATTTAGGTTTTCTAATCCTAGCGATACTATTCCTAGCTGAACGATCAATCCCCCGGTACTTGTCAATATACTATACTACATCGATCAGGTACACTGCCTGGTGGGGGTTGTATGCTTCTCGAGATCCCTCGAGAGGTAAAGCTTGGTGCAACCCTACGCACATCAAGTTTTTGGCGCCGCAGCCTGGGGAATAGTTATTGTCTAGGTTAGAATCGCTTTTTATTAGGTCTACTTGCTAGATTCCTTTCTAGTAAGACTTTATTTTTATTTTTAGGTTCTCTTTAGTCTATCTTATTTCTTTGTTTCCTTTGTTCGTAAATTATCTCGATGGATAACAATAACATTGATCGTTTGATTCCTGTTATTCGTGTTTTTCGTCGTAGGATTTTCCAAATGCCCGCCCCAATCCCTTTAGTTGAGAATGAGAACCCACCTAACCTCTCGCCTAACCACCACTTCGACAATAATTCTGAGTTAGAGGAGTCTGATCATGATGATGACCGTAGGGCTAGTCCTTTTTACTATTCAGACTCCGATGAGGATCTTGATGATGGTGATGTGATTAATGAGGATAGGATGGAAGAGGAAGTGAACCCTCTTAGGTATGTCGACCCTAGAACAAGGATTGAGAGTGATAGTTCATTCAACATGTAATTTCCTTGTAAGATCGGATTTAGGAGCTTTAACGCCTATCTTAACTCATCTCTCCCAATGAACATAATCTCGCGTAATGAATATAATAAAATCATGGTAGATGAATTAGAGTACAAAGGAGAAAACATTATTGCTAGGACAATACCATTGCATGTGTTTGTAGGAAGCTTGGTTTATCTTGTTGAGTTCATGGTTATGGAGAGTCTAGGAGAATTTATTGATGATAAGTTAACCCAGGTTGTGTTTGGAAAACCCTTCAAAAGGTTGACCAACCTTGATGAAGAACTTATAGAAGGGTTAATTACATTCTCGGATGGGGAAGAAGATTTTGTCTACCAAATGCCCCGCATACACCCTAGGTTCAAGGATTTTTCCATGGAAAAGTGTAGTAGGTATCCACCCATAGAAATGCTAAGTGAGAATGATAAAAGAAAAGGGCTTAAATATACTCATGAAAAGAATAAAAGATACTATCGTGGATGTTTAGAGTTAGGAGATGATTATAAGAAAGATGAGGCGACCATTAGATGGCTCACGCTTGGTTATGTGAGCATAAGCGATACACGGTAACCCATGACCTTGAGTCTAGCTACAAGACTCGTAAATAAAGAAAAGCGCTTCTTGGGAGGCAACCCATGCTTTGTGTGATTTTATTTTTGTTTGTTTGTTATTTGCTTCCGTATGCATGCTTTATTTTTATTGTTGGTAGATCATGTTTCTAAACTAAAAAGTGGAAATACTTTACTTTGTTGTTTGGCTTAGTCTTAACTTCACCTAAAGGTATGTTTGCAAAAGATAAGTGTAAGGGGAAACCCCAAATATGTTTTTAAGAAACAAACCGATCATGATTCTCCACAATATTAAGTGAACATGTATATTCGTATTTGTTAGAGTCAAATGCTTGTATCGAGTCATAATGAAGTTTTGCAGGATTTTCCAGGAAGTACAACCAAGTTTTTCCAGAAATTTTCCTGAAACTTAACACAAGAATTTCTGCAGGTCACTTCTGACGGCGTCATGAGTTTACTCTTGACGGCATTACGTGTAAAAATCTGGAAATTTTACTTGTTTTGTTTTTCTAAAGGAGCTTTAAAGTTTTTGTTGAATTATAAGTTTTATAATCTCCAGGAAATCTGCAAACTTCATTCCACAAGCATTATATCTTACTTTGTTTTCTAGAATTTAGGAACTTATGTAGATTGCCGCCGATTTTATGCGAGGTTGCCTTGTCTGTTTTCTCAGGATTTACAGGTTATGTATGACAAGAAGATGATTTATTTTTCTGGAAGGGAAGCTTTGATTGTTCATTTTCTTGGAGGAAGATCTAACCTGGCCACCTTATTATCCATACCGAGCGAATCAAGGAAGTATTTGATTTCATTTGTTTTACTTATTTCACTTTTACATTCTTTACTTGAACATTGGGGACAATGTTCATCCTAAGTGTAAAGGGGGGTAAAATGATGATACCTTATAGTATAAACTTTCGCTTGAGTTTGTTTGTTTGATAGTAGATGTGTAATAAAACTATGAGAAATACTTGTTAGTGCAATTTTAGCGCCAAATTTAAATTTTTTTACAACATTTAGGAGTGAAACTTTTGCCATAGCAAGCGTCTCATGGATAGGAGATTGTATGACTAGCACATAACCGTATCATTCAGAAAAATTTTCCACCCAAATATGTGAGGTTCGCCTTTAGATTTGATAGGAAAAGCATTTACTATTAGTGCTTATGAGTGTACTGGTAGCATTTAGATTCTAGAACTTGCGTTAGTGATGCATCCCGAGACCGCTAGTGAGACTACATTCATGTAGTAGGATTTACTACATGATAAGAGGCATTAGGATCACCCTTGTGTTAAACCCGTATCATAATTACTTGACCATTTAAGTCATATTACTTGGCTAGTTAAGTCAATTAATTTTTCCCACACCTTAGCGTTGTACTAATTTTTAGTACACGAAACCCCTAGTACACCCCTCCGAGCCTATCTTTTCGTTTCTAACTTTAAGCATCTTACTTAAAGGAAGAATTTGTTACACCCCACTTAAATGTACACCCAAATCGCCTTAGCCTTCCGTGTATGCACTCATCTTTAGTGCATTATTGTTATTTGTTAAACCCTAAGTTAACTATCTAATTGATTACATGGTTGCTAAGTCGAGTCATATCCTTGTACATATTGTTTTGGGACGATTGGGACTCATGGGTAAAGTACTTATTTTATGGAGTTGATGAGGCGAAAAATGATCCGTTTTTAGGGGGTCATTTAAGCCTGGAATTGAATTTATTTGATCAAATATTGCCCTAAATCGTTCCTTTTGTGATTTTAGGTACTTTGGGAGAGAAATCTGGAAAAGAAAGCAATTCGGACGTTTTTGGAGCATAAAAGTGAAGAAAACGCCAAAGTCTTAATTTTCCATGCTGGGAACAGTAGGTGACGGCGTCAAGAGTAACTCCCTGACGGCGTCGAGAGCAAAATTCCATGACGATCCAGTAAAGATTTGACGGCGTCACGAAGTAGGGCGTCAAGAGTAAAAGTCATGACGGCCTGGAAATGATTATCACTTGAAGGCGTCAAATGTAGATCAAGGCAGTCCGAGAAAAGTTTTGGCGGTGAGGTGACGGCGTCAAAAGCTTGGTCTTGACGCCGTCAGACCCCTTTTCTTATATATAGTTTTCTAATTTTCACATTAAAAGGGAGAGAAGTTTTGGAGAAACCCTAAGTACAAACTTGGTGCGAATTTTACAGGTTTTTCAAGGGTTCCAAGCCCTTGATACCTTTCATGTGTAATTGAGATAAGTATTCTTTTAATTCAATCAATATGTCTATGTGTTGGTTGTCTATATCTTGTTCTTGTCTTAATTCCATCATGCTCGGCTAGATCTACCTTGTGTTTGCTTGGATCTAATGAAATCTAGATGTTAATTATGTGTTGATTACTTGTTTATACTTGTCTTGGATGAATGATTTATATGTTAGGCTTAAGAAAACTGGCAGATCTCCAATTGGTAACATGCTTGAACGTCTTAAGAAACATGAACCGACGCGCACTAGGTCTTTATTGGTTGTATTTAATGCATGAGCCACTGTTTATAATCCCTATGGTTGTGCTGGGCATGGTAAGAGCTCATAGAATTGGGGAGTTAAGTGTGCCACCCCATGAATGGTATTAAGGAATACGATCCGTCATCCATGCAATTATAACAAGTAATTAACGTGTAAAAGATGTCTAGGGAGTAGTGAAATCTAAGTAAACACATTTTCTCCACTTATTGCTCACAACTTTAGTATAATTTAGTTTATTTTCATTTCTAGTATTTTATTTTGATTGCATCTTTAGTATTGGGTTAGTTGATTAGCAACTAATTCCGCCCAAATTCTTCAAACCCGAGATTTTTACTTGCTTTTTAAAAAATATAAAATACAAAAATAATCATCCCTCACCTTTAGAACTAGTATTTAGGTTTTTTAATCCTAGCGACACTATTCCTAAGCTGAACGATCAATCCCCCGGTACTTGTCACTATACTATACTACAACGATCAGGTACACTGCCTGGTGGGGGTTGTAAGCTTCTCAAGATCCCTTGAGAGGTAAAGCCTGGTCCCTCGTATCAGGAGTAATGGGGAAGAACATCATATTATTACCCCCCATATGTACGTTAATCTTAAAAGTACTCAAAGTGTTTAGATTTTCTTAATTCGAGTCATTAGATTAGTTTATTGTAAAGTATGTAAAAATTCAAGTGTAAGGGGAATTTTCATTCCCTATAATGTATTATTTTGGATGGTAGGGTAAGAGTGTATGCAAAAAAAAAATAATAAAAATAAATAAATAAATAAATAAAATAAAATTGAAAAAAAACAATATATATATATATATATATATATATATATATATATATATATATATATATATATATATATATATATATATATATATATATATATATATATATATATATAAAGAAAAGAAAAAACATACGGACTACCATCCCTTTTCATTCTATGTTTATTTTATGTTTTTGTTATTTTTCACTTATTAGCTTAAGTCGAGTCTAGCCTTGGCTTAGCAACGCCATACGGACTACCAGTAAAGACTGCCTATATCCAACAAAACCGTGTATTTCATATCCCTACACCTAACGTTACAACCCTTTAAAAGACCTCTTTGATAGTTTATCCTAGGTGCTTACGCCATGTGGTGGAGGTTTGATCCTTTCCCAAGCCTATGGTAATCTATTTTTCTATGACAGGTAGTGAGAGATATCTTCCGTTTCCATATTGTAATTTATACTTTATTACACCCGAGAGATGTGAGTATCTAAACACTATTTGTGAGGTGCTAGTATATGACCTCATTGCTTGTCTATTGGTCTTTAGTGGAACAATTATTTGTTTTAATTACTTTTATATTAGTGTTAAATGACCCCTAACTTGTATTTTGATTAGAATAAAAGCGCATTTGCTTGAGGACAAGCAAATCTCAAGTGTAAGGGTATATGATGAGGTGAAAAATGAACCACTTTTAGGGGGTCATTTAAGCCCGGAATTGAATTTATTTGATCAAATATTGCCCTAAATCGTTCTTTTTGGGATTTTAGGTACTTTGGGAGTGAAATCTGGAAAAGGAAACAATTCGGACATTTTTGGAGCATAAAAGTGAAGAAAATGCCAAAGACTTAATTTTCCATGCTGGGAACAGTGTATGACAACATCAAGAAGATATTCCTGACGGCGTCAAGAGTAAAAACCATGACGACCCCGAAGAAACATGAAGGCGTCACAAGTAGAGCGTCAAGAGTTAATTGTGTGACGGCCTACAAAAGGGGACTACATGACGGCGTTAGATGTAGATCTAGGCAGTCCGAGGAATTATTGGGCGGCGAGATGACGGCGTCAGACATTTATTCTTGACGCCGTCACCTCTTAAAATCTGTATATAGTTTTCTAATTTTCATTCATTAAAGGGGGAACTGGTGTGGAGAAACCCTAGGGCCGAACCTTGTACGAATTTTACAGCTTTTCAAGGGTTTTTAACCCTTGAATCCTTACATGTGTTATTGAGATAAGTCTTCTCTTAATTCAATCAATATGTCTATGTGTTGGTTGTCTATATCTTGTGCTTGTCTTGATTTCAACATGCTAGGCTAGATTTATCTTGTATTTGCTTAGATCTAATGAAACCTAGATGTTAATTATGTGTTGATTGCTTGTTTATGGTTGTAATGGATGAATGATTTCAATGTTAGGCTTAAGAAAACTGGCAGATCTCCAATTGGTAACATGCTTGAACGTCTTAGGAAACATGAACCGATGTGTACTAGGTTTTATTGGTTGTATTTAATGCATGAGTAAATTCTAATGATCCCATGTTAGGAGCTTCAAGCAGGCTCGACATAGGAGTGAAGTAGGCACTCATAGGATTGGGGAAGTAAGTACGCCACCCCATGAATGGTATTAAGGAATACAATCCGTCATCCACGCAACTATAACAAGTAATTAACGTGTAAAAGATATCTAGGGAGTAGTGAAATCTAAGTAAACACATTTCTCCCACATATTGCTCACAACTTTAGTATAATTAGTTTTATTTTCATTTTAGTATTTTATTTTGATTGCATCTTTAGTATTGGGTTAGTTGACTAGCAACTAATTCCGCCCCAAATCCTTCAGAACCCGAGATTTTAATTTGCTTTCTTAAAAATATAAAAATACAAAAAGAATCATCCCTCATCTCTAGATCTAGTATTTAGGTTTTCTAATCCTAGCGACACTATTCCTAGCTGAACGATCAATCCCCCGGTACTTGTCATTATACTATACTACATCGATCAGGTACACTGCCTGGTGGGGGTTGTAAGCTTCTCGAGATCCCTCGAGAGGTAAAGCTTGGTGCAACCCTACGCACATCAGACAAGCTTTGGCTAAGTCGAGGAAACTAAAAACCATGACAATGGTATCAAGCTTAATATCTTGTGCTTCTTACTATCCTGTGCTTCTAATAGTTGGTTCAACTTATTTTGCATCCTTATGAGTTAACTTAAATTTAAAAAAATATGCAGGATATGATGACGATCTAATATTAGGCAACTTTCGATGTATGGCCGCGAGGCTAAGCAGAAACTGATTGGGGCGAATGTGTTGATTTCAGAGATGCAGCGACTCAACGCGGAGATAGGTATAAAACAGGACCTATAAAACTGATATCTGATATGCAAATAAATTGGATACTTGACTCAGCGCGGAGATAGGTGATTATTGCCTCCTCATTTGATACTATTATTTTTCTTATTTGTTTACAGGTGGATGTAAAGAAACTCAACAACAAAAGGGGAGGTTCTTAAAGATTTTCAGCATCTTCACGAAAAAATTAGAAAACCTATGCATAGCAGGAAAATAGGTAATTTTATTATAGCCAAACTATAGTAAAGTTTGACTGCTATGCTGTAGATGTACCATTCTTTGGCTACTGGATTTTGCGCAGATCTACAGATATCGAAGCGCAAATTCATTTCCTAGCAGATGCAACTACTTGGGTATGATTCCAGATTCAATATTAGCTAATAAGTATAAAGTTGAGTTTTATCAAATGACTCATGTCTGTTTTCTTGCTTGAATGCAAGCTCCTATGAACCGATCAATAAACCACGGTGGTACACGCCCGAAAGATTGTCAAAACACCTTTGCTTTGCTGATAACATTCAACGAAGTTGACGTGTAAGTTCCAATGGTACATATATATTATTTACATGCTTCTAGGGTCATCCTTTGGCTAGGATATCCTAATAGTATAACACAGAGGTGAATTTTTGTTTAATTTGCTTATAATGTGGTCGACCCGAGTATTTCATCTCTTACTGTTCAAATGGGAAAGCCAATAGAATTAGCTAAAAATCAAACTGACGAAATATGTCAAATGTGTTCAAAGTTAGTAATGTGTATTTGATTCAAAGTTATTAATGTGTATCAGATTGTTTTTGTCCCACCATTCTCGATTGATAAATCTGCTTCTGTATGTACACTCCATTGAAACACTACAAATATCTCAACATGTTGTGATACTGACAATCGTAAATATGTCGTTGTTGGTTTTTTGCTTATGCAGCCACATGATGAAGAACCAGAGCAGGAGATGGAAGAGGATGTCTGACAAAAAAATTCGGCGGAAGGATGAAGATGAATCTAATGAGGGTCGCTTATTCAAGAAGCATTGAGCAGTTTTAAAAGGTAAATCGAAACGACTCACATTGTTGAAGTTGAACGACTATTATTTTATCTTATACTTAGTTGAATTTATAATTTAGCATTTGGAGCAGTTAGGAATAGATCAATAGCCTCTTTCACCTACAACTTGATAATCAAATTGTGATTAAAAATAACTGGAAACCATTTTCTTTGTCCTGATTCGGTCATTTTGTGACTAAAAAACCTTGAAAATGGCTGTCAAAAAATTAAAATGTTACTACGGATGTTAGATTTATATAGGAATGTTAAGATTAGTGTTTTGAAAATGCCTCATATAGGGTACAACTATTTACCAGTACATATATAAAAACAAAAGTACATTGGTTATAATGCAATATAATCTTATTGCTAATGATCCTTGGTGGTAAAACAAAATCTAAGCCATTTATAATTCAGTCAATTCATACACAGTCCAAAAAACCATAAAATTCAAAAGAAAATTTTGCTAAGTTTTACTTTTATTTCTCAAAACTTAATAGTGTGCTCTTTCTATTCTCAAAAATTTAGACTGCGGTTTGGAAATTTTGACCATATCATTCATCACTGCAGGTACACCTTGCTGCCATATTTTAGCAACTACATGGGATAGTAAATGGATATTCATACGTTAATGAACTGTCGTTCCAAAGTTTGAAGAAGAATGTAGTATACTAATAATTATAACGTGTATGGTACTTGTGTTTAATGGATTGAATTAAGAAGAAAGAAAGAAAGTTTAGAGAGAGAAAGTGAGTCGAAAGGTTTCCTAGAGAGAGAAAGAGATGAGAGAAAAATGTGAATATTAGATTGAATGAATTGGAAGCTCCAATCCTCTCCCTTGGTGGGGGAGGGGTATTTATACAAACAAATAAAATGCCTACACCCGGGCTGTGGATCAGGCATACAGTGGGTAAAGACCCGTCCTTCTTCCACGATGTTACTTAAACGAATACTAACTAAATAATAAACTAACTACGAGCTATCTTAATGCTATTACATCATTTAGGTGACCGAGTCTTTTATAGTAATATTTTTATTCCTAACAATCTCCCCCTAAGCGAGGTCACCTTTGGAAATTAAGCTCTTTATTCTTCAAGCATTCTTTTGAAATTGTAGCTTGTAGGTTCTGACTCTTCACTTTTGAGCTCACTTTGTACATCAAGCAATGATCTTGTGATTTGTTCTCCTTTGGAATGTGTGATCTTTGAGCTTTCTTTGAGATCATCAGCCACAGTAAATCTCCAAGCTCATCCTTAGTTGTTTCGCCTTCATGTGATGTTGTGACACAAGGACCATCATGCTCACACCCTTCTGTATTAGGAGACTTTTCATCAGAGTTGCGGAGGCGTTGTAGTTAGTCTCTTTAACATTCATTTTTGCAAGTCTCTAAACATATATGATCTTCATTTAGAATGAGTAGGCAGTGTGAGCATGAGGTATGGAATGACACGATTCAGCTGGAGTTGGGTATCACCATCGCCATCTTTATATGTTCCTGAAATAAAATAGTTAGCAATAAAGATAGAGAACGAATATGGCTTTGTCATTCGTTCTGCGAGGACAGACTACCCTCTGGTTCTGTGAGAACCGACCTGTGATCAGGTAGAGTCTCTGTTAAAGATGACTCTCCTTGACAGGAATTTCTAGCTTGTAGTAATGAATCTTCCAAAGAATCCACTTCGGAATCTTCATACTAAGCATGTTCTCATACCAGAACGTCTCAAAGTAGACAGCATGATAGAGTGAATCGGTGAATTGATATTAACTGATTGATGAGAAATTGATTTATGGAAAGACACGATGAGATTTTTATACATTGAATCACATTTCCATCAAAAATATTTTTGTTTGAAATATTGTACACAATCAATGTGCTTGAAAGTTAGTTTGGGAGCACATTGAAATGTTTTTGCAAAAGTATCCGTCAATCCATATCCTGGAACAAGTTTGATTCAATTTTGAATCGCACCATCGTTGCTTTCCAGTTGCCACTTGATCATTGATCCAAGATGGATCTCACATGTCACCTACCAAGAGCTTGAATGATGATCGCTCTAGAAGGATTTCCATCTTCATCGTGAATATTTTCATACCACTCGGATGTTCTGGCAATACCACAAGGATAATGCGTAGGACTCTAAATATTTTATCTTATTTTCCACATTGTGTGAAATAATAAGCATATTTGGAAGTGTGTCGTATTGAGATTTATGGATGATCTCATGGCTCTAGACTCAATAGTGTGTTTTGATCCGCTCCTGGAGACTGGGGAGGCGTCTCCTGTTTAGGTATCAACATAGCTCGTAATGAGTGGTCGATACATTGCACAGGGTTCCTGTGAGAATGAAACAAGCTCTTTTAAGAGAACTTGAGTGGTTGGGAAGTTTAGTGCAATGCGTCACTGGGTCCATGACGTCTTGTCTTCAATACCAGTGTTACCTTAGTAACCACTAGTAGCATATGAAGTTGAACCCAGTTTCTGCCCTATGGTTGAATATTTAGAGGGCTATTTCTTTTCACCCTTTTCACATTTCATTTCTTTTTCATTCTTCAACCCCTTCAGTGCTTACCGAGACTTCATCACTAGAACCTTGTTGGGTTTGTTCCAGTCCTAGCTCTATCTCAGTCCGTACTCTTCCCTTTCTCACTTTTCTCCTTTTTTTCAATCACTCCTAAGGACTTCTAATCTATCTATGGATTGTCCCTGGGAAGATCCTTCCGGTACTGGTGGATCATGAACTCATACCTAACCATAACCATCCTTATAACTCCATGCATAAAGATAAATGTTCGGTCTTTGGTATTACTTCCACAAACGCCTTTTGCTCCCCCTTAATATGTGCATTGATATTCGAAAGAGTTTAGCACATATGTGGGAGCCTATTATTGAGTCCAAAAGATCACGTTTGATTATCAGATTTCATATTTAAATCACATTCTCTCCCGCGATCAAAAATTTCAAATCTTTTGAGATTTTGGATCTCAATTGATTTAAATAAGTTAGAAAGCGTTTGGGAGAGAAATGCGGCCAGTTTTAATATTTTCTGATAAAAGGAACCTTTTTCTTGCTCCCCCTCAATCTGTGAGGGAGGTTGTTATATGTCAGATTTGATGAGTTTACAAAAGATTTGAAGTTTTAACGAAAACTCTTTGAAAATTTCTCATTCTGACACATAACCATCACAAAGTGTATTATTGCAAGGTTTTTGTACAAAGTGTGGAGAGTTTTGATGATACATAAAATTTTTGAGAAATCACTCTCCCCCTCAATCAATGACGGATGTTAAAACTTAAATAAGTAATGTCATTTATTGAGTGAAAAATTTTATCAAAATTTGAGTTCAAATTGATTTCCAAACAAAATCTCATGGTACCACCAAGTTTTGCACAAATACTTTCCGGAAAAATCATAGAAGGGAAAGTATTGGCGATAAAAAGAAGATTTCTCTTCTTTATCAAGAAATAATGCACTAAAGCATACATTCGATCGAGGAAACATGGATATAAAGTAATCCATGCCTAGGTGAACTTCACCCGGTAAAAGGATCAACTGTCTTTTTAACGACGTGTTTTCCCCATTTTGAAAAACGGGTTGCTATCTGAAGTAATAGCAAGCCATAATTTTAAGTCTGGGTTACAGCCTGAAATGACTGTAAGCCATATGGGCATGTTTTGAAAAAACTTTTGGAACTTCTGTTCGAACTTCATTTAAAGACCCGTGTCATTATTGAATGACATTTCTAGGACCGTAAATGTTATCGATACCAGAAGACATGCCTTAAAACTATTTTTGGTATTTTATGTTTTTCTTATTTTTATGGGTTTTTGTAGGTTATATATTTTTCTATCTACAATTATGGAAAATAAAAAATATGTAAAAAGTAGGTTTAGTGCACGCTTGGTTTTTAAAGAATGGTTTAGCGATGCAATTTCCTTACATTGAATTCCAACGAGGATTGAAAACCGGTGTTTCATTTTGACATAACACTCGTGGAATCCATGGAGATTTAAAACACTTTTTCCGTTGATAAGTTGATTGAGAAACCCGGTGTTTCTCTCGGCGTTTTAAACTCTGAAGAAAAAGATTTCCCTCTAAAGTTGAACCACATGGGTTCATTTTGGAAGATTTGATTTTGTGAGAGATTACGAAAGCAAAATCATTCTTATAATGCATGAAAAGCATTACAGATTTTGAAAATTTGAAATAATGTGAACGGATTTGCTTTGGTCTCCACACCTGCTTAACCGGTGTAAAACAACGATGTAGAGTTTGAAAAACTTGTTTGTCAACATTTGAATCTTGTATCACGTTTGGCCTTTTGACACATTTAGCCCCTTTGACCTCTCTCATTCCTTTCATGAAAACTTTTACTTGATTTTACATAATACAAAATGCTCACGAGAGATTGGTACACCAGAGATCAAACAAAAATATGCAACAACATGAACAGTACAGTTGAACAATTTTTACTTCCTCAAGATAGGTTACATAAGAAACATTTTGACAATAGTTGAAATTATGACGAAACATATCTTGATTTCAAATACGATGACATGTACTCGCTCACAGAAAATGCATCAGGCACAAACAAGCATACATGAGAATAAAAAAAAACTCATTCTAAATCTTCCTAAGTGCACAGAATTCTCAAAATAACACACAAGATCACAGATTAATTCATTCTTTCACTCGAGATTTTCCAATTATTATCATGGTTTAGGGTTATGTTTTGAGACTTTACATGCATACTAGTATCATGATGCATGAATATTGTACAAGCAAACACCCTAGTAGTAGCAGCAAAGACATTGGCATCTTAAACCCTAAGTCACTTGATTTCAAACCTATGTTGTTTCTAATCGAGCAAACACCCAATCAAGAATTCTTTAGTGTTCTCTAAGGCAATATGAACTAATTAATTAGACTAAAACACATCAAAGGGAAATGCTTCAATCGATAGTTACATAAAACCTAGTATCTGATTATGCCTTTTTGATTGGTGTTATCATTTGAAACATTTTGTGGAATGATTAGTCAACAACCATGAAAAAATTATAATCTCACAATAATCGAGTATAAGAAGAAACTTGTTAGTCTGAATCATTGAGATTTTCAACTATGTGTGAAACTTTTGAGAACATTTTTAATCTGAATGATGAAGAAACAATTTTCCAAGAAGAATTATGATAAGGTGTGCAAACTTCATGATGTTGTGAAAAAATTTTCTCCCCCTCAAAACATGTTCCATTTTGACAATGCAAAGCAGAATTAGTTTTAATGGAGGAACATAGTTTTGAAGGTAAGAAGTTTGCACACGAAGAAAGAAGATTCTTTTTGTAGTTTTTGAAAATTTTGTATTTATTTTATTTTGTTTTTGAAACATATTTACAAAAAAAATTAGGTTTAAGATATGTGAAAATTATATTATTCAATTTAAGAAGATATTGACTTGAATACCAGAAGGATATCATTCTGTACGTTGTGGAAGTCTGTAGTCAACATCTCTTAAACATTCACCAGCAAAGCATCTGAGGCTCACGAATAATCATCTGAACATGTGCCTTCTCAATGTGATGCATTGGTTGCTTCCCCCAAACCGACAATCATCTACATGAGACAACTTCCCCAAGTAGTTGAAGTGATGCAAAAAGTCTCATTGTATGATGCTCAATGACCCAAAGAAAATGATAGCACCGAAGTAACAAGGTGAACCACGGATCATCTCTGCGGTTATCAATCCCGGAATGTAAGATGAAGCCCGATCACATGACCCTGTTGTACGTCCTCGATGTACACATTACTCTACAGTTTTGAGCAGTTGTCTATTCAGGGGAATAATAAATCAATATCTTCATTTCACCAAATGCATTCTAGTTATTTTTCATATAGTAAATAAACCCATAGTGTACACATGTTCCCAACAAAATTCAAAATGATGACACCAAAGTAACAGGTTGAAGCACTGATCATCTCTGCGGTTATCAACACCAGAATAGATGATTAAGCCCAATCACGTGAACCTGTTGTGTATCCCTGATGTACACATTTCTCCCCCCTGATGGTTCCGATCACTCAAAATTAGCATAACATTGTGTACATGAAACCTTGACTGGAAGTACTTTACCATAAATCATATCAGCTCATAAGAAGATGTTGATAAGCAATATCATCTCACACTCCAACTATTCTTCTCATATTTCATCCCACTGAAAGCTGATGTAATACTTACAACAAGTATCAGGAGACCACTTCCTCCAAGAAGATGGAATAATACACCAGAAAACGAGTTAAGACACTGATTGTCTCTATGGTTGTGACATTTGTCTTCCCGGAATATCTTCAGTTAAGAAGTATAAAGCTCATCACGTGTACTCGTTGAGCATTCAGATGTATGTCTCCTTCCCCCTTGCTGGTTTTGATACCTCAGAATCAGCAACATATTTTAGAAGAACATCATTTGCTCAGATATATCCTGTGAGAATCAACTGCTGTAGAAACTCTCTATGACTATCATTACCAACCCTTGGGAAGGCTATTTGAAGTGACCACAGATGAAGTAAACCCGATATACCAAACTTGAAACTGAAGTAGAATTCCCTATTTTTGTGACTTAAGCTTGCACTAGTGAGTGACTAAGAGCGGTGTAGAGAGTTCGCGGAACATCGAATCCCCAAGTACTCTATACTCTTCAACCAACCAACCATCAAGTATAAGACGTACATCGCCTCTTGACTACCGACAACTTCATGTGAGTTGTGACACTCCTTAAAGTGATAGTTATTTTGTGGTAATAAAATACCAAAATAACTAGATATCCAAGTCTTTGTCATTGTAAAGGTAAAAGCTCAAGCAAGGATCTTGAAGAATCTTCATCCAACCAACCCCGACTTCAAGATAAAATAAGATCACGCCTTTGTGAAAGTCAACTTCAATCTCAAATAAGGGATACCAAATAAACTCCGTGATTACTTGACATTCCATGTCCAAATTCTTAGCCATTTTTGACGTTATAATCGACATTTTCCATTATGTTCTTGTGGTTGATTTACAAAGTGCACATTTGGAGGAAAAACAATCCGTGATGAAATAGAACAAAGAGACGGATCATTATTCATGTGTGCAACTTCACAATCATGATAATCATCATCAACACCTTGAGGAATAACTGGAGATTGGGTTACTTGAGAAGTTTGAGTTATACTTCTTGACTGTGTAGCTTGATCAATCATCATTCGTTGAAGCTTGGAAGTAATCATCAAACATAAATCCCAGTCATCCTTAGTAAGTAGAACATTAGGTGTTGGAGGAGAGTCGAATGACCATTCTTCAAACATCAATCAACATGTGGTATATTCACACTTCTCCCCCCTCAAAAATTACAAGCGAGGTTTGCCATTTTTGATTGAGCAAGTGAATAAGAATACAATCAATCATGTATTTTATTCACACTTCTCCCCCTCAAAAATTGCATACGAGGTTGCCATTTTTTATTGAGCATGTGAATAAGAATACACTCAATCATGTAGTTTATTCACCCTTCTCCCCCTCAAAAATTGCATACGAAGTTTGCCATTTTTGAATGAGCAAGTGAATACGAATTCGAGCAAAGATGAGTAAATCCACTTGATGACTGAACGAACATGGAGGAAGCGTGAAGCATGTTGTTGAGAATGGTCAAAACTAAGAAGATTTCTCTTCTTCTGAAGATAAGGCGCACTGAATCGTACACCTTTCTTTTCTTTGATGAATGGGGCCTGAAGTGTTGTCAGCAGATGCCATAATGATGACATTGAGGACCGAGGCTTGAACTGAGGTGTTCAAACGTCATAGTCGTTGAAGAACAAGGCATGAATTGAAGTGAACAGACGTCATAATGCACACATACATCAACATTGACTTTCCAGATCTCCTGAAGCAGGAGATATGTAAGCTTTAGCCCTCCAGACGTTGAGTCATCTCGTGTGGTGAATGATTGATGTACTTGCAACTGAGTAAGGACTACCTGCACTAACATTACAAACTTGATTGCATATATATGGGTTAGTGACAAAAGTATCCAAACCCTTGGGGGTTTCACGGTCAACCATGGTATTGCCATTGGTAAGTATCTTTCCGGTAGGTATCCATTTAAGTCCAGCGTCCTTAAAAATTCTACCAGTTGGAATCCACTTATGGCAAGGTCTAGGATTACTAAGCTTCTTATGCATAGTGGAAGGCTTATCGATATTCTTAGTCTCCAAAGATTTAGCAATTTGTGTCCACCTAGGAGAAGTTTTAGGCTTGTTTTGCTTCTTATGCATTGTGGATGACTTACTGTAAATCCTAGACTTAACAGGTTGAACCTTAGCAATGTTCTTCAATAACCTAGGAGGGATCATACACGGTTGTGAACCTAAGATTCCATCCTTATAAAGTAATGCCCTTTTCCTAGTCATTTCTAGATCATAGTTCTTGTACAAGTCCTTTATATCATAAGTGTTTTGGACCTTACAGCAAGGTTTTGACACTAATTTCGAACTAATCCTAGAGGAGCTGGCTGCAGAGGTAACTACTTGTTGAGGCTTAGCAGAACTAGAAGCAATAATCTTAGGCAAATAATGTGGAGTGACTGGTTTTGTCAAAACTTGTTGCACATCAACTTGGAAGGCAAACCGTGTTTTTGAAAATTTTGGTCGTTTAGATCTAAACGAATTCGGTTGTCTAACAACTGATTGGTTTCTATTCGATTGTAAAATTGGTTCCCCCAAGATTGATGGTTTTGCAAACTTAGTGTTCACACTATTCCCTGTTGCTTTTCTTAGCTCGTTCTTTAGTGCTGCAATAGTGAAACCCTTATCCTGATGTTGAGCTTTAAATTCATCATTTTTGGCAATCAAAAAGGTTGTTTGATCTAATGTCTTAGTTCTCGTTTCTTTGATTGACTCATTGAGATTTTTACAATGCTTTTTCAAAGACTCATTTTCCAAAAGTAATTCAGCCACTTTTAGTTCAAAGTTTCTAGTTGCAATATCATCACTGGCATGTTTAGCCTTAACTTTATTACACATATCACACATCTCACTAATACATTTTTTCAGGTTGTTGATCGTTAAGTTTTTGGCTTCCAGCTGGGCTTTCAAATCATTAATCATAAAGAATTCACGGAAATCAGGAAGTTTTGTATTTTTACATGGTTGGTTAGTTTGAAAACTTTCTTCCTTTTGTTGCATTGCGATTTCATGTGAAATACAATGTTTTTCAAGTTGTAGAAATCTTTGAAAGTTCATTAAACAATTCTTTATCAACCATATCATTTGATTTGAAAGACTCAACCGTAAACAAATATCTTGACTCATCAGCATGTTCAGCATACTGATCACTTTCTCCCCCTTTATGATTCATATTTTTTGAATCAGAAATGATATTGCTATCAGTCTTTTCCAACAAATATGTGTCATAAGTGGGTTTCATTTGATTAGTATGTTGTCGTTCATTAGAAATTACATCATGTTGATCAGTGACATGTACCTCAGCAGATGGAACTTAGACATTATCTAATTTGTAATTAATATCAATGCCATAAGTGGTATCAGTCCAAGAGCTGTCGTTTGTATCATGCTTATCAACCGTAGTGTCACTGCATTATTGATTCAACTCCCTTTCGTTAATGAACTCCTTGACATTACCCATGAGAATGAGTAGTGTATCTCTGAACATGTCAACCTCGATTCCCGTATGATCAGCAAAACACTTTAATGTCATCTGACTCTCGTAGTCATAATCCATAGTGAATTTCGAATTGATGAACACTTGAAGTTGTCTGTTGAGTACACAAAGGGCAGCTATGGATCCAATTTTGAAAGATTCAGTTGTTGTTGTAGTTGATCTAAGTTAAGAATCATTGTGCCAGTGAAAGTCTGAACATCTTGACCAAAGAGTGTTTCAAATGCACGTTCGAATCCCATCTTGAATCCAATTCCCTCTAAAAGTACTGAGAGGTGTGAATGAAGTTGTCGAAAACGTTCTATGCAGCAATCCTTTGCATTATCGGTCAATTTAAGTGGCTGAAGATGGTGTAAATTACTCTCTTGTGAATTAGAGCATAAAGATTCCATTTTAGTGGTATCAGTTTCGAAACCGGAAGTCAGTTGTGCTTTGTTGGAAACCTTATGTTCATCGTACATGTCATACAGTTTGAGTATATCAGAGATGACAGGATCTGAATTAGTAGACATGATTAAGAACGTGCACGGGATTTTACAATTCTATGCTTTAAAACAAGAAATAGATTCTTTCACGGGATTTTACAAAATCAAGAATAAACCGTGAAATGATGCTGAGTACTTTAGTAATTGAGTGTGAGATGATAAACTTTGCAAGGTACAGTAAGTTATCTAAGTCAAGTCACAACGAGTCAAATCACACCAAGTCAAATCATAATTAGTCAAATTGCAGGAATCAACTCGCAACGTAAGATTGTAATTGAACAAGTTGCAACAACTCAAATCGCAACAATTCTTAAATCACAGAACTATTCAACTAGTAGCGTATAATCAACTCACAATAACTTGATCAACTAGCAGTGAGTTATCAACAAGCAGTACGATTTGGTTTGGTTGATGCAATAAGTTATGGTGAAATTTTGGTCTGAAAACTTAAAACCTCAAAAACTTCACTCCGGAGGTGATTTGGACCTCGAAAAATTCGTTTCACGACTTCGTGGTAAAACCTCAAAATATTCAGCCTGTTCCGGTCGTTTTGACAGGTGTTTCGCAGAAAACGGAGTTACGATTCAAAAGTTATGGCCGTTTGAAGTTTTGACGTAAAAAGTCAACTTTGGTCAAACTGCAACATTAGCAAATCGCTAATCACCACCAAATCGCTTGAGCTAATTGCTGAATAGAGATAATCGCTAGCTGGAGCTAATCACTGAAGAGAGGTAATCGCTATCAGGAGGTAATCGCTAACTTGAGATAACCTCTAACTGGAGATAACCTCTAACTTGAGCTAACCTCTAACTGGAGATAACCTCTAACTGTTGGAGCTAAGCTCTAACTAATAAGACGAAATAGACACTTTCATGATTTTTTGTCTTTTACCAGTTATTAGACAAAATGCCAAAATAGAGAGCTAATCTCTATACCAAAAAGGCAAGTGTAGAGTTAACCTCTACCAAGAAACTAGCTAACCTCTACCAAGAAACTAACTAACCTCTACCAAGAATCTTGCACCAAATCATATCAAACATCAACCAAACAACTAATTCAACCTACCAAAGTGAAAAATTAAGTACTTCTAACACCTCAAAACACAACAAAACCACCAAATCATCAACAACACCACAAAAAAAATCACTTCGAGGTGTTTTTCTTGAAAACCATTTCGAACAATAAAAAACCACAAAACCAATCTTAAATTCAAGAAAAAACAATCCTAGGATGAAACCATGGCTCTGATACCATTTGTAGTATACTAATAATTATAACATGTATGGTACTTGTGTTTAATGGATCAAATTAAGAAGAAAGAAAGAAAGTTTAGAGAGAGAAAGTAAGTTGGGAGGTTTCCTAGAGAGAGAAAGAGATGAGAGAAAAATATGAATATTAGATTGAATGAATTGGAAGCTCTAACCCTCTCCCTTGGTGGGAGAGAGGTATTTATACAAACAAATAAAACGCCCACACCCGGGCTGTGGATCAGGCATACAGTGAGTAAAGACCCGTTCTTTTTCCACGATGTTACTTAAACTAATACTAACTAAATAATAAACTAACTACGAGCTATCTTAATGCTATTACATCATTTAGCTGACCGAGTCTTTTATAGGAATATTTGTATTCCTAACAAAGAATCATATTATATTTGATGTTGAAGATGGTGAGGTCACTAGCATGACTACCCTTTAATATGTGTTCGAAGAGCTTTCTCATGTAAGTTACACATTCCTTTTTCTTTTATTTACTAAGTTGGAATTTAGACCTTTTGACATAAGAATGGGTAAAACAGATGGAAACTAAAGTCACCTGTTTTCACCTCTGTTGAAATTTTATCACAATCTAATCCATGTTTTCATACCAAAGTGCTGATTACTTTTCATAACTAATGCAGGAAGAAAGTAGAGGGAAGTTCACTTACAGCAAGGGCTGCTTCATTCTCCTAAGCCTCATAATAGAAAAACCATAGCAAATATAGTCCAGTCAACTACGGTGGGCCACTGAGTGTTGGAACAATACTATAAAAAAAAGTAAAGTAACTCCCAATACCGTCTTCCACTGGTTATGGGTCCCAATACCGTCTTCCACTGTGTATGGGGGAGGTTGAAACGTAGACAACCTTACCCCTACATAAGGTAGAGAAGCTGCTTCCGGTTCTACCAAAGGTAGAAAAGGACCTCTGGCTTTGCAAGGGGTGAGGATTGAACCCTTGACCTCTGTCTCCAGAGGCAATGGTGTTAACCACTTGATCCAACCTTGCTCTTATTGGAACAATAGTATAATTTGCTAAATCTTATTTGAAACAATATATATATATATATATATATATATATATATATATATATATATATATATATATATATATATATATATATATATATATATATATATATATATATATATATATATTTAAAAAAAATGACCACACCGTAGCATCACGCGGGCTATATATATATATATATATATATATATATATATATATATATATATATAATACTCCCTTATAAAGCATGGATATCCTACTCCTAACTCCGAACGTAAATATTAAGATTCAGACTTCCAAGCCACCATCAAAACCTAAATTTACACACACCAAACCAACATCCGATCCTAAAAATTTACCAAAACAATAAAACCATATAAAATTACCATACAAACAAATACCCCACCTACACTCATCCCCATCTCATTTACTTTTGAAAAAAAAAACACACAAAATACTCGAATCTCCCAACAAACTCTCACACACACACACACAAATACATTCTCATCTCACTGGACAAAACACACACTTAACACTCACACAACTACTCTCATTTTAAAACAAACAAAAAAAAACTCTTTTCTTCTACCATTCCCACCACCAATAAAAACACTATCACCACCTGACGCCGCCACCAAGCCACCATAGAAAACGACGTCATCACCTCCACCATAGAAATCGACGCCACCACCGACATCCACCAAAACCCAAAAGGTTTTCAAATTTTGAGGTATTTTTTGAGTTTTTTTAATTGATCTACTTATATTTATAATGTTTTGAAAGTTTTTTTTAGATCTAAAGATTTTGTTGTAGAACTATACGTCTTTCTTGTAAATGTATGGATTTTAGTTGTAGATCTAAAGAATTTATTGTAGATCTATAGGTTTTTTGTAGATCTATGTATATTAACATTAATGGTATTTTTTTTGTTAGTGCCGCCGTTGTAGCCGTCGTTTGCTCGCCTGAAAAAGTTGCCTCGCCGCCGCTGTTCGCCGGAAAAGTTTCTGCCACCACCGGAATGCGTTGCAGAACCCACCATGATACCAAAAGTTTAAGGTATTTTTTTAAAAGCTTTTATAGATATAGATCTATTTAATAGATTATGGTTATGACATTACTATAAGTTTTCTTTTTGTTAGTTTTTGTTTCTTTTGATTCTATTTTACAAATCTGATTGCTTTTTTAAGTTTGATTTTCTGAATTTTTTTTATAGAATTTTGAGTATCTTTTTATAGATGTGACTTGCGAGTGTATGAAATAATTTCCAATCTTTTCGATTTTGTTTATTAAGAGAACAAAATATAAAATACGTTCTTTTTATGAATCTGACTTTTTTGAGTGTTTATATAAATATAAATCTGGCTTTTTTTTTCAACTATTTTTTTCGGGTTTTATTGTGTATATATATATATATATATATATATATATATATATATATATATATATATATATATATATATATATATATATATATATATATATATATATATATATATACTAGACGAGTATCCGTGCATAGCAACGGTATTTTATAGCGATAGATAGTTTATTGATAAAAAAAGTTTATAGGTTATAAACGAAAAATAATAAAAGTTTGAAGATTTGGGAATTAAACATAATGTTTTGAAACCCGGTTCGACCCGGGTGGTTCAACTGGTTGAGCCGTTCCCGGTGAAAAATGGGTCGATATAAACCGGATCAACTTGCTAGGTTGGGTCAAAAATGGGTCAAATTAAACTGGGTCAACCCGCCGGGTTTGAAGCGTCCCGGGTCAACCCGGTTTGTGTTTTAATTGGTTTTATTGATGAGTGTGTAAATACTCATCATTTTTACCTCATCTGAGCTGCCAAAACATTCAAAAACACTCAAATATGCATCAAAATACTGAAAATATCACAGAATTATGTTTTATATGTTTCAGATGCAAAATGATCAAAAACAGATGAAATATGAACAAAGTTTGTATAATTGGCAGTTTTAGTCCCTCAACTTTCAAAACTTGTCAAATCTAGTCCCTGGTTATTCAAAAACATGAAAAAGTCACCAAAGGTCCTTTTTGAATCATAAATAAACATATATAGTCCTTTGGTGTGAAGTTTCATAAAATTACAAGTTTAGTCCCTGAACTTTGCAAAATTGACAAAAATGGTCCCTGGGATTTAAAAACTTTGAAAAAATTAATTTTTGTCCTTGTGCTACTTATCTCTGGCAGAAATGGTCCTTGAAGTGGAAAGTTTGGTAAAATTACAAGATTGGTCCCTGGAGTTTTAAAGTTTGGCAGAAAAGGTCCCCATATATAAAATATGGAAAATTATCATTAATGGTCCGTAGGTTATTGAAACTTGACATGTTTAACCCTTTTAATAACTTTGGGAAAGTTGCCATTTCAGTCCCTGAGCTTTCGAAAAATTACAAAATTGGTCCTTGTGATAGTTACTAAACCAACCGGACCCTTTTTATTAATTAAATCCAATCCAAACACAAACCCAACACCAATCCAATCCAACACCCCAAAGGCCCATTCCCACAAGCCCAATCCACCCCTTAATATTATTACGGGGTCAAACTTTGACCCTGGGTCAAACCCCAGTCAAAACCACCACCCTCACACCACAAAACCACCCTCCACTCCAAATACCGCCCTGCAAAACCACCACCACTTGCCCATCACTTCCCACTGCCCACTCCACCACCATCACCTAACAACACAAGCCACAATAAATGCCCTCTCCCCCTATACACGCAACAGTCCCAATTTGCTCTGTTTCTTTTTGGCGCTAAAAGCCGTTTTAACAGCTAGGATATCTTTGACTCATCCAACGGCTAAGATTGATGATGGGAAAGATTCAGAAGCATGTGGGAGTCTCAGAAAGGCTATAAAAGAGAGATGAAAGGCAGCAAGGAAAGAGTAGTAGTGTAATTTTAGTTTATGGATGTCGAATTAGTTAAATTTAAATTTCAGTGTTAAACTTTAGCTTTTAAGTACTTTATTAAGTAATCTCAGTGTATTATCAAGCTTTTTCAATAATCAATTTCAGTTTTCTCTTTTGAATTCAGTTTATGCAATTTTCATTTAAAATTCTCAAGTTTACTTTGATGTTGTTGTAGTTGATGTTAAGGACTTATAAGCTCACATAAGCTCCTAGATAGCTTCTAAATAGCTATTAGATATCTTAAAAGTCAGTATAGTATCATAAACCAAAAATACAAAAAAAAAATTCAGAAAAATAAAAAGAAAATAAAAAAATTGGTGAAGATCAAGAAGAAAGCAATGGAGCAGGGTTGATTTGGGATGGCCCTAGGTTAGAGGTTTGTGGAAACCTATAGGTTTGGTTTGTGGTCTTTTGGTTCATGGTCTTTGGCAGGATTGCACATTGTAAGCCAATTTCTCAAAATTTCATTTTACTATTCATTAGCTTATTTAACTGCTTATTTTTGCTTATTTGTACTTATTAGTTGTGTTTAGATCTTATTATAATATAACTTTAGATTCTGGCTTTGTAAAACTCTTGGTACTAAAAAACTATGCTTTGACTGTTCAAATTATCATTTCATTAGACCCTGAGTAATTGTGATCTAAGACTATGTTTCTGTGTTAATACCAGCTTAAGAACTCATATAAAGTTGTTTAGAAAGCTTCTCATCAGCCATTGTTTCTGTTTGCTTAAAAAATCAACAAGATAGTTAAACAAAGGTGTGTTTGGATCAGTGGATTTCACCACTGATTCTTTTGTTATAGTTGTTGGTTGTGGTTTGTGAGTGCTTCATCAAGTCTAAATAGAACATCAGAACCATAAAAAATCAGTACTCTTCATCAAAAAGGTCAAAATCTCTTTTAATTCACCTCAAAGTTTCACTGAGAGATTTCTAGGCTTCAATCTCACTCATTTCAGTTCATAATCAGTTTAGGATAACTCATTTTAGCTTAAAACATTGTTTTCAGTAACTAGGATCAAATCAAATCTCATAAAAGTCAACAGAGGTGAAAACATAAAAAGTCAAAATTTCTTAAGTTTTCAGAAAACTCATTTCTTGGGGGATTTTTCTAGAATTTTGTGGGTTGATTCAGGACTTGAAACTTTTAGAGGTTGAAATCTATCACCTAATCTACAAGATCCCACCACCAGCTTAATTATTTTGATTTTTATTGTAGCTTATACAAGTGCTTATTTAGCACTGCAGGGCAAGTGCATGCCCTGTGCACAGGGTATTGGTCAAAATTCCAAGCTACTCTGTGACTTAGCCTGTGGACCCCACACCCTGTCCTTTGGCTTTTTGAAGAGCTTATCAGCTCTAGTTTCCATAACC
The DNA here is from genome assembly GCA_030686995.1 of Artemisia argyi. Classification (NCBI taxonomy): domain Eukaryota; kingdom Viridiplantae; phylum Streptophyta; class Magnoliopsida; order Asterales; family Asteraceae; genus Artemisia; species Artemisia argyi. The sequence continues at coordinate 270,446,149 of CM060709.1, read as the reverse complement.
AAGCTTAGTTTAGACTTCAGCTTATTGTAGCCTAGCTTATTGGACCCTCCTTTTGGCCTGTCCTCAGAAACAAAACCTGAGTGCTCAAGTTGTGCACCTAAGTTCCAAGCCCCACCCAGTGCTCATTACTAAGCAATAAGCTCAGCTTATTGGCTTATTTTGTTGTTGACCAGGTCAACTTCAAGGGTCAAAGCTTAGTTTGGACCCCCACTACTTCTGTGGACCCCACAGAGGTCCAAAGGTCCTTGTGTAAGGCCTGTTTTGGCCTTGTGATTTGTTAAGTGCTTATTTGGCTTTCATAGCTTATTCAGTGTGTTTTTTTGTGCTATTTGCCTTATTTCAAGTTGATAACCATTTTTCTTGGCTTATTTGTTCATTTGATAAGCTTTTTCAAACATCCACAAGTCCTAATAAGCTAAATGTTCAACTGTTAAGCACAAGGGGGTGCACACAGCTTATTAATAAGCTACAACACAAGTCTTTTCACAAAAGTTGTTTGTTTTTAGTGTAAAATCAGTTGTCAAAAAGAAAAACCAACAAAAACCAATTTTAAAATTAGTGATAGCTTCTATTTAATAGGATTTATCTTTTTAATTTTTCTTTTCAGCTTATTATTAAGCACTTCATCATTTTTATATTTTTCTTAATTTTCTTTTATATTAAAGTATTTTCAGTAATTTTCCTAGATTTTTATCTTTTAATTTAGTATTTATTAGAATTAATATTAATTTAACTAATAATTAAGTAATATTAGTATATTAAATAGTTTTATAAATTTTTAGTAAACAATAGTACCTTTTTATATTTTTTATAGGTTTTATAAATCATTAAATATTTTTAGAAAATAGTCTCTTAATTACTACTATTCATTTTATAATTTTCTTAATTAATTTAGTTAAATTAGATTTTAATTAATAAATAAGTAAACAATTAGTAAAATAGTCTAAATATAATTTTTATAAACTTTTTATAATTTTTTAGGATTCCTGAGATGGTTAATTAGATTTATAAATTTTTCTATAATTTTCTAAGACATTTGTAATATTATTAGTAATTTAAATTAGTTTAATTAGTTTAATTAATATAATTAGTATTTAGTTAATATAAAATCCACAAAAAGAAAAAAAAATAGGTATTTTTAGTTTCTAAATTTATTTTAAGTCATTTTAGAATTTTAGAAATTAATTTTGCAATTTTCTAGTTTAAATTTGTAATATAAATCTTTTTAATATAAGTTAAATAGTTTAAATTAAATAATTAAATAGTTTTTATTTAAATAATTAATATTAAATAATCAAATAATCAAAAAAAATAATTTTCTTTTTAATTAATTTTTTTTAATATTAAGTTTGTAAAATTTTCATTTGCACCCCCTGTAGTTGTAAATTGTTTAAAACTCACCTTTTCTTCTGTCTGTAATTGTTTTTTATTTCTAATTTGTGTACGTGTAATCATATCTGTGTTTCTGTAAATTTTAATACTGTTTCAGTTGATCAAATACCAAGTAATCAGTATAATAATCAATTCTAAATCTTTATTGGTTACTGTCCTAAGTACCACTCATTTCCACAAACGTTTAAAATACAATTTCAATCTCGTTGGGATTTAACGACCCGGGGATTTCCCTGTATTTCCACGGATTTTAATACTTGACTTTCTCCTGGGTTGACCTATTGACCGCACCCGGTTGACTGGTTGGTTTGGGAGGAGTCATGTATTTAATTTGATAAATTTGTTTTTAATTGGTTGTACAATATAATAAATCATTGTAATTTTAAGTAATATATAATGTTTTGAAACCCGGTTCGACCCGGGTGGTTCAACCGGTTGAACCGTTCCGTTCGAAAAATGGGTCAATTTAAACCGGGTCAACTTGCTAGGTTGGGTCGGAAATGGGTCAAATTAAACCGGGTCAACCCATCGGGTTTGAAACGTCCTGGGTCAACCCGGTTTGTGTTTTAATTGGTTGTATTTAATTTGGTAGATATGTTTTTAATTGATTGTATAATGTGAATAAATCATTGTACTTTTAAGTAATGAGATATTTTAATAAGTGTATTAATTACATTTCACTTTTCTCTCTCATTTGACCATTATTGAAAACTGAACATTTCTTGAAAACTCAACATTTCAATTGTTGACAATTTTTTCATTATATGTAGCAAAGATATATATATGCGTTAATTACGAAATGAGGACATTTTGTTGTTGCATTTTCCCACCAATGACAAAAGTAGCTAGTGTTCCCAATTTAGTCAAGTGCTAATGTGCGATCGTACGATCCCTTTAGTTTCTTGCTACGTGTCCATGAAAAAGAGATGAATACCAATCATTGGAGGCCCACCCACTAGCACTTGTCCCCCACGTGTCTATAAACAAATGTGCTATTTGGATTGTGCTAATGTGCGAATTTCGGCCCCCCACGTGACCAGCTTTCTTGGAAAAGAACACAAAATCTTACAAAAGATATTATTCGTACTTTGCCAAAGTACAAATTTTGAATAAAATAAAGACTTTTACCTTGACTTTTAATATTACTTTCACCAAATCGATCATATACACGGATCATTAAAAATAAAAAAACACACCTAAATAAACACACACAAAATCAAATCAAGCGTTCTTGTCCCAAAATCATAAGTTGTGAGTGGATCTGTGTTTATCTCGTAGTGCAATGGCTCCTAGAATTCACGTAAGTTGCTTATTTGATTATTCGTTGTTTATCTCGTTAAAAATGTGTTGATATAAATAATGTGTAAAAACATTATTAACATATATCGATATCTCTATGTTTTGATAATCACAAAACGTAAACTCATTGAACTACAAATTATGACGTAAACAAGTATTTAGTCGTAAATATTTGTTTTAGCATCCATATCACTTAAGGTATGAATAAACAAAGTGTCTAATGCATTTTATGATCAAAGGAATTTTTATTTTTACAAACCTTACATTTTATTAAAATGGGACAAACATTTCTAAACTTATACAAAACATTTTTGTATTTATAAGAAATGATTTATTCAAAATAAACATTTTGAATTCAAATTTCTACCCAAAAAACGGCCACATTCTTCAGGAAAAACCTCCCCCACAAAAAGACAAAAAAATCTGAAGAAAAATATTTTTTTTCTTAGGCGGCCCCCTTAATTATACTAGGCAGTCCCCTTAATAATTAAGGGGACCGGCACACAATTAAGGGGACCGGCCACGCTCCCTGTCAGATTTTGTCAGAAATTTTTCCCTATAAATACCACCTCAAACCTGGAATTTTTCTTACCACTTTGCACAAATATTTTCTGATCCAATTCTCTCTAAACATCCTTCTAAAACCCTTTGATCATAAGATTATTAATCTTTGTTTCAAGTGATCCAATCTCTCATATCTCAAAGTGCAAGAGAAGAATCCTCCCCATCATAAAGCTAAAGATGTAGTTAGTGCTTATGTAAAGTTGTGAGCTTTGTATATGTAATAAGTAGATCAAGATGATCTTACTTAGTAGTGAGTAAGAAGTAGTGTGAAGAAGTAGTAGTGTGGAGAAGTTATGTAGGTGTGAAGTAATAGATGTGTGAGTATGTAGTGGAGTATAGAAGAAGTTGTGAAGTAATGAAGAAGTCGTGAAGTTGTGAAGCCATGAAGAAGTCGTGAAGCCGTGAAGAAATAGGTGTGTTGTGAAGGTGTGATAAGTTGTGTAGTAGTAGTGTTGTGAAGAAGGTGTGTTGTGGTGTGAGATTGGTTTTATCTACTATTAGAACTCGACATTTAGCTTAGTGTCGTTAAATGGTGTAAGCAAAAGTTGTGTAAGGTTTTCTCTGCCAAAAGGGAGCTTGTTGTGTAGTGAAGAAAACTCTCGAGTGTGGTACTCGGGGAGTGGAGTAGGGCAAGGAAGGTGTCCTTGTAGCCGAACCACTATAAATCATCGTGTCCGGTTTGCATCTTCTTTATCTTATCTCTTTACATTTACTCTTGTATTTATCGCTTTATATCTATGCTTGCATATATGTGTTAGGTGTTGCTTATATTGTCATGATGATTGATTGTGTTATAGTTGCAAGTTAATATTGTGAAGATGTGCATAAATATATAATATGATCGACTACATTATTATTCATACTCCTCATATTGAGTTTAACTTAATAGATGATTTGATACAAAACGTTTTAAGATTTCAAAAGGAAAACATATTAACTTAAAGATCAACCAATGCTTTATTCATAAAACTAAGTTTTGAAAACAAACTCAAAAGTACACATATATAATTAATCATATTGATTATATATTGTTTTCATAATAAACTCTAATTGAAGATTTTTCATAAAACGAAAAAGAGGGGAAAACCATTCAACCCCCCCCCCCCCCTTCTAGTTTTCCACAATTGGTACCAGAGCCACGTCGCTCAAATTTTCAAAACAAATGGTTTTAAAAATTGAGTACGATCCATGTATCAAATTACTCATTAAGGAGGATTAAATATGAAAAATGTTTTTGTTGATTAACTTGTATTAGTTTTGATACTATATACAGAAAGTTACACACCTTTCCGAAAGGTCAGAAAAAATTTTTTTACAAAAAAATGAAATTTTGAGTACCAGATAGGCGGCCCCTTTAAATACTGGGCGGTCCCCTTAATTATTTAAGGGGCCCGCCTGTCTGTTCGACAGTTTTTCGAAAACTTTGAAAAATCATATAAAATTAACCGTAACTCCGTAGAAGTCGTGCCACCCGGAGTTTTAAAGGTAATTGAGTCTACTTTCATTTAAAAATACTTAAAAGTAACCATTACAAACTTAAATAACTAAGAAAGTCAAAATACTATACGGTGGTCAAAAATTTGTGTTTCGTTTTAACGTAAAACTTTTGTTTTACCTTTTCCTTCGAGTCGGGCATTCCTAGTTGATATACTTTTAAAAAATTAAGTATTTATGTTTTCAAAATATTGATCTTAATTAAATTATAGAATGGGGAGGAAACTATTTTATTTTCAAATAAATTCGAGCTAAGTAAACATTGGTGTATATAATACACAAAACGACGACAAGTGTTTTATGTGTTATGTGAACTTCTTTGTGATTTTATTTTCTTAATTGAATATATTAAATGATTGTTGCTATTAGAAGTTTAGCTATGTGTATATCTATGCATATGTGCCCTATTAGTTTATAGCTAGTTTTCCGATTTATACTTAACTAGATCTTATGCTAGATTTCTTGCGTTAGGATTGTTATAATATGCTTGCATTGCATATAGGTATAGATGGCTTAATGTTACTCAAACATCTTGTAAATGAGTTCAATCTAGTCACCTAAACATTTCAAACAATTTAATCTATTCTTCACAACACACTTAAATATTTTCTACAAATTAGCTTGTTTTACCTTAAGATGTTTAATAAGAGAAATTGAATCATTATAAAACATTAATAGTTATATAAAAGAAAAAGTATTTTCAAAATCTAAGTGTGTTCATAATAAATAAAAATGAAGAGTCTTTCACAAAAACGAAACATATAACAATCATGAAATAATAAGTCAACTTTCAATCATTCACTAATAAATAATCTTAGGATTAATGGAACACACTATCAAAATGTTTATTTATTTCAAATGAGTGTCCGTGAGGGTCAAGAAAGATCTTGATATTATATCAATTCGTTATTCAAATTATGGTTGATATATTTATCAAATCTAATTGACACATTTTTGAGTGTGGACAAGAAATTGGATTGCTATTTGTTTAGCTTCAAGATTATATCAAATTAAAACAAAAGATATAGTCTTGAATCTACATACTCAATCACACTAGATTGATATGAAAATAGTTACATCCTTTGTAGATGAAAAGAGTATGCATTAGATCATAACTCACACTTGTGTTGATAATGTCATATTGAATCTACTTGTCCAATAATTGTGTTCCAAACATTAGAATAACATTTTAAACACATTCATAAAATATACAATAAAGTAGGATTGACGACTTGGATGTTTCATCCGAAATATTCAAGCAATTTACATTGCAATGCAATGGACAAATGTGTCATATCCGAAAAACCAAACATGAGCAAACTAACAACATATGTAAACTTTGCTCACACTACTTAAAATTATCACTTCAAGATAAAATACATATTTAAGAATAATACACACTATATATTCTATGTATTTCATTTTCTTTGTAGCATGAATGGTTGTATTACAAGATAATGCACTACATTTTTTTTAAATAATACAAGTTAGTTGAATTGAAAAATAACTTGTCACAATCCATAAACAAGTAAAAATTTTTTTTTTTCAAATGCTTGTTAAAGTATGATATACAACATTGGCAAAAATCATAGAAAATAATACTTGTTTAAAAATATATTAATGTCTAGTTTTGATATCAGTTGAGAATCACAAACTCATTTAAGATAAATAATCTTAATGAGATTCATTTCACAAGAGATGCTAAGGTGCACTCTTAAATCTAGCACAGTTATTAAATCAAGTAATATGTCATCAAAACCAAACAACCGGTAAATCATGAAGAAAGGATTAAAAAAATTTTGTTTACTCTTATCTAAACATTCAACACGTCTTTATTAGGATCGTGAATAAAATATATCATCTAGATTTACCTTCATAAAAACATGATGTTTGAGTCACATTAAGCCAAGTATTAGTGAATCAAGCAAACTTCATATTTGGTAATCTTCGATAGGTAAATTTAGGAACTCGATTTCTTCTAAAAAGAGAATGACTATTGGAGAATCTATTGACTAGAAATTCAATTTAACCTAACGGTTGAATTGCTTCTATGTGAGAAGTTGGGTGTGTGTAACCCGTAAAAATGGTCGTGTTTAGCCTGAATTGAGCACCACTAGTAATAGTCTCATACTCATTCTCCAACTTGATTAAATTGCTCTTCCTATATATACCTAACGCTAGTTTACTTTTATGAACTTTGCTTCTAATTAGATTATTTCATTCCTAGATTTATGGCATTAAGTTAGATAAGCGTGCGAAAACAAAGGAACTATAGATGTTAGGTTATACCCCATTCAACACTCTCGCATCTAACATATAAATTATCGTCTTCATTTCCTTTAGGATCATAGGATATGTAGAAACGATATCATGAGATAATTAACCAACCCTCTTGAGCATGAGATCTTTAATAAACATTTTTTTTTTAATATTTGATTCATGATATTTGTTGTCAAAAATCTAATATCTCTAAAAATATGCAAAAACCTCACATTTTGGAAAATAGTTTTTCAAATAACTATCCCACTTTTAAATAACATGTTTTCACTATCAATATCCACAATTTTGTTTTGATCAAAACTAAAGATTGGGAAAATATTCTTTACCATTTATTCACACATATTGAAGTAAAAACCCAATCTATTTTATTCAAATAACTCTCACATCTAAGTGAAAACTTACTTTCAAACATTGTTGAATAATGCTAAAAACATCTCTTTTAAAATCATGCATGGTGATCTCATATTTGTCATCTATATTTACATAAATGACACTTATAAGTGAACTAAATCAAATCAAGAGGACCATGGTTTGTTCATTAAGACTTTGTTTGTAACAAGTCTAGAAATTCATGCTATCATAACTACCCACTTATTGCACATTGATACACATTAGGATTAATCCTCTCAGTTATGTAGTTATGAAATACTTGATGTTGCTTAGTGTTTCCTAGCACTTATATTTTACTTGCTTGATGAGTATGTTTGCATGCTAGATGAAATTTCTTGTTCACTTAATCCCTTTGATTCACATGCTTTGGCTACATAATTACCTACAAAATTAGTATATGCTTAATTGCCTCAAAGAGTTGGACTTGTTTGAAACCAAAAACACAACCTTTCTGCAGTTCACTACCAAAAACCCTTTTCTGGCAATCTAGGAATCACCAGATGGGCGGCCCCCTTAAATCATAAGGCGGCCCCCTTAATTATTAAGGGGACCGGCCTCCAATTAAGGGGACCGGCCATCTGATGGTCGAATGTGTTGTTTCCTTTTTCTACTTTTTAGCCCATTTCATCCTACACTTCCCAAAATTCATAAACCTATTTTATCCTAAACCCTCTATCAAAATCTATACATCCTTAATACCACCAATCCTACATTATAAACACTCTCATTCCTGTCAATCTATTCTCATCTCTTCATGACCTCTCCCATTAAACCAAAACCACCAAACCGTTTGGAGAAGTAAGCCTAACTTCCACTAAAAGCCCATCAAACCAAATGATGTTGTCAAACATCCAACACCAAATTCCTCCTATGTCTTCAACATTACATATCAAAAACCTTTACTCACCCATATTCTTCTACATTACACTCAAACCTCATAATCTTTTCACAACTCAAGTGATGTTGTTCATAGTCAACCAACACCTAAACCTCACTCTCACACAAATGATCCATTTAACAACATATCATCCATTCGTGCTTCCACTAATGCTCGTTCTTATGATGAGCATGCACAATCCCAAAACAATAATCCCAACCTCATTACCAACACTTTACGTGATGCTCATTCAACAAAAACACCATCCACTCATGAAGCATCTCTTCCACCCATATCATGTTTTCATGATTACCCAAGCTCAAACATGTCTACACCACCAAGAGTATCACCACCACATCCTACAACTTCACATGCCATTCCTATGTTGCATGTTCAAACCCTCACCCAAGACTATTATCATGCTCCACCACCATCACCTTCCTCCGAACACTTGAAGTTCGTTGAGGCGCTAAAAGAAGCCCATGAGCTTAGTGCTCTTTTAGCCTTACATCTTGCTCAACGCAATTTGGATCCACCTTCATCTAGATCACCCTCATCACCACACAACTTAAATCAACTTGAGAAGCATGTCAACAATTGACCTTGTTGCATCTTTCTCCTAAAAACCATTGCATTCAATGAACACTTCACTTGGATTGAATATCTTCTCACTAGATCATATCCAATACCCTCACTTGAACAACATCCAAAACCTTAATCAACCTCTTCCGCTACAAACTCTCCACCACCAAACTCTCCAACATTCAAGACCCAAACATATACCTCCATTAATCCAACAACCTTACCCTACTCAACCATCTTCATTCCAAACACTCAATCATCAACCATCTAAGCATACTACATGCTTATGATTTTCACTTTCAAATACGAATCAACCAACCTTTTGTTACAAGCAAGTCCAATGGCTCTCTTTGGCAAATTAGGATCTTTTAACATAATCACTTTGAATTAATTGTTATGTATCCTTAATATTTGTTTGCTATGCTTGTTATTCTTCTATATATGCTTGTGCTTCTAATATTTTTCTTGCGAGCATTCCATTTCTCGATCCCTTGGTGCCATCGAATGAGGGGGAGCACACATCAAGGGGGAGCTTTCATCCCCGTCTAACTTCATTTATGAAGCTACACGGCATAACCTTTTTGATTCTACAAAAAGGGGGAGAAGTGAATATAAACTCACTAAATACTTGTCTAAAAATTAATTTTTAGACTTAATGAGTTTAGGTTTTGTAATCATCAAAAAGGGGGAGATTGTTGATATAAATAATGTCTAAAAACATTATTAACATATATCGATATCTCTATGTTTTGATAATCACAAAACGTAAACTCATTGAACTACAAATTATGACGTAAACAAGTATTTAGTCATAAATATTTGCTTTAGCATCTATATCACTTAAGGTATGAATAAACAAAGTGTCTAATGCATTTTATGATCAAAGGAATTTTTATTTTTACAAACCTTACATTTTATTAAAATGGGACAAACATTTCTAAACTTATACAAAACATTTTTGTATTTATAAGAAATGTTTTATTCAAAATAAACATTTTGAATTAAAATTTCTACCCAAAAAACGGCCACATTCTTCAGGAAAAACCTCCCCCACAAAAAGACAAAAAAATCTGAAGAAAAAATATTTTTTTTCTTAGGCGGCCCCCTTAATTATACTAGGCGGTCCCCTTAATAATTAAGGGGACCGGCACACAATTAAGGGGACCGGCCACGCTCCCTGTCAGATTTTGTCAGAAATTTTTCCCTATAAATACCACCTCAAACCTGGAATTTTTTTTACCTCTTTGCACAAATATTTTCAGATCCAATTCTCTCTAAACATCCTTCTAAAACCCTTTGATCATAAGATTATTAATCTTTGTTTCAAGTGATCCAATCTCTCATATCTCAAAGTGCAAGAGAAGAATCCTCCCCATCATAAAGCTAAAGATGTAGTTAGTGCTTATGTAAAGTTGTGAGCTTTGTATATGTAATAAGTAGATCAAGATGATCTTACTTAGTAGTGAGTAAGAAGTAGTGTGAAGAAGTAGTAGTGTGGAGAAGTTATGTAGGTGTGAAGTAATAGATGTGTGAGTATGTAGTGGAGTATAGAAGAAGTTGTGAAGTAGTGAAGAAGTCGTGAAGTTGTGAAGCCATGAAGAAGTCGTGAAGCCGTGAAGAAATAGGTGTGTTGTGAAGGTGTGATAAGTTGTGTAGTAGTAGTGTTGTGAAGAAGGTGTGTTGTGGTGTGAGATTGGTTCTAGCTACTATTAGAACTCGACATTTAGCTTAGTGTCGTTAAATGGTGTAAGCAAAAGTTGTGTAAGGTTTTCTCCGCCAAAAGGGAGCTTGTTGTGTAGTGAAGAAAACTCTCGAGTGTGGTACTCGGGGAGTGGAGTAGGGCAAGGAAGGTGTCCTTGTAGCCGAACCACTATAAATCATCGTGTCCGGTTTGCATCTTCTTTATCTTATCTCTTTACATTTACTCTTGCATTTATCGCTTTATATCTATGCTTGCATATATGTGTTAGGTGTTGCTTATATTGTCATGATGATTGATTGTGTTATAGTTGCAAGTTAATATTGTGAAGATGTGCATAAATATATAATATGATCGACTACATTATTATTCATACTCCTCATATTGAATTTAACTTAATAGATGATTTGATACAAAACGTTTTAAGATTTCAAAAGGAAAACATATTAACTTAAAGATCAACCAATGCTTTATTCATAAAACTAAGTTTTGAAAACAAACTCAAAAGTACACATATATAATTAATCATATTGATTATATATTGTTTTCATAATAAACTCTAATTGAAGATTTTTCATAAAACGAAAAAGAGGGGAAAACCATTCAACCCCCCCTTCTAGTTTTCCACAAAATGATTATTCGATTAGGGTAAGAGGATTATTTGATTTTTTTGATTCGGTTTAAGTCAAATAATATAGTGTTAACCGCAAACAGGCTTATTTCAAATAATATAGGATTTTTTTAGGGTTCTGAGTTGAATAACATATGATTTTTTTGTTGCCCTTAGTAAGTAGAATAATATATGTTTATTGTTTATGATTTATTGACAATAGATAGTGTTATTTTAAAAAGGCTTATTCGATTAGGGTTTACTGCTTGAAAATAAGCCCATAAGCAGTAAAGACTTAAGCAGTAAAAAAATCCACATGTGAAGAAAAACTACACATTTTAGCCAACGTATAGTCACATGTGAAGAAAAACTATACATGTCATCAAACACCTAATGTGCATTAAAAAAATTGCACATGTGAAGAAAAACTACACATTTCAGCCAACGTATATTCACATGTGAAGAAAAACTATACATGTCATCAAACACCTAATGTGCATTAAAAAAATTGCAAATGTGAAGAAAAACTACACATTTCGGCCAACGTATCATCACATGTGAAGAAAAACTATACATGTCATCAAACACCTAAGGTGCATTACAAAAATTGCACATGTGATTACACATTTCAGCCAACGTACAGTCACATGTGAAGAAAAACAATACATGTCATCAAACACCTAATGTACATTAAAAATTGCACATGTGAAGAAAAACTACACATTTCAGCCAACATATAGTCACATGTGAAGAAAAACTATACATGTTATCAAACACCTAATGTGCATTAAAATAATTGCACATGTGAAGAAAAACTACACATTTCAGCCAACGTATAGTCACAAATGAAGAAAAACTATACATGTCATCAAACACCTAATGTGCATTAAAAAAAATTGCACATGTGAAGAAAAACTACACATTTCAGCCAACGTATCGTCACATGTGAAGAAAAACTATACATGTCATCAAACACCTAATATGCATTAAAAATTTGCACATGTGAAGAAAAACTACACATTTTAGCTAACGTATAGTCACATGTGAAGA